>JAQNCA010000003.1:8213527-8267154 GCA_029783725.1 Acanthurus tractus
GAGCGAGAGGGATGATCGTGAATGAAGAGGTTAATGCTCCATAACTCATTTTCCCTGTTTCTCCCCCTAGTAATTCACCAGCATGGAGAAATTACAAGCTGCCCTCCTGCTAAATCCATTATGCATCTCATTGAAACTGTTTTGCATTTTTAGTATAATTCCTAGGTTTGTCACTCTATTTTTAAAGCAATGGATATGTGCAAGTTTCACATGGAATTTCCCAAGTGAATTAGGTGAATTCCTGTATATTTAACAAAAAGCATATGTCCCTTACTGTTGGCTGTCTTTTTTAGCTCACTGTATTTGAGATAGCAGTAAAAGATCTATTTTTACACCGACAGTATTCCTATATTTCTGCGCACAAGCAAACTACGCTGTCTACATATTATTACCATGAAAATCAAATTGCAAAGATCAAAAAATTTTACAGTAATTGGACTTAAGTGTTTTCAAGCCTTGGTATACCAAATACTAAACTATCTCTTATATTCAGGCTTCATGCAACTGGGATATGATCTTAACTGGGTTTGTTTAAACGTGGCATGATACTTTAGCATCCGTAATATTATAGAAACCCTTACTTGTTTGTAAATGTATCCACCAAAGTCTAATCAAGTTGCATAAATAACAAAGATTTTTCTCTGTGGTGCTCTCAGACATAATTATGACAGTAAGATTATTGTTGTGCATTATTAAGAAAACTATGTGTCGAAATAAAAACCTTTTGATGATAGACTGATAAGTGTGATTGCTTTTGTGGTATGTAAATAGACTGATTAGGCTCATTTGGGTGGAGACAATCCTTTGCCCTTAACAGTGGTCCCACTAGGGTAGCAAAGCAAAATGCATTTTCCTATTCAACGTGATAAAGATAAGATGTGTGGGTTACCTGCCATGGACAGGCACATTTTACTGTCTTTGCTTTAACAATGCACTGCCATCTTATTGCACCATTTAAATTGCAGTTTACTCCTTAGGTAATGGAGATGATGTAATCATGTTAGTAGTAGGCTAATGTGTAGAAATTAGGCAAATATTATAACAATATTTGTACTCTGATGAATTCATCTGCCTCCACTGTGCATTACCTCTACATAATATGCACATTTATATTCAGTCCCTCAGAGTGTATTCATAAAGTTTTCATGAGGGGTGAATTAATTTGATCCCTGAATGCTTAGCTATTACAACTCATATTGTGGCTGTCAACATGCATCGACATCCTGGACAGAGGAGATGTCTCAGACACAGGCAAGCACATCACAAACCACTGAGAGAAACATGTTTTGTTGTGTTTTTTGTTGTGATTCTTAGTCATTGTATAGGATCAATATATATTTTTTTATTTAACACACTGAAATGTTAAAGTGATTTGATGTATCCCTTAGTTAGTCAACAAGTTGCTCATTGTAACATCGAAAGAAACTCTCTTTGTCTCTTTTCACAACCACTCACCTAATCTAATGTATCCATTGTCTTCTAGTCAATCAGCCAAGCTCACAGATTGTGTGCTCAATATCCACTCTGCTTATCAAGTAATCACAACAGAGTGCTATAATCAAATAATCAATGAGCCGTTTGACCTGAGTCAATATTCTGCCTTCCAAAGCTGCCAATTTAGGTTTCCATTTATCAGCCTGATTTGACAGCTGGGTCAATAGAACATCCTTTCATACTATCTGGCCTAATTATATGATCAGTTTTCTTTAATCTAGATGTGTCTGCTAAACAGATAACTGTCATTATATGACCAAGTTGTTCCCTGAAGAGCTTGGAAAATGGACAGTGTGTACAAATTGACACAGGTTCCCTTTTGACTGCCATTGAGCCCCAAGGATCAGTGTAATGTAGTGTTGGACGAGCGGGAGACTGAGAATTTACATAGTTGACATTTAGCTGTCAGACTCTGACATACAGTGAGCAAAACAACAACATAAGCTCAAATGCCTTGTTTTTGTAACTTTATGAGCTGTGCAGTGTTGTGGGAAAGAAATGGTCAAAGTCACATAACAAATATATCAGTGTTGCAGTATTCATGTAAAATAGCGTAGAGTTAATAAATGAAATAAAAACAAGACTGAAAGATCATGTTATTTCTCTCTTTGTGTTTATAAGCACTGGTGGAGAGAAGTGTGGGAAAAGACATCAATCAAATTGCTATTATGTCCATAGGCTGTAGCCTGCTCTGAAACGGAGGAAAAATAGCAGGCTCCCCATCTCTTACAGCTAGCATTACCTGTCTCCTCGCATGGCAGGTCCTGACATTGGGGTGCCTCCACTCCCTCATAATGAACACGGCTGTCGTCTTTGGTCGTGGGCCAGAGGTGGTGCGGCGTGGATAGGGAGCCGGTTTCATTAGCAAGAGTGAATAGCCAAATTTCAGGTCTCTGATGGACTGTGACATGGTAGGCCAAGTTTTCCTTTTGGACAGTACAGGGACTGAACTCTGTGGAACTAAGCTGCTGTCAGTCCAGATGGGGTCTGGCCACAGCAGATTACCACTACTTCATGAGACTGCCTCTCGGTCTGAAAAATTATTTAAAAAAGGAAGACAGGCTAATCCCTCACTTCACCTCCTCGACATTTGCCGTTCAAGGCACACAATCCCTTTGACATGTCAACAGACAACATGGCACTATTCTACAGAATGCAGCTTCAAAGATGAATGGTATTATGTGACCAGTTTGTTCTGAGTCATTTATCAATATATTTGTTTTTTCTCTTTTTGTTTTGTTTGTGAAGTTGTTGTTTTATGGCATATTTTATAGACCGAAAAACATAAATCAGTTGGATTTTTCTGTTGTTCAGATTGTGACATAAGATGTCAAAACAACAAAGCATTAATGATTAATCCCATTCTTTTATACTTAAGAACAACAAGGCCTTGTTAGAACACAATTGGTAGTTTGGTGACGTCATAAGGTTAAGTGGGATAATGGGATTTGTCACCATTGCAGATAAAATCTTTTTTGATGACTTTGGCAAAATATTCATGGAGGAGGCAGTGTATTAAGGTTTCATTCATGTTACGTTGAATCATTATTACAGCTGGGTTTCAGGAAAATGAGAAAATAAATGTAAATTTTACCCAGATTAAGCTGGGATTTTATCTAGATGGCACACATGCACACCCTGTACCATTGTCTAACTTGGGGGGTCACAGAAAACACCGTATATTTTACCACTCCTTTTGAACAGACAGAGTGCTTGTTTCTTAGAGTGATCACAGTTGCATCACAGCACTACTTCGTCTATTCCTGTTCAATTTACATACCATATGTATGGACATGTATTGCATAATGCACCAAGGTAAAGCTGTAGCACACACTTGTATTCATATGCAAAGTTGTGGCAAGCTTAGTCAGATGGTTTAATGCTGTGTTCAAACATTAGTACATTCCAGAATATTTTCTAGTTTTGCTACACTTACTCGAGGCCCTTAGGTAGGGTAGCTCACCAGAGAAACTCCCACTCCAGATGGCTCGCTCACCCCTATTCAAAAGTGAAACAGGAATTTTTGAGACATATGGCTCATCTCTGGTAAATGCACCAGGCAAAGATTGAACAAGCCTCATTGTTGCCTGAGTGAGCATTCTTGTTTGGTTTTCTTCTTGTCACCAAACACACCCAGACAGTGGAGGACTGTCTGAGGTTAAGCTCTTCAAAACAGATGGCGAAAATCTGCTCATCTCTCAGGGTTAAATACCTTCTTTATTTCCCCAGGTACCCTAAGTGGTATTTGTGTTTTACACAGTGTCACTAAGGTCAAACTGTAGATGAGTTAAGTGTTGGTAAATACTTTGCTGCTTCGAGTTAATCTTGGCATTTACTTCCATATCTCCTGAGCCATATGGCCAGGGAGAAGCATCTAAATCCACAAGAATAAGTGCTAGAATGCCTTGTACACTGAATAAACACTGTCCATAGTCTTGTAACAATAGAAAGCATTGACCACATTTTCAGGACATTGTGGGGAAGCATCTCTTCTCATGTGAGGGGCATGAAGGGGCGATCAGCTCCAAGAGGCAGACTGGGAACTAGTTAAGGGGGTTAGTGCACAAGGGAGGAGGGAAGTGACTGAGGGCGTAGATGGACCTTTACACTGCCTGGGCTTAAATAAAAGAACGTGGAGGATTTCAAAGAAGCTCCTCCACATTGAGCGGTTCAGTGCCTCTCGCTGCATCTCCCTGTCATTCACTCAGCAGAGGAACTCGATGGACAGCTGGGCCTCGGCTCAACCAGTAGATGGGAATGAGATGGACTGTGAAAGGGGTGGGCTGAGTCAGAGTCATGCGGCAGCACAGGGAAGAAAAGAAGATGAGCAGAAAAAATCAGAAGATTTGTTAAAGTGGCCATCAAGCCCAATTGAACCTTTAGTTTGTCAATAACCGTGATTACTGACTGGACCCTCAAGCATGAAGTATAAAAGGGCAGTGACCTCCTCAGACTCCCTGTCTAGCACAAGTGGCATCAACAAAAGGAAGGAATACAACAGTGCACACTCAAAACTCCCTTTTGACTTCCTCGAGTAATTCACTGTGTATCTAACATGTGTTTATCAAGTTAAGCTCTTTAGTGATAACAATCTGTAGATTAAAGCTCTAGTGCTGTTTCTAGCAAAACTTCTGCACAGGAAAGTTAAACCGCAGTGTTTGCTGGCCACAGAGCAGTTTTAGTTTTAAGCTAACAGTAGTTTTGCCCCAAATTTTACAGCTTCAGTCTGAGTTCAAACCACTTTTCTTTTGGGCGCAAGCCTGCTTCTCCTTCTCGTAGGCAAACCGCTAAATTTAATCCTTATATGTTAAAAAGTCTGTTTGTGGCTGCAATAATGCTTCAAGATTTTGACCTCGTGAATGTCACCATTGTTTGTGTTTGTGTTTGCCTGCGTGTGTTTCTTATTTTCTACATTTGCGCGTGCGGTACTCCACTGTCACAAATTGTCCATCACTCATGTCAGTAGTATTCAGTGGGAAGTGTGTGGGATGTGGGTAATGCTGTTGCTGCTTATCCCTCTGATCAAAACAGACCCAAGAGAGCTATGTGAATGATGCAAGAGAGTAATCTGTCATGGAACATACATCATGTCCAATGTGGTCCTGACGAATGTCAGACTAGCAGTCCTCGACTGGGAAAAGTAAAAGGTTGTCAGGAAAGGTCCCTGGCCGCTGAATTAAATAAATGTTTCATGAATACTAAGCAGCTTGCTGTTTGTCCGCCTGCAGTTTTAAAAGACCAAAGGTTTAACAAAAAAAAAAAAAACACAGAGTACAGGCTGATAGAAGGAATCTGCATATATTTGCATTCATTTTGAAACACGTTAATTTGCCTCCTTCCCTTAGAAGTGCATTTACAGTGTCCGTGTCTCTTGTTCTTCTTTCTCCACTGTGCCTCTATATTCGAACAGAATAGTCTTTCCAACATGTAATTTTCTTCTCTCAATCTCAGATCTTTTAATGTGTGGAGAAAATGAAATCTCTCCTCTCTGTCTTTTATTTGTCTCTTTTTGAAAATGTAGTTTTCTCATTCAGTCAAGGCAAAATACTGGCGCTGTCAATGAAGAGGTGGACAATTCTAGTGTAAATTAATAATAATATTCTATCTCAGACTCTTGATTGCTTCATTATGTTTTGTCATATCAGATTTAGCTCTTTTTAAAAAAATTAACTGGTTTTTTTTTTTGGTTTTAGTTGATGATTGCAAAGGCAAGTTATCTGCTTGGATCTTTAATTTAAAACAATGATGGTGCCATTCGTTTTGTTACAGGTACCACACAGACTGGGGACTCATTAAATAACAAAGAAACAAATGCTACTGAACTTTACACTTTGTGCTCATACTCAAAGTCTCCTCCATACTGCTTATCTTGCCTTTTTTCAAACCATGTTGAATCCATGAAGCTTGCCTTCACACATTTACTGAGGAATTAATTTTCTGTGACACAGTTTAGTTTAACACATTCCTTGTCATAGTGTGTTCTTTCCCATTTGATTCTGATGCCTTCGTCTAGAGGACTTGGTTTAGCCATTATTTGGTGCCTTGAAGCTCACTGGATGATTCTTTTTTGGGAAAATATTTAAGATGCACGAAAAGAATCATCCATTTTGTGTTCTCCAGTCGCCGGATGGGTAGGCATGACCTTGGTGACAGCAGGGAGTGGGAGATCAACGCAGGGTTTATGCTGATTGCTCCTTGATTATACATGTAAGATTTGCAGCAGGTGCATGTGAGAGTGCTCATTTTCTGCTTACTTGAGTCTCCCTGGAAATGGTTTCAATAATTAATAGTATATTTACATGCACAGGAAATACTAATCTTTAATCTGCTACTTTAGTGTCACGTTTACACTTGTATATATTGTAGCTCCATTTTAGGCGACAGAACATGTTTTCTATTTGTTGCACATCTGGAGGACCTTTATACACTGTTACAACAGAATCAATTATATTTTTTTACAGTCCCTAGGGCCTCGATGTAATTTACTGGTAATGGAAGCTATAAACTTACAGTATATAGTATGATGCTGTTGCTGCCTTTTTTTTCTGTCTTTCTTTTGTTAAATTTTTGTAAAATAATTTTGGTTCCTCTGTGTCGCCATCAGCTGAAGCACAGAAAATGAATTGTTCAATTTTGTTATGTTGGAAATGTTTTGAGGGCTTCCACATCTGAATGTGTAGTTGGATGGTAGAAAACTTTTGCTGCTCTGCTAAGACAGAAAATTTACAATCAATGTTCAGTCATTGAACATTTTGTGCCTTCTGCACCTATTACCTACCTATACTCATTTGACTGAAAAATGGAGAAATGTTATTTTCAGAAAATACTCTACTGATGAGAAATCTGGTGGAAAAAAATCAGCCTCTCTCTGTGGCTTGGTTGAATGCTCAACTTTTAATATCTTAAATGCTGCAAAGTGTTTACTATACGGTAAACTTGAGTTACAGTGTTGCTCAAAAGTGTGACAGAGTTACACAAATGACAGTAATAATAATGTGATAAAGCCACAGGAATAACTTGATTCAAAGGAGGAAATCAGAAAAAAGCATCTCCTGGAGAATGGTGTCAAAGGTTCATCATTTTTACTTCCTCAGCAGTGGCCATAATGTCTCTGAAACATTCATGTGCATAACAACCTGAAATTGACCTTCTGCCCTTTGCTACATTCGATCATCAGATAAAACAGAACATGTATTCAGCTTATGGTGACATAAAATTAAAACTAAAATTGCTTCATATGAGCTCATACTGTAGGTTGGTTTTCAGACTTGATTTAATCTCCATCTCTTTTTCCTCTGGCCGAGGGACAAAGGATAAGTGTGAGCCGGCCACTCTGAACCCTGACACATTTTACTCTTATTGGGTAATGACTTGAGACAGGCCTTATTGACCCCCCTGACTGATGCAGCTCTGCAAGGTTTTCATTACAAACCTCCCAGCTTACTAAAAGGTCTTTTATATTAGCTGGAACTCCATCTCAATTTGAGAGACATCCTCGTAATAACTATTTGAGGGGAAATGACATTACTTTATTGAACCATGGGTTAATTCAATAGTGGAGCGTTGACACAACCTATAACTTCTGTTTGTGACAATGACCTAAATATGCAATAATGTCAGTCTGCAAGTGTAATATAGATGTAGTCCATTTTAACCATTTTACCGTGTTAGCTATTTCCTTGTTGGTCTTTTGACCTCATTAAATCTGTTTCCCATTATACATACGCTGCATTGGTTTGTGTATGTTAGTACTGTGAAATGGATACCTGCAATTGCTCAGAGGGATGTGATGAAATATGATGTGATACATTACAACATGATTGAGTTAAAGACATCCTGACGTCCTGAGCTACCTGCACTCCTTCTGTTAAAAATAATTCCACCGTCAAATTGGCTCACTCAGGACAGAGGAGACAGTATCACTGTCTGGACCAGTGGAGCTGAATGCCCAAGTTGTTGCAAAAACCTGCAGTGGCCAAATAGCAAACTAATTTAGTATCCATTTATTTCTTGTTTCACGTGTATCATTTCATCTTGTTTTTTGAGTTACCTAGTTGAAAGCCCAAAAGCTTTGATAGCATCACATGTGTTGTTTTGATCTGTTTTATCAATGAAACATGGACATCTATATTTGATTCCCTTTAAAAAGGTTATTCATATATGATACATTTTGTGTACAGTTTTGTTCCGGCATTGGAGTCTCAAGTGTAATAGAGTCATACTTCCATTGTTCAGTGGTCAAACTCTGAAATGTTTTTATTGCTTTAAAGCAGAACAAACTTCCTACTTCACCACTTAATTTAAAATTTTCCTTTGCGGAGTTCAGTTCAAGGAGATGCCAAAGATAAAAATAATATGACTTCTGGGGCTTATGGTAGAGAAATATCACAGGTGTGAGAAAAGTTAATAGTGGAGGGCATGCAAAGTGCAAGAGTGTGTGTGTGTGTGTGAGGCAGAGGCAGCTCAGTCATGTCTGCAGTAGTGCCAGTGAAGTTGATAAGCCATATTTATATTTATAATGCTTCCTCTCCTAGTGAAGACTAACAGTAATGTGTAATATTTCAGCATTGAAGCAATCAAGGGTGATAAACTAGCTGACATTAGACAACCCACAAAAATAAATTCCCCCAGAGTTCGTTTCAGGATTTTATTGTGGCATTGCTTGATTTAAGAATATTTATGTTAGTCTGCAGCATTGCCATTTTACACAGGCACACACACTGACCGAGTGCCAGACTCATCTGTGGGTTCATTCTAAGCTTGTGTTGTGGAAATGATCATTGTTTAAAGTCACAGGTAAATTTAAATGTATGTTAAAATTGAAGGTGTGTCAATCACCAGCATAGAAATAAAATTTCAAATAACCTGTATATATTAAAGCTGAATTGCTTTGTCTTAATAACAGAATATTCACGTATTTGTGAAACAACTTTTCTCTTTAGTCACCAAAATTTTTTTCTCATCCAGTTTCCTTCATAGACAGACAGATGGTCTGTTTACAAGTATTACTGCAGGATGCGTGATGTTCTGCGGCCCCAGTTTTATTCCCCAACATACTTTTCAAGAGCCATTTAAAGAAATCCACCATTAATCATGCATTTGTGTACAGTGCACACAATAGAACAAAAGCAAATGAGATGTATAAAACTACATTTGAAAATCGAATCTTAAGGCACAGGGAATATAGCAGGGCAGATTGTAAATGCCCGAAAGTACCCTTTTGCAAGACTTACAGTGGCACCAGCACTGTTGTGAGTTACAGTATGAAAACATTTGAAACTGCAGTGCAGTCACAGAGTTTTCCCTGGAAGAGCTGGTACGACAGGAGACAGTGTTTTAAGGCACATTGGGTAGTATAGGCGAAAGGAGACAGCAGGTGTTAATGAGACAAAAATGTGTCGTGTCTCTTCTGCCTCTCAGCACCGTAATTGTAGGAGGCCTTTTGTTGACATTCCCTGGAGGAAAATTGCAGGCACTCTCTGACGCCTGAGCAGTCTGATCCTATTACCTGACTCCATGCTAACATCAGCTTCAATCAGCAGGCAGAGTACTACCACATACTAACCTCATTCTACTACTCTTTTGTCTGAAAGATCTGATTTTTCTTACATAGGAACCCTGCTGTTAACTAAACAGTCTGCAAAACTTGTAGCTAGAAGTCTTACACCATCTGGCATCATTAGTTTCTTGTATTTGCAACTTATTAAATTTAGGCAGTTGTGTTTGCATTTCTCTGACTAAGCTACGTAAGTGTCTGCTGTGCTTACATTTAGAAGCAGGTGACTGATTACTTAAAGTGTGCTTGATTTCTCAGTAATGAACTCAATCTCTTTGAAAGACTTGATGGATTTTTCTGTCTTTGATATTCACTTTTAAGTTTTGGTTTAACTTTACATATAAAATGACTGATAATTGTAGTGGGCAGATGATATGCATGCAAAAACATTTTTTTTTTGCTCCTCAAAATTATTTAGCTTTTTATAATTCGAGGTGGCACCTTTGATGATCCTGTTTTCCAAGTCTATGCCTCTTTGCCTACTTTATATTTGTTGGATAGGAAAGTTGGAAAAGTTGCTCAGTCGCAGCACAGAATAACTGTGAGTTAGATGACAGTTTTTTCCTCATTTTCTTCTCAAACTGCCACATTTGATTTGTCAGAATAGAAAAAAAAATCTCAAAACACTCTCCTGCTCATGTTATGTAAAGCTTATTATATAATATAGGAATGGAAGAGGCTTGTCTGAGTAGGTGACTCTGCTGTGGGATGAGAACAATTTAAATGTCCCTCCTCATGACTCTTCCAAATCCCTCCATTAATCATGAACTCTCTTCTATGAAATTTTAAATCTGAATGTAGCTGCGAGTGTCGAAGCAGAAGTACCCAGCTTTCCCTGACCCCTCTCCTTTGTTATATGGTGCTTACTAGGCACAGAGATCTGAGATGGCTCAAGACAAACAGTCCAAGAGGGGCAACCAAGTAATCAGCCATGAATTTCAGGTTTGAAGGAGTGAGCTCTAATTAAATTGACTGAGCTTAATGAGAAGTTTAAATTCAAGATTAGAATAAAGCATAAATGGAGAAAAACAAAAAACTTAAATTGTCTCCCAAAGCCAAAGGCAAACTGAAAACACAGCTGTTACAGGTGTGAAAGGGCATTTTCTTTACATTATTTTAAGTATTTTTAAAAATAAAAGTTATGCAAATTTTTAAACATATGAATGATATGAAGCCTGAATACATCCAGTTTATAATTAATAAACTGCTTCCTGTCGACCGCGCATGCACATGCATAAGCCTGGTCAGCCACGAAACAAATAACTGCATGGTGGTTATTAGCTACAGAAAGTGCTGTATGTCATGGGAAAATGCATTTCTCAGATGGGTTGTCTTGGAAATATATGGCTTCTTTCTCTCTGTGCAGCGATGAGCCAGTTAGAACAGTAATGAAGTTATTTTTCCACAGAGTGAGAAATGGGAGAAAGAAAGGGAAATCAATAGTGATATCTTGAAGCTAGAGTCTGCCGTCTAATCTCTCAGTGGTACTGGAAGTGCTTCATTTGGCCTTTTTGATGCTTCCACACCCACACTCTGCTCACAAAAACACCTACTCCCCAGTGTTTCCTATAAGTAAACATGCATAAATGGACCTCATACGAGTTTGAAATATCAGCTTACGCATGCAGTAAAAATTAAGGGAAGTCCTGCAAGAATTTAGCACAGACTGGGTGCTAAAATGGGAAGTATTATTTCTCCTCTGTTAATCATTTTTAATTTCGCTGCAGTGTTTTTACTTCATTCATGTTGGTGTCCAGCTGCAAAATTACTTATGATGTACCATCAAAGGATTTTTACATGTTCAGGAAAGGAGGTACAGAGAAGTTTGAAGGCAGTGGTAAATGACCTGGCACAAACATGTACGTAGGTCCTGTCCGCTGTATGATGATTAACCCCTTCCTACACATATTGTTAGCTGTTTGTGAAGAACAGGCAACTGCATAGCTGTGGATACAGCACCACACTAGCCAAGAAATGTAAATCAGTTGTGTTGGATGAGGGCCCATAAAGGCACCTGCACATGTGATGTTAATGCTCTGCTTCACATGATCCAGCATCTGAAAGGGTGAATCTAAAGGCCATGAATAAATCACACGCTTTCCGGCAAGAAGATCTTTCCCTTTTCACGTTTGCTGGTCTTTTTCATTGCAAGAATAGGCAGAGTTGTTTTGGTTCCCTGCCTTCACACAAACCATAAAGCGGAACCGCAGTCTTGGTGTGAGTGTCTGGGTCGAGCTGAGGCAGGCAGCCAGCACCAATGTAGCCTTTAAGTAACATGAGATGAAACACTAGCAGATCCTCCCTTAATCTTTGTGGCAGGGGTGGCTGTGGTTTTGGAAGACATTAACCACCGTATCATAATAAGAGAGCTTTCTAATAGGCTGACGAATATAGATAGTTTTTTTCAAGGGTCTGTTTCCACTTAGACACTTCCTCTGAATTTGATGCTATAGCTGAAAAAGCCACAGCTATGTAGCCGTGCAGTGGTGCATCACTTGGTAGCCATTGCACAAATAACAGTAGCCATAGTACAGCACTTGCATTAGCAAATGGTATAAGTGTAATGTGGCTTTGGGGTGCCCTCCTTAATTCTTGAGTACTTGACTTATTTTCACTTGACTTCTTCCTTAAGGAGCAAACCTCCCTACTTACAGTCCATCTGCTAATGTCTTTGTCAATATTTTTTCATGATACTTTGAATGAGTCTCGGAGGTCTCCGTCTTTTTCAAAAACCTCAGTTTCTTCTTTAACACAAAATCAACATTCAGACATTGCCTGAAAACAGCTGAAGGAAAAGCATGATTTGATGTGCCAACGATTGAGAATGTTTAATCCTGTTTTCTGATTTGCTGACATAGGAAATAGTTTGTTAAGGATCACAGCCACTTGTGCCAATACCTACTGCATGTGTTGTGAAACTGTGCTTTTACGCATAAAATAACTGTTGGATAACCTCAGTCATTTGCTCAGTTTTTGCTATTTTAGAATAATTTTTGTCTGCAGCTTTTAGTAGGAGGAGAAGTGACAGGATGACATACAGTTCACCCTAATGTAACTAGTTAAACATGTGTCACTGTCTGTGCCGCTGCTCTTAATCAAGCTGTCCGAAGCTTTGTGCAAACAGGGTGAGCAATTGTTTGCTCTTTCTTCACCTCCTGGTTGTTTTTCAGTGGTCATAATTCACCCTCAGTCCAAACCTTCCCACTGCTCCCAACAGTGTTGGATGTACATTCCTCTCTCTGCAGGAAATACTCCGCTTCACAGAAACTAAGACAAACAAACAGAAAACACAGCAAATAAACATTCCTTTGTTTACAAATGTCTAAATGTCCAAGTGTCCCTGACAATGCAGCTGCAAACAAGATGTGTATTCAAGTGTTAACCATTCCCTCATTTTCACATAAAAAAATCATGTCAAAGTTCCTCCTGTATCTTCCATTTACAGTGTGCTTTGATGAAGCACTTGTGCAGTGAGGAAAAAAAAAGCTGCATGTGAGTTTAAATGACCTTACTTAGGTAGCCAAAGTAATATTGCATTAACAGAGGGTTACCTACACTGCTATATTGAGCAAACAACATATAGATTAAACACAACAACTTAAAAAAAAAGCACAACATTGACATTTAACTTTTGGTGTCCGGCCAGTTTGCTCCTGCAAATGGGCTTTTCTTTCTCTGGTTGTCTGACAAGTTGTATACCCTTGAATAGACAGACACGACCAAAACAAGCTTTTCTCCTATTTTCTTGGTTACCAATGCGATAAGTCTGGCATGATCTGGTATATGATTGGCTGCTTGAAAAGAATACTGGCACATTTCTGAAAAGTTGAGATATTTTTCAAATCCCAGTGCTTGGAATGACCACAAAGCAACAAAAACAAAAAAGTTGTTGAATGCAGCACTTCATCATGAGGTGGTTGCATGCTACTGCATATATTAGCTTCTCATTAGGACAACTGAGAACAGACACTCGTGTTAAGAAAAAAAATAAGAGAAACAATGTGGAGGTTTTTACTGACTCAATCAATGAAAGGTGCTTTTGATTATGTTATTAGGTTCAAATTAATGCTTCATTTTGTGCATCTCAATAGAGCCACCAATCAAGAAAGTCGAACAACCTTTAACAAATATGTTATTCATAGACCTGAAGAAAAGGTCAGCATGTAATTGTCAACTCCACATTTTGTTTATCATTAGTCTCCACAAGGTGTTATTCATGGGAAAGAGTCGACCGTTGTCCTCTGTGTGTCTTACCTCATGTCTGCTACTGTCAACCGAGCAAACAAGACACATCTTAAAGCCAACTGAAAGGTGTCTGTGGACGTGGAGAATTTTATCCGCTGTGATGTACTGCACTGAACAAGAATCGTGTGACTAATTGGTTGGCAAACAATTTATGTTCGGGAAGTGACAGTTGGTGCCCACTCATTCATCAGAGGCAGAGCGACACGAGTGAATGATATCAACTGAAGCAGGATTACTCAGCTCAGAAGGGGCGTACTCCAATCAGAACAAAGGCAGCCTTCTCATTACTGATTAGGTCCACAAGCTGTCAGCTACATGTTGTTCTTCGGGGTTGGGTGGGGAGCTGGGGGGGGTCATGTGCACATCAGGATGAGACTAATACCTATGCTATTAATCCAGTGACAGTTTAATTTCTTAACTAGGCTTAATGGAAATATCATAATGTTTAATCGATTATTCAGCGCAAAGTGCCACCGCTATTCAAACACAGACAAATTTAATTCTGTTACAATTACTGAAATGGAAAAGGAACTGAGTAAAGTGAAGTGAAGTGGGTGAAGCAATCAGCTTGAAGGCTTTACTCTGGCAGTCACTGCCCATGGCAACTTATTAGCTTATTTATAGGAGGAAAGGCTGTCAGATTTTTCTGTACCTGTTCCATAAACCTGCCATATCATGCTCATCATCCCTGAACCTCCCTTTCCTCCCAAACTATCAGGCCTTGTTTTTAAATCCTGGAGAAGTTTCAGTAGCAGAGATGGCTATGACTTACTGTGTATGTTCTGGTGATGTACTGATGCATCAAGCAGAGGCAAAAAATAGAATGCAGAGTTGAATCGAGCTTATCACGATGTGATGAATTTCTGTTTAATTTCCTTGCCCAAGGGAAGATCTCACTTTCACAGTGAAGTGAAGTTCTCGGCCTCTCTTCTCAACAGCCCTCTCTTTCTTCTGCATTTTCACCCACTCCACCTCTTCTCTTCTGTGGTTGCTTGGTCTCATGAAATCCACAGATTCAGGTCAGAGGCAGCTGACAGTCTGCCTTAAGCAGCTATTAAAGTAAAGTTCAGCAGATAAAGGCCTCCAAGGATAGCCATCCATCAGGGAAGGTAAAAGTGGGAAAAGTCAGTTTGGACTCTCATTTGAAAGGTGGTGTTGGCGATGAGGAGAAATAGAATTGTTGGGTTTAAATGCTTTGACCCCCAGAGTTTCAATACTTCATGCTTTAAATCCCACATTTCTCCTAACACCTCCAACCCAGTGGACTATACATTTGAATGTCATTATGGTCCAATCGACTGAGCTCCACATCCCTGTCTCCCAGGGGCTATATGCCTCAGCCAGGGTTCTTGAGGACTTTTCCCCTCCACCCATGGGACCCAGGTGACTCCTTCTTCTTTCCCTTCGGGCCACATGTTAACTCGACTTCTTTATCTGACTAAACTCAATTTCCTCCTCCACTGCCTCGAACTGCATCATCAGAATAGGGCGCAGCAGAGCCAGAGCGTATTCCCACTGGCCAGATTTGCATACGTGCCACTGTACAAAAATTCACTCTCTGAGTCACAGAGAGAGAGGCCTGTCCCTCTGCTTCTTTCACTCCACTATGTGTCTTTTCGCCTCCCTCCTTCATTTCCCACGTCTACAGGTTTATCTAATGGGTAGCAGATTGTGTGTGAGCTTGCATTATACGTTTTTGTATCCGAAGCTTTTTCATGACTGTATCGCAATGACCAGCATAACAGGAAGGAGACTGGCAAGCAAACAGCAAAACAGGATGTAAGCCAATATGAATACTCAGTTTTTACAGGTGCCGCATTGGACCAAGTATGTCTGCTGGCCATTTGCCTGGGAAAACACCAATTAGCAGATGCTTTGTGTTTGCTTCAGCGTTGGTAAAAGTCGACAGACCTTTTGCACAACAAAAAAAGGCCAGGTCACTCCTAAGAGCAAGCTCAAAGCTCGTCGCCTCTTTCAACAGCTAATGAGCTTGTGGCAGAGTCAGTCGGTCAAAATGGCAGAGTTTTGGATGGAGGAACGAAAGGATCACCTCATCAATTCATTTGAGGATCAGCTGTGTCTGTGTGACACACAAGCCTTAAAATTTTAATGTGCTGCTAAACTGCCAACTTCACTGTCTCTCCTCTGCTCCGCTCACACTCACTGTCACTCAGCTGCTCGCTCTCATTCCCACAACCAGACACTCCCTAAGCACACACCTTTCACATTTTTGCTGTTTTATCAAGACTCCAGATGCAGTTGCAATAAGTAACTCACTATCACAATGCTCATGCATATTTAAAGACACTACAAATCATATTCAGCTGCGAACAAAAACAGCCTGAAAAGTCTGCTGTTAGAATGAATTGAAGAGGTTTGTTGTGCTGGAGACTTTACACCGTCGTGTTGCATTACCCTAAGCTGGCAGGATGTTGCAGAATGTAATATTGAAAATTGTTGCAATTTTCAACTTGTCTCGCCTTTAATCTTTGGTCTGAACTGGACTTGACACCAATTCCCTTAACAAGGCAGTTTGTAAGTCGGAGCTGCACGACTGTTGAACTGATTTGGCAGCCAAACCTAAAAAAAAATTAACTTAATCTCAGTGGATCATTACAGTAAGTCTGTTTTAATATGATTTTAATGCGCAGAAGATGACCATCATTAGACTGACTGCTTTTCTGTCACTAATGCTTTGTAAAGGCATTTGCACTTGATTGTTGTTTTGATCCTCTCACCTCTCCTGCATGAGTCTAATATAATTTCAAAAGGAGGATGCTTTTCCAAGAGGCACAGAGGCATCCTTTGAGGCGAAATAAAATTTGATAGAGCATAAAGGGTAATGTGATTCCGCTAAGGAGCTATCAATTTTGTTCATCTCTTTGCAGGTCTGGGTGGCTCTGAGCACCTTTTCAATGGCTGAAGCAGAGATCCTCAAATAAACATGCATACAATGAATTTGTGTCTGTGGGAAGCGCTTAGTATCCAGATGAGCCCGTGGGTGATGTTTGCGGTCCTCTGTGTTGGACCTCACAGAGTGAATGTATATCTGTATGCAGGAGGTGTGGGGGGGGGTTGTCAGTGACAGGATATGGAGATGGGATGGTAGCTACGGGATCAGTCTTTGACCAACTCAGACACACAAACACACAATGCTTGCTGCATGGGTGGCGGTCCCAGGCTCGCTCATATTTTTACAGCTGGACCCACATCCCATGGCTTCCACAGATGCTTCAAAGCAGCCTTCAAAGCTTCTGTTGAGGGAGGAATTACATGTTTCACTAAAGGGACATCTTTTGCCCAAGCCACCCGACAACCTGCTGCTGAATGTGTGTTATTTTCCCAGTAAATGTGGATAATGTCCATATAAAAATATCCCATCTTTTGATTGAAAGGAAGTTTGCATGGGTCTCATAAGAGATAAATGCTTAATTGATATAGGACTGGCTGTAGGATATTTTTAGCTTGGACTTGCTCATTGATTCCGCTGAATAACGCTGCATCAGGCCCCGTGTGTTTCCTGATTTTTAAGTGTGGGTGTAAACCTGTTCTATTTAACAAACTCCCAGGCTCTCTCCTTCAATGGGATTTGAGTGCAGGCAGGGGAGACTGAGATATGAGCTCATAAGAGATTAAAGTTTAGTATATTTGATTGTTTCTCTTGTGTGGTGGAGCTTTTACAATGGGTCCGGCCAGACGAGTTCAGTCTGAATTAGCCTTAGCAGGAGGGAGAGAGGGGCGCTGAGAGGGGCCGCAGCTAATCCCAGGATATTGAGCAGGATTCCTAGGATGAGGCTGCGCTCCTTTGCTTTCCCAAGTGTGACGATGGGGAGTAGGGTGGGGTTGGGGGGGGGACGGAGGATTTGGGGTCTCTTTCTCTCCTCAGTCCCCATTGTGGGGAGTTTTCACAGTTTAGGGGCACAGTGTCTGGGATTCTCTGTCCACTGAAGTGAGTCTTTTTGGGGGAGAAACGGCCAGGCAGCGCCGGCCTCTGAGGATTAGGCCCGCTGGGATAATCAGGATCAGTTCACAGTGTCCTCGGAGGGGGTCTTAGTTTATGTCCAACAGAGTAGGAGAAGGGACGCCACTGTCCTGTGTAGTAGCTGGCTCTGCCCACATCCCTCTCATACCCTGTGACATCTGCTGTCCTCCTCTCTTCTTCACTGTTCCAACTCCTTAACTGAACACCTATTCAGATTCTGCATGAAATTAATTCTGGTTTGGCTTTATAATTGATATCAGTCCAATCTTCAAATTAATCTGATAAATTTATGTAGTAAAATTATAACAAAATGGTTTATTTAATATTTTTAAGTTGCCTGATTTAAATAATCAACTAAACTAGAGTTTGTGAAATCTGTTATTTATTTAGGCATTTGAATTGGACTTCCTGTGCTTTCCTTTAATTGGAATAACATCTTTATACTCTCTTGTCTGTAACTTTTGTGTTATATGTAGTTGTTTATACTGAAAAAATTAATAAATAGTCCCAGATGTGTAGGATGCCCTTATGTTTGCAGCCACATCTGCTTTTCACATTTATCCATACCTTTTTATATCTTCTGTGACAAACTCAACTAAAACAAAAGCCTGGGAAATGGGTGGAACTGAACAAGACAGTCACTGAGCATGAACAATAAAGGGAACGCTGATGCAAACGGATACCCAGGTGGTGCAACCATTTTCCCTTCATGTAGCACACGCATCTAGAAATAAAGCAGGAAAATACGCTTTTTGTATAGCACCATTGTTTTTTTGTTTTAAACTTAACCTATAACACACCCAAACATTCTCATAAACTTTGCAAAATATCACGTTTTCACCTGCGCTGTTACATTACAGTAACACTTTAGTTTTCACAGAGATTCACAGCAGTCAGTGTATTTGAATCTTTATTCTCGCTTTTATCTACAGTAAAACCTTCCGTAAATGCTGCTCGCCTTGTGCTGTTACTAAGATACAAGTGCTAACAACCGCAAGTATGCGAGTGAGCTGGTGAGCAACTCCAGCACGCGCACAGACAGAGCCGTTCGCTGCACAAAGACCAACAAATAAGTGCTTTCATATCTACCCTCCCCCTCCCCTTTTGACAGTTGAGTAGCTGAATGGAAAGCAGGGTTGCGGGTATGGGGGGGTCACAGGGTGGTAAAGAGAAACCAGTGTTAAGAACATTGTGTTGTAGGATTTCATGGTTCTGGGTTCATCTTCTTTCTGTAGCTGTGTGTCTGTCATGTTAAAATCAAGTTGTCTGTAAAATCTTGTTCATCCATTCTACATCTTTGTTAGTATTCAGTTGGCATTATTATTCAATGTTAAAGACATAAATCACCACCAGAGAGATGGCCTTAACCTGGGCTTTGTCGAAGAAGTGGAAAGACCCAAATATTTTTCTAGTTTTACAACATAACCAGAGAAATCAGAGAAAAGGAGCTGAGATATTGTTGTTTGCTCAAAAGGTAGCAAACTATGAAAAACAGAGGGCAATGTGCCACACAAAACGCTTCTGCTAGTGGCTGACATTCTGTTGGCTCGGTGGTTCTTCCTTTGGCTTGTCTGTTTTGAAACAGGGAACAATACTATGGCTGGCTGGTCACTGAAGATTGTACTACAGTTAAACAATTCACTTAAATGTTTTACATTTTTGACGCGGAATGCAACGTCATAACAGAATCTTGTTTTATGTTTGATCCGCATTGCCTTGGTTTCATATTTATAACAAAGTTTCTCTGCCAGACCTCTATGGTCTGTCTGCCTTTGGATTGTGGTGCACTATTTGGTGTTCAACTTGTTGCTTATGTCAGTTTGTGCGGCATGCTGTGCCAAAATGTTGCTACAGCACATCTTGGGGTGTAATTTTATAGCAGTGTAGCTATTCATCGGGGCAGGTGTAACAATATAAGCAGAAATGGCAGCATGCTATTAGTCTTATGCTCCTCTGGCAGACACTCTGTCTCAATAGACCCCACTGCAGTCAGACAGTGTAGCTTATGCAGCATTGAGGAAAAGGTTGGTGCTCCCTTAACACACAACATCTATTCTATTCCCTCTGCTCACAAGACCAGACCCACTTACTGGATGTTGTCAGGCCCACAACTCAGAGCACTGCAGTTTTTAAATGCAGCACTTTTTCATGCTTTTGTATAATTTTAAGATCAACAACTCTTACAAAGTAAAACAGTCAAGAATATGGGTAGATTTTCCTTTACCTACAATAAACTGCATCACAATAATTATTGCTCTTTTGGGAAAAACTTATTTTGTTCTTCCATGAAACTGAAAAGAATGTTACATACCTGCCTACTACCTTCAATTGTTATCACGCCTTGCTCTGCCATTTCTCGTCTTTTTTATCTCATTGTCTCTCATGTCGTGTATGCATCCTCTCTGCTCTCTCTGTTGTTTGTGCAGATGTAAAACAGGAATAAGATGAAAGGAAAAAACAGGCAATACAAAAGTATTTTTCAATATCATGGCTGACAGCATGATAACATGACTAATGTGTAAAATTTAGATATACAGAGGAAGTAATGGGGCCTTGATGTTAGGAAGTCTGTAACTATAATATGATTGTGCTGCTGGAATTCTAACAGTAATGCCTTTCATTATTCGACTCCAGGAAAGTAATGCAATTACACGTTCTCTCATGTTCATGTTACTCCCCTGCTCTGCTTATAACTCTTGTCACCACAATGCACATTATTCATATCCTTTCTTCTCCTTTACACCAATGTAGGAGCATGAGATTTCATATTTTTACATTACTTGTTTCCTACACAATATATTTTTTAATTAATGCTCGTTGTGTAGGCCCCATTCCTTGGGGACTACATGCTGTTGGCGGCACCGATGCTACATTTCATCTTGTAAAAGTAGTTTTGGTCTTTCATTCCCATCTTTTCTCCCACAGTGGAAATAACAGAGAGGAACCGCTTCAGTGTTGGCTGGTCTGTGATGCACAGCTGCTGTACTGCTGCTTTATTAATGGGATTCAGGAGCTCATCTGAGCGTTCCGATAATGGAACAATGGAGGACCCCGCTTTGACAATCCTTCATCTCTGAGATGCTACAATTGATCACCAATTCAATTGCTAACTGTAGAAAATTGAATTTCTAGCCCTAACATTGTTCGTTAACCACGGTGCCGATGAGATGGCCATCCAGATTAATGATAATGGGAGGCTGAGATGGCTTCTGAGACGGCCCGTGAATTTGATTAGCTCCAGACGGCTGTGGAGACAAAGAGCTGCCGGTCAGACTCTTATGTGGAAGTACTTAATGAAAATCCTGCATGGAAGGTAATTGGGGAAATGTTTGTCTGGCTGCACGCTTCTCAACTTACTGTACTGCCTCTTTAAACTTATCTCTGTTCAAGCTGGCTGGCACAGTTGCGTTAACACCCACGCACACACACACACACATACAAACAGACAAACTCACACATACACACAGTTTATTAATTTTCCCTAATTAAACCATCTTGCTCACTGAAAGTTAAAACACCACTTAAAAAATCACTATGTAAACAAAGTGTGTAATAATAGGTTCAGTTTTCATGCTCATTGATCAGATTATTTGATGAAGATTTTTCAGTATCTTTAAGTAGGAAACTCTTCTTTTACAAAGTAAGCTTAGATTTTTAAGCTTCTCAAATTGTTCTATGTAGAAACTGCAATTTTATGTGGTTCATCTGTGCTAGTAATATTATCAGCTACAGTCTGTTATTCTTGAATAGGGCTCAATAGATTGTTTTCTTTCACAGCTGACAATAGTACTCTTGTGTCCAAGCTAAAATAATATTTTTATATATATATTTTGAACTATGTGTTTTTCTACATTTTTCCACATCGCAAAAAGCTCTCTCAGCAATAGCTAATTTCCCCTGCATGACGCATGGTTCTTGTCACTCCTGGCTCCTGCTAGGTTCCTTGGAATTGCCCAGTCTTCCTCTGACATACACATGGAGTCAGGCCAGTTGCATCCTATCACTAACATGTATATAATGCCTCTTGTGTTCAGGGGTTACGCTGGTTGGGCCAGTGTTGAGGTTTCTTTTTCAGGCACCACCTACTTAATATTGTAGCCATGGCTGCAAAAAACAAACAATTATTTTACTCATTAATTAAGCTGCTGATTGTTGTTTTTGATTGCCTAATTAATAAGTTCATAAAACATGACAACTGACAGTTGCAGTTTTCAAAAGTTAAAGACAATGTTTTTAAATGTCTTGTCTGACAACAGTCTAGAATACAAAGATATCAGTTATCTGGCATGTAAGACAAGGACGGGCAGCAAAACTTCCCACTGGAGACCAGCACATACTGGGCTTTTTCTGCTTGATAAAACAAAAAGAAACATTAAATTGTAAATGATGCATTTTTTTGATGATCAATCAATTAATCATAATTCAAATTCTGCTACAAAGTTATGTGTAGCAGAATTTGATTGTATATTTCTTAATGGGTTTTTTTCTTGTGCTTTGATTTTTACGTGTTGCCCATGTACAACTTTATTTTTTAAATTATCAATATTTTCTCTTGATTCGACTTTGAAAAAGCTCTTTCGAGTGTTTTACCAACTATTTTTTAAATTGCACTTCAAACAAGCCAGATCAGTGCCATTTTCAAGTTGTTCTTTTAAGTTTTATTAGAATTTATGTAGAAAAGTGACTCATAGCCACGACTCTCACCAGGTCTCCTAAACATTCCTACTCATGTGTGTCAGCACTGACTGTTCTCCCCCAGTGTCAGCAGAGCCACTCAAACTCACTGCCAATTAAGCAGTGGTAGAAATGGCTCATATTCCCTTTGCCTCTCATCAAAATAAGGCCAACACATTAAGACTCGAAGGATAGTGTTAAATATGATAATTTCTATAACTTTATTTAACAGTGTGGAGCAGATATTCCTAGTGTTTGGATGTGATCTCAGGAGAATGCCATGTTATAGTTCTGTGCAAAGAGAAGTGGCTGTAAAGAGCTTCGCTTTCATCTTAAAGACAAAATTAAGCATCTGTACTTATTTGCATTTAAACCAAATCCCCATAAATGAAATGAAATTGAAAGTACTGCAAGTGATAAAAAAGTTCACAGTCATGGATGGTCCGTGCTTTTTTGACCCTTGATTATTATAAGACGGAAGAATCTATGAATTGGAGATTAATTGTCTGATTTAATTATACCTTGGTGATTAGAGAATGGAGGAAGTCTAATCCCTGTTGCTAAATTTGTGTGATGAATGCCCCCTCAAAGTCAAAGCACGTCTTTTCAAGGATACTGCCCTTCTACATCTGCACTTAATTGATAGACAAAGCTGCAGTCAGCACCTCTGAGAAGCACATTAGTGTAACATGTAGCCTGTAAGATAATGTTTGTTTGCATGGCTGTTTGTTAATATTGTGTGATGATGGCTCAAATGAACACTGCAGAGGGAGATTAAGGGGGGAGGTTGAGGAGGGAGGGGTAGAGCTGCTGGAGGAGACCCCCCATTGATTATGAATGCCTGCTGATGAATGGGCCTTCTCCACAGGGATCGATTCACTCACCTGAAGATTCACTGTACACTGTTGCTGCTGTCTTTGTTACATATGTGTCCAGTTCCTCTATGAAAGGCCACATGTGAGCTGAGGTTTGACCATCATATCATTCATCTCAAGGGGCAGAACCAGAGGATGAGAGAAGAGAGAAGCATGAAAAGTGTATTACAGCCTAGAGACAAATGTTAACTTTTTATTAAGGGATAATGCATGGTAGGCATCTTTCCTGAGCTTGTGAATAGTGGTCTATAACCAAAACTGATGGAAACCTGTTACATTTGTGGTGCAAAAGACAGCCAAGGTTAATTTACTGTATGAGGAGGCCGTTATAACCCTCCCTTCAGCATGTCTCTTCATTGGCCTATTTTAAATCCCCTCTGAAAACAGGAGTTAATTAGGAACACCAACAGAAGAGAAATCCAAGGCAAGACACCAGCTTTTATTTGAGACGGAAACAGCACAAGTATGTTTGCATCCACACTCAATTACTTTCCAATACATTTTTGAAGAACTTGCCTTGGACAGTGTATTTTTTTGTGCTAATTCATTTACGTTGGGCAGTTTTATTAAATAGTAAACACAATGGAGGCGCTTTGTGAGGTTAAATCTGCTTCTAATTAACAAAGAGCGAATTTGAAATGGGAATTAGTCTATGAAAGGGAGCTTGTTAATGAAGTGTGTGAATAGAATGAAAGACGAAAGCTTGCGGCCTACCCTGCTGGAGAAAGGTTAATGACTGTATGGCTCAGACCAGGAGTGTCTTTCCTCTCGCTGCGCTCTGGGTCCTGATCCTCAGGGCCTCTCCGGCTTGTTGGACCTTTGTTCTGAATGTTCTGGTTTCAAAACCCCCCATTTCCAATTAATATCATCTTAATATTAATGATGTGCCTTCATTATTAAATTCTTTGCTTGTTGAGCCTTTATTTTTCACAATCTTATAATGCTTGAAGTGATACCCTGGCATTGTTGCAGGGCTAGTTTATACGTTTAACATGAAGAAGCATGAAGGTTATGCTTATGTGTCTTTGAATACATTGAAACAGCTGCCCTCAGGGCCAAACTCCACAAGTGTTGTTGGCCATACTAACAGTGTGGCTCCAGGGGTGGCCATGTTGAATGCTGATTGGCCAGTTTGTCTACCACTTTGGTCCAGGCTACAATATCTGAGATGTACTGATGTATTGCCAAGACATTTTGTACAAACACTCATGGTCATAGTGCTACCAGCAAGTTGACATTTTTAGTTTTAGGGAAATGTCTCAACTAATTGGATTGATCTCCATGGAATTTGTTTCAGACAGCCATTCCCATGTGTCACCTTTTTTTTCACGTTGCCCCGTCATCAGGTCAAAATTTTAATTTGTCCATTTATGTTTAATATTATATACCTGCAAAAAGAACGACATTACCGTCATGCTAAGATGTACTGTGTGTTAAGTGCTTATTAGCATCTTAGAATGTTAACATGTTAAGCAAGATGTATAGTAAACATCATATCTGCTACAAATAAGAAACTTTGTAAACTCGTGAGCATGCTGACATTAGCATATAGCCTTAAGCACTGCTGCACAGCCTCACATAGCCACTAGCATGGCCCATAATCCTGTTTTGTGTATGAACTTCTGATAAAAAATGAAATGTGACAGAAGCATTTACCTGTGACTGTCTGAGAAACCCAAACAGCTGTCGGCTGCTTTTGACATGCTCCCATACACATCACTACATCAGTCTTGCTTCACAAACTCTCATTCATCTCATAATGCAAGAATGATTTGACACACTCTCATTTCCATGAGTTCATTATGCCCATTATAGCATATAACAAATTGTTATTAGGTAAAACCTGATTGTCAGAGATATGAAGGGTTTCGTTATGAACATAAATGATTACCTAATGGTCCTAGAAGATATGAAAATGCCATGTCTGCCACAAAAGGCGTTGAAGCAGGCAAACTGTGATAAAATCACTGTTTCCTGGTTTCTGTCTCCTACTAGTAGTTCAGCTTCTTATAGGAGATTGTAAAGGGTGAGAAGCATTTATAGGAAAACAAAACCAATGATTAAAACTGTTGAAGTGACCCAGGAAATGTCTAGATTTTTTGAGCCGCATAACAAAGGTGTCTAGAAATTTGGTTTGTTGCTTTCACCTGAGAGACTGTAATTCAGTGACTAAATAAGGGAAATAAGTGAGACCAGTGATAAGATTTCTTTTCCATCTTATCCTGATGATAAGGGTCCTGTGTTTGAAAACCGGGTGTCACAACCATTATGACTTTTTTTAAGTGGATAGCTTAGTTGTGTGCTGTTTTTAGAGAATTGTTGCAGCAAAATGCTTTTGTTAGCAAGTCTGTACTGTTTGAATGACAGCTAGCTGAGTCAAGGTTGGTCTTACACTGTCCTCATGACATAGTCAGGCAAATATTAACTTTCTAAAAAAAAAATTGGTGTTTCACAAAATACTGAAGTTAAGTAAATAAGGAAACAAAAGGGATGGTTGGGGACTAATTAGGAAAATCATAAAAGAGGTAACAAGGCAGTAAGGAGCTTTAGCTGCAAACTTTTATTTTTATTAATATTTTTAAATCTTTAGCTACATGACTTCAATGCCACCATTAAATCAGGCGATGAGACTCAGGCCCTGATAATTGTGTATCATGTTTTGAGTCATGTTCTTCATGTTTTATTCTAAGTTATTTACTTTTTAAAATACATATCATTGAGCTAAAAAACATTTATGAAGGACCTCTACCACAAAGCTATTATGATATTATCAAGCTATCAAACCTATGCCACTCATGAATTCAAGACCAGTGCTTTTCCTGAATGGTAGCAGATCATGAAATGTTGTCCTTAACGTTACTGTGTCGTGCTTCTCAAAAGCAGTGTTATGTGTGTAAAAATGTTACATAATCCAGCTCTTTGAAACACAGGCCTCAGGTCCTGGTAGTTCTTTATTGCAGCAGAAATATTTGGAATATGAATGTAGTTTTTGGGTGAATGCATCTGACCACAGTTCACTTTACTCACTGATTTGATAACATTTCTAAAATTTACGTAACAGAAATTGCAATTGCATGTGAGCATGAAGAGGTGTAAACAATAAGTGGACATTACAAAAGATGGCTCTGAATTTGTTATGAAATTCATGAAATGCTTTTAGCTTTTTTATAGCTTTAAATATGTGATCTGAGGATTAACCTCTTTCTCTGGATGAAATAAAATTATATTTCTAATATTTTTTTCACATGATGGTATAGCCAGATCAATGCATCAAATCACTTGTGAAAAGTTGCCACAATACAAAAAAATGATATCTACTCTAGGGCAGGAAACCCTATCCCGAGACCCCATTAGGTCGTCTCACGTTTTTAGTGCTTCCTGCGACCGTGTTAAAAATTCAGCCGTGGTTCACACGTCAACCTGCTCCCCTTCCACTGCATTAATTCCCCATTGCTTATAAAGTTGTTACAGCGGCTGTGTTTTAATAAATGCTCACTGTCAAAACTTAGCTCATTTGACTCCACCAGAGGTTCTGAAGTCATGCCGATTGATTTTAATTGTCCCTGACTTGAAGATGAAGCTGAACACAGACAAAGTATTGAATTTTCATCCTTCATTTCAAACATTATAGAGTCACTGGAGTGTAGTTTTCATTAGGAGGGTGATTAAAGCCAGGTGTCGCAGGTATGAAGCAGGATTTTTTAGTTCAACTTTCAAAATCTTTGCATATTTGACTAATCTTGTTTGACATCCAATGGTTTATGTAAAAAAAACATTAGGATATCAGTTAGTCGACACATGCAATACATAAACTCATCCCTCTTTGTCACAATGGCTTTTATGAACACTATTACCTCAAACATCAAAGTGACAGAATTATTCATTTCATGCACTTATTTGGAAGGACAATACTGTTCCACGATCACCTATTTCACCTCTGCCTAGTATAACTTCTTGAAGGTTTTAAAAATTAAGTATAGAATACTCAACAATTTATTCACAAATAAAGTTGCTGAATTTGGTTAGAGACTGTCATTGAGAGTGTATAAAATACCTCTGCCTCTTAAACCCTGATATTTATTTGTTTAGTAATGGTTAGGACCTTCTTTCATGTACCCTTGATAAAATCATGGCTGTTGTTTTTTACTCTGGTTTTGACAGCAGGCCCAAATATTTCAATTTAGCAGATGTCAGAACAAGGCATCTTGTCCTTTCTCATCATCCCCAGATTATATTATGTTTTAATGCTATACTACACTTTCTGTCTTGTTTCACATCTTATAGCCAAATCCTCTGTTGAGTTACATCAATGTAATTTTTCATATCTTTTTTTTTAGTTATTTTGGCAATTTAAAGCTTGATATGCATAGCCTCTGACTGTATTTTTTGCTTTTACCATTGTGGATATTGTATCCTATGTATCCTAATACTTAACTAGTAAGTGACACATTCTGCAATTAAATGGAAAGGTTTTAAAGACAGTCTAGTTGCCCTTAAAGGACAAAGTATTCATGCCTGAGATTTAATCTTGAGAGATTGGTTCAATCTCTTTTTTGTATTAGAACAACTTTAACAATGGTGTATTCACCATAACTGTTAAACTTATACATCCACTTTCCCTTCATTAAAAATGCAGAAAAGAAGCCACATTGTAAGAGGGAGCACCTGTAAAACTTTGTCCTGGATGCTTTCTTTCTCTTTTCTCCAGTTGGCCTCAATGCTTTTGCTGAGGACGGGCACACTCTCACTCTGGCTTTCCATGTTGGCAGGGACTTTTAGCCTCTTTCAGGAGAACACTCTTACAAACTATGGCTTCTGGGGGCTCATGGCTACTTGGGTTTCACTTGCATCTTGGCCCACCTCCTCAACAACCCCTTTGCAAACCAAAATACACTCCATAATTCATCCCAGCCATCCAGCAAGAATGTAAATAAAGAACAAAAGTTACTTGTTCCAAACATATCAGAGGGCCTCCTCGGGAATAGAGCTTTCTTAAAACTGATCCTGCTGAAGGCCTGACCCCGACCATTTCTCTCCACTCCATTTTCTAAAGCAACAGTACACGACAGTGCTCCATACAGTAGTGTGTGCTGCCCCTTATCTCACATTGGCAGACACCGGGTCTCCCCATAGTCTCGATTTCTGTCTGAGCCTGAGCTCCTTTGGCCTGGCTCTTCCTCTCTCATCTGCATGGCCATCTCCTCCTTTAATCCGCCTCAAACTAATTGACTTTAATTTGTCTTTTTTGCCCTCCTGTAGTGAAGTGTACCTTCTGAATTCATCGGTCGTAGCAAGTGTCAATTAAAAAGGCATCACCCAATAAAATCTGTGAACAACTGATGTTAATTAATATCAGGGGTTTATGGTGCGTGGTACAGGTCCCGGCATGGCTCTAAGCACTTGATAATCATTTGGCCATGCAGTCTGAGTACCATTTTGGAGGCTGAGACTAATGAAGCTTGTCGGCTAAAATGAAGCCAAACTGTGAAATGGCCTCATCAGGTACATTATCTTAACACAATCAGAACATTAGCACCTTCATTTGGACACAATCTCACTTTTAGTTTTCTGAATTCCATTGAGATCACAGGACATATAATCAATAATGAGAATACAAATACGGTAATAGCTAATGAAATTAATATGGAACTTCCAAAAAATTAATGTGGACAGAGTACAGATTGCCTTATGTATTAAATGACATTGAATTTCATGATTGTGCTTAACTTTTATTCTTTTCTGTTTGCTCAGTGTCCTAAATGTCATACTTCTTAAAGTCTAATTTCTTATGTCATATTTCTTCATATTTCAGGATGCAAAATAGTCTTTTCATTGAACACGAAAATTAATAATTTAAATGGTGACTAAAGCTACAGTTTCTGATATGGAGTCAGAATAAAGATGCAAGATTTCATAAAATTTGTGCTATTCTAAAAAGAAGGCTATTCTAAAAATACTTAAAGTTAAGAAATTAGACAGTTAGTTATTATTTATTCATACACTATAATTACAATGACAAATCATTTTACAGTATTTTTAATGGCATTCTACACTTGAGAATAACACATGGTTGACAGTTATTTTTTTACTCAGTTATTGGATTACTGCTAACACATCCATATTTGAAGGTGGAAAGGTTGAATTAATATGTAATTCAGAACACTAAACCTACTCCTTTCTGAATAAAATACAAGAATGAATGAATGAACAAAAATTAAAGCACCTACATCAGAATGCTGATGGTTTATTTCAGCTTCAAACCCCCCCCCCCCAATAAAACTTGACAAATTTAGGACTCCAGACATCTCCCTCGGTGAATTTATTTTTACCAAACCAGAGTTTGTGTTTTTTGGAGTAATCCCTCCAGGGATCACATTGCAACCATTGCAGACATGTTGCAAGTCCTGCTTGAGGCTATCCACTAGACCCATTCTTCTTTAAGAATGCAAAATTCCCATGCCGCGACTAGTTCATTTTTACAGAGGATTGATGGAAAGTATCCTGGCCAGAAACATTATGAAACTGGCACGGGATGTGTAGAGCCCAGAACAGGAGGGTTCTGCAGCTGTTGCTTAATACTGCCCAGAATATCATCAGTACCCATCAACAGAGCATCAGTGATATCGGTTAGGTATCATTGCAGAGCTGACAAGATATAAAAGACAATACTCACCCCAGCTCAGTCTGTTAAACATACAGAATATCAGCTGCTGTGCCACCAGACTACAGATCAGCTTTTTTTTCTGACACTGCCCAATTTCTCCTCTGCACTCTGACATGAAAAACCATTTATTTTTATGACTTATTATTTATTCATCCATTTATACAAATTTTGTAGAATAAAATATAAATGAACCTTGTACCTTGAATAACTTCAAAAAATTCACCTCTGTGAGAATTTATGGTTGGGCAGTAGACATTGCGAAAGCCTTTTTTTTTTTTTTTTAAATTTTGCATTAGCAACACAGCCTTGAAATACTATGCTAATATTATCCCACTTAAACAGATAAATCAAAAAGAAACACAGTTAGAAATAATGGGTACTGCACCGTTCATTCCTGATGTATGCCACAGTATGTGCCAGTGTGCTCACACAGAAAGGCAAAAACAAGAAAAGGTGTGACTAGTCCTAATCCGCTTTATCAACACCAACCTCAACAGCATTTTTTATCAAAATTATCTATAAGAACATAATACCCACACACTGCAGCATTCTAAGAGTTTCAGTTTCTAGTATTTTAAGCATATCATTTATGTAGGTTGATAGTTTTTGTTTAGATTCATTATCCAGTTTAAAGAAGACATTTATAAGCTTAATTATTGCAATTACTTTTATACATGTCATCTTAATAGTGAATACAAGAACTGTAATTATACTATATGTTTCATTATACTTGGATTGTTTTGATGAATTATGAATCCTCCACTTAGGTAATAATGAGTGGTTTCATTCATGCAATACAAAGTCATCATTAGAAACAAGGTCAGCTGTTTCCCTGAGCTTGGAGTTTTATTCATTGTCTAGTAAAGTTGATCTTAGCTACCTCTTGAAGAGGTCAGAACATAGAGGAATAATGGAGGGATTATTGAGGAAACTAGGAACTTGCCATTTAGGAGAACTCCTACTGGTGAGATAAACCCCTGGAGATAATGTCTTGCCAGCTTAACATTTCGAAGAGAGCATGCCTTAAGGGGAAAAGCCAGAATGACCATCACTATGGACATGAGGTATTGTTTCTGTTATTCTATTATTTGATGTTTCCCACTTTCCTTATTTGATAGATGAGTACCATGCCATCCCCTCACCCTAGCTGAGAGTGTGTTCATACAGTTTTATTAAACACACTAATACAAAATGCACATACGTGAACATCTTGGTAAGTTGGTTTTCTCTCTTGTGCATTGTTGTGAAATTAAATTGTCTCCATCTTAATGAGCAGATTCTCTCTCAACTGTTCTTTTTCTTTCTTTTTTTGTTATGTCTGTACCTTCAGCCAGTCCTTAAGAAATGTACACTACCCTGTAGGGCTCAGTGTCAACGCTTTAGCTCACAAGCTGCTGTGGCTAGTGGTTTTCAAAGTTACAAGGTATTTACCAAAGTAACAACTATTATAATTACAGTATGTAGTTATGATTGATCACTGCATGGCCTAACGTAATAGAAGTGATGTTTAGAAGACCTAGTACATTTATTTTTTAACATAGTCCACACAGATGTATAAATACATACACTTAGTCCAGTGGTGTTGAAGAAAATAGTTCCCTGTGTAGGAGCTGGCATCTAAGTCCTCCAGTAAGTGATCCACATCAGCACTGACTATATTGTCAAAATGGCGACCACTTAGCTTCTTTTTTACGAAGGAGGTAGTACTCTGATGTTGCCAAATCAGGTGAATGGTATTGGACTAGTTTGAATCTGCAGTTCTATATATATAACCTCTTTGAGTTTAGTTCGTTACTTTGTGTTGTCTGTGGTCTGTTGCTCGGTCTGTCTCTTTTTCCCTCTCTGACATTTATTTTTCTTTTCTAATCTCCTCTCTCTAGAACCTTTGTTTCTTCTTCCCTTTCCCTGTTCTGCTGTGGCTCATAATACTGTCACAATCGTGTGCTGGTTTTATAAAAGCAGCACTCTGGCTGTATTGTAAATTCAAGCACTTGAGCCACTGAACAAAAGATGCTTTTACCACAGACATTCCTCCATGTCTCTCTTTTTTCACAACAACTAAGTGGAGAACCTTGCTCTTTTCAGCAACCTCTGCGATCTGCTGTAAAACCTGCTAATAGCTGTCTCTTAAATGACAGGCATCCAATGAGGCCCATTGTCTTGTTTGAGTATCCAGTCAATACTTCAGCCATTTGTTCTGCTGATTGACAGTCTTAAGCAATGCAGCCTTCTGTCTTGCAATATTGATGTATTTTTTTCTGTTAATCACTGGTGTTATTGCACATGACCAGTTTATATTTCAATCTAAGACTAAAAAATAGATGAACTTCAACATAAGATGCCGGCCGGGCTGTTGTTATACATTTGAGTACACAATGTGCTTAACATAAAAATAGCAATAGCATGCACTCAATCATAATTATGCTACTGATAGACAGAGAGGGCATAATGTAGATAGAAAATATACTTTAGGGTAAGGCTTATATAATATATATTAAGTCCAAAGGCCATTATTTATATCTCGCTTTGCCTGTTGGCACTGCAGGTGAGGTGCTGTTGACCTTAAACTGCATTTGTCCATACTTACTGTGCAACTTCTCATTTCTTCACACCGATAAATATGCCACCAAGACAAATTTCTGTGCATTTATTGCACTTATCGATTAAAGCAACTCTCATTTTGACTCTGAAATACCATTTTCTCATCAGGACATGGTTACATTGTTCACCTTCACAGTGTTTAGTATTCTGGCCGGACATGATTAAGCATGGACAAGCCGGCCCACATTGAGCTCCACAGCCAATGTGTGCAGTCACCCACTCTGGCCCACTCCAGAGCATGAAACAATGGCTGCTATACTAAAGGTTTCAATTAATCACCCTCAAAGATGATTTGCATTACTCAAGATTTCTATAGATGGTATTAATGTATGAACAATTTTATATTCAAATCACACTTAGTGTGAAATGTGATCTCAAATGGTCATTGAAATGACAAATTTCACAAAGCCAGGAACCCAATGGTGGTAATACATCTTCTACGCTCTGTCAAATACACATTAAAGCTGCTCAAATTAACTGCACTTCAGGACATGACCAGGAGCGAATGAGCAGGCAATCTAAGCAAACCCCCGGCCGGTACATTTTTATCCTGTAATAGAGGAGGCTCAAACATAAGTAAATGTTTGGTTTTATTGTACTCATTAAAAATTCATAACATTTACCAGAGTCAACTGAGGCTCTGTGTTTCTCTGTTTCAGGCCATGTGGGTCGAATTTGTGGTGACAGACGGTGGCTTTGTGTGGTTAGGGAGTTGGCGGGTGACCCCACAAGGAGCACCTGTCCAAGAGTGGACCTTCTGCTTACTGTGCTATGCCTCTTGGGGGGTTTGGCATTAACCCCATTGTCATGTTCCTACTCCTCACTACCCTCTCGCCCCAGCCCTAAGACATACATAACCTGCCAGATCCACTCTGTCATCACAGGATTAATTAAAACACTACACAGTTAAGGCACTGGATCCCTTTGGGGCTTGGTCATATGCATGAGTGACATACACATGTGTAAGTGCCCACACACACGTGGTCTTGTCTAACATATTGCCAGGTTGTTGTATTTATTCTCCTCAAGGGACATATAACCAAATGATTACCTGCAGTGATGGATGGACAGATCTCACCTCAGCATCCCTCAGTTTTTATGTGTTGTCCGATAATGCATTGGCCATATTTGTGATGTGAGACATTACTTAAGCCTGAGTAAGTAAATTTCCCCGAAACTATGACCATCTGGCTCATGCTGATGATTTGCATTTGTATAGTTTTTTTTCATGCAGTGGCAACTTTGTCATCAGAAGTTCCAAATTACCTTCCCTCTAGTCCACATTGTTGCGTTTATCAATGCTTCTCCCACGCTATTCATTTAAAGGGGTTCAGATAAATTTAGAAGAAAAGGAGGGTTACTTATTTATCCTGGACCCCGATGATTTCCTGGCAGAGAGACAATGGAGATGAGGCATACTAAATGAATTCTGTTGTCCTGTGTGCTATCTGTGGCTATCAACATAATTTGGTTAGTGACCTGGTAACTATGAATGTGTGGGACCTCTTTATTTAAGTCCATTGGGGCTCCTGGGGCAAGAGTCTATGTTACAGGCCTCACCCCCCCTCACATTTCAGCTCTGCCCTCCTGTCATGTATGCACACAACCAGGCCACTGGGTGATTAATGACTGAGCTCGTGTTGCCATTGACAACTTCTGGTGACTCTACACAAAAGTCATCACCCTTGTCACATTAGCACCAGTCTGGGAACATTTGGCCATATGCTGCTGGCCTGAAAACAGGGAATTTGTGGTAGACAGATGTATGTATACAGAGCATGTCTGCCTCAAACTTAGCAATGGCCCTTTGCAAAAAACATTACATCTTAACAATTTCAATTTTTCCTCTATTTTCCGTCAACATTCTCAGCTCTTACGTTGACCTCTGCACCATATACTGTAAAATCCCTTTACATTAACATAATCTGCTCAGCGTGCATCTCCCGGCATCTCCTGATTTCATTAGCGCGCTACTTCCATCAATGCATCTCTTCTTTGTCATTTGTGTCTCTAGCTAATAATAATCCACTATAATTAGAAAATGAAGAATGGGCCTGCCAGCATTCCCAGCAGTGTTTTCTGAAACTGGAAACTTTCCTCTTCTGGATAGGTTTTTGTTTAAATGAAATGTCTGCATATTAAAAGAGATGAATAATTAGTAGCCTTAAAGCTTCTGATTATATAAAATTTTCATCTAACTCCTAAAGAGCTTTAATGTGTGAGGTGCGCACAAGCTTTGGTTTATTAGGGAACAGTCTCGTAGGTCAGAAAAAAAAATGCATATCATTTGAGTGTGATAATTTCTCCCAAATGAAACAGCTACCAAACTGAGATCGCATGCAGTCTTTTTTCCAAATTTCTCTGTGTATTCAAATCTCACTCTCCCTTTATAGAAAGGCAATAAAGTGTGAATTAATGAGCCCCATTGCTGTCTTCCTCATCTACAGTATCTTGTTTTCACCACAGCTATCACCTTTAATAAGAATTGCTGTTAATGACATCTGTGACTGGGGTGTAACCTTTAGCACTTCCAACCTACTCACGGTATGTCTTACTTTAAGAACTATGCACAAGTGGGATTTCTTTCATATATTTTATTTCAACCTTGCTGTAAGCGCATTCACCGAATCCCATGTTAAAATCTTCAGAGTGCAAATGCCAAGTATTCAAATCTGTCAATGCTGCATATGACTGATACAGTTGGATGTTTGCTGGGTGCTTTGCCTGTTTGTAAAAAGAGCACAAGATATGGTTTACAGATAGTAAGATGTAATTACATAAGAATTATAGGGTGCTACTAAATTTTCTACACAAATATCTTATATTTATATTACTGTAGTGTATCCCTTTTAATCACTACACATCCATGAACAAATTTGACTGCTAGCTTGCAACTGGAAACACATTGAAATTACCCTAGACAAGAGGACCAATGAGGACAGCCGATGCAGCTATTAAATCTTAAATTGTATACTCTTTCAAATAATGTGTAGACAGCAAGAAAGACAAACTCAAACTTTTCTGACTTGTTAGTAGTGTATAGACTTATACATGTGCTTTTTTCAGTAGGAATGGGTAAAGCCTTAATTCTGGGTCACATGATTTTGAGTTGGTCTTGGTTCTATCCTCCCAGCTGTGATGAAAACATGGCACCAGGTGGACACTATAATTTCTGGCTATTTTCCATCATGATGCTGTGACATTGTTGAATTTGAACATTAATTGCTGCCTTTTACACTGTTGAAAAACAGGCAGCGATTTTGCTCTCTGTATAATGCTAGGTGCAACACTGGCAAGACAGCAAGGTGACAGAGCTTCACATTAATCAAGGGGGAAAAAATAAGGAGAATAGTTAGTGGTACTGTGAAAGAGACTGTGATACACATTAACATATTCCTCAATCCATCCATCTCCATTCAAGCAGCACTCAAACATTGTTCAGGGTTTATCAAGTTTGAAAAATTTCAAACAAGAGATAAAAATAAAAATGTAAAAGATATAAAAACATTATATATTTGATGTTAGAAAATGAACAAAAACAGCGTAATATCATAGATATTTGAACCAGATAATATTTGATCATTATACTTGATAAGCAACAGAAATTCCAAGTTGGTTTTAAAGATTGTTGAATAGTTATTGAAGCCCTAGATTAATAGTTGCCTTTGTTTTATGTTTTTTTGAGATTTGATAATTGTTTCAGTGTCTTAGTTGCAGAAAAAGGATTATGTAGCATCCCAAGAAATAAATGGAAAGTTAGATCTGGTTGCATTGCCAGATGTTAGTTTAAGCTGTGTGAGTGTCATAGCATCTACAGACACACACATCACCCTGTTAACTTGAGCAGGTTTAAGCATCAGCAAGCTGAGGATTACAGTGGCTTAGATCCTTTGACCTCACCCTCCCACCAGCCCAGTGTATCACTTGATTGAAATGGACCCAGATGACTTTTATTCAAAAAACAAAAGAATTCTCCTCATCCTTCTTCTCCCAACCCCCTGCCCCCTACTTCCCTTTGGATTCCCAAATTCCTTCAAATGAAAAATGATTCTCTTTTTTCTTGGTATTTTGTCCAACAGACGGTCCCATTTTGCTCCCTCCTCAATGGGGAGGAAATGAGTTGTGGGAGCAGATTCCTCTCACACAGAGATCTCAGTAATCGTGTGGCTGCGTTTCACCAGCTCACCACAGTGACAGCAGCTTTTAATTAATCCCACATCCCACCACTCTACCCTGCCCATTGGTAGCTTCACCCCCAAACTTTTTTCTGAACTTTTTTTCTTTTTCTGTGTGTTGAGATTGTGTGTGTTTGGATGGTGCAGTGGGTGGGGGCGGGGTTGGGGTCTGTAACTGCAGTCATTCAACCCGCCACAGCGTTGTGTGCATCACTGTTATAGTTACAGAACGACACTGCTGTCACTTTCCACACATCTAAAGCGGGAGACAGCCCGCTAACTGCGCTCACGTGTTCAAACCCTCCAGTGTCAGCACCACCAACTCTGTCACCAAGAGTTTGGCAACTATGACTGAAACTATGTGAGTGCAACAAATCCACATGAGATGTCACTAGCCCTTTGTGGGGACTGGCTGTACTGGGTCAGGGTTGTTACCCTTTTTGCTGCACTGCAGTGATCCTGTGTTGGGGTGCTTGAGGACTGAAAAATAATAAGGCCTCGAAGTGTCTGTGTTCTCCTTCTGGTGCCCTGATGAATGGTGACAGGTTGTATTTACAATCCTAAAAGGTGCTGACACTGCTGAATTCAGCACCTCTTGGAGAAGAACCAAAACATTGCTACCCTTGAGCAAATGTCTGTGTGTTAGCCGCGACTAGAGGGTGGAGGAGCTGCTGTCTGAGTGAATGAAGGGCTGGATAGACTTCTCTGGAGAGATGGACTGAGCTCTCGCCTGAAGGTCAGACTGTCAGAGGGGTAATATCAGACCTGCAAGGTGGAGCTCTGCCCTGATCAGTTCTTATTATCAAAACATCTTGGGGAGCAAAGAGAGGTGTGAGGTGAGGCCTAAGCATGTAATTGATTGTAATTTCAGTGTTATTTAGTAGACATGGCAAAGACAGTACTGTTTGATGGTCAGCATAGCTTGTTTCCTGTCATTACTGATGAGCTAATTATGTTAGGTTGCAGCCTTCTCAGTGTTGTTTTCCCCGAAAGCCAAACTGAATAAGACAGCTGCAGACGAACGCTGCAGATACAAACCTCGACTTGCTATTCAGTATGACTTAGCTGTAGCAAGCATTAGGCTAGCAAAGTGGGCTAAACTTGCATGCGATTAGGCTGTCAACATCTGAAAATAATGAGCTGCAGACAGAGCCACATTGGCATGCAAATACTGTTCTGACATTTAAAGCTGGCTTAACATAAATGAGAGACCAGAATGGATTGAAGAGGAGCTTTGGCCTCCTACTGCAGAGCTGCAGCTCTACTGGGGGTAATGGACAAGTTGGCCCCCTCAAAACCTTTAGGAATGAAATAATCATTCCCCTGCATCAGACTTCATGGACAAATGGGACTGAGGGTCGATTAAGTTCTAAGGGGGATGTGGTGTTGATCTCATAAAGGGCATCAGGAGATGTATGGCCTCTTACAAGATCATTTAAACCTCTTAATGGAGGACAGGAATAAATGGCTGCCATAGAGCAGAGTCAATTATATGGATATTTTCATAACATATTGTGTATAATTCATTGTGTAATGGCACCAACACCAATCAGCCCCTCTACTTTTGTTTTGGTTATAGCTTGTTTTAAATGAGATCATTGACTCTGAATGTTGGTATATAGAACAAGAAGCTGTCTTCATACAGTGATATAGACGTGCTGTCATTGTCTGCCATTGTGGGGTGGCACAGTCTTGATGGCAGTGGCTCTTGTTAATTTGTATTAATGTCAGATAATTTAGAGTTGCAATGGATGTATGTGCACGCCTTGTGCTCTCAGGCAAAAAATTGGATTCATTAAGAAGACGGAGGAGCTGGTTGGATTTTTGGCCCCGTGGTTTCAGGTCACTGAGTAATGTGAAGAGATGGAGAGGGTCTTGGCCTGGAGGATGGGGGAGCTCGTCAGAGACAGAGTGGAGAGGACAACACCCCCACACAGATGCACATCACTCACACTGACATGTCTCTCACTGGACACACTGTTTCAACCCCCCCTTTGCTCCATTATAGCGAGAGCAGACTGTGCTTGTGACTGAGAGCAACAGTCACATGACTGTTAACTGTGAGGAAGGCAGGTGATGGTGATAGGTTATCCTCCTTGCATGCATATCGATCATTATGATACTCTGTTTGTGTTCATTAAAATGTGCTGTGGTTCACATGAAAGCCTATATAATCATGAATACTGTAATAACCATAATTACACAAATGGACAAAGTACAGACATTCACAGGATTAGCATGAACCTCTCATTGTCAGATGCAGTTATAAATGGGTGATGAAGATGGCCGGAGAATCAAGCATTCTGTTCTCTTTTTTAAAAAATAGACTAGCAATTTACACCACCTTTTGCTGATTGCAAAATGTAAAGGAAGTCAAACCCTAACCCCCCCCCCAAATTTATAGTATCATATCTGTCAAAGACATTCATTTGTTTTTATGTTGTCACACCTCGACAACATGCTTATGAACGTCTATGCATCTGAATAATAAATTTTAAGATTCAAAGAAATTAAGATGTGTGTTCATGATCATACACATTATATCAGAGGATAGATAAATTAAAGAGCAAATGCTTCACATCACTGCATCAACCGTCACAGTTTCCTTTCTTTTTTTATACCTCAAGCGCATGAACCTAAATACTTACACACAGACACTCACACAAAAATATCAGCATATGCAAATTGTAAATACTAGCAGAGTTGTGACTTTGTGGGAGGCCTCAAGCTTTAGCTTCTGACCTCAGCACCGGTCTGCTCTGCATTTAGAGGCCATTAAATTATGGGTCTGTTTGATGAGCAAGCTATGTGCAACAGGATGTGAGGGACAAGAAGCAGCAAATGCCCCTTTTTATTTTTGCTTTGAATGTGTGGTAGTTTTTTGGCATACTAGCCCACATGTTGATAAAGCACACTTTTTTTTTTTTTAACAAAGGTTAAAGAACAAGGGGGTTTAATTCTTGCTAGACCTTTTTAGAGCAAAATGTTCAGTATACATCCCTTTTGACTGGATTCAACAACAGTGGTTCCGCATTAGTGACAACTGGCTGTTGATTCGTGTCACCCTTGTGTCCCGTCCAAAATTTTTACAGTGTGATAAAGTGCCTTAGTCTAGAGTGTCTAATCATGTTGATAAACCATTTCCCTCGAAAACTGTAAATCAAAAAACTCATACTGATCCTCCTCTTTTAAGTTGACATCACCATATGCTGTGGGCTTTTGGTGGATGGTTAGGGCTTTTAAGCCAGTAGTGAAATGCCTGACCTTTTGTTCATACTGTTTTCCTCAATATTTTTTCTAGCATCCCTGCCAAAAAGGTCCTGTAATGAGTGCCAGGAGGTCTCTCCTGGGTACAGCATCCCGATGGTGGACAGGCTGCCTATCAGAGTCCCAGATGACTGGCAATGTTTTGCGGGCATCAATTTGCATCCATTTTTCATCTCTTGAGATCCTTGAACTCAGTCTGACCTTACCTCACTGACCTCCAATCAGTCAAAGGGTCACATGGCCTGTGCTTTTTTGATTCCACTAATGGTGCAAACGGAGAAGAACCATGCCCAGCCATTGGCAACAGTGAGGTCACACAGAGGTGCTTTGATACGAGCATCTATAGGAATGCAAATGTGACCGGCTGCCTGACCAGTAGATTACAATAAGAATAACAGAGGCCTGGGGCAGACAGTGCAGCTGCCCACATTAGTGTTATTCTCTGGGTTACATAAAAGACAAACATAATTAGGTTCTGTGTGTGTCAACTAGGAGACAAATGCATGTGGCATCTTCTGTTGTTTAAAGACTTGTCTGACCTCGGTAAGAACATGAGAGTGATTAAGGAATTGTTTAAAGGGACAGAAACGTCAGGGGTCATGGATGATAAGTGAGGTCACTCAGGGTCATCAGCAGTCTGGTTCATCAATTTTGCCTCATACTTGATTCAGCTAAAATGCACAAAGCTGCTCTGGTTAATGTATTATTTTCAGTGAAAGTCACAACAATAGCATGCTCCTTTCACCATTTGGCTAATCTGTAATTTATCACTCAGGTAAGAGAAAATGCGAGAGCAGCTATTCTCTGAGCTCCAAAGTGGTCAGCATACTTCAGCTATTGCAAACCCATGTGAGTAATTTACTTAATCCCAAAAGCTAATCAGTAACACATAAGCGATTGCTGTTCTAGCAAAAGAAATTGCAGTGATCTCATCTGGACACATTGTTTCCAGTCTCTCTGGCTCTGAAATTTAAAGAGGTAAACATATGGATGCTCTGCTCAAGCAATAAAACACTTTTTCATTTCTTAATATACGTAGAGCCACCTCATTCATCAGCAAGAAGCTGATGCTATGAAGCCTCTTGAGATCTCTGCTTATACAATTATAGCTAGACTGGTAATAGCTACGAGAAAACCTTAGTTTCTCGGTATAGCTTTTTGTGCTATCTCTGAAGAGAACGCTTTCTTTACTTAAGTGCAATAAAAAAAAAGTACCAACATTTGAAGGTTTTATCATGCGGTTTTCATTCTCTGTACTCAAATAAGATAGGTCTTAGGCTGAATAGGAGCTAACCCTATTCATATGGAAACTATTACTATTCACCATTCTAAAAGTAGACATCTGTTTACTTTAATTCTGAGTTAACGTAATGTATATTTAGTGTAAAGGGTAGGCTTAGTGTATACTTAAAGGTTTGGATAGCATGTGCAGCTCTTAGCGGCTCCCCTTACTGTAATTAAAGCTTTCACTGTGTTAAAAGCTTGTGGGTGTGTGAATGTGGGTTTCAGATACTTTTTTTTTGCAATACTTACTGATTACATATGTGCTTTTGTGCAAGAATATGGTTAATGATAGTTTAGTGACAAAGATCTAGTGAGATCTGAAATGTATTAACTTTATGTAGCTTTCACAAAATAATCTGTTCGATACATTTGTGAAATGGGCTAATAGGCTATTTTACTGCTTTTGAATGTAAACCCCTTCATGGGCCCTTGCCCGGGTAAGCTGCAACCATGTCATTAAGTGTGCTGCCTGGAGCCTGGAGCAGTGTATATATACTCTGTCCTCTGTAGGGACGGGCATCCCCATCAGGTTCTGCATGTACCACCCCTCCATATGGTGGCTCGTCATTAGTTTTCTGTTGCCCTCATGCCTGGGAGGTTCATCAAACCCAAGAGTCCAATCTCTCCGCAGCCCCATTTCAACTCTACTGTGACATTTCTCTCTCTGGCCAATCGGATAAGTCACACATGGCTTCACCGCACGAAAGAACAGCAGCAGCCTCAAGCAGATGTTGCTCTGCAGACTGCCCATGGAGTGGAAAACTGGGTTTAAAGAACAGTATCCGAGTTATTGTTAAAGAGTTTACTATGCCTTGGAAGGGAAGATGTGGTTTAAGAGTATGACTCAAGATCTTAGTGAGGGATCAAAATGCAGCATACTATGTTTTTCATCTCCAGCCACTTTTAGATTGTGTGGCTAGACAGTAATTTGAGATATGAATGAATAAAACAGGTTCCCTGTAGCTTTCTTTGTTGCTTCTGGGCAGTTCACATTTGAACAAAGATTTCTCTTGAGTCGCAAAAATTCATAATTGAGCGATCACAAAAAAGCATAGCTTAGCCGGGGATAATAAGTTATTGAAGTTTTTAAACAGAAAAATGAAAACAGTATGGTTTTCAGTGGGGTTTGTTATACTCAAGGTAAGGAAGAGCAGAGTTAATTTTGTCCACTTTTATTCTGTAATATGACCAATATTTTTCATATTCAAGTGTGTATGAAAAAAAGTCACTGGTTTCTTAAAAAGCTAAATACAATAAGCATTGGATCAAGGCACATACAAGACTGGCCAAAGGGCATACAATGCACTTTGGTTTTCAATTGTTAAGAACAGTTAACTTCAAATTGTGAAAACATAAAAGTGTGTTCATTTGGAAAATAATACAAAATAATAGTCATAACAAGGAATTGCTGCCACTGTGATATTCTAATGAAAGCCAACATGTTTTGTCTTTTTGGCCTGGTGACTAGAATGACGAATGGTACATGGTACTAAAGAATGCCGCCATTGTCGATTGGCCATTGTTGGCTTATACAAATAGAGATAATGGGGGGGTCCTCTGTGTCAGCCTGTCCAGTCTACTTGTTTTGAGGAGCAGAGAGCTCCTTAAGGTCAGTGTGCTTTATCTGCCCTGTGCTGTGGCCTACAATCCTATCAGAAACACTGGAACCCTGCTTGGGCTCTTTGCTGAGGTTCTTCTTCTTGCAAACAGAAAAAAAATGTATATCACACACTGAACAAAGCAGAGAAATAAGCATGGCACCTCATCTTTAGTTATTCATACTCCAAACCAGGTAAATAGCAGAACTAGACTCTTGGTCCATAGTATGTGGAGACAGCTACTGACTGCTCATTCATTTAGAGGGCAACATGCCTGCTTTGCGAATTAGTTGATCACCTGTGCCTTAGTTTACTTCATGTCATTTTTTGCCTTTTTGTTTTTCAGACAGCCACAAAGTTAAAAGAATGACCTGTGCTTATACTACAAGGTTTTCTAAGGTCTGATTGTTCAACACAGCAATGAAAACCCACTTTCACAGTTGACATGTCATCATCAGTAGAACACAGAGTTTCTTTTAGTTGGTCGATAACCTTAAGCAAAGGAAATACAGTACAAATTACTACAAATCCCTAAAATATAGAATTGCAGTTAGTTACAATACCCACTGATGGTTCAGTGATGGCCTGAAACTGGAACGTTCTCCGTCTTCATAAAATGTTCTTAAATATAAATTATATGGCAAATGTACAGAACATTGCTTCCTTAGTCTTATAGATCCAGTGTTTGTAAAAGTCTTGCCACTCTGTTTAGGTTGCGCACTCGTGATGGCAATGCGCAATATCATGAATGGGAATGATCTGAATCTGGTATTCCACTGTCTCTGTAGCTCCTGTTGTTAATACTGTTCTCGCTGTGTGGGCTTTTGTATAAGCTCAGGCCATTAGGTGGGAAAATCGTGTGTATCACAAACTCTTCCTTGGACACAGGCAGATGATTTATAGGTATCATTTGAAAAGAAGTCTCCCGTATTTCTAGGATGGAGTTGTCCTTCTTAGTGCCAGCCTCAGCATAGTCATCCTTTCTCCGACGACCTTTGTTGTAGGTGCAGTTCCTGGAAAAAAGTGAACCGTTTCTGTGGACATACCAACACACCAATGCCAACATGATTATTGCCAAAAGAGCCACAGCCCCTCCAATAATAGCAGCCAAAGGTAGACTGGAATTTTTGTAAGGCTCTTTCTCCTGCTCTCTGTTTAAAGTTGTGGTTGGGTTGTATGATTTGTGAGAACCAGTTTCTGTCTCTATGCAAACAGGGGTCTCGTCTGAAAGGTAAATGTTGCTGGTCTCCATGGGAACCATGCATATCCTATAGGAAGACTCTGGCTCTAGTGCAGTGAGCAGGTACTCCCTCCTCTCCCCCTGCACGATGGTCTCAGTGATGGAGCCAAAAGCAGGGCTATGTCCCAGCTTTAGCCAGCTGAGCCGTAGGGCAGTCATGGGCTGTGACACCCTCCATGATATGTGTATTGTATCTGCACTACTTGACTTCACGCTTATAGTGATGATCTTTCTGCCCGAGGAAGTGGTAGTGCTATGGTAATTTTTACCGATGTCAGGCCCTTTTACCACAGGTCTTTTAGTCACAAACAAGGGCCACTGGGGCTGTGAGGGGCGTAAAGTGTTGGAGACTGTGCTTGTCTCATACGTGGGCATGAGTTCTGAATCTATGCAGTCAAACATGTCTGTAGTTAGGTCTTTAATTGCCATGCCTTTGACCTTGTCGGGACCCTGGCACATGAAGCCACGTACATTCACCTTAGATGGCAACGAGCGCAGCCAATCACGCACCCATTTCATCCTGCAAGTGCATTGCCAAGGGTTGTTGCGTAGCAGGAGCTGTGTGAGATTGTCCAGATCGTCGAATACACCCTGAGGAAGGCTGCTCAGGTTGTTGCCAGACAGGTCCAGACGGTACAGCTGCCTAAGGAAGGCAAAAGCCCCAGGAGGGACCCGATTAATGTGATTATCTTGTAGCTGTAGCTTCTCCAAACTGGTGCCTGGCAAGTTGGCTGGCGGTGATGTCAGAGAGTTTCTCACTAGCGAGAGCTCAGTCAGGTTTATCAGGTTGATGAAAGCCATCTCCCCAATTCCTCGGTTGTTGAGCAGGTTACCATCCAGGATTAGTCGCTTCAAGTTGATGAGATCTTGCAGTGACTGTTCTGAGATAGAGGAGATGCGGTTGTCATCAAAGCGCAGCTCCTCAATGCTCATGGGTAGGCCTGAAGGGATAGTACTCAGGTGGTTTCTTGAGAGAAAAAGCAGTCTGAGGTGATTACTGTCCCTGAAGGCTCCCTCCTCTATGCTGACTGCTGATACTGAGTTATCATCCAAATGTAGCTCTTCAATATATGGAATTTGGGCTAAAGAGGCATGGGTAATCATTCGAATGTTGTTCTCCTGAAGATGGAGCTCTTTCAGCCCAAGTGGAAGATTAGTAGGGAACTCATCAAGATTGTTGCAGTAAAGATAGATCTTCTCCACATTTGTAAGCCTTCGGAGCTCTGCAGGAATGCCTGAACTCTTGATGCGATTGTTTTGCAGAAAGAGCACTGTAGCATCCTGTGGTAGACCAGTAGGAATGGAAGTCAGGCCACGGTCATTACAGTAGATGAAGGTCCCATCACAGCGGCAGGCTGAGGGGCATGAGGCAGAGGTCACCAGGGGGTTAGCAAGACCCAGCAACAGCCCGATCCTGACGAGGAATAGGATAAAGGCCTTGCATTGACGCACCATCTTGAAGCTGTGTTGCCTGGCAGTCTAATCACTCAAGAGCCCCTGGGGAGAAGACACAAGGGTACATTTAATGCACAAGGCCTTTAAAGGAGAGCCAAATTCCTGTTCTCATAATTGCTGGGTGTTTGAAATGCTGCCTGCAGCACTTTCTAGATTAAGCAACTGCTGAAAGAATCAGTTTGGAATCCCTCAATTAAATTTATATGAATTGATCATTGGAATTGGCAGACTGAAAATAATTTGAAACAATAAACTGCTATAGAGCAGGCTTTACATTGTGTAAAAGTTTTAAAAGCAACCCTCATTAAATAGCTTTTGTTTTCTCCTTTTTTTAAGAAATGCTCCAACTTGTGAGCCCTGTGAATTGAATCTCTGTGCCTCTGTGTTTTGGCCTTGACTCGGGAAATGTAATAGCATTCCCTAGTTGTTTTACACGTTTCTGTATCTCAAGGCTGCCTTTCATCCCAACAGACCACAAGAGTGGACAAAGTCAGGCTTTGTTGATGAACTGTTGTGGAATCGACACACTCTTAAGCCCTGTTAGATCATTACCGATGCCTTTCACTATTCACAGTCTGGGGTTTAACTGACCTTTATAAAAGGTAAGCAAGAAATATCTCCTGCAGAAAAAAATTGCTTTCATAAAAATTTTAGGCACATGAAAAGCTTACTTTTTTGGTAGTTGCCAAAGTTAATTTATGGACATTGTGTATCTTTACAAGAATGTAAATGCTCTTTGCCGTAATTGTTATATGTTGTTTCTTCTTTTTTATGCATATATTGATTGGAAAAAACAAACAAACACATATGATAAACTAACAACAGATAGCCTTGAAATAAACAAAACCGAAGGGCAAAGCAAAAGGTGTTGTCTGTCCTTCTTTTTTTACTATTGATGCGTAGTTACTTTTTAATTAGGCTAATACTGATTTATTACTCTAATTATGCATTCCAGCCGTGACCTCTCTTACTGCACATCTCATTAGAAATTGTGGTCTGATCAATGAAGTGGAAAGAAGCAAAGACATCCGTAGTTGTCATACCTGATTTATATGATGCGGTAAATCCTTTCCAGCCACCAAAAATCCAATCAAGATTTCCTCTTGAATTTGCTCTTATCCTTTCTGAAAGGAAAAGTTTGTCCGAGGGGTTTCTGGTGATATCCTGACCTGGTCAGTGTTTGCTGAGCTGATCCTTGTTTGGACGATGACCTCCTCTGTGTTGTCAGAGGCTCATGCTTTCAATGATTTACCATGGTAGATAAGCCTGTGGAAAAAGCATCTCCTCTTGCTGACAAAGCATGCGCTCTCAGGTAATATTAAAAAATCCTAATGGGCGTTGAAATTGTCAAGCTCAACGGCCATAACTGCAAATTGGATTTTTGGGGTGTTGTATAGTGATCCTTGTAGTGGATGGGGTGAGCTTTAGGAAAGGCTCCTTGCTGCAATCAGGCCCAGCAGGCATGATGAGTTGACACAAAGCTGGTCTGAGCCATGCCAATCCCCCGTGCCACAGGCTCGATCCAGGCCTGTTCACTTGTGTACTCCAGGTTTTCAGGTAACCCAGAATCCTCTGCTCCCTTGTTGAGCCTGTATACACATTAATCCAGGGCTCTGGTCCCTTTTCCCGAAGCAGATAACCAATGTTCTCCTTTCCTCTAAGGAGCAAAACAGGGCAAGGTGCTTATCCTTCTTGACGCAGCCTCTCTCACGCATCTGCAGCTTGACTCATACTGTGCCCTCCTCACACCTTGGATAAACCTGAAAAATAACCAGAAACATACATATTTAGCGCCCACATTCAGTCTTCACATGAGAACATTTTAGGACAACGAAGCAGAAATCTTTCAAGAGTGAAAGACATCGAAAAAAATCTGTTTAAGTTTAGGAATGTGTTTGACAGTGAACTCTGACCTCCCTTACATTGTTAATTCTCATTTAGAAATACCATCTTTTCTAGCCCTTGATTTAGCCCGTTGACCTTTTACATCCCCTTACTCTTATAGACCACATTTCTTTTCTATGGTAATGCAAGAAAGAATGTCTGTGCATACGAAAGACAACAGTGATCGAGACCCCAACACAATGGCTGAGGGTGGAGCCCCTTAGCCCTCAGCCCAGCTCACTGCTCAGCTGAGCTTTTGTTGTGGGGCGAGAGAGACCTAGCCGTGAGATTAGAAAACGCAGTTTGTGTTATTTTATAAAACAAGGTTAGTCCAGACTCTACGCAGGAGAATGAACCAGGATGCAGCCAGTGTAAAATTACCAACGCTGTTAAAAAAAACCAAAAGAAAACTGATGACAAATGAGGGACATTTGAATTTTGTGTTGAGAAGAGGTTGGCGATTGCATACATCCCTGTCACTCCCAGCTCCTCGCTGTGACCCCTTACCCCCACCCCATCCTCTCTTTGCATACTCTGAAAGCTGTTTCTGTTTGTAAAAATAGAATTTCCTTTGCCAAAGAAAAGTTATGTTTCCTCTTGCAACACAATAGCCCTGAGCCCTTATAACTATCCATATGACCTGCTGGCTGCCACTCTTTGCTATGAAAGGTAAAATAGTAACACGGGGCCCAACCATTTAACAGTTGTAGCCTATGACAGGGGGAAAATAAGGGAATTGACAGGCTTGTAACTCAATTACAACCCCTGAGATGCTGTCTAATAATAATGCCCCCTTCCTTCTGTTACATCTAAACACGACTCCTCACTCCAGTATTACATTAGTAGTAGATTACAGTCTGGGGTAAAAGCACCAGATGTGACCTCTACTAACTTCTGGAATAAGGAGTCTGACAAGGGAAAAGAGAGATGAAATTCTGTAATGGAGTTTTAAAAAATGGCAGGATGATAAAGGGATATGTGCTGTCTGTCTGTTGGAATGAACTTTTAATGCAGCACTTAGTCAAGCTATTTCAATTTTGAATGGCCCTTTTCACCTCATTTTGTAAAATTCTCCGTCTTCCGAATGTTGTTAAGTATGTAGTCTTAATTTGAATCCTTGAATTCTTAGCATTACATAAAGAATGTAATAGTCTCTACATTTCCGTGTTATCAAGGGGAGGCAAAGCTCTATCTTTATTTCTTTTATTTATCTTTTTTATTTATTTTTTGGAGGACAGGATGAGTCTCCGCAGAAATAACCCAATAGCCAATATGAAATAACATTTCCAGTGAGCCTGACTTTGGCCACTACATATCTGTTTCCTGCTGAGTTAACAAAATGTGACTCAGTGTCCAGTAGAAGGTGCAAGGGACAAGGTTATTCATGAACGCAGTGTAAATATAGTCACGGAGAACAAAAACATACTTTAGTATAATGTACCATAGGCCTTTGTGTGTGGGTGATTTATCAGACGTCTGCTTTCAACCATGCACGTCTTGCTTACTTTACGAGGAACACAGTCAGGCCTCGATGCTTGGCTGTTTTTTTTTTTCCTCTCTTTCTTTTTCTACGCTCATCGGATTTCAGGAGAGTGGCCCCTCTCCATTGTTCCCTACAAGGCAAGCATGTGGACCTTCTAACCTCAACAGAGGGGGTTTACGTATTAAAACATTTTATTCGGGCATTTGGAAAACTCATTTAATTTACACAATCCATTTTGTACCTCTTTTCTATTGAATTGCCTAATAATTTATACCCACGCAAAAGTGCGCACCCACACAAACACGCTCTATGTTCTAGTGCACACAATCATTTTGAAAGCAATGGAGGCTGAGTTAAACATTTTTGGTGATGGATGTCTTTCTCCATCGTTCTGATAATCTCTGCCGGCCGACAGGAGATTTCTCGAGCAGTCAGAGTGGCTTCTGCTTCATTTAATCTGAACTGGCAAAGTTAAATTGAGCATCCTGGTAAAATTGTGAGTGTGTATACAGCTAGTTACCTTTCAGTGGAGAGCGTGGGAGGCTCACACGAAGCTGGACACTGATAGCCATTGTGAGCTCAACACGCATAAATGCACATTAGTTTGCAATAACAGAGCACAAGACTTTGTGCCCCCCAGTCATACACTGTACAAGAAGGGCTCTGGAAAAACTCAAATAGAAACAATTTCATGCCTGTCAAAAGTACTGCAGATTATGATGACTTTTAGTGCCGTAAAATACAGAATAATATTACAGAGGCTGCATTTGGGGCGGAAAGAGCTGTAGAAGTAGTAATGGCTGACTGTTAAATTATTCATGAGACCTGAAATTAATTTTGAACCACAGTAGAGCTCTCCATTGGGAAATCAATGTTGTTTGTATCTGCTGTTGATTATTCATTCATATTTATAATAAAGTTTTAAATATGATTGATTGCATATAATATCATTATTTTGGGTTCTATTTATTTACTTTTTCTTGTTTATTTTTTGTTTTCAACATTGCTTGGCAAATTGGTAAGTTTTACGCACTTAAATAAGACTTAAAAATGTAATTGTTTATGTGGAAGACGACTAAAGCTAAGTACATCTAAAATGAAAATCTTGTGTCATTGTCTATTTTCTTTCATTTAATTTTTATTGTCCCATAATTTCCTGCTCTTCTCTGAGATGAGTTTTCTATTGGTCAATTTTTATGTCCCTTGAAACCCTGCTGCCATTATGTACATATTGGTAAGTTGTGCGTCAAGACACCAGGCAGCGGCCTGCTGTGGTGCAGAGACACAATGGAACATTCATGGTCACATCTGAATTCACAGGGACACAGAACACCTTTCAGCCGGAGAGAAAACGGGCTAAAAATCTCTGCTAGTTTCACAGATTTGGTATGCGGCCTCCTGGCGCTGTCTTTAGGTGGACTGAACAGATGATACTTTTGCTGGCCGATTTTAGAGCGCAGAGAGGCCTGGGACAGACGGGGGTCTCTCTTTTGTATGAGCCTGAAAGGAGAGATCTGTAGCAGCTGCAGTGGTTTTTCCCCACATGGGGGTGGTAGGCACTGCAAAATCAAACGTGTGTGTGTGTGTGTATCTATCTGTCTGTATGTGACAAGCAAACGCCGAAAACACCAAATACTTCTGTTAAGTTCCACAGAGGAGCCCCACTCAGCACAGGCCAGACACCGACCTGCGATAGAGATTAGTTAACCTCCCTGTGGCGCATCTACAGTTTTCCCTGAGTCATATCATTTGAAAAGGTTTCTCCTGCAACATGTAAGCTTTGCAGTCATGTTTACACCTTTACTGTTACTAACCACTGTGGTATGATTTGTCTCACAAAGACTGTAATATGATTTAAAAAAAAAACAAAACTGAAGCATAATACTCACAGTGGGTAAATACATTCTGATAAGGACTGAATCAGGCCTGCATAGGGAACGATGTTGATCTGAAAAATGTCGTGGTGGTAATGAAGGATTGTTATTACCTTTTCCCTACACATTCATTCATATTTAATGCTTTAACTTTTCTGAGAATAGAAGAGCCTGTCTGTAGTGACCTGGTTAATCTGCGATGTGAATTCCCTCTGAAAACAATCGACTGGGGACTTTTGCCTCAGGCAGTCATCACAGAAGACAATTGGGTCTGTCCTCACGTCTACCGTGTTTAACAGGCTATTTATTTCTTTGTCTCCTAAACACATTGAACTACAAAGAGCCACCATTACATTGCTTGACAATTGAAGTCAAGTTTGTGTCCGTGGTTAGTGATTTTACTGATATCAGGCTGAAGCTCTTTCACCGTTTATCAGTCACTGGTTACAGCTGGGATGACCTTATTGTCTCACGAAGATAAAGGGCGATGTTCAATTGGATTAACAACTGTTCATGTCCTGCAGTTTCCAATAAGACATTCATTTCAAATAGTGCATGAGAATTGAAGGCGGTGGAGAGAGGAACGAGCAGCCGCGGTGACTTCTGGAGGCTTAGCCTTCTAACACCACAGTCAAATCTGAGCTGCAAGTAAATGTCACATATTTGTTTGGAGGCATTTTCAGTGCTACGTTATAGTATGTTATTTACGTTAAATGAGCCGCTGCTTATGCGTGAACTGGTGCGTATGAAACTTCAATGGATTTTTTTTTTTTATTATTTTGTGCATTTCCAGGGGTCCTTCATGACTGCGCCCTAAAGCTCTCACAACCTATAATGTTTTTAAGGGGGGCGTCCGTATTATCTGAAGACAAGCTCACGATTGCACACAGTCAAATTTCACTGGAGTGGGATACGAATAAGTGCTGGTCCCAGTCGTTCAGGCAGTGATGCCGGAGACGCATTTTGCGGAGTTTCTCCAGCTGCCCCCCTCATGTCCAACTCCGCGGGATCTGCACCGCAATTTCAGCTGCACACCGGGGTGTCTTCTCGGGGTGCGCCACCGAGACTAAATCACGCAGCCCCCTAATCCTATCAAGTTTGCGTATTCACCGCTGATTTTTTTTCCCACTGGTTTAGAAATACGAAGAGCCGAAATAAGGAACGTGCAGATTTCAGACATCCCTGTTGCTCTCTTTAGTGCTTTTTTCACATGTTTTGACCAGTGCACATGAAGCGGAGAATAAATGTCATCGAGAGGCAAAATTCAGCGCGTCGCAAAAAAAAGACCTGATCACCACTGACAGAGTGGGGAAAACGGGAGAAGAGACAGAGATCTGGTGTTTGTGGTCTCTGTTAGATGCATGCAGAATAAAGAGGGACGCAGCACAGGATAGAAGCAGCAAGTTGCAGGCATGAGAGGGGCTTGAGATGACGAGATGGGTGAATTATCTGTTAAAGTCTGATATGTATCTGCCAAGCTGAGCAGATTGACTTGCTGTGGTAAACTAGTGGACGAGCTTGAATTGGTTGTTTTGGGAGAAAGTGCACACACGGCTTTTTTTATTACTATCGCTTAAGGCGCCTTTGAGACAACCAGCTGCCACAGAAAAAAAAAAATCGCCTGGGCCGAGAATTTAAAAATACAGGATAAGAGAAAAAGAGACTAATTAGATACGAGCAACTCCTGAGGATTCCGCATGACTTTGAATTCCTTTTGCCAGGAAGAAGATCCAAAAAGATGAAAAGGATGCATTCCCAAAAGGACTGTACCAGCAAAAACACACACTTACCTCTATAATCAACCAAAAAATGGAAAGTAACAGGTATCCTCTTAAACTGGGGTTCACAACAGGGGAAAAAAATAATAATCCAATCCAGGTTATGAGGATTTAAGATCAGGTCCCAAAAAACTCCTCTCACTCACAAGGCTAGAGCTGTTTGGAGTTTATCTGTAGCAGCACTGCTATGTTTACTGGTGTCCCCACACACACTCATACACATCTGTGGGCTGTGTAAGGAAATAGGTGAACGGGTAGATCTCAATACTAATGTGGAGTTGTGTTTGCCTCTAGCTTCAATAGAGCACTGATGTCATCTGGAGGAGGGGCCTCTTTCTCTCTCTCCCTCTCCCTCTCTCTCTCACTCTCTCTGTTAGGAGATGCATAGAAAAGATGCAGTGTTGGATGGATACACTAGGGGGAGTGGAGGAAAGGGGAAAGGCACTCACATCCTTGTTAGATGTATGCACTTAAGAGGAGCGAGTCACCGGTTGGAAGGCAATGCTCACTGACAAAAAAAGAAAGAAAAAGGGAAAAAATTGGAATAGTACAGTATGTGTGTGCATGCTGGTGGCAACGAGAGACACACACAGCACTTTGTATGCAGGTTTTAAAGTGACATGTAGTTTTGTTGGCTTTATTTATTTAAATTCTGATTTGCATATTTATTTGATGTGCCAGGATAATTCATGATTTGGCATCAGGGAGTTGATTGAAAAATCATAACATCAGTAATTATCTCAATTGTGGGTGTTCTTTTTTGTCTAGACAGTGTAAATGATTTTTTTTTCTCCAAATGGAGAGAAAAATGTTTATGGATTGTAAACTCAAAGTCTAATCCAAAACTCTAAAATGGCAATGAAAAAAGTTGATTTTATTATGTGTGAAACACACCTTCTAAACCTTGTCAGGCAATGAATATTTGATCATGTTGTTGCAGTGACAGAATAATTTACAACCAAAATTTAGATTTGTGAAAGATCTTAATGCATCTTTTC
>JAQNCA010000003.1:8271004-8291841 GCA_029783725.1 Acanthurus tractus
ATCAGGTGTGTTGGAAGAGGGAAACATCTAAAACATGCTGGATAGTGGCCCTCGAGGACCAGGATTGGCCACCCCTGTCTTAATGTATGTGAATACAGAAGTCAGTTACATGAAACAGGACCTTATCACAGCGCTGATTGCTATTAGGCAAAGCAGTGAAGAAACTAGTCTTTCTGATGCAGATCCCAGATGTTGAGAGATGGGTTAACCCATTCATCTCTTGGGAAAGGGATGCAGCCAAGAGAAAGAAAAGAGCCAACAACAACAAGAGGGACTAAAAGGGCCGACATCCTGCTGCTTTGGCAAGTCCAGGGGCCTGGGTCAGTATTCATTTGGGCCTTGTGTTTATGAGTGAATGACAAGCCATGCAAATAGCTCCGTCGGCTGTTTTTCCCCTCGTCTTTTGTTTTCTTTGGTTGTTTGTGGTTGCTGTTGTGTTGTCTGTAGAGACAGAGGAACTCAGGGATGAGCAAGTTCTGAAAAAAGGTAGAGAGGGAGGGGGTTTGAGCTGACTTGTCAACCTTAGGACCTCCCATAGGTTAATGACCCAAAACACAATGCTCTGTGATCAGATTAGATTAGCACCCCCTCACTCCACTGCACTAATCAGCACAATAAAGAAGATAAAAGACAGAATTACCATACAGTGTTTTCACAGTCCAGCATACATCTCTAATGTAGCAAATTAAAGCCCTTCTCTTGCTTTGTTTCTGGTTTACTACTCCTGCACTAAATCTGTAATTAGCCAACTTAGCATCTTTTATCCAGCCTTAGTTAAATGGTGGCATTTATCTTTACAATAGTCTCTATATGCTCGAGGAAGCGGTGACAGAACCTTAAAGACAAACAGACAGGTTTTTCTTCTACCATGATGTCATGTAACGAAGACATTCCTTCGTTATAAAGGTGAATTCAGTGCTTTAGCCCTCGGAGATTAGGAGTTTAAGTGTCTTATGAAAGGGTCACTCAGGGTTTACAGCTTTAAGGAGAGGAAGTCTGGGCAAATGTTATCTATTGAAACAAACTCAGTCTCTGCTGCTTCAGATAAGATAAGCTAGATTGTATAAGACCTCATGGTCCGTAGTGGCCCTGTTGATTGAAACACATACAGGAAGTACTGTTGTCAGGCAACAGTATTTTAGGCAGAGAAGAGGGAGTATTTAAGATGGGACAGCTCGTCACACAGAGCTGCCATCACTGTGATCAAAGTGTTCGCTTATCTGTGCCAAACACCAACTCTGACTTTGTTTTTCATAATCTGGCTGCCTCTGTTTACTCTCATGAGTCATATCTAAAAATTGCTCTTTCTTGATGAAATCCCAACTCTTAGTTATTTTTCTACTGCAAACACAATGAAGAACTGGTTGGAAAGGACAAAAGAAGTATTGGATTTTTTAATTTTATGTTCATGGTGTGGTCTTCAGTGCAAACTTGCAAACCACCGGGATCTTAAGTGTGATCCGATCCATCCACTTGAAATACATCCTCATTATCCGGTCCCCACTTGTAAGCTGTTGTCTAGCATAATATGATTCGGTTTGTAGGCTGATGTCTTCTGCCGTTGCTGGGGACAGTTCTGTTGACATTTTAACTGTGGCAGTGGAAAGCGTCTTTAGATTAAGGTATTGCAAAACAGGGGAACCAGAGCCACATAACTGGCATTCAACTCCACCTCAAGGTGTTTTTAGGTAATGTCTCCAACCACCCCGAGAACTGGAAGGTATCTAAGCCTGAGTGTCTGACACCAGTTCTTCGAAACTCATCCTGATTGACTTGAATATCAGATGACTTATTCCTCCTCAGCCAGAAGCCACATTCAAAGGAAGCCTGTAGAAAGTGATGATGTGGGAATAAAAGGTCTGGTTGAGTCGAGGGGACATTTATGACTTTCCTGAAAGGAGCACTTGTGGGCTGCCCACCCCTATAATAGCCCAAGAGTATAAGAGGCTTGTGGTGGAGTTGTGGATGACACGTTTAGGTAAAACTGGGAGTAACTTGAGAAGGGCCTCTTTATCCCACTCTGTTGCTGGGGTGTTTCTGAGGTTAACCATCTGTAGGAAGAGTTGCATGTGTGTGGTGTGGTGTGTATTACATTGGTGGTTATGGTGATGAGGAATAGGAGGATTTCAATGTGGTAGACTGGGAGTGTTTATGTTGTTGATCTTGGACACTGAAGCGCTCTTCATCTGTATGTGCATAAAATTGGTAAAAACTTATTTTCTCAATGTCAAAGCAAGGAACCTTTTGTAGTTTTTTTCAGTTAATACAATGCAAATGAGCTAGTTCAAAGTATAATAAATTGCAAATTATAATTAATTTTATGTAATACTTCAGTTTTGTTAAAGAAGCGTTTACATAAACACCTTAATGTCAAAAGTGACAAAAAACACCTTCCCTGCTTCTCCTTTGACAAAGGAAAGTTCTTTAAAACAACTCTCAGAGGAGAAACGGTTGAAAACCTTGAGAAAGCATCTTATGAGGTCTTACCTTGCTTCAGGGCTAAAAGATGCCTGTTGCATAGCATGCAAGAAAATCGCTGATTTAAATTAAACATGACAAAAATGTTCTTGTATAGGCCTGGTTATAGTATTTTTCTGTGTGTGTAATTTTAGTAATAATCACTGGACAGAAATGTATCACTTGCTTTGTTTAAAAAGTGTTGAAACTGTTATGTCTTTAAAGTGCATCTGTGCACTTAAAAGACGGAACTGGGAAGAGATTTGATTTTTGTGTTGCAAGGTTTGGGCTCTGGACTCAGACGCAATGCCTCTTTTTTCACAAATCATCACCTCAAAATATACATATCTGTCCATACTCCAATTTCAAATGAGCAATAAAGATGAAGCAGTGACATTTCACCTCCTTTAAGCTGATCCATCAAAGACAACCAGTAAAAGTTAGAGCAAGTCAACCAGCAAATCGCCCATGGAGGAAATGGCAGACGTGTTGGGTAAATAGAACTTGTGCCATTCTAACCAACATCAATCACAGGTAATAACAGAGATGTGAATTTCTACACAGCAATAGAGAAAAGCACTGGGGGCAGGAGCTGCTAGACTCAGTGCTGGTGTGAAAATAGCTTCGATTTGAAATTGAAATGGTCCCTTTCTCTGGCTGGTGTTATTGGTAAGTAGTCCTTCTGTTTAATGAATTGTAGCTTGTTGCATCAAGTTTATGCATAGCATCGCAATAGGCTCTCAAAAAAGCATTCTCATCTCTGTAAAGGTTGCTGTTAATGTGGAAAAGGCCAGCATTTGGAAACATTCATCACTGGGAGTGTTGTATTTGCAAAAGGTATTCTTTCTGTGCCCACATAAGCAGTTTACACAAGACGTTTCCACATTTATTTTCATGACCATGTGTACCTGTTATAATGCATTTTTTACAGGGATGATGGTTTTGCACAAAATATTTTGTATTCTTTAATATACTGTAGCTGAGAAAAAGAACAGTTGCAGATATAAGCATTTGCTCTTTTCTTTGACTGTGTTAGAGCTTCTAACCTGTAAAGAGAAGCTGAATTCTTATTTTTATCTGCGGCAGTGCTCTGACTATATTCTTTCATCGTACATGTTAATAGTTTTGCATTCAGTTCTTTATATATTTTAGCGTTTCATCCATAACTTTGTCTTTGCTGCTCCAGTGACCCAATTTTCCCACTGGGAGCATTAAATTCATTATCATTATCATTATCAGCATCATTTCTCTTATTCACGCCTATTACCTGACTATAAGCCATTGAAAGCTTTGAATTCAGGCAGATATGTACCCCTCATGAGATGCTTTGAAATTGTTTTAGTGCCACATCACTGAGTTCTAGGCTGGAATTCCTTTGAATAGTTTGTAAAAGTTGAGCCAAAATTCTGCCAAATAAATTAAAGTTCTGCGTGCGCTGCAGCAGCCGCCCCCAGCTCTCTCAGGATAGGGAAACCCCAGAGGAGGCTCCATTTAACCCCTAAGGATTAGTGCTCATGCCTACTTTAGCATTTGTAAAAGGGAAAACGTCTCAGCACATTGAGTCAATAGGGACTCGGGCCCACTCTGCTAGCTTCCCACACAAAAACGGACAAAGGGAAAAAAAAGCGAAGCTTGAGCTCTGACTTAAAAGGGTTAGATGTTTGTTCAGCAAGCTTTACCATTTGCCCTTCTACTGCCTTCACAGTACAACAACAGACCAAAAAGATAAGTTTTTACTCTCGACAATGTATTCAAAGAGAATATTCAAAGCTTGTTTGGAATGATTTGATGTCATTAGTTCGTCCATTTAAAACTGAAGGAGGATTTCTAATTATGTGTTTTTTCATACCAGCGGAGCACAGAGATGGGCATATTTTAGTTGCACTTGTTTGATAATGTGTATGGACAGTGTTTGTACTCTGCCCTCTTGAATTCTGCATATTGAGCTGAGTCTCCTGTGCTTGAAAAAGAGCCTGGTTCTTTATGAGCTTGTTTTCTGTCTCCCCTCTCTGTCTTCATCCTTCTCTCTCTCCTTCGTAATTTACATTCTCTATTATGTATGAAAGCTGTTCGAGAGAACATAGCTGTAGCTGTGTGGAGTATCTTTCTTCGATGCCAGTGGAGGTTAGCGGAGATGAGCGGCGTGCAGAGACAGTCCGGTGCTGTGTCGGAGGGCGTGGCCTCTCTTAGACGGGTCCCCGGCAGAGTTGAGGCTCCGTCTGTTGACTTTAGTTCTCCGTTGACATTCCCTTGTGTTTGTCTAGGCTTTCATCATGGCTCCGTTCAAACAAGCCCCAGCAACTGATAAAACACATGCTCTCACTAACTCACTACGAAACACACACACACACACACAACACACACACAGTGTGACACATGGAGAGACTTCAATCTGACTTCATAGCAACAGGTGGAGTCGTAGCTATAGAAGCTATATTGTGTGTTCCCAGGACTGTTCTTGTAAAAATGACAGTGAACCTTTAAGTGTGGACACATTAGCAGCTGCTCATGATGTGGTATGATATATATCTCTGACAGCTTCTCCTGCTGTCTGAATACAGTATGAAGATGTGTCTGCTTTTAACGTTGATAATGCAGAGTACTAGAGTTAAATATCAGAGGACTGGTTATATCTTAAATTCTCAAGGAAAGAAAAAAAAAAAGCAGCTGTGTTTTTACATATGGCCCTGTTACGCTGCCTTGTACATTTTTCTGTCTGAGCTGAAGAGCTGGAACGCAGCTACAGGAATTTATCTGTCAGTCAAGCAGGAAGACTGTCTTCTCCTGGTGTGGATTGCCGTCTGTTCACCGGTGTGGATGGCTTCCCGGCCCGTCAAATTTCACGCCTGCACCAGTGCTCAGAGGTGCAGTAGGAGGAGCAGAACAACGCAGGGTGCTGGGTCAGTAGTTGTAGGGGTTGTGCACTGAGACTAACGTCTCAGCCGCAGACAGGGAGAGTGTTATCATCCCAGTGTGGTCGGGACGTGGAGAAGAAGGGCTTTTTATTAACCAGGTGCAACCCACACCTGCATGTTTTCCTTCCACCTTCCTTAATTAGAGTTCGGTATCCACCTAATGAATATTCTTACTCTTGACTCCTCCGTGTTTGTGTGTGTGCATGTGCGTGTGGGTGGCAGACGATGGGCTCATTTGGGATTTATCAAGCAGTCCCTGGAGAAAGCCTTGTACTCCTCTCTGTTTAACTACAATAGTATACTCACTTCCAAGTCAGCATTAAAGATTTAAAAGCTCATTTCTGATCTCCTGATCTAATATGAGAATTCATTCTGTTTGAATATGATTACTTGTTTCCTCATAATCTTGATGTTTTTGTTAAAATATCAATATAATATTAAACTATATTGAGTTAATAATTAATGCCTTGCATACAGTTAGCTGATACAGTTAGTCAGATTGCTTTCATTGTTGTTTGCTGTGCCAGCGGGAGATTATTGTGCCAGCAAAAGTGCAAGTGCAGAGTGAAACAGTTCAATCCTGTCACCAGATCTGTCAGTGGGTTGGCTGGGATCAGTCACATCTGATGCTGGATATGTCAGAAGTAATAGAATAGTATTCATTTTTGCCTATACTGAAGTGTAAGAGCGGTCTGTGTGATGTGCACTCATCTGCTGGGTTATAATTGGGGCTAAGGCTGAACCCCTGTCTGCCTCCTCTGAATGCAGTGACATGGACTCCACAGAGACTCAGCGTGTGATTTTTCTCATATTTTGACAGACTTTGAGGCTTCTCACACATCCAGCCGTCAGTTTACCTGAGCCACTCTGTTTTTGTCAGCGTGAGACTTGTATATGACTGTGGGGATACAAACGTTAAGTGTCAGTTCATTCCACATAAGGTCTGCTGAGGTGCTCTGCTCACGATGTCAGTTAACCACAACAAAAGAAAAGTTTTCTTGCAATGACTCGCCAGCTGAAATTCAGCAGAAGCAACCTGAGGTCATCAAGCCAAAGAAGTTCTTTTATTACTTCCATGCAGCTACTCTGCCTTTCCACCCTCTACCTCCAAATGCTGCCACTACCACCCACATCACATGTCCAGCTGACCTTGCCCCCTTCATGTTTAACAAACTCCCTGCCTTTGTTCCTCCAACCCTGTTCCCATGGTTACTAGGCTGAGTCACCCCAAACAGCAGGGACATGCGACCTCAGAGGGCCGAGCTGCTCCAGCAAAAGTCTGTGTTTTCACAAAAAATCTCAGGACATTGTATGGTTTTTATGTACTGAGGATGAAAAAGTTCAAAACCTTATAGTACAGTCAAACAGCACCAAGCACTCTTTGTGTTATCCTTCTGCTTTTGATTGCTGTCTGAAGACCAATCACATGGTCCACTCTGCTGTGAGAGAAGAAAAGGGAAAGCCAGTTTTGTTTATGGTTCACCCAGTGAACAATTGCCAAGCCTTTTTTGTTTTGAAATGTGGCTACTTGTTTGAGAGCCAGGTTTTCTGTGGTCATTTGAATGGTGCCTCATGGAATATGAAGCAGGTCACACTATGAATTTAGAGGCCCTCTGGCTCATCTATTTACTCACCGCCAGTGGGCTTTTTCAGTTATATTGAAACAGCCAGCAGTCTGGGTTTGTCCCAAGATGGAGCTCTGGCTGCCAAAAGAGGTGTTTGCTGATACTGAGGATCTGTCAGGGGAGCGCGCTGTTGCTGTAAAGGCACTGATATACCCCCAAAACAGACATGAACAGGGACAGTGGACCCATGCTCTTCTCTGTTTACACTCCATTTTCAATTTCAAATCAGTTGGCCAATGTGATTTACACAAGCATAAATTTTGGGCTGTGGACCCATCCAGACATGGGCAAAAGATAAAATTTCCACCAAGCTCGCCCTCACGACTCTGCAGACAAAGAGAGTATAATATGAGCTTTGACACTCGCACTTTCCACCATAAATGTGCTGGCATTTTCACAGTATCCGTCTGCATCATGTTTTAAAAAAAGACCTTGACTCCATTTTTGTCAGTCATGCCAGAACTCTGACTTGCAAGAACCTTTCCACTTCCACACAGCTTGAGCCTGGGGGCGGTTTTAGACTAAATCAGAAATTGCAGCGATTATCGCAGGTTTGGGGGGGGGGGTCCAGTTCATTTGAAAATGCAAATTAACCTCTTTGTTCTTCCTCATGGTTCTGTCCTGCTCAGTCTGATCAGCTGTCTGGTTGTGTTTCTCTGAAAGTTGATGCGGTTTACTCTTCATGCTGCATTTTTTACGGATCCCTTCTGCTGCTCAAAAAGCTGCAGCCCAATGGGACCCCTCTCATTAAAATGGGAGAACATGCGCTTTTCTTTTTCTATTTTTTTTTTTTTTTTACAATAGGATTAGATATTATTTTACAAATGCCATAATTTATAAATTATGATGTTGATGAGTAGAGGATTTTTAATGTTGACTTATAGTTAGTTTGAGGACATGGCAAACTCTCTGTAGTGCTGACATTGATAAATCATAGTGATGAATTATTTAGCAGCAAAATAAGTTTTAATGAGTAAGTTTTAAACTAATATTAAAATTGTAAGATGTATCGAATGCAGTTAGTTAACATGCTGTTTTTTATTCTGCTCTGGTGTAATCATAACTTTGGCTGCCACTCAAAACTTTTGTATCTTCAAAAACAGCCAATCAAAGGCTTGACTTGAAGAATTACCTGAACTTTAATATTGAGTTATTAATACCTTTGTTACATAATTAAGTTTAAACTGTAATCCAAATAGTTTTGATAAGGGATTTGAAAAGATTTTGATTTGAGAAGCAGATTCAATATTGGATCCAGATTTAATAAGATGCTATTGCATTCTAAGCCTAAAACTTCCTCTGTCACTTTCAAATGCACTGAATCTTTTTGAAACAAATGACTTTTGCAGTAAGAAACTGTTTTTGCTTGATGTGTTCTGAAATAAACAGCCTAACTTTGTTGACAGTTCATTTAGTGTTCAACAGTCTTTCCATCTTTACACTTTTGATTGTGTTTGGTTGTCCACTTTAATTCCACCAGTTTCACATGAAAATTGCAAATTTCTTGTTAGCTTGTCAGAGTTTTTGCACCACTGAACTTGTTTGTGGCGCCTTTGCAGGTGTGTCTTTGGCTTCCCAGTGGCCATGGCGAGATTGGCTGTGTGACTGTAATTACTAATTTAGCTAAAGTGCGGGGGAAAACAAACAGAGCAGGAAAAGCTGGAATGATCAGACGATAGCTCTCTCCAGCTGCCTCCAGCTCTAATCTGCTCAGGTAATTCTCCTCAAACCAATTGATTCCATGCAAGCGATTGAATTTCAATGCATCTCTGATGAGATGGAGAGAAAAGACAACCTACCTGAGCACTCAAATGGATTGGCAAGCAGATGCTCGGTCAAAGTGACAGGTGATAAGTGCTTTGGCAAGCTTTAAGTGAAATCTTTATGCATTTTTTGCTGTATGTAGTCGTGCTGTCACTGCCCATCTTTCATATGGTCCCTCTCTCTTGCGCTGCCTCTCAGAGCATTTTCTCAGCTACAGAGCAAGCAGTCCTTCTAGACTGATAAGCACCTGTGACCTTTAAAAATGAAGTGTTCTGTTTATTTAAGTGACTACTACACAACTGTGTACTTCACAAGCTGATTTATTGAGAGATGAATTAAGCAACTCCACTGTAGCATTTCCATCAGCACTGACCTGACTGGCCTCATATGGTAATTTCTTGATGAAATGGATTTTAATTTCTGCTTTTCAGGCAAAGATAATTCCAACCAACAGCAGTAGAATTGAAAAAGTAGAGTACAGTTGGTTCAAAGTGGCTTTGTTGAGGCCAAAGGTGAACACAATAGGCAATGTGCTGTTGATACTATTTAGCTAATCATTTAATAATAAGAAAACTTTATGGGAATTGTACTCTTATATCAACTCCTTGTTTTCTACCCCCTTGAAAGGTCAAAACCCTAATTTGTAGGTGCCCTGGCTTGTATTTAGCATAAGGAGTGAATGCAGTCTTTTATCATTGTAGTGGTACAGGTTTACTGCTTGTGCATACACTGTGCAGTGTGTTTCACACTCTGCCTCTGGATTATATGTGGAACAGGCTGCTTTTTATCGTTAATGCCGCATCCCTTTTTATTAAAATGCAGAGCACTTGCCAAATTTTACACTTGTTAAGGAACAGCGGTCAGTTAAAATAACACCCTCTTCCAAAAAGGGAACAATACACATTTACTCATTGGTACCCTGCCTTTAATCTTTGAAGTGTAATGTGCTGTAGTGTTACGTACTTAAACAGCCACACGTCTAATAAACAATGCTCTCCCTGTCCTCTAGGACCATTACTATTCCTTTTATCTGTGTGTTTCCTGGTAGTGGTAATATTGAAGTGTTTCAAATAACACCAGTTTCAGAGGGCTCATTTCGCAATACTTAATCACCTTTTCTCACTGTGTTTGCCATGGCACCAGCAGGCTATGCAGCACATACAGAGCAGCTCAAGATGAGTTGGCCCTGTATTTAGCCTGTTGTGTATAGTAATGTGAAGCCCCTTTAATTGGAGTCCAGGGGAGAATCTCTGGGAGTGCTCTCTAAGCACTGCCCCACAATTGTCTGCAGGTCAGAGGGCAGCTGGAAGATTTGCATGAAGTTCCATGCCAGAGAGAGCGTTTAAGCTCAGCATTTCATTTAAAGCAGCGGCTGAAGCAGTCTGAATGTGGTGCAATATTTCTTCATTCCCCACACGAAATGGCCTCAGCTACCTTCATTTATTTCCCTTCTCTCTTCATCTAACTGTATCTGTGTTTCATCTGCTTGGATCAGGAGCAGTCTGGTATGGAGGTCTCCACTTGCAAGTGCAATCACATCATGGCAATATCTGCAAAATAGACAACTTGAAATGCAGTCTCAACATCTTAAGTTGATGGTAATCAGTAAATTGCTGTCTTAAGTGCAATGGCAGTGCATTAGTAATGGGTTGTGATCATAACCAGAGAGCTGTGGATCAGAGTAGCTAAGCCTTTTGTCTCTTAGGACAAAGCAGGGCTGAAGCAGGCATGGGTGACTATTCTAACTGCTTTCAGCTCAGCTCACAAAGTTGAATTTCCTTGAATCTAGGGTCTAATCCCCCTTTTCCCAGTCTAGCTCTCGCTCAGTCAGCCATCAGGCCTCCTGTTTTTTTTCCTGTGGACCCTCACGCTTGCATAGCATCATTAGCTGGGGCTCAGCCCTACCCCATCTTTAGCCCCCTATGGAGTCCCTGTTGCTCTTTTTAGGAATGGTCACCATTTCCAATAGCATTAAGTCTTTGGCTGTTGGACTGTAAAACTCTAATACCAGCATCTTAAGGAGTTTTTAATCCTCTTGAGCAAAGACCCATAAAACACGGTGATGAGACAGCCCATGCATGTGCCCTACACAATTGCCTACATTCACTACTGTAGCAGGACCATTATTAAGAAGGAATAAAAACTGCTGTATTTATGTCTTTTGCATACTTAAAATAAGAATAAGTGTAACTCTTATTCTATATGAAAGGCAGTAAGAAAATGTACTTCTTATGGAGTATGCTCTTTGTAGCACTCAGCAAAGATGGAGTTATGATAACATGAACACAGAAAGAGAGCATGTGTAGGACCGAACATTGTTCATACTTTTTTTGGACAGTACTGTTATCACAAGAGTCTCCATGCATGCTGAGTATTTCCGCCCGGTCTCATTCCCAGGCAGTCAAATGCCAATGCTTTGTTTTGGTATTTTTTAGCATCCTTATTACACACTACGGCCTTCCAACAAACTAAAATGTAAACCCATCCACATTTGTATTAGACACTCAGCTGTTCCAATAGAGTACAAAGAGCCTAAATCTAACCAGATGGAGGCCATGGAGGAATGGCGGGTCACACACAAAGACACAAATGTGGGGGGGCGGGGAACACTACTAATCACCAATATGTAAAATATAGTAGTCTAAATGATACTAATAACTGTGATTAAAACTAGACTGACAGGGACTTTTAATGAAATATTTGTAATAAAGACAGAGTATCTCACTCATTCTTGGTCTGTTTTTCAGGTTTTCTGTGTGGCTAAAATATTCTTTACATCAGACAGGCAGGAGATCTCTGAGGGTGTTAGTACTGAATAGAAACTGGATTTACCAGCAACACATAGATGTTCTTTCAGGACGATTAGGGCTGCAGCCAGGCATGGTGTCCTTCTACACTTGCCTGTTTAGTGTGCGATTAAACAACCTCAGAACCTGCACATTTCCAATTCGTTTCCCTCACCAGAGTTTTTGGAATTCCTCCTCTTTTTGTACTCGGAGGTGGGGTCATTAAGGAGCATGTTGCCAGAGTGGAAATGAAAAGTGTGGTACAGAACACACAATAGCTCCTCACAGTTTAAAGCCGTTTCTCTTGAATATCTCTTCCTATTGAAAAGCACTTGCAAAGTGATACTTAGAGGGTTATTGAGACATATTTTTGTTTGATGTAACAAAGTAACCATTCATTTGTTAATGGTTGCTATTACCTCTTTGGTTTCCTCTTTTTCTTCTCTGGGAACTTTATTTCAGTAAAATCTATGCAGACAATTGTACATTTATCACAGCATTTTTTGTTATTACCAAGACCTCTTATTTAAATGCAATGGTGAGGAACACTGCAAGTTTAAAAGGACTGGCGATTGTCTCTGAGCACTGGTAACATTTTAACATCTGTTAAGGTAATGCACTTACAATGAGCTAAGCTTTAAATAGCCTGCTCATATTGGAGGTGGAACAAATGTCCTGTTGTACTAATTCACAATCTGGCCTAAAGCATTATTTATGTAATGTAATCATTTGAGAAACAAGGACATGGAGCATGTGGGCGGGGGACTGCAGAGCTGTTTGCCACACAAATGATCAAAAGAAAATGACAGAAGTTATTTGATCATTAGCTGGTCATTTTCAAAAATCAATTGTGAATTTTAACATGTCAAGTGCATTATCAACATAAGGCAGCATGAAGCATCATATTGACAAATGAGGAATATATATCTTTTTACATCCCATTTGTCCTAATCGTGAGAGAAATCTCAGAAAGTTTTTGAATTTCTCTACACTTATGATCAGCATAATACCCAAACACCATTTTGTGCCATACTGTTTGCGATCATATGAAATCTGTGTTTTGCCATTACACACCAAATTCCCATTTATCTTGACAAAATAAAAATATGCATTACGGCTGCAACAGTTTATCCTTGAGCCCATCTGTTTATCACAGCATGGGAAATCTTGGCTGGCTGGTATCACTTCCATCTAAATGGAAGCATCTGCATATAGAAATGCTGCTAAAAACAACAACACTATTGCTGGTACACCAAAGTTGATGTATTGTACTTTGCCACTATTGCCATAACAAATAGAAAATCTGTTCTTATGCATACAGAAAGCTGCTGTGTACTGTTTATTCAAACTTGTGTTGAGGTTTCTTAGTGCCAGAGTAACCACCCTTCTGCTTTTCTGTAATAAAGACATGACATAAAATAAACAACCACGCTAGACTCAATTTTCTCTCTGTTTTGCATTGAGGATATGGTAAGACCCAATTTTCAAAATGTATAGAACAGAAGCCCGTAGAGGGCCAATAATACAATTCAGTAGTTAAGTTTCTCTCACTGAGGAGAGTGGAGGCTGGCAGCTCTCCTGCCAATCTTACTTCTGTGCTTGTGATGAAAAACAATTTCTTTGCTGGATTTTACCCTGACGCTTTGAAGCACAAACCCTGCTCCATCTCCAAATAGACCTTGAACTAGTGTGTATTTCCAGAATTGAACCTGATGCAGCCAGACAAGGGAAACAAGGAGGAGAGTGAAAATACCTCCAGTGTTGCCCCACTTTGTCAAAAATCCATCACGATTTTAAGAGGCAATTAATCTCAGTGGAAATAATTGAGCTTGTTTGGCCAAAAATACTCAAGTACGACTTGAAAGATGACAGAACTTGCTGGAGATAATGTTCCACAGAGTTGGGTAAACAGAAAAGCTGATGGCTTGTACAGGCATTAATTAGGAAAGGCATTGTTATTTTCAAAAAGCAGAAGGCATCTCATTTCACTGATTTATTTAAATCCTGAAGTTAAACTTAAGACATTCTCACATATCAAAGTGATACGACTTCTTTCTTTTTTTATCATCTAATACTGAGCACCTCTAAGGTAGAAATACAATATATGCATTGCAAAACAAGTCAAGCATTTAAGATAAAAGATAAAAGATCATTAAATTGTCATTTGAAAGCACAAGGTTGTAGAATGCCATGCTGTTGTAATCCCATGATGCTTCCAAAACTGAATCTGAAACAAATATGTTCATGCAAATACAGACTATTTTTTACATTTAAGTGCTAAAATTCGACTTGGTTTACTGTTTAAACTGGCTGTAAAAGACTTGCACTTAATCCTCACACGACCCCAAGCATCTTCTGTCGCCAGCTATCATTGACCAGTAGTCACAACAGTAGAGTTTCAGCTGCTATGATGGCTCCGTAGCTTGGCTGCTTGGTGTACCAGGGATCATAATAGATTTTCGATGGTCTGGAGGACATAATTATGGGATTTTCTAGGACAATGGAAAATAATGTCCTTCGTAGTGAACATTATAGACTGGAACCTGAATCAACTTAAAGTGTAATAAAATAACTGTACACTTAACTGTATCTTTTGCTTGAACATCTTTACATAAATGCAATAATTTTATCCCATAGTTGGCTCAGGGCTTCTCTCTATGAACTAGTTAGTAAACAAATACATACTGTTAACCTCGATGAGGTCACACATACACAGATTGTTGGAAGCGTAAAATGCTGTGCAAAGGAGCGATAACACTATGTTTACCACATAGGTCTGACCTTTGGTTCTCTGCCAGATGTGTTGGAGTCCCACTGTAAGCCTGTAAATATGAAAATAGAAAAAGTAGCTATAAAGAGTGCATCTGGGAGTGCATCGCTTCAACATGGTCCTTGTTTGCATGGAAATAGTCATTCAATTATTATTGTTGTTAATGACCGCAGTGTTTCCAGTGTGAGAAAATATTTAGCAGAGAGATAATGATCTGCTGATACTCAGGATGCTTCTGTTTCTACACACTGTAATTATTAACTTGGTGTCAGCTACAACAATTCAAGGTACAGGTTGTTTCCTTTCTCTCTAAAAAATATACAAAACCACAGTGTGTCTATGATAAGAAAAGTAGCAAGAAATACAACAAGTAAGTAGCTATCAAAAACATGAGTAAAAATACATTTCAGCCCCTGTGTGCCGGACAGTTTGTTGCCATGATTTTCGTTTTAGACAAATTGCATATATGTGACCAGCACAAGCTGCAATAAGACTGAATATTCTCAAATGCTGCACCCAAATGTTTTACTCCCACCACCTCAAAAAGGATTACCATTGTATTATTTATTTATTTATGTTCTTCTGAAATGTATTTTAAATCTTACATTTAGTTTGAGTTTATGTTTAGACTATGAATCAGGCCCCTAACAAATGGCAGATTTGCGCACATGATAAACTTGATAACCAATACGTCTTCCCTAATCTGGGCTGCCTGAAAGCTGCTGTGTGTGCATACTGACCAGCTGCTTTCTGCTGTTGTTTTTTGATGAGTTTGTGCATGTGTACAGCCATGATAAATCAGGCCCATCCTTCTGATAATCTACTTTACCCTCTAACTTGAAGCACAAGCTCCTAAAAAGAAAGTTCAGCATGCACAGCAAACTCAAACTATTATTATTACGCTTTGTTAAACTGTCCTTTTCACTTTGTAAACGAAACAGGAAGAGTTTCTTTTCAAGGCAGCTGAAATTGGTTCATGTTGGTGTCACAGCTGATCCATCTACACAAGGTGAAAATACTGTCAAAAAAGTGAGTGGAAGGAACTCAGCTCAAACTGAAATACAAAAAGTGCAGCAAATCACAGGAAATTGTTTACCAGTTGTAGGCAATGGTGCATGTAGAGCTGATGATTGGCGATGCGAACGCCTTACTTCTTCGTGGATGTCTGTGCATATTGTGGCACTAAAACAGGGCACTCTGCTGGGCTTTTTTTCATTCCAAATCTACCATCTTACCTTAGAAAATACACCAGTTTGAATTTGAGTTTTCAGTAATTTTATCTGTATCTGTTTTGCTGCCAATTCAAGCCCACTTGAAAGGGACTAGTTTTTTTTAGCTAATTGTAGGACAGATCCTTTCATTCTTGTCAACAGGTATAACAATCCAAGATGTGGCAATAATAATAACATAGCTGTGTCATTTGCTTTTCTTGTCTTGTGTTCTCAGTCTTTTTGAGACTTTTTGTGTCGCCAGATGTGAACTCATAGCACCACACTTCATCAAAGTGTACTTGGAAGGTTTGGTGAGGTAAATGGGCAATTGGGAGTGTCTCTTAAAATACAAATTGCAGCCAGTGTTTGTGCTTAAAACAGAGTAATGCCTGGAAAGTGACTTTTAAGAAGCCGACAGTCTCTGCAGCTGACAAAGTAATAATTTGTCATTCACATTTGTCTGCAGCTGTATCAATCCCCTCAGTATATTTCCAGATATAAAGTGCATCAGAAAAACACCTACCTATGAAAAGGATTCTTACGTCAAGTCCTCCTTAATTTCAGTATTCCAATTATAGCATCTAAAGTAACTGCACTGCCCACAAAGGCACATTGCTGGGTAGTTGATAAGAAAATGACCTCATCGGGACATGACATAATCAGTGTTTACAGCTCGTTTTGACAGGAGTGATGAAAGTAAGTGGGCACACTTCCCGTTGAAGGCCACTGAACTATGGAATTATCTGATCAGATTTGCTGTGGTGAACATCCTTCCGCTGTCTTCCTAAACAAATAACCGTCATTTGGTCTTTTAGTGGACCTCCTGTCCTCTCACTCGGCATCCCATTTCCTGGCTTCATGCACTGCTGTTTCCTGTTCTTTGAATCAGAACGAACGGCGGAGTGTTTCTGTTGGACAGACTGTAGAGAGATCTGAAGGAAGCTACAGGCTACCGGTTCTGAGAAGTTAAACAAGTGAAATCAAATCACAGCTGAGTTCATTTTAATAGCTTTGGGAATAACGCATACTCACACTCACACGCACACACACACACGCACGCAAACACAAACACATACACACAGACTGATTCAAACAAGGACTTTTCGTTGGCTTGTTGCTTTACATTTCTTCAGTCTACCTTAAACTCTCAACTCTAAGTTCAGCCTTTTTACAACTTGAACACTTATCACACATATGTAAAAATGCAATTATCATACAAAGGGCATGTTATAAATACCCTAATTATTAAATTCAATCATGCATCTTTGGGCAATAAAACGTTTCAAGGCAGACAAGTTAATTATTACTGCTGAATAACACACTTTGATTTAGTGTTCTGAGAACAGTATCTGTTTTTTCTCCAGATATTGATGTTTACCGGGCCTTTTGCACCTCCTGTGGTTTTAGAGTTGAGCATTTCCAATTTCCTTTTTGATACTTAATATATCACATGCATTCCAATGAAGAAGTTTAAGCAGTGAAATCAATATGATGTAACCTTCTGAATAGTGTCGTTGACCTCAAACTGAGTTTAATAAACTTTAAAGTCAAAGGTGTCTCCTGACTTGAACAAAACAATACGAGTGTGGCACGGTCGTGTGAGTCGGGGAGTGTTGCTGCAAAGCTCCAGATGGGCAGGTTTGTATCTGCTGTTAGCGGGCTCGAAGGCATGAGGCCTGTGCGCAGCCTAAACAGATGCTGCTCTTTAAATGAGACTTCTGACATTAACAGCGGTTAGTGCACTCCTGTGAGGCCTCCCTTTACAGCTGTTCTGAGGCCATTTCGTCTTTTAATTGGGATGGGAGAGATCATAGATTACATTAGTCGAGCAGGAGACACTGCGGGCCAATGGGCTGCCACAATGGGATCCCTCCCTTTTTTTTTCTTGTCCGCCGGGCTGTTAGCTTGGATGTAGCCTCCTGCTTAATAAGTCTCCCATATGGAGAGCGTAGGTCCTCACAGACCAGGCTGCCTATTATTGTGCTGTATGAGAACGTTTTGAAGAGAGAGTCTATCTATTAGCCTCTGGTGTGCATGTTGCTGGCGAGAAAGAGAATAGAATATAGAAAATAGATATATTTGTTTTTAAAAAATGTTTGAATCAGTTCTTTAATGCCTCAAAAGTGAAAAAAATAAATATATATTCTCAAAGCGAGTGTGCTGTCTGTCTGGACTGGGTTGCTGTAACCAATACCTGCTGTCTGGCCTGAAGTGACATATTATATATTTCCAGGAGACAATCCCTGTATTTATGTATGAGTTAAATATGCCCAGGAGAGTTCACTGGAAATTACATATTTGCAACCGGAGTGCTAGGAAAGATTGACATACGACTGCTGACTCGATTCAAACTTGATTAGACCAAATTGAAGAATGAATGCTCCTTCTCTCTGAGAGAGCAGGAGGAGGGAAGGCAAAGAGAGGTATTGACAGGGTTTCAGCGCTCGCAGAGCAGGCCAGGGTGCTTGAACAGTATGTGCTTATACCTCAAAGGCTTCAGGGAAATGGGTCGGACTTTGTAACTCGAACTTACAGTTTATTATCTGAGGTTTCAGAGTGAACGTTTAGGGAAAGTTGCAGAGCAGAGGATGCATGATGGGTGTGACGTGCGACACAAAACAGCGTTAGCATCTGGTGTGTTGTTTTATGTGCCCCTTAAGGAGCGCTTTCAAAACAATAACAGTATAACGTGGCAATAACAGTTTCATACCATGCCTGTTGTATGATAGTTTATCTCGCTCGGAGGGTAAGGAGATCCCACTTTCCTTTGTTTCAAATTTTCAAGTTGCAGATATTTTCTGTTGCTGTTTTTCTTTTAAGATAGCTGCTAACTTCTACAAAATGTTTTTAAAAGCTCCTGCTAGTGTCCTAAAAACTATACAATGCTGTGCTTACGTGCTGGCTCAGCTTTGTACACAGAGGTAGATTTGAGGCTGTTACCACCTCCTTTGCAGGCTCAGAGGCGGAACAACTATGACCTCCGATTCTGCCTATGTAACTTTTATTGAGCACGATGATTCCACTGTAAGCAGGCAATTTAAAAGGGGTTTTTCTCTTTTTCTTCCCTGCTTTCTCTTTCTCTCCCTCTCTTCTTCATGAGGCTTCATCTGAGGGGCTGTCACAGTTGACCACAAAAAGTAATTTGTTACATTGCTAATGGTTTGTGTATATCTCTTTGTCACACAGCATCTATTGCTTTAGTATGTGCTGCTCAGCAGGCCTGCATTGTGTTTTAGTGATCCTGCTTCATCCTGCATCAGATCTCATTAAAGATGGAAGTGAAGATTAAACCACATCCTCTTTTGCACACTGCGGCAGTGGGCAGGAGGCATCCACTTTCCTTGTATGACTCATAAATAAGATTGAACAGGCTGTTCCTGCAGTGGCAAAAATAATTTTCGTTTGCCACACCAATGAAGGGGTTATTTCAAGCTGACAGATGCTCCGGACACTGTTATCAAGACTTTAACGTAGCAGCCCAGAAATTTAGTAGATTTTGCAGAGACATGGTATGAATCATAATGACATATAAGCCTGTGGTAGGAATTTTATGAAAAATCTATTTAAAATGTGCTCAACTGATATTTCACATATTGCATTACCTCTCTAAAACATTCTGGTTTCTGCCTAATTAAAAGTTTTTATGGTCTGCTGCTCATCTTAGTTCAAATTTTGCTTTCTGTATTGACAAACATCCTGACTTGCTGATAAATTAAAAATGCATAGTTTCGCTGTGTGACACAGACTTGAGCGGGCGGTCAGATAAGGTTTCTCTGTCTGGAATTATATTTCTTTTGTGTTTCCATGTAGCAGAAGGAGAGATAAGCCAATTAAACGCTTTAGAGGGTTGAAACTGTAGTCCAGCTTCATAAATGATGAACACTGCGAGAGCTAGCACCATCCTTTACTGGTGGCTCCTCAGTAATTAGAACTTCCATTAATGATCACAAAGTCCCTCTTCTTTGAAGTGCTGCCTTAATCCAGACAGTGTCACATTCTTTCAGTGTATTCAGGAAGAAAGCTCAAAGACGCTAATCTGATGCCAAATCTGAATTTAGCAGTGTGACGGTTATTATGCTGTAAAGATGCCTCCGTCTTGGCATTTAATTAAAAAGATTGAAAGTATTTTGCTCTGCTTTCAACAATCTTATCAGAGTTTGTTAATATTTTGTGGTTTCCATTTGTAACAAATTCTCCATGTACAAGTGAAATCTGTGTTCAGCAATTGCATCCTTGGTCTCATCATCATCTTAACTTATGTCAGATTTTTATCTGATGGCGACTCTGACACTGTGAAACCAATCGAAACTCACTGATGGACACTAGTTTAGTCAGAGTCAGTCTACCTGTGCAGCTGCCGATTCTATTTAGGTCATTCATCCATCTCACCCTCCTCACTGAATTGCATTTTAATTATGTGTGCTTTTAGCCATCTGCGGCTTCAGTTTTCTCTCCACATTGCGCTCACATTTACTATTTGGAGAGACACAGACAGGAGCCCTTTTTGCTCTGCGACTTGACTGCCTCATGGTTGAGGTAACCTTGGAATACAGATAAATCTCTGCCTCTAACAGAGGTCACAGGGACATTTCCATCCTCCAGGTCTCCAAAATGGATTTTCTTTCAGATATTTCACAATTAACAAACATGTAGATGACTGACCTGCAATATGTCCTGCTTGCTTCCTGTAGCAGGTAAACCTAAAAAAAGGAAGTTGTGTGTCAGGACATGGGGACCTGTCCCTGCTCATACCCCTTGATTGGTTGGTGACAGGAAAGACTAGCTGAGGTTAATTCTAGAGAAAGGATATATCACAGTGCTGTGGCACCCAATGCATTTCAAATGATGTGTCCTTGTGGTGCAAGGTTACTGCTTATGCCTTTTCCTCTACCTAGAAACAGCCTGTGTAACTATAGGTATCACTGAAGGAGGCTGACAGCCTAAAAGTCTAGTTGACTTGTGTAGGATGGATGGTTACACCGAAGGTCTGTCTGCCCTCTGACATAATCACTGGGGCAAAACCTGTTTTGATCGTGACTCTTATTGTGTTCCCTAGAAAGCATTCAAAACAGCAGTCTTTGGTAAAGCTGGTCGATTTACTGATGAACAACATTAAGAATCAAACTCCTCTGTCCATATTAGATGCTGTGAAAAGGCAGAGTACGAAAACTACTAACATTTGGATATGATGATTGTGTGATGTTACCTTTATGTAACTGGTGTTTCTCACAATTCACGAAAAACTAGGACATGTCTTTCATGGATCCATTTTACGCTAGCTGTCATAAAGCTGGTTTTACCTGTCTGTG
>JAQNCA010000003.1:8291848-8309201 GCA_029783725.1 Acanthurus tractus
GTCTGTGAAGTGTCCCTGCCTTTTTTTGTATTAAAACAAGCATGGTGTGTTACATTGGATAACAAAATTATGTGTCTTTTAGGGTTTTTTAAAAAAAAATGTGTAAGTTGTTCAGGGAGTTAAAAAAAAAGACTTGACACAATGTGCTTTATTCTTATGGAGTTCTTCTCAGCAAAACATGAAACTTAATCCTCTGCTTCTGTCGGTTTCTCTCCTGCCATTTTTGGCTTCCCAATCTGAATTACAAACAAATCCTGTGCACCTCTCAGCTTTTTATTTTATCACTTCTTGTTTGATTTTATGCAGAATTCCTCTACAGGCTGTCTACGGCTTTCATTTCATCCTCGCCTATCTGCTGCTTTTTTGGGCCAGATTCAGTTTTTTTCCCCCCTATATTTTCAAGCTCCCACCTGCTAGAGATTTTTGTTAGCCTAGTATGAGGGTGAAGATGGATTTATATTATTTTACACTTGGATATGTGTCTTCAGGAAATGTCCAATCATGGCGGGTGAAATTGAGTTGAGGTAATGTCGGGTTATTCATGCTGATTTTTTTGTTGCACACTGCGCCACTTTTCCGTCTACTCCACTAAGTGCAGGGAAGAAGAAACATAAAGAGAAGTGAGGTGAATAAATCTTTGAGGGGCGCCATCCACGTGTGTTCTCCTTCTTTATCATTCAGCTCTACAGTCAGCCTCACAGCTCGGCTCAGTATGTGTGCCTCAAAAACCTTCATTTTCTTCAGCATGTGTAAAAGCCACACAAATTGGCTCTCCAGAAGTGACAGGCCCCTCACAATGTAACTAGTGTGCTAGCGTGATTTAGTGTTTGATTGGTGTTTTGGAGCTGCCAACGCGAAGCAGCTCTCTGTTCGCTGCCCCACCTCCTATTGTGGAGGCTCTAACACAGGAACACTAAAGCTGACAGTCTCATGTTAAATCGGCCTGGTTTGGCTTGAAGTACCACAGGGTTTGTTCCTCGTCATTACCCACACTCTGTGGCTGCTCACCTTTTGATATTAAGTGTGAACTGTTGGGTTAGTGCTGTTTTAGAAGGACTCTTTTGACGCCTGTTCTGCACCGTCTTGAGAAAACTCTTGTCATCTGTCTGTTCTAGCAGCCCGACTTGAAACTTTTTTTGATGGTAAAGCCAGTAGCTCTCACAGGGGTTTTTATAAACCAGCAGGAAACCCTAAAGTCACACTAATGCTGGTTAATTTACTCTTCACACAAAAGAAATAGTGCATCCATTTCATCAGAACATCAGTGGGAGAAAATCTTGCGTAAATCTTGGCTTTAGCACATAACCCAACATTAAGACGCCTACAGTGCTCGTGTGTTGGGGTTCAGCAATAAAATAAAGAGCTTGGAGGCAAGCCAATTAACAGCTGCAATTAAGCAGCAATGCAAAGTTCAGCAGGAGGACGGCAATATCATTTAGAGAGATATAACCATTGTCAATCTATTCTTCCAGTTAAGTATCCCCATGATATCTATTTCACTCTTCCAGCCTGCAACACTTCTGTCAATTATTTAGTTTGATGTGGTTGATAATGTGCCCCATTCTCCTGTGTATGGAAGAGGAACACTGCATGCTGCAAGAGGAGACACAGGCATGATGTTATGAAGTGAGATGCAATATGTGTGGAAAAGGTTCCTGCTCGGCTCGCCTGCTTTATCCAGTGAAAATGATGTGCAGTTAGCCATTTCTTTGTCACGCCTCGTTTCTTAGTTAAAGCAAATGGGTACCTTCAATGCATGATTACAGTTGTTCAGCCAAATGTGGATAAAGGAAGACTTTGCATTACCCTGTGGGTAATATCCTCTGATGAGTTAGCGAGGTTCTATTAAGCCGAACCGTGTCCTCTCTTTAAATATCTTTAAAGAGTAGTCAAAGACCGACTGATGAAACAAAGATTCTAAAACAGATTAAATGGGAGGCAGGCAGGAAGGAAGTATTTGGAGGTACCAGTCCTGTCAGCTTGATTTGAGCAGACTGATGGGATGCATCAATTCAGCTGACATAAACAAACGAAACAAAGCAAAAAAGAACTACAGCGCTTAAGACTGGACAAAACAGTGAAAACAACAAAGGAAAATTGGAACATTTAACTCTTCTCTGCTCTTCATCTTTACAATTCACTGTTTTACTAGAGCTTAGATTTTATGGGTGACAGTGCCAAAAGAAAAACATTCTGCCTGTCTGATTGTATAATTCTCATAGTGTCAGCAGCAAAGTGTTTTACTTTTTCATAGGAGGCCTTTTTAAAGCCCCTTGAAAAAGCAGTTTAAACAGGTTGTCTTTTTGTTTTCTTGTAACAAAAGACTGCAGGTATCGCTGAGCAGGAAATTATCTGTTGGGAGTCTGTGTGAATGTGTTTGTGGTAGAAAAAAACAAAGCAAAAAACAGATGCTTGTTTGAAGACTAGCTGAACGGAACCTGGCGTGATCCATAGGTGTTACAAAAGAAAGACGCTCAAAACATTATTACGCTTTTATTGTTGCAGACCATGACATTTCTGTTGTTCAAACGGCTGGAACTGTAAGATATTTATGTTCATGAAAAATCCTCTTTTCCTGTTAGATATTGCAGCTTGCAAATACTACAACACTAACAGGCAGATAACAAAGCGGGATATCAATGCACAGTTGTCAGTGCAGTCTCAATTTTTTTGAGCTATAATCATTGTATGGCAGGAAAGTAATGACCTTAACATCTCAAACTTACATCCAAAAGTCTGTTTGTTGCGGGTTTCTTGCCTAAAAATGAGGCTTGTGATTGGTTCAACTGTGAGTTCAGCTGGCACAACGGAAGACGTTGTCTTTGAGATGCAAAACTGTTTTATTTTCATCACAAAGTGCGTGGCATAAATAACTGTGTCAAAGTAAACACCTCCAATTATGATCAAACCGTTACATCTGTGGCTATTAATGTTAATACAGGTATGATTGTTTATGAGATCATCTCTCCTCCGTGAGGAATTGGCTTATCTTCGTAAGAGCTTTCATTGTGAACTTCAATGAGTGAGCTGACATCTCTCCATTTAGACTCTGCTACTCTTGATTTAGGAGCGTCAGCTTCTACAAGTGCAATGTTTTCAGGCAAAAGGAATATCTCATGTTTTTGCAGTTGCTTTAGGATATAGAACCTCACTATATTCAGCAGTATGCACCTTGATAATTTAGTACATAGTTACCTGTTACATTCTGTAAATTTATTGTTTGTCATTGCACATTACTAAGTCAGTGTGTTTCCTCCATTCTACATTCATTAGCACAGAGCAAGAAATAGAAATCTGACAGTTTTTACCATGGTGATAAAGTGCCTCCTTTAATTAACACAACCCATTTTAGCCTCTTTGTGCAATGAGCAGGAAAGAAGATGCCTTTTCTGTAAATGTTTTTATTTTTCAAATGGCGGAAGGAAAAACATGGTGTATCTCTTCCAGACTTATGATTGAGTTGCTCCAGTCTGATTGCTGTTTGCGCTCCGGGGAGATCTGTGACATAAACTGAGTACTTCTGGAGCCAGGGCTCACTTCACACATCACCTCAACACTTACACTCCTGTGATCAAATGGATGCTGGTGGGAATGGATTCTCTTAAGTGCCGGTTAAGTGCATTTCACTAAGGAAGTAAGAGAAGTTAAAATACATTTAGTGTTAAAAAAGACAATGCATTCCTCCTTAATGCAATGTTATGCACTTAAACATATACCAGAGTCTGACTCTCAGTGTAGACCTTTGTCTGGCTATTTAAGGGCAAGGCCTTTATTTCCAGATTTCTGCTCCCTGCAAAGAGAAAGCAGTGATACATGTGGAAGTGGATGCAAAAACCACACTTCCATAGCTGAGGATCTCCAATTTAATGCTTTCCTGGCTCTTCCGTCTGGAGAAATCCCATCCATGTTATTTAGGATATAGTGAGGGGAACTGTCTCCCTGCCTGGCGGGTACCTAGCTGAGGGTAGTGGACTGTGAAGGCCCTGAGGAGCCATGTGAGTCTTTAGCATACCAGCAGCCCTGATCACCATAAAGGAAGAGGCTGCATTAACGTAAGACTGATAAATCCAGAAATGTGACTGGATCATATGCAGCTGCTGGCCCAGATCCTGCCACAGCTCTGCAGTGACACTGGGCACTGTGAAGTTTGCACATAGCCTGTTTCATCTCAGCTAGAAAATAATGGTCCCTCTTTATAACTGGCACACATGTAAGTGAACATCACTTAAAATATCTTCCTGGGTTATATAACCTTTTTCATAGTAAAACTGCAGTTTGTTAAATACTTGTCTGGCTTGTTAACATGCATCAGTCATCTGATATACTGTAAATATGTCATTTATTGTAGTGTTTCGTAGGGTTGCGTGAAGCCTGTGACCAATGAGGTGTGCAAAGATGTCAAGATATTCATTAAAATATGTGAGAAGACACTGCTGCAGACACTCCATTTGTTTTTAACCTGTTAAATTTGTGTATTTTGACTCAATTTTTAATGTGGGTATGTTGATAGTGTCTTCACTACACATTGTTTAATACTGGTCATTAAAATGTTGAGGATTTCTTTGCTTAGTTCAACTCTGCCTCATTAATTTCATATTGGACTTAGTTTTACCTCCTCTAAATCTTCGAAATCCAACTATAGTTCAGTTGTAAAATATGGCTCAAACATAATAGGACAAATGAATAATTGAATGTGTTGTTTTTCTGGGATTTTTCTTGTGGTTTCTCACAAACCACAGAATTTTTTCCCTTGTTCTGGCAACCACAGTGTCTTCGTGATTAAAACATTGGGAAGGGATTAAAAAAAACTTCATCTAAAGAACCCCGCTTCCTCCGCTGACCCCCCCTGCGTCGTACTCTCAGAGCCCTCGCGGTGCGTCTTTCTAGTTCATGTTAATAGGCTGTGTATATTGTGTTCAAAACAATTATTAAGTAACACTTCAATCGTGAGAAAGTTGTTTTCTGTGTCTAACTTTGGTGGCATTGACTTTCCCTTGGTGTCAACATCAGAAGAAATACAAACTCGCACTTTGCAGAGCCCACCTACAGCTTTATTTTCTTGTAATTTCTCCCAGCTCCCTTCTCAGGATTGGGGGTTGAGCAGATGCAGGTAGATGTATATTTATGAGGGGGATGTGTATTTCAGGGAGAAGCAGTGTTGTGAAAGGTGACCTTGTTAGATAAAAGGAGGGCTCGGAAGCCAAATGATGAAAGAGAATGGGATCATCCTGGGCTCATTAATGTGGATTTGAAGGTCAGGTAATTATAACAATAGATGTGTGGGTTGGCTTTGGCATCTGGTATTGTTGCTTTGTTATGAAGGTGACAAGCCCGTGGAGGAAAGGGATTAATCACTGTGACACCAGCATGTTGTCACAATAATACATTCAGACATCATAACACTACTGCTGTAGTTCCAAAAAAAAAAAAACCCTCAAAAGCAACATGATTTAAACATATACACCAACATATGACAAGCTATGTTAAGGATATGAATCAATTCAAGAGGCTACTTATGGTAGCCTGGTATCTTAATTTAGGATTTCAAAGTAAAATCCAATCAAAAAGGGATTAACATCATTGGTATTACAGTAATTTTGAAAAGTTGACCTTAATTTTTCTCAAAATGCTGCTTAACACATGAACAAATCCACATTGTTGATGTTGGTATGGTAACACACAAACCAATGTATGCAGCAGTGAAGGAATCCCACAGCCATATGCTGCATGTTTGAGCCAGATGAGCTTTTAACAGCTCGAAGTAAAATTCAACAGAGCAGGCTACGTTTCTGCCAATCCTCGGCTTAATAGAAATTTGTTTTGAATGCTTACACACTTTAAATACACATGAGAAATGAGAGCTTTATATTTTTTTTTACCTGTACCAAATCAATTTAATATAAAAACTCAGTGAATTGCAAACAAGGTCTGCAGCAAGATGGATTTTATAAATCAGAAAAACCCTGTAATGTTCTGTAAAAAACAGCAGTTGTTAGGCTGAAAATGTAAAAAGAAATATTTTTTATCCTATGAGAAAGTTTTTATGTCACAGCAGAGACTGACACAAATTGTGAGTTTCTCACAAAAGGATGTCAAGATTGAATAAAACTTGCCAAATTCATGCAGTTAATAACTGAGTTATGCAAACTCAAACCAAACACAAATCAGAACTGACTGAGCTTGCCTAACCAACCTGTACACGGCACACATTTTAAGGGCAAATACAATGCTTAGTTTTAGCTGCAAGTTAATACTTTTACTTGTGCTGAAATGTTAATTTCTGTTTGTTTGGGGTAGACTTCTAAATCAATGCTTTCATGCCTCTTCTGAATTAATGAGCTCCACCTTCATATCAATATTTTTCAAATGTATCTTGTTGTTTTTACTATTCCCATTCCACTGCTAGAATCCTCTGACATGTCAAAGGCATGTGGTTAATATTTCAGAAAAGACTTTGACATGTCCACATTGAGGCAACGCTCCAATCAATACTGTGACATGAAGTTGTCTACATTGCACAGATTTCTGTGGGGCAAAACCTTGCTTACTTGTTTCAGCTGCAGTTGCATCATTTTGACTCCCCTACATTTTATTCCACATGAAGCATGAGCTAGGCTTTAGGCTTTTTTTATGTATGAATGTGCTTCTGGGATCTTGCCACCTCTACCACAAGTTTGTCTGGCTCAGTCAGGCTCCTCCGGGACCACAAGAAGCTATAAAGAACAAAAATGCCAACCAGTATTATCAGGCGAGGCAGCATGTGTGGTGTATCATGCATATTTAATGTGCCACAAATAAGAAATACCACTGTTGCCTCTCCTCTCATCTCACAACCGGTGCCTTGTTTAAGTTTTATTTCTATTTGTGTGAATTTCAGCAGCTGCTAAAAGAAAAAAGGACCCCCATCGTTAAAGGTTAGAATTGCCTCTATTCAGTGCAGAGCTGCACACACACATGGCATGGCTAACTCCAGATATTAAATCATACCCTGAATATTTTCAGTTGAGTTGGGGTGAACTAAGTCCGTAAGTGCCCCTCCCCACCACCACCCACACGCATGTGTATACTTGTGCCTGTGGTTGTGTGTGTGCGTGCAGGCCCAGCAGCAGCGCCTGTTAGGAAGGCTGGTGGAGTGGAAAAGTGTCTGTGTGTGAAGCAGCACATTATACCATTCAAGTCCTTCACCCCACTGACTCTTTGAACATCGACATTCAGAGCTGACATGTTAGACATGAGAGCACCACAAGGAAGAACATCTAACGACCATCTAAGTGTCAACCAAGTGTACAAATAATCTGCTTTTTGTTTCTTTTGAACCATTTTCTTGCCTATTGTAGGCCATCCATTTGCAGCTCATTGTGTTGTGGATGCTAATTTGTGCCTGTCAAATTAGCCGTGAAGATGATTTCTAATTAAAGCAGAAGAATGGAGGAAAAAATGATGTGACTCCTGGTTACAAAGAGCAGCTCCATTGACCTAGTTTGCTCTCATCTGGAAGAGTTTGTGTGTTTAGAATCACATTTGTTGAAATCAAAATTCCTCTCTTCTGAGCAGGTAAGATCTGATTGGAAAGCAGCAGTGAGTAAAAATGAAATCTGCTGATATAAGGCAGCATGCAGCAGCTATAGAACATAGCAAAGAGTGTCCCTATCGGAGTTAATTTGACTCATAGATATTTTCTGAAAATCCTGCTTAGTGCCTGCAAGATTTGCAGCCACAGATAGGCTGGTAGCATTATTTTGCAGTGGCGGCATGGTTGAAAAATTGCACCAAGATTTTTTTTGACTCAGCAACCTATCTTTTTGCAAGTGAGCAGGTAAGCTGAAGCATAAAACTTTTTTATTAGTTTTTGTACCCCACCTTTTATCCCAGAGTCACAGTAGAGTACGCTATTAACCTATGAGCTTATTGAGAAGCCTGCGATAGGCTGCTAAGGATAAGGTGAGTGTGTTTTCGATAGAGCATATTTAAAGGGTTCACTTAAGGTGGTGGAGACATAGTGGATCTGTTTACTGCCTTGAGGTTTTGTGGTTATGCACTAGCACTTCCCATTTAAATGCATGATCTAGGGCTCTGCTGACAACATAGCACACACACAAGCCAGATCCACGCCTCACTGCCCTCTGCGCACACAGGACTCTCACTCTAAAGTGCACACCAGCCATTTTTATGAATGCTTTGCAAATATACAGACACACTGAGACAAGAGGGTGATTTCACCATTCCTTTTCACAGTGTTTGTGTCTGCGCCGGCTTCTTGACGCAGCGCCACGATCCATAAACTTTGCCTGTCACACACTCTGATTAGGCTTCTGTTATCAATATTTTCCCTCTGCGAGAATACACAGCGGCGGCCTCACTTCATTGTCATTGGCTGACGGATAAATGAGGTTGCTGCGTGGGTTAGGAGTTCAAAGGGCAGACAGGAAGTGGGTGCTCCCACAGTGACAGTTCAGGCATGTGTTTGATGGCCCAGCCTAATGCTGTGGACCAGCAGTTCCTAATGACCTGCCATCTCCAGGCAGTCTGGAGAGCCCTTCCACTGAGATTTACGGCCCATGTTGTGGTTACCACTGGGACGACTCTCAGCAGCACTTCTGACAAACTCCAAGTCATAGCCTACTCCACTGGCTTCACTCTTTCTTCTCATTAACTGGGTCATTGCAAACCCTACAGGCTTATCTCTACTCCTACAAGAAATCTTTAGGTGGTTCTTTGAAACGTTCTCAAAGATCTCTGCATCATTCTGTCGACCGTGATGAGATCCTTTTAGTTGTTCCACTAATCGAGATGTAGGTCTGCGTTGTCCTTGAAGAAAAATTGATCACGAAATTCTCTAAGGGGCACACAGCTGATGGACACTGAAATGGATGGCAAAGTCAGAAACCCATTAAGCATCCATTGAAACAGACCACTTCAAGTGTACCTGCTCAGCCACTGTAGAAGAAGCAGATAATGGCATTCTGATAATTCTAATTGTTGGCTCTTCCACTGCTTCCCCAAAGGCAGAAATGTGTTGATCCACCACGAGATAGACAGAATGAGCCCTGGGCAGGCACAAACAGCAAGGAGAGCTAGTTTATAATTAATACACACACTATAAAATATGCATTATGGGGTGGATGTGGCCAAATATGGATTTCTGCTTTGATTTTCACTCAGGATAATTGAAGCACTTCTCCAGCAAGTCATACTGAATAAGGGACAAGCTACAGCCTCTGGTATGTGTGCAGTGTGGAGCTGCTTTCTGCTGTGGGTTAGCCTCTCCACCAGCTGGTTCTTATTTGTCTCATGCTTGAAGACGGATTGTTAAAGCAAGTCCCCATCCATTCTGAGATTTTAATGTCTGTAATGTGCTGTGGACTGAACTCACTGACTCTGTGGGTTACAGATATTTTGTGTGCACAGCGCAGAGCTTTAAGATAATCTGCTGTCACGTTTCATGACATTCTGATGAGGAGAGGATGCAGGGAGAGGGGAAATGAAAAGGCATAAAGCAGCGTTTTTTATCTCTTCCTACTTCCATATTTATCAAACCCTCTGCAGAGATGAGATGGCTGTCGAATGCTTCTCATCTCCTGCTGGGCTATTGCTATGATCACACCAAGGCGCATGTGGTTTGAAAGCATTTAAAAGCTGGGCACACCTGGTATTAACATCTGTCCGATCAAAAATGGACAGCTCGAAATATGTGCATTTACACCTGGTGTTACAGTGGGTCTCTGCATGTCTTGAGTAGCTGGATTGTGATTGGATTTCACTTCCAGCTGTATATGTAAATTAACACCCACATCGCCGTTGTTTGCAAAGACTATATGGTTTGTTATTTTTAACTGGCGGAACAACAGTAGTATTCAAGATATGGTGAAAAATGCACACACTTTTTACACACAGGAAAAAATAACAAGATGAATTTAGCATATTTGTAAAAACTAATATGATACCATGAATAAAATGTGGGTCTCTTCAATAAACTTAGTCAATATGCTAATGTTGAAAGGTGAAATGCACCTTTAGACTCGGAGTCTCACATAGCACCACCCCTCTATCCACAGTATTTTACGAAGCAAGTCAATTTTTTTGCATTTTATGCAGAATTTAAAGGGGGGAACAAATGGTTCAGAATTCGTTGTAGCTATTTTGCAAAGTTTAATTTTCTCCTCATTCAACGACTCTAAAAACTTTGGATTAGGTAATTACTGAAATTAGCTAAATTGCATTCAAAACAAAACACATTTGCATACGTACAGCTGAAACAATGTGGCCATATGCATCTCAGACCACCTCTAAATGTGGTCTGAGCCATCAGATCTCAAGACGCATTGAAGATGCATGGCTTGCATTTACATTTGTACTCAGAGCCGTCCACCTTTGATAGGATCACCCAGGATACTTGATAACACCAAGTGTGCACAACCCTTAACATCTCATCCCCCAGACTACCCTATTCACTGCCACAAACACACACACACACACACACACACACACACACACACACATATACTCACACAGGAGAGTTGTGTCAGACTGATTAGCAACCACATCTCCAGTCTCTGATTAGATGTGGAGTAAATGAAGCACCCCCCTCAGGTATGCATTTCCATAATGTCAGGTAATTAAACCCCAGTGTTTTAATAGCTCAGGAATAGGAAGACTCCCCAGGAGACTCGACAATGATGATAGACTTTGCTGAAAACTAGCATACTATTAGCTTGCATTTAACTGGTGCTGAAACTATTACTTTCATTCTAAAATTAATAGATAAACAATACCAAGCATAACACATTGACGTTTTAAGAAAAAGTTACATATATGACCAAACATTTGTTATGCTGCATGTTTTTTTGCATTTATTTTAAATCAAAGGCATCTCTGGCAATAAAGTCTGTGTTTTTTTGCTACTTTCATCCATGCTCTAGAGAGTTGAACAGAACATTTCCTGTTCTGGAAATGCACATTTGAGTTGTGTGCTTGCTGTTGATAGCTGACAGATTCCAGAGCTAAACAAAGGCTGAGAGAGCACAAGCATCTTTTTCATCACTGAAAAACCTGGAGAGCTGCTATTGTAAACATGACAGTGGATTGTCAGTACAGCCTCGTTTGAGTTGCTGTTTCTTGTGTGTGCATGTTATGCTCATACTGTATGTGCATAACACACAAACACACACACACACACACACACACACACACACACACAACAACAACAAAAGTCCTTTGATGAAACAAATTCTGCAGTGGGAGAGCTTTCTTTGTCCCTGTGCCCACTCATATGTGTGGTGCTCAAAATGAGAACAATGCTAAACCATAATGGTGCCATAGAAAGGTGTGGAAACTGAGTGAACTGCACAAGTCCCCTTCCTCACATAATCAGGCAAAAAATAATAACAGGCACAGGACTGTGCTATGATTTGAGCGCTCTCCCCGACACCGCGTGTTCATTATCTGTCGCTTGTTCACCAAAATGTTTTTCGAGAAAATAATAAGCTTTTAATGGGCTACTGTTCACCGCTAATGATAGCCAGTGCTGTAGCCAGAACTGAAGATCATTAAAGGCATGTTGCACTGTCTGATTTCTTTCAGTGGTTGCAGTATGAACTACACTTCAAACATATACCTGCATCCACTAACACCCAAATTAACAGATGTACTTTGAATCCCCTCTAATCCTTCTCCTGTCATTTGCAACAGATGTCTCTAACTGACAAGGAGATCAAAATGAAAAATAGACTCATCTTTAATGATACACTCTTTTTACAATGACACACTCTGTTGTTAGCCTAGCTTCAGTTGGACCACTAAGCTAAAGTCCATGTTTGAGATTAAAATAAACAACACAGAGCTCAATCATACCATAAAACTCTGTGAACTGAACTGTCTCAGAGCTGACAACAGAATGACAGTGAGCTACGCTTCCCTCTGAGGGTGCTCTGCATATCTATGTTACATGTGAGAGCAAAGCATCACTCTTTGAATATCGAGTCTTGCACTGAAGAACTCCTCTCAGCTCAGTCGGTGCCCACAAAGCCACGGTTAAAATCTCTATCTCCCTGTTACGATTGTGTCACACTCTAGGCCACTGTTAATTGCTTTTAATGAACCACATGTTTTATTGAGCATAACCTCTGTCATGTTGCCAAGGAAGAAATCTGCCAAGGAGTGTATATTGAACCAAGCTGCTGACTGAATCGCATGTTTGTTGCCAACTTGCTAATTTAATGTTCAAAGAAAAACAGTGACACACACAGCGATCATTTTTGCCTGTTGGAGATGTGATAAACAAAGTATTGGATGACATTCTTGTTATTTGTTCCCTTTCGGATGATGACTGTGGTGTTATTCGACAAGACCATAAAAATGCAAAAAAAAAAGAAGCATTGCCAGTTACAGCTATTCAAATGTGTGATTACAGGTTTTACTAAAAAGGTGATACAAAAAAATATGCAACAAAAATCACATAAGCATTCAAGCCAATTCCAGGCTCTTTTTGCAAGGCTGTGAAAAAAAATGTTTTCATGAATCATGCTGTTCCGCTGTCAGTCTAAGCGAAATTTCATAGTATTTGTACCGATAATTAGATTGTTAAATGACTAATACAATGAGTTCAGATAGGTGTGTTTATGAAAAATTACATCTGTGTAGTTAAAGAATTCAACCCTTTGCATGAAAATATTACTCTGTCTGTCTGACGATCCATATTTGCTTTTCTTTTGAAGTTTACTGACTAATTTTTTTTCTCTTTTCAGCAAACTCCAGTCTTCTGGGAGGAGGAGGAGGTGAGTGAACACCTTTGTTTTTCATTTTATCAACTCATTGTTTGTTCCTGTTTTGTAAAAGCAGTTAAAGCTGCACTCACCAGATCCAGCATATTGGCACATCAGTATACTTTTGCGGGCTCATGGCATACTGAAGTGTCTGTGTTAAATGTGACCGAATGTGGGGCCAAAACATGAGAATGTTGTGCAGTGCAAACCTTGCACTGTGCCACACCGAGAGATGGTCATTACTTTAGCGGCCTGCCGAAGAACATTATCATCAAAGCAACGGAGGAAATCTGAGGCAGCCGAGCGTGGTGTGGGAATAATGGGTTGGGACCTCCAGTAGAATACTACTGTCCAATCCCACTGTTCTTTTCTGAAATTTGACTTTTACTGTGACATGATTGAAATAATCATTCTCCGCCTAAGTAAGATGAGGTTGGGGTAAAATGCACCCAGTTAGACGTGGAATGTTAATTTTTAGTCCGAAGGGGAATTTTTGATGATCTGCTGAAATAGTATGACAATGAAATAAGGTCACTGCTTCAGCCTTATCTGGTTATCCATCTGTGCTGGTTGTCACTTTGAATGTGTCATCAGCTCTTGACAGCCTTCTTTTGTGTGTGGTCAGCTGCAACAAGACTTAAGACATTTGTACATTATCTATGATATATCTTATCTCTTAGACCTATATGTCCATAAATGTGTTCTTGTATAGTTTTTGTTGGTTTTATCACAGTTGTAAGTAAATGTTTTAGACATATTTAATGCACTAAACAAGCAAGATCCTTACTGACATTTAAAGTGCTTTCTGATTATCTACAGTATATGTTTGTATGGTAAGGGTTGTCTCATTGTGTGATACAGCACTTTTTTGTTTTTTTACATTCTTACATTGTCATAGCAGGTGGGGAGTAGTGCACCTTAACACAGGTTGCCACTTGCAGTAATGAAGAATAATATGATAAGTGTAATTGCTGTTTTTATACACTTTCGCACAGTTATGGTTACAGGCTACATCTCCACCTTCCCACTCTTCACTATTTATAGTGTAATTAATATGCCATAAAAGAGATAAAACACACAGTACTCGAACAAAAAAATAAAAATCACAGTGATATTATGAATTAGGGAACTTCTATGTAAAAATCTGACATTGTGATAGTTCTTGTGTGCCTTCTATATTAATTCAGCCATAGTTGTTTTGTGTAATCAGGGAACCACTTACTGTATTGTGTATCTAAATGTTTGAGGTATAGCATTTTACCAGTCAAACTTTTTTTTTCCCAAATAGAAATTAGTTTAAGAAAAACAACAGCATATTAGGACAAAATAATGAACTCTGCAAGACGGCTTCACTGTGTGTACCTTTACTTATTCATTAGGATCTGAACACCTGGCATGAAATATGAGTCATCAGAGGCAAGGGGTGTGCACAAAGCAACATCAAAACCCCAGCATAGTTAACTGCTCTGTACGCATGCTGTCCATTAGAGCGTACACAGAGCTGTTGAAAATCTTATTCACATCTAATCATACAGCCTGAAGTGGTCCTCGTCTTGTCTGATACATGGTTAAGACTGCAAACTTTCCAGCCGTTGTTGCGAGGCAGCGCAGCATACCAATCTGAGTGGTTGACATGGAGAGGCCCTCAGCGCACAACCGTCTGAAGAACTCCTGTGATTGAGATCAGGGGTCACAAACATGAGTCTCTATAACCAAGCCAAGTCCTGTAAAGCACAGAATACTGTCCCCCTGATTGATGTCTGTCTCTGCTGCAGTGGACTCTCAGTATTCATTTGCTGCTTACAGAGAAACAATAGAAGCAATTTTCTTCGCTATTATGTTTTCATTATTGTTATTTCGTGGCAAATCACTCTTTCACAGTTCTCCGCATCTCAGAACATGCAGACTCGTTGATTGATCCAGGTTCTTCTTCAGGTAATAATAGGCGTTAGGGTATTACAGATTGCTTCATCTCAATACAGAATCAGCGCTGAAGTGGAATGTAAGGCTGTCAGCACTGTTAGGTGAGATTTTATGTGTCAGTTAATGCCATATTTTGTGAGAAAACATTTCAATTGATTGTGACCCGCAGCTGTGCTTATTAACTCCAGAGGAATTCTAATTGTAGCTAGTGCCATTTTTTTTTGAGAGCAAAGCCTCCTTTCGGCTTTAATTGACTTCCAACGATGCTGTTCCCGCCAAGTTACTGGAACACGACAAGGTCAATTAACTGTAAAATGCAAACAGTTATAATTTCTTGTGTTAGTAACGACTATAACATGTCTGTTATTTTATTTTTTGTAATGTGGTATATCTATTGTGAGCTTGTTTTTCTTATTTTGGCTATGCTAAAAAAAAGAGAGAAGATTTTAACCAGGGAGAGATAAACATTATCTACCGGAGAGCTGAAAATGTTATTTTCCCCCAAAACAAAGCCCTACACAGTTTGTCTTTTATCTGTGTGGGGCCAAGAGGGGTTTTATCTTCCAGTGTCTTTATCACTAGAAGGTGGCTGCTAAACCTGCAAAACTCTCTGTTCTCACCCCGGCCTTCCCCTGCCTCTATCATTTGGCATGTGAAGACCTCCTGCCTTGGTGGCAGTGAGGATCGATGTGAAGAGGAGATGTGCTCTCATACAGGGCCGGCCTTATCTCCCAGCTGTCTTCTCAGGGGCTCTGCAGAGGGGCAGCTTCACAACAGGATGATCCATCATGTTGGCCTCACGCACCTGATCCATGTTTAATTCACACAGCTGTGGAGGTACAAGGAAACTGGACAAAGTCTTTACTTTATCTATGGAAAGTTAGTTTACCACCTACACTCTTTCAGAAGTTCTCCTGGCTTCATGTGGTTTCAAGGAACTTCTATCACATGTTTATATACGTAGGCATCTTTTGAGAGAGAAAAAAAATCACCTTTCTGTCCATTTTTTTGTGCCTGAAGAGCGATATGTGTTTACAGCAAAACCTTATGCTGGTGATTGTTTTGTTGGCTTGCAGTTAGAGCAGTGTGAATAGGGTGGGAATAAGTGAAGATAAAGCCCTGGGTGAGATATCCGCTGTATCAAGAAAGCACATTATTATATTTCTGGCATTAGTTATGGAGACAGAAAAAAAGGATTTTTATGCACTGATGCTCTATTAAATCCTTAGAAATCACTGATGGGAATTCTCTCTAGGTTATATGTCTTCAGTATTATGTACACAATGGGGTTAACCAAAATAGCACTGTTATCTATGTTAGACATGTTGGTCTCACTGGGATTCCATACCTACATAGAGGGAAATAACAATGATCTCTGATAATGGCACTCTAAATGAGGCCTCTGTGAATAGAGGGTAATTATGAATGGTACCAGTTTGCTCGTGTGATGTGTGTCACAGCATGGCTAGATGCTGGCACAGTCCCAAAAGAACAGACCTAATGTAAACATCATGTTGTCTATCTCTCCTTTACCCCCCATTTGTCTCTTTCACACACACACACACACAGACCCGCCGACATTAGCGCGCACACAAAAAGAGGATGCGAGCACACACTGAGCCATGTAATGATATCATGAAGCCCGGTGTAGCCAGAGAGAGGGAGCTCCTCTCGCCTTTGATGTCTCCATCCAGGAGGGGAATTGGCTCATTAGCATTCTAACCAGAATCGTTGCCCATTTAGCACTAGGCTTTAACTAGACCACCCAAACAAATCGTTCCTCTCAGGTTGGGGCTCCTTCTCTGCTCCAGTCAAGCAGCGGGGCACATGCATGGTTGTTTTGTACGTCCTGACTGGGGCTAATTTGGCCACGGGCTGCTAATGCTCAGTGAACTCAGCAGCCTTTGTCATTGCTTACATAACATAGGCTGCAGTGCTGTGTACCCACAGCTCTCCGCTCCACTATGTTTCCTAAACAGCGGTGTGAGTCATGGCAAGTACCAACACATTCTAATATATGGGCTTAATTATGCTTGCTGTGATGATGCCGGGGCGTGGTGGTGCTCATGTGGTTCTTTGCCCTCTTCTGCAGCTAAAGATGTCATCAGAGTAGACTCCCAATGACATGACAAGGCAATGCTCAGCGGCTGTACTGAGAAAATTGTGCGCGTACAATAGCCTGTAAATTACTAATCTAATTTACAGAGAGTGTGTGATGTCCTAGCTCTGACCTTTTAAGTGAAATGTAAGAGCTTAACACATTTATCTGACCACAGAAGCACAACGTCAGCATGGAAATTTTCGCAAAACTTCACAGTAACTGCAGGCTCTGTCTCTGGAAAGAGTGCTCCAACGCGCTCCGGAAAAAGAAAATGTATCAAGTTTTGAGCATGTTTGGACAATCCTTTATCAAGATTCCTAAGTGCCTCACCATGCTTATCTCTATCTCTATTCGTTATGCAAAGAGCTCTGTTTTCTTTTCCTGTCACCTCCAGGTGAACCATTATCCTCTGTCTGGGTCCTGCCCGAGGCTTGTTTATTGAGTAGATTAGAGGGGACAGGGCCATGGTGCTCTTTGTGGTGTGTGTGTGTGTGTGTGTGTGTGTGTGTGGAGGGGGGTGTGCATAGGTTGAAATATAGAATAGTGTTGTGTGACGGTTTGGGTTTGA
>JAQNCA010000003.1:8311468-8331267 GCA_029783725.1 Acanthurus tractus
TCAAAGACTTTTTTTTTACTTTGACACTCACTGTTTGAGCTGCAACTATTCATCCATTAATCACTCAGTTGACTGAATAAAAATAAGTGCCAACTATTTTGATAATTTATTAAGTCATTTTTTTAAGCCAGCATGTTTAACACTCGCCAGTTCAGGCTTAAGGTATGCAATAATTTGCTGCTCTTCTTTGATATGTATGATAGTTCACAAAGACTCCTTAGGTTTTGGACAGTTGGTTGGTGGAAAAAATAAACAGTAAGACATCACTTTGGACTCTGGGAATTTTTTAGAGTTTTTTTTCACAATTTTTTTGACATTTGTTTGACTGTTATACGATATTTTCTCAGAACCCTACTCACCTATTCCTCAGTATAACCCCAGAAAGTCTGTCTCCACTGATAGTAATTTAAGGTGGAGGACTTTACTCCCCCAGAATCTCTGCCATTGTATATTGAACTGGGGGACTAAGAAAGTCTGCAGATTAACAGTTTGAAATGCTTTTTCTACCAGCTGCAGCTACACACCTCAAGGCAGTGGCCAAGCCTGGAGGCAGCTGACACAAGGGAGTCTGTGAGTTCTGCTACACTTTGACTCACAGTCTTGATAAAGTACAAAGTGTTCAGAATTATCGCAAAATGGTTATATATGCAATTCTCATTGTTTTGAAAGTTTTGGCGTATGTGTTTGTGCATGAATTTGTCTACTTTTGCTCACTTTTCTGATTTCACCTGCAAGCAAACAGCGTGTGCATACAGTAGGCCAACTTGACTTATCAGAAATATTTACTTAGAAAATAAATACATGTGATATTATAGTTGAGTCCTTTCCTTCCCTCAGGGTATCCGCTATAAACGTATTGCGGCTGCTTGTTTTCAACCTCTGCAGCCTCTCTTACTCTCTGTTTTGTGCTCTCTCTTGCTCTCTCTCAGAGGAAACGAAGGTGGCCTTTGACTTCAATCAGCAGACAGGAAATGTGATATTTTGCAATTCTGCAGCATATTGTGCTTCTTGTGTATATTTTAACCACTTGGTAATTCACAGGCTTTTGTGCCCAGAACTTGTACCCAGGTTTGAAGACCGTCAACCTTTTTTAGTGTCCCCTCACTTAACATAGAGTGAAACATCACGTGAGGAAAGAAGTGGACAAGAAAGTGTCAATTTAGTTCTCTTCCACGTTGCATCACACAACACAACTCCCTTTGTGCACCTCAAACTCCCCTCTGTGCACCAGCATTTCTGGGTCAGTTGCTGGGCTTTTAGACAACTCAAAGCATTACCAACCTCACTGTCAGAGCACATTTGTGTCCTGCACAGCTTTATTGCGGCTGTTTTGGGGGTAGATCCTGCACACGGTCTCTCCATTTTCTTTCTCATGCATGTGTCTGTGTGTGTTATGTGCGTGTGTGACTGTGTGTTGCATGCTAGTGTTTTGGTCCAAAATTGTGCACGAGTGTGCTTGTGCATCTGTGTGTGTGTGTGTGTGTGTGTGCGTTTAAGAGTTTCCTATCCTGGGATAACTGGATGCTGAGCTGTCTTGTCAGTTGACTCAGTGGTCAGTTTTGGTCCTGCTGCCCCCAGCAATGCAGGATGGAGTGATGAGATCTGACAGACGGGGACAGTTCTTAGCATGGCACTATCCCATCCCATAGTCTCACCAATCATGGCAAGGCTACTACAAGGACATCGTAGGAGGCTCAGAGAGCCCAGCCACATGCTCACAAATGATTCAGAGACATCTGACATGCCCATGCACCAATCATAAGAAACCCTATTATTTTCCAACCGTTTACTCAAATAGCACGCCGGGGAAATCTTGCAAAGTGTATATTAGGAAGACAGACCACTTGCAATAACAGACAGTGGGAATGAAAGGTAAACAGAAATGAGATGGATATGTTTTGTATCAAAACTACTGGTTCTGGTTTCTTTGCCTTGAAGTTTAATAAAAATTTAATCCCTAAACACAGGAGTTCCTGCAGTGCCTTTTACCTCTGATATTATCTAAAAGTGGTAAAGGTAATTGAGAAGCCGATGTAGATCAATGGAAGAAATTAGCAGGACATTGCCATTAGGCAAAGCCATTAAATCAGTAAACAGCCACCAGGCCACACAGAATACCTTTGTCCCAACAGCCATTTGGTTCAGACAGACTACCAGTTTCACTGTTTTTATAGGAATACTGAATGCAGTACAAAGACATGCTGATTGCTGGTGTTTTAGTTTATTAAATGGATTTTGCCATAGTTGCCCCTGAGGTTTTTAATACACAGGAACTCTGCTGCACTTGTGCTGACCGTGGGAAAGCATTGGTTCAATACGACACAGGATTGTTCTTGTTTGGTGTCCAGCTGCAATTTTGAGCACATGAGACCACACACAATTAGTGGGAGGGGAGCTACATTGACTTTGATTAGCAGATAGGTGTGGCAACATGTTTAATTTGATCACAGCAGTTAAGTTACTCTCAATTTTGAGATTGAAATGTACCGTGTACCATTCTGGTATGTTAACTGTAGTTGGCTCATGGATCTTGACAGAACCGTCCGCTTTACAGCAAAGGTACACATGCACATTGCAGGGCGGTTGGGGTATTTGTAATACCTAAACAGTGCATGCCATAATTTCACTAACCACTGTGCCTCACAGAGCATGAATGAACAATCACACCTTGTTTGCCCTGAAGAACCTAGTGTTTACAGTATTAGTGGGGGCAGCATATAGATCTGAGGTTCCAGTAAGTGACAGTGCACTGATGATAATGAGTCTTTGTACTTGCTGTGGACAAACAGGAAAGGGAATATTCAAGTGAGCAATTCAGAGGAGCTGGTTGTTGGTGATTAGTGGCACTTCTTTGACACTTTCTATGCAGAGACTGACCTGCCATGGTGGCCTTTTGCCAGCTAGTAACAAACTGTCAGGCTTTCTGCATCTCTCATGGGGCAGCCTAGTTAGCTATGTCTGACAGGCCGCTTGCCTACAAGTGAGGTTTCTGCCCAGGGAGGGCAGAGCGAACTCCAGAGGAAAGCTGTCATCTTTTTGTCAGACCACAGGGAAGAGGAGGAGTCTGTCTCCTCTCCCTCCCCTCCTCTGTCTCTCTCACCCTCTATCTCCTCTATTCTTTCTTTCGTATGTTCCCCTGGTGCAGATCTTCACTTTCCCACAGCCTGTTTCGCTCCTCTCAGCCTGGCTGTGCAGAATAAACAGGCGGGTGTCAGAGGATGAAGCTCGTCCCCTAGGAGCCAGGCCTGTCGTTGCGTTAACCCCCTTGCTGTTGCCTCCTGAGGGCCACAGCAGCCATCTCAGTATGTTAGCTGAGAGTGACACGGAGACAGCAAGCTGGTCTGAGGTGAAAGACACTCCATGTGTCCTTCCTTAGGGAGAGATGAGCGTTTATACCACAGGGATGATGCCCACCACTCCACCTAATCCTCTTTTCCCAGACACTTCATTATCACCCGCACTCTGCTAACACAGCATGTGTGTGCGGATACACATACTGTGTGTCTGCATAGCCCACGAATCTCATGTAAAGGAGTAGAAAGAGCGAGGAGTATATTGGAGGATGAAAAAAGGTGAGGAAAAGGAGACTGGAGGAAGGTGGTATGAAGAATGACAGAGGGATACGCAGAGTAAAAACTGTGGTGGAGGTGGAGAACAGATGTCAGACGTAGTGGGTGGTAGTGAGAGGAAAACAGTTTGCGTAATGTCTTCTCATTTTCCTTTGCATATTCATGTGTTTTCACTACAGAAGCAAGTAGCAGGCACAACCAAAAAAGGAGTTCAGGAAAAATGGGTCCCGTTTTCATCAAACACCAGAATTATACGAATATAGTTCACAGGCTGTTTTCATAAATGACTAACTAAACAGATAAACTCCAACCATGTTTTCTAGGACCTAGAACAATGTAAATTTTATTTAAAACAGTTACCACTACACATGCTATCGTTGTGTTTAACTGTGCACATTTGAGTATTCTGTTTAAATCAAATCAATTAACATCTCTGCATGCGTTCCTCTCTGTGTTTGGGCATGTGCAGAGGTGTCTACTGCAAAGAAGATTTATTTCTGAGTGGAGGAGTGCAGCGAAGCTATTTGAACCCACTGAAACATGTTGGCTCTCTACTGTGAGACTCGCATTAGCACATGCCATAATTGATGGAGGAGCATACTTAGCAGTAATAATGGGCATTATAGGGGGTGGTATCAAGACATTATTTTCAGAAAGCTCTAATTAAGCTTTCTGCTGTGGCTTTGGCGGAGCACCGACCGTCCGGTATCATCGGGAATGCTTTCGAAGCTTATGATAAACACACTGCTTGCCAATCAGTTTGTTCTGAGCCTCCCATGCGAAGCAAAAATAAACAAGTTCATCAAACAGTGAGAAACAGAGCTCCTCTCCACTGACTCCAGTCCTGGCCCTGATGAAACAGCAATCAGCTCAGTACCATAGGGAGCCATTGTGTTTACAGTCGGTGGGTGGATAGACTGCTGCTAGCAGGGGGAGATTAGACCTTTGAGACCAGCTGGGACATTCCCACCACCAGCCAGCTCTCTACTTGTGAAATTGCAAACGAGACCCAGTCACTTCCCTTCAACCTCCACGGCCGTTGGAGTGATCAACACCACACTGACACTTTCCCAACACTCGTCAGTCCTCAGAGCTTTGGGGGGAGGGATTGGTGGCTCAAATAAAAGAGAGAGCCTGCCTACATGAGGCTGTGTGACTACGTTGGTGGTGGTGGAGGCTTGACAAGGTACACACAGCTGTGGTGCTGATGTCTGATTGTATCTAAAGTGTGTGTATTTAGGCTGTATTTACACCAATTCAAGCGATTTGTCCAGATTAACGCAGTAACTTGGATGACTACAAATCTGCATTGATAACGAAAGGGTTTTTCCCTCAAGCATCTCCTGGTCTAGGTCACCGCAGTGTGAAGTGGCACTGCTTTCCTCCCGTAGTTGATTTTGTTGAACCTTTTTGCTGCAGGGCCTCTGTTTTTTATCCTGTGCAATCCACAGTGCATCAGCCAAACACTACCAACATTCAAATAAAGAGGAGGATTTTCTACCACAACATCTGATTTGGTCTGAATAAAGGCTTAGGGGGTAAAGCAGGGGAAACAGTTGAACTTGATGCCTTTTCTCCAACAGCTTTATCCTCCCCTCATCTCCCAAGTTCACTGCCATATTAAAGTAAGCCTTAAGGAAATACTGCAGGATCGAGTACGAATGTGAGCCTCAGCTGACAGCCTCTGAAACGTGCTTCTCCCCCTCGGTAGGCAGCGAAGAAAACCTCACCAAGCGTGACAATAACAGAATGCCAAAACATGGATTGGGCCAAATGAGCTGTGAACGCAAACAAAGTAGCGAATTTGTTCTGTGGCGTTTGGGGTGGACATGTGTCCCCTCTGCATGTTAAATACTGCACACAGTGATACTGACAGGCATGCAGACAGCCAGGCAGGCAGGAAAAAGGGAAGAATAATTAAGGAGAGATAAAAGACAGGACAGAGAGACAGAAGGTAAAGAGAGCAAAACAGAACAGCCATGACGGTGTCAGCCAAAGAATGTGTGTATTAATTGTTCTAGCTCTGCAGTATTTGAACGTGTGTGTGGGTATGCTATTTGTCGAGCCCACCTGAGACTTGTCACGCCTTATGATAAATTTTTGAAGCATGAGCTGCGCCAGTTAAAATCTTTCTGTTTTGTTGTCCCCCTGAGAATGTGATTTTTTTTTTTTTCTTGGTCTGTGTTTTAACTTCATATTAACTCATGAGTATTAATACAAGTTTGTTTCTGACTCATCTCTCATCTCTATTTCCATGAGCTGTGTGTGTTATTCCTGGACCAGGCAGGACTGTGTCTAAAATCCTGAGTGAGGCGCAGCTGTTAAATGTTTTATTTACTGAGCCTTGATGAGATAAGAGCCGAGTGTTTTTGGAATGTCTGTCTGAGGACATCAGCATGCCTCTCTGTGTGTGCATGCTTCTTTTAAGTGCTGATTGGTCATTTGGCATCCATCCCCCAACACCTAAATGGACTCTTAGAGCAACTCTGGAAGGCCATAAATGTAAGCAGCCGATGGCAGGGCTAGTCTGAAAGGAAAAAAAAAAAATTCTAATAATACACAACTCTTTTGAATTGTCCCACTGGGCTATTCTACAAATGGATTTCAAACTTTTAAGTGTGTTGCTCTTTAGCTCGGAGCTTGACATTTTTAACGCTAGGCTGTTGTGTATATTGCATTGTTTTACTCTCTTTTCCTCTTTGTGAAACAGAGGCAGACCAGTTAGGGAATCAAAAGGGCCAAACTGCATGGAAAATGGATCTGTGCTGGGTGGCTTGTTAATTCCCCGGCGTGCCTCCTGAGGTGAATCGCTCTCGATGCGGACGCTGCCTTTGATCATTCACAAAGCATATCGCAGCAAGGTCTGCACCGGCACCCAACAGATGGTCATTAAATCATGCGTTTTATTTTACTGGAGCTTTTTACATTCCTGCAAGATCTGTGTGCTTTTATGGATGCCATTTAGCATGGCTACGGGGCTGATTAGAAACACGCAGAGGTTTTTTGTGAGTAAGCCAATAGAGCTGATGGAAAAACAATGCACATACCAACATTGCATTAATTCTGACTCTTAACACTCTTTCACCTTTGTAGGGTTTATTTGACTCTCAGAGCAAACTAAGGCGTAGGTGTTAGGCAAGATTAGCCTGTGAAATTTTATAGATTTCCAGAGTTGCACGAACAAATGTATCTGTAGTATATACATACTTATAATTTTTCTCTTCCATACATTTGGAAATGTGTTTGAGATGTTCACTTAATATGAAGAGTGGGCAATGTAGTGCTGTCTGCGCTGAGGAAGGTCATAGTTTCAATGCCATTGAACCCTACAGAACCCACTTCATCATGTGGGCAATAATGGCAGATTTCTCTCCTCCAGTCAACTGTGCTCCAAAAGCTTGTTAATCTTTGTGTCAGTCATCGTCATGGACACAGAAACGCCTAATTACCTTTGTATGATCGGCTACTGGGTAGAATAGGAAAGTCACTCAAATGACATAAGTCATCTGGCGGGCATTTAAATTGCCGTCCTCCGCTGGCTACCTCAGTAAGGCAAAAAACAAATCAAATCTCTTCTAGTCGATTATGGTTTGGATCTGCAGGCATAAAGGTGGAGAGCTTGAGAAGACAATAAGACAGTTACAGGAGAAAATGATCAAATTTTAGCATTGGAATTGTAAAATTTTGCGTTTTATCTGAAAACTGAGTCGCTGAGTTAATGGTTTAGTGGGATTTTGCTGCTTATACGATCAAACTTGGTATATCTTGTGGGTGTTTGAACGCTTATCTCTGCACATAAAGATTTGTTCACATCTGCTATCATGCACATCTGCATCTGCAGTGACACGGTGTAACTGTCTTTTTCAGATAGCAATTTACTTTCTTTGAAATGAGGTTTTAAATTATTTTGCATTTGCTGTTTCTAACTAGGGTTTATAACCATCTGTTTTTCTTCTTGCTCATGTAAAGGCAAACACATGCGCACCTTAACCCACTCGGGTTTGAATATGCATTCATTTGCATCAAATATAAGTCTTTATTGGAGCTAATCTGCTGCAGATTTCATGTTCTGAAGCACATACCCACACACACACTCCTACACGAAAGCATATTGTTGTTATTTTGTAGTGAGAATTGAGGTGCACCATACACCCTTTGTGACTCCTTTATATTATCAGGTGAGATGAGGGACAAAGGCTGTGTATTATACTGGCACGAGGCCAAAGTTCCTGACATGGCAATTTGCTGTCTTTTCTTTCGGGTGACTGGTGACAATGGGTCGCTGTTGGCTCATTCAGGTCCCCGTGTACTGCAGTGTGAAAGTGGCTTGGCTTTTCGCCCTCAGGGTCAGTGCAGGGTTCCCAAACACCTCGACTGATGAGCACTAATCTGGCCTCCTCGGCAAACACAAGCCTTTCTCTGCAACCTTCAAGCCATGAAACACAATTTACAGAGGCGGCAGGGGGTCGAACGGACCATGATGTCAGCAAGCAAATGGGGGAGGGGGTTCTCACAGGGTAGACAAGACACAGAGCTTTTACATGCAGTAAAAGCTCTTTTATTTAAAAAAATGTTCATTTGAATGTATTTCACATCAGAGCATAAGGGACTAATTTGTGTTTAATGAATAAATTGTTGTTTGAGAACCTTGACTTGTTAAGTAACTTTATAAAAGATAACTTTATTTTCGTAAACTTACCAAAAAAAGAGTTTGCCGATAAAGATAATTAATGTTACAGAAAAAAGACAATAACCTGAAAACACATTTTATCTGATTCATCTTAAAGCTTGGCAAATAATAAAAAATTCTGAATTTGATTTCATTGTGTTTTTTTAAGCTTTGTAAAGATGTTAATTAATCTCTTTTACATCCAGCTGCTTGATATTATAAGTTTTACAACTGTCGCTTTCAAAGCTGATCTTTAGTATAAATTTTATCACCATCTGCAGTGGTAGTTGTGTTGTATCAAATTTTGTTTAGTCTTTATTATGTAGAACAACACTTAAATGAATGAAAGAGATATGTACCAAAAAGTATACCTGCAAATATGAGTTAATGTTTCTGAAAGCGGCCCCAGTGTTCTTTACTGAAAACCCTCTTCATGAAATTTCTAAAAGGACTTTAATTAAAACAATACATAAAACCTTTCAAAATATGTACTTTTAAAATGTAAACCATTGCCTATCGGCAGAGAGATTGTCAAGGCTTAAAATGTTTTTGTTCTAGAATTTATGTCTTGGTGAGATAGTGTTCAGCTTGCTATTAGAAGTTTAATACTGACCATGTGTGTTTTATCTATTTCATTGTAACCACGTTAGTGAGGGCTTTATGTTAACTCCTTATTTGATATTCATGGAAATGTCTGCACCTGCATATATCTGTTAGAAACAGCACTTCCCTCATGGAGCTAATACTGAAGTTGATTAAAGAATTTAAATGGTTCATTTAACCCCTAACGCAGGCGAGGCCTACCTGTGTGATAGTACCATTACTTTGCAGTAATTTCTGCAGGCAGCAGCTCGAATTGATCCCCCCTCAGCCATCAGGAAGTTTTAGTGCTGCAGTGAGTACGCTCAAAGCCCAGTTTAATAAAGCTAGCCGGTCACGAGCCGTTAAAGCAGAGAAGAACAATAAATAAACAGAGCTGCTCTGTCCTGCTCTACTCTCCTTCTTCCACGCGCTTTTCCACCTCACCTCTGTCCGACCACATGGTGAATGCACTCCATGCAGAGTCAAGCATTTAGTCATGAGTAGCTTACAGCTGGATGAAAGCACCATCCCCCTAAGTTTAGTCACATTACACATCAGGGTGCTCACCTTTTTAGAAACAGACACACATCATATTATAGCATGCTTTTTATCTCAAATAACACGCTACATAAACATACATGTTACTGTTGTAATGCAGAAGCAGGACAGAAGGAATGTTTTATGAGAATGCCTCCACAGCACAGGCCATCAGGAAGGCAGATTGATGCTGAGGGTCCTGGCCAATAGAGATAGAGTTTATCTGCTGCGTGCTGGGATATGGAATCTAATCATACGAGTGCCAGGTGAGGAAGTGCAGCCACAGATGAGCCACTAACGCACACCATCACACTTGTATTCAACAAATAGTGAGGAATTTCTCTCTGCAGGGTTGAGACAGGTGATAAGACAGACTCAGACAAGAACTCTCCCTCGCTCCATAGATCTGTCTTTCAGGGAGAGCAAAGAGAAATAGAATGAAAGGAGACGTGGGGGAAGGCATTACAGGGAGAGGAGGACAGAGAGAAGGTTAGCTATGAAAAATGTGAGAGAATTATCTGAAATAAGAGAGTTAAAAATACTCTCAGCAGGCCAAAATAATGAATCTTCCCGGCCTGTTTTTTTTTATCGTTTATTCCCAGCACTGTGATTGGAATGCTGACCCGATGATCCTTTTTTTCATGCACTCAACTGTGATCAGTGAACAGTTAATAAAAACACAACAACTATGTAAGATAAGTGAGAGTCATGAAAACACTCTTCCTTGTTAAATGATAGATTTTTGTTTGAACACACACAAAGCCTCCCATACATATGCAATAACCTAAGGTTCACCCCACACCACTGCAGCTGACAGTGCTTCAGTCCTGTGCACTTCACTTGTATGGACAGACACTACAAATGAGATTTTAGGGCTCTTCAGTCCTTTAAGTACTAGTCTAGCCTACCCTTATGTTATTTGATTCAAACTAATGGAAAGATCTCAGTTTCTCACTTCACCTGCTTGGTGTGCTACACTTTTATTGACTGTTTTGTTTTTAAGTCACTAGATCTTCTACATCTTTTCTTGTGAAATTTAACTTTATTTGGTTACTTTTATATACATAGAAGTAAATCAAAGCAAATTGAAGTAATGAAAAAAAACATTGAAAATGGCTAATGTAAGTAACACAAACATAAAAAAATATGGATGTCCTCACGTGGACATCCATATAACCATCATTTGTGGTGTCTGCCAATTCTTCAGGTATGGCCCAATACGTTTTTATTTCTGCACAAGTCACCTTATACTTTCAGAGGAATTGTTTGGTTTTGTTCCTAGTAGATGGGTATGACTTGTGGATAAATTAGTTCGTGAGTGTAAGGTCATGCAGGAAGTCCTGTGGTTGAACTTGCTGGCAGCCGAGGCTTCACAGACAGCACACGGGGCTATCCTGCAAAAACAGCCACAACACACGCAACACACACAGATATACACACTGAGATGTTTTTATTTTGTATTCCACACACTTTTACCTTCCAAATTAAAAACTGAGAACTGCAGTCTTTGTTGCTAACTCCCACTGTTGGCCCGTGCAGTATGTAGACCACCACGTGTTTTCCTCTGGTACACATGGAGCCGCCAGCTGCTTTTGCTTCACCAAGTGAGCGTGTTGCGTTCAGAGGTTGATGTTATCCTCTCAAGATCCCACCGCACTCTGCACATGAGCCTTGACCAAGTAGCGAGAGCTGCAGCGCAGTGCCAAGGACATGATCCCTCGCTGCTTTCCCACTTAAAATTACTGCCAACTGTGTTCAGCGCAGCATCCAGCCCAGCCAGAGGCAATAAACACAAAGTTTTTAATCCCTGATTCTCCAATCCCCTCTCGAACCTCTCTGCATTAAAACTTTATTTTTTAGAATCCTAGTTCATTAGAAACTGCAGTTCTTTAAATGCTAGATAGTGAGCCCTAACAGGGAAAAAGCTTTGAAAATACTAAGATGTTCTGCAGTATTCTCTTGTGCATTCGAAAGAATTGTTGTTAGTTATCCTTTTTTTCTGCTGCTTATTTGTGTTAAAAAATTTCATTTGGATGTTACTCAACAGGACTGACTGTGTGTGTTCTGTCAAAAAGAGACATAAGTAATGGTCGGCAACCCACACCTACAGTGTGCAAACAGACAGAAACACAGACCTTGAATCTGTCCTTTTAACCATTTATATAATTTACAAAAGTCTTTGGTCATGAACATTTTCTGTCTGGAGTTTTTTCACAATCCAATAAACTGTTGTTGTGATGTGCAGTCTCTCAGTAAGCACCGCCGCTGTTTTGCCACTCAATAAAAATATCACATTCTCTTGTATAGGTGTCGCACATCACTTTTTCATTGTCCTTCATATTTTGATTTGAACGATGTTGTTAGCACAACATTCTGAATTGTAAATGTACCTGGAGATCACAAAACTTCTTAAGTGTTGTATCTCAACACTGATATAAATACAGAGGTGCATGAAAAGTGCTGGAGAAGTACTTATCGAACATTATACTTCTATTCAACCAGTACTTTTCTGACTGATGTCTCTATTGAGTAAGTTTTATGATCCAATCCTGGAAATATCATTGGACTATTTATTTCGGATCTCAGTGACCTGAAACTGGGTAAAGAAAACAAATGGCCAAGGAAGGTGGCTTTCGAAAATGTAAACTTTGTAATGGCTGGTAAAAATTTAGCCGCCAGACAGCAGAGATGTTATGTAACAAATTCAGACTGCTCAGTTAATGACAGAGTAATCATTTTGACAAGACTTTCAGATAGAGCAGGACAGAAAGGGAACAGAGTTGAGAAGGATGATAAGCAAATGGAAGAAATCAGCTTTTCAAATCCACCATATAATATCTCTTTAAATGTTAGACCTGATGTTGTCACCACATATGTGGACTTGTGGATCTTAAGCTAAATAATATGTCTAAATAGATAGTGCAGCTAAAATAATGATTTAAGTTTGCTGTTGTTGAAGGATTATCATAAGACAGATATGGGCATTTCAGTGCTGTCACTGTTGTGGCTTGCTGTTGCCTTGTGCACATTATTCTTCCTCTTTTCTTGACCGTAATGGACAAAATTATGAATCTCTAGAGACCAAAAGATTAAAAGCCTTTAGTCTAATGTATTCATCAGAAGATAAGTCTGCTATGCTGTGTTTTAGCATAGCTTGCTGACTAACTTTAGAACAGCTCTGCTTGTCCTAAATTACTGTGTACACAGCGAGGGAGTGATAGAGAGCGTGAGAGTGATGATGACCTATTCACCTGGTTGAAGAGAGAGCCATCGGATCTCTCATGGGAAGGCCGGTTGGACACATCTCTATCTCCTCTGCCTCTTCAGCATTCCTGCCCTTCAGCTCCATCCACAACTCCTTTTGACGACCCCGGAGCCAGGGTGCTGTGCCATCCGTTTGCCAACAGGGAGATTGTTTTTCAGCCCTTGAAATTCTAGCCTGGAAGATCAATGTTGCAGCTGGTCTGAGAGGTCCCAGTTCGGGGGAAAGAGGGCCAGAAGGTGGTGAGGTCAGGGTCTTCTCACAGGTTCCCTGGGGTGTGTTTAGGGAAAGATAGGACACTCTGAAATCCATCTTTTCCCTGACAACCAGGGTTTTCGTCTTCAACCAGGATCTGATAAGGCTCTCTACCCTGATCTGTATTCTTAGATCTTTCTAGATATGAACTGTGAGCTGATGTTGTCTCGTGAGCAGCTCAGATGATCTGTTTGACCAGCTGTCTCGGCTTAAAAATAAACAACTTAATGAAAAGATTCTCCCCTAACAATGCTTAAGGAAGTAATTACCAAAAACTGCTTTTGCTAGGCCATCTTACATGCCCACTCTACACCCATCCCCCACATTGGCTCTTACACACAAACACACATGCAGACACGCATACACGATTTTTTTCTGCCTCTACAAAACTGGACTGAAGCAGAGCGATTTCATGCTTTCAGCTTAGTAATGGCATTATGCAAAATACCATTACGCTGGAAAGGACACTCCAATGTGTGGAAGCAGGTCAAGTGCTCATTTTAAAAGAGGAAATCTGTAGACTTGTACAAAACAACACAAACAGCCATGTCTTCCTTGCTCTTGGCTTTAAGAGCCATTTAAGAGGGAGACATTTTAGCTGGAACGACGGTGAGCAAAAGGTTTCTCGTAACTAATGGTCATTGTTAGTTTTGTTTAAGAAGGACCCTAGACTGAAACATTTAGAGCTCCCATACAATATTTCCCTTTCTTCTTTCGCTCTCCACCCTTCTCTCAATCTCACACGCTCATTGTAAAAAGTTGCTGTAGAGATTTTAGTGAATTTGGCATAATGGAAGCTCTTTGTTTGCTCAGGTGCCGATTCTTCACAATGGGTGGATAATGGAGGAACACTTTAGACACAGATGTTTCCTCTTCATCACACTCCTCAATGCGACCCTCTCAGGAAGCAAATGGAGGGACACAGAGCACCAGATCATTTTAAACCTCTAGGCTGTTGTCTTGTGCACTAAAATGAGCTGTTTACATGCATAAACTTTAATCTGATATTGTTGTTTACATTTTCCGACGGACCACAGGACCTGAAAAATGCTCTTGTAGATCACATTAATTAAAAAAAATCAATCAACCGTTGTTTGGCATACTGAATGAGAGTTATCCTCACAGCTTGATTAATGGTCAATAACATAAACATAAACAGCCATAGAACTGGACAGCAGCAAACAGAGGTGTGTTTTTAGGTTGCTGCATGGCACACTTTTCCAGGAGTGTTTATTAGTTATGGGTCACCTTGAAGGCAGAAGAGTGGATGGAGGGCAATCAATAGCTAAGCCAATAAGGAAGCAAGAGGCTAAGGTTAAGGGGGTAATCCTTGATGGTAAAGCAGGAAATCTATAAAATAAATGATTTCTCCACTCCTTCAGGGCAGAGGAGGCTATTTATTGGGACAAGTTCGGGTGCACACACTGGGTTACACCAAAGTGAAAAAGAAACAGACAAAAACTATGCAATTCAGCCTCAACACATGGCAATTTGCAGGAAGCAATACAAAAACCATTACACCATGTCTCTCTAAATCCTTCACAAAAATTTCAACAACAGCCAGTCAGATAGCTGAAACTGGGGGGAGATTGGCTAGGGTGGTTTGAAATAAGAGACATTGCCTGTGATTCTGGAGGTAACAATTTCAAGCTACATGTCAGCTTAGTTGCTTTTCACTGAACAGAAGTAACAGCTGTTTGTGGAAACATTGAACTTGATCTACCTTTTATCTTTAACTTCAGCCACAGTTTTTGTAAAAATGATCAATTATTGTTAACGAGCAGGTTGCTCATAGTGATGAACGTACAGAAATACTGAAAAAAAACAGTCATCGCAGATTTGAGATTTAAGATTTCATTTATTTTCTGATAAGGATAAAATATTTGGTTTTTAATTCCTACTTTACAGCATGACCTTGCAGAAATGAAAGCATCCACTCAATAGCATACCTTTGAAAAAAAAAGTCATTCTTCTGCTGCTGGCCTTTTTCAGTCCGTATGGGAATGTCACAGTGCTGCTCCTATAACCTTGAGGCTGCTGCCTGCCAGGCTAGAAATGGTGCTTTTCAGTGCTTATCAACGCCTTCAACACATTAATGCCAGCATGAGTACTTTGTTTTAGCAGCATTTGGCTCTAACTAGTTTTTCAACAATAAATGTATTTTTTCTTTATTCTCAAACACAGAGCAATCTAGCTGAAAACATAATTGAAATATCAAAGATAAAAATAAGGGAATAATCCCCCAAGACCAGCCGCTGCTCAACAGACACAGGCCATAATTAAAGCAATGTTATCAGAGGGAAACGGAACAATGGGAGTACATTTGATGAAAAAAGTTCTCACATAAATACATAAGAATTCAACCCCACATGTCCACACGGATGCATGTGTGCATTTGTCATGTTAACATATCTGGTTTGCCCACCTGTGAATCTGTGGAAGGTTTCCCATGTAGCTCCTAGACCAGATCAGCATTATCAAAGAGACTCTTTTTTTGGAGATCAAACACTTTTTTTAACGCATTGCAAGGGTAAATTTTAATCATACGGAGAAGGGGGGAGGAACCGAACCTTTCTGTAACAAAGCAATATGATTATTATCAGCGGCATGGACCTTCTGATGGACTGCACCTTTTTTCTTTTCACAAAAAAAGATGTTAGTTTGTTGAAGTTGTCACCACAAAAGGTGTTAGTTTAATGTTAGAGCAGGGGAACTGAGGGCCAAAAATCTCTTTAAGAATCTCCGATAATGGCTCCACTCTTTCAACCAATTGATAATGTGTGTCACAAAAACATCAGTTTTAAATGTCTCCTGTCAGAAAGTGAGGTGTCTCCTGTTCTTTTTAGGAAGGATGTTGTTATACTGAGTTTTTAATTGAGCAGCAGGGATGAGGCGCTAATGGTTTTTTCAGCAGCATACGCTAAGTGACTCAGCATTTGAAGTCTGACCTGTCAGCGAAAGCAACAGGGCAACATTTTCCTCAGTAAATAATTAACATCGCCATTCTCCCTCTCTCTGTGCTGTATGCATATTGATACAGGCAATTTGTTCCCTCATCTGAGAGCTCAGGTTTCTCCTGTTAGAGAAACACATGGCATACTCAATGCATAATGGCCACAGCAACACCTTGTTAGCATAGCTACAGAACCTGTTTTCCCCTGGTTTCTTGTAAGACACTTCTGCAAACGGGCTGTGACAAGCAGATATTGCAGCCATCATCACTCTCCAGTCTGCAAATAACATTTTTTTCCACTGTTTTGGGACTAGTGTTGAACTAACAGTACTGGTTGACGACGAGATGACTGAAAATGAGGGGTTTTTTTTTAAAGCCAGCAGAGAGACATCATGAGTCACAGTAGCTCATGGCTGGTTGAATAATCATAACATTACAAAGAATGCCATATCTGGACATATCAACACGCCAGAAACAGGGTAGGAATCCTAGACGTCAGAAATGATTCATTTCCTCTGATAGGGCTGTGCACAGTGTGATCTAGCACACTTTTTTTCATCTTATCCTGTCAAAACTCCACAATGGCACTCAATTTCTTGTTCCAGTGACATATCCTGTAACTAAAAGGAATCTTCAGATAGTACCAGCATGCTGGCATGGATTTCAGTTCTCGGGATAGTAATTAACCACTCTGAAATTACAACTGTAGCACAAAAGAACTGTAGCTTTCTTCTGTCTCCGACAGAGGAGGATGTCACTTGCTAGACAAGCCTTGTCTCTCTGTCGTTTAGAAAAAAAAAAAAGTCTTTCTGGCCAGTCGCATCTGTTTTCCATTTTACTTCTAGAGCAGTGTTGTGTTGAGCAGGCTGAGTGGCCGCTCTGTAGCTGACTGTCAGCTCGTGTCAGTCGCAGCATCACTGAGTGGCCTGGTGTCTTTTCGTGCTCCAGTCAGCTCACTGTCTGAGATGGTTGCTTCCACTCCACAAAGCCTAAGCTCTCAAACATCCCATTAGCACCCGCTTAGTCAACCTGAAACTTTGTGCATGTAATTACTCTCTCTGCTGTTTAAACCCAAAGACCTCTTTTTCCCTGCGAAGGCAATTGGTAAGGTCATAGAAGATTACTGACTTAACTTTCTCTCTCATTCATTAGCAAAGTCATTCAAATGAAACAACTCCTCAGACTTGAGGCCTGCAATTCTTCTGATTTTGTTTTTCTGTTTTCCTGCTTACTCCCTACACTGAGATGAAATTCAGTGTTGGATGTATTCAAACTTATTTGCTATAGTAGGCCAACTACTGCTCATACAACTTGTATCTGTTTGAATGTGAGCAATGCAAACACTGGGATGTCATGAAGACTGGTTCACTGTTATCTTTTAGTTACTCATTTGCAATGCTGTAGTGGAAAATATTCCTCTCTGAAGACCTTTGGGATTTATACGCATCAAATTAACCTATCCATCAACTCAGAAATGATAAGGCTGCAATTCTGTGAGAGTAGACATTTCTACTGCAAAGAAAGGTGTTACTTTTTAAGCTTTAGCTTTTTATGAAAAATGAACTACTTTAGTATTTGAAAACCCAGGTTGTGATTATCATTAGATGGTAACAAACAAACAGGTAGTTTCAGTTTAACAGCATAGTTTAATTGCTAAAAGAATCATAAAATTACATTAAAATGTTGCTTCGGGATTTCTTTCATAAAAATGGCCACTTTACTGCCTTCATTAAGCACCTTGATGGCTACATTTCTATGTTTTTATGCACCGGACCATTTCTGATTGATTCTGTGAGTTTTAGACATGCCAGGCTTTAGGTTTTACAAGATACTCCTATAGGTGAACCACCAATCTGCTTGTGATGGCTAATTTTTCACTCAATTTAATCCCATTTATAAAAAAAAATGCTTGCCAGATGCGAGCAGTCTTTTGACATGTGATTTCAAATGATACTAAATGGCCTCCTGGGCTGATGTGTCCAGAGGTTAAGGAGGTGTGTCCTGGTCAACCTCTGACACCAGGGTCATTCATAAGGTTGTGCTCCGGGCACAGCTCCGTTGATAAGGGTCACTGAAAGGGTCATCCTCTCTCCCTCTTTACTTCTATCCAATTAAAGCATCGGCAGCTGAATCCGTCCTTGGTGTTCATCGGAACATTAATTGTGTTCATTGATTGGCATGTAGTTCAACTAAGTGTCCGCTGTGCGCCACACAATGGCGGGCTTGTTTTCCCATTTCGACCAGCAGTCATCCTGTTGTCAGCTGTGATGTAAAGGCTTGTAACATCGGTACTTGAAAAGAGGTGCTCAAAATCAGATGAGCATCACTGACCACAAATATAAGGATACACATGCTATTTTGTGTGCCTTTAGCCTACTATTAGATTCCATTTCCTCGCTGCGATACTTTCTTCAGTGCAGGTGAGGGGCTGTCTGGCATCACTTTGCAGTGATTTCCAATCATCCACTCGATTTACAGACCATAAGGGAAGGCACAACCTGTTATTGTGGCCCTCACTGATGCATATATTAGGATTTGATAGAAAAACAAACAGGAGGCAGTCTCTTATTTTTTGTTTGTACTTTTGGCTCAATCAATTTGAATAACAACAATGCCAAAATACTGCCTGATTTCTGGATTTCTATCAATTATGTTTTAAGCCACTCAATCAAGAAACTAAGCACATCCCTGCCAACCCTTTTGAATCACATTCTTGTTAGTTTTCTCTCAAAAAATCAGAGCCGTGAAGCTTTTACATTGTAACTATGAAAGAAAAATTTGATTAAACAACCTCGATTTTTACTATACTATAATGTGCAAGGCGTAGTAATTAAAGCCTAACATTACAAAGGATATGACTGGTGTTTCTCATTGTTTGTGCAGATGGGTTTCAGCTTGCCTTTCCTCCCACTTCTCAGGTTTTTTAAAATGCACAGTTGCTATGTATTTTAGAGTAGCCTGTGCACCCAAGCTTTTAAATGCAACTTCACAAAGACTGTTCTGTTTCAGAACTGGGACAACACCCCCACCCATTTGAAAATCTAATTAAACTAAACTAGTTTTTATCTGTTCTAAATGACTTCAGAGGACCCATTCATTATGCCTGCCCTCCAGTCGTGTCACAAATACACTCCAATATTACATTTATTTAATAAATAGGTTATTAATTTTTTTTTCCATTTTCTTCTTTTTTTTGTTGTCCTCTCTACTGTATACACTTATGCACCGAATAATACATTTCAGCTCTTATAAGCCTATGGGGACTTCCAGCCTTGATGTCTCGATTTTATTGAACCTTTTAATCCAGCTTGTTGCGAGGCCACCAATCCAATAACACATTTTACCTTAACCAGCAGATACGATGAAAGTATAACCAAGTGATCAATGAGGGGACTAACACTTTGCCTCCCATTTTTTCCCGCTGCACCGCAACCATAGCAACACGACCAGGATAAATCTACTACTTAGTGAAACGACACAAAAATCACCCTTGGATTTGATCATCTGTTTTGCACCGTTCCTCCATTTCCCCTCTGCCAGGCTTCAGTAGAAATGATCTGAGGGGCAGATAGGAGAAAAGGAGAAATGAATTGCTTGCCTCATACCTGGTTTTTAAAATGCAATGTGAATGGAAATAGAAATGATTACCATTTAGCCTGTAACCAGGATGCCTGGCTCATCTTTTGCTCTGCTGAGATGGAGAAGGATATGCACATCATTTCTCAGGATAAAAGTACTACACTAGGGGTTCAGTGGCAGGTGTTTCTACTTTGTTGTGATGCTGTGCATATTATGTGATTGGCAGCTGCACAGAACCTCTCATGATGCAATGAAGGAGATGTTCATGAGAGGATGGGTCTGCCAAAGAACATAAAGTTCACTTTTTAAAGAGTTGAAATATTGACACAGTTCAGTCTTGAGGAGCCAAATGCCAGATTCAAGCATTTGTTGGGTGAAATCCCCTCCCCTCTA
>JAQNCA010000003.1:8331367-8341957 GCA_029783725.1 Acanthurus tractus
AAACCAGACAAGGCTCAAACACATCAAATGGTATCTTGTTACAAGCTAGGTAATTCCATGGATATTCCATATCCAATGTTAAGAAAATAAAATAGAGAATAGTGGTTCAAGTACATGTGAAATAGCCTCTATAGTGAAATTAAAGTATGTGTAATTTAAAAATACAAAAGCACATTCTAATCAAGCTGACATTATCACATTTTAGATTTTTAGTAGTCAAGTCAAGTAGCCCCTATTCAAGTCTAAACTCCTTTCATTGAAAAGATGAGCTCTGCGAATTTTTTTCTCTTCCTAGATTCAAATGAACCAATAAGATGCAACTTCAATGTTGGAGGCGGTGAATGCAGGGTGGTTTCTGTCAGTCAAAGTATCCACTGACTGACGGAGTGAAAAGTGAAATGCAACTGACAAAACTGAGCAGTCATACCTCTGTGATGCACCGAAGTTAGATCAGATATTCAGCAGATACCTTACAATGAATACAAGAGCAGTTGACTGCATAAACTGAAGATCTCCAGTTTTACAAGCAACCAGTGCAAAAGACACACATCATAGAATGATACAGTAGCAGAAACAGAGATGCTCAACAAAATATGCAATGCATAAAACTAATTCTGAACTTTATTATTAATACATCTAATGAATGTAGAATAAGTAGCAAAAGTAAGTACTCCATTCTGATAATAGCAGGAAACACTTAACTTAAACACTTAGTTTAATTGATGTATAAATGTTTTCACCTGTTCTTTGGCTATCATCAAAAGCATAGCAGAGGCAGTCCCCCTGTGACTGGCTGTGAATATCACATTCAACACTGATCATACCGCCTGTTGTTCTGAAAAACTTTCAGAAAAAATAAATTATGGTTTACAACTTCTTCCTTTTCTCTGATTGAGATGAGCTGGTATGCTGGTGCTCCTGTCTTCCATCACACCGCCTGCTCAGGGGATCCCCGTCTAATTAGAGCGAGGGCTGTGAGATGGCAGAGGCACCTGACAGAGAGGGATGGCCACTCAGGATGAAAAGAGATCATTTCAACACCGACTGCCCACAGTCAAGCTGGTCTGCAGTGCTGCTGCACTGGCCTCACACTGTTGATTGATTTGCATTGCAGATTGGATAGACTTGGAAAAGACCTGGCTAGCTTTCCAGGCTGTTGCTGTCTTAAACCCAACATAATCCCTGGCTACAGGCCCAGTATATTGCTAACTCTCTCATTAATATGGGAGTTGCAGTACACCTGGCCACCAGACAAACATTAGAGGCAGCCTCGAACGAAATGCGTCAGCCATTGCATCTCACTGGTAAATGGACCGCTGACCAGCAAGTGACATTTGCTCATGTAGCTTTTACTTTTTGTCTCCACAGTTACCACATTGCTGTAACTTGCCCGGAGCTTTCCCTGTAAATACACGTCTACTGGGAGGATGGCATTATTTGTTGTTATGACCCCACAACACAACTTGTTTTGACACACTACTACTACTACTACTACTATTTCTACTGCTACTACCACTACTATTAAGAAAATTAACATTCAGAGGGAATATTGCAGGGTGCTCCGGCAACATTTTAATCAGTCTGTTAATCAGTCTATTCAGGGCTGTACAGTGTGGCACTCACGCTACACACTAATCTGTCTGTGAAATGAAAGAAATGTCCACATTAGCACCTGTGTGATGCTGCCTTACACTGCATGACATACAGAGATACTTGTTTTTGTTGTTAGGTAGGAGGCTGTTATGCTTTTTAGTTTTAGGTGTAGTTCATTCTGCAGCAGTAACAGCGCCTGAATGGACATGTATTGAGGCACTTAAATGAGAGTGTTGAATAGATAAATGACCTGTGAAAAATAGACATTTTCTACATAAGATGAGATCTACTTCATTGATTCCATATTGGGGATATTCCCATGTGGAAAAATTTAGGAGACATATTGTATCTAGTGCATCTGTTTTTCTCTGCCTCTGCTCACGCTATCTGTATAAATAATAGTATAAATAATAAATAAAGATGTATAATCAATGCCTGCATTTCTTAAGTTCTATATTCATTTGAAAGGTCACAAAAACTCCCGCAACACAGAATTTAAATATAACTACAACAGACTTACTTGACACTTGACATTTGAAAGTAATGCTTTGTGGCCTGAGCTACAAAACCTTCAAGCTCTGTACAGCAGCGTTGCAGTATGTGCAAAAACAAAAAACAGAAAAAAAAATACAGTTTTGCTTTCTGCAAAGATTCTCAGTGTGTAGCTCGTAGTTATCCAAAGAGAGTTGAATCTAGGGCAACCGGACTAAACACTGAAAACATTTCAACTCTCATCTAGGAGACTTCTTCAGCTCTGACTGACTGGCGGTTAGGCAGTTTTGCTATTTGACATTGAATTTATTTAAGATTCATTTCACATTTAACAGATTTTTGACATAACTTTTCAAACAGTGGTATCATTTTTGGTCCCTTAACTCACACTCACAGACTATTATTAAGATTGGTGTTGTATAACACTGCAGGGGCCTATTTTTTTGTAAGTTACGAGTAAGTTTAACACTGTGGGTAAAGCATGTCATCATCTTTGAGTAGTAATATTAACAGATTATTTCCATGTGTTTCTTCACAGCACTGAAATTAAAAATTCAGTCATCTGAGATCCTTTTGAAAACTAATTAGCTCTTTGCTTCACACTTTTCGTAACAGTAATGGGATAGACTGGGTGAGATACTAGTTGGATGCTGTATGAATTTCCGGTTTGTTGGATTTTTGTTTTCAAAATTTATGGGAATGTCTAAATTAATTGTTAAACTCACATATGTGGCAGTTTTCATGGTAAGCAGTTTTAAAGAGTACGGTTTGAGCACTTCCTATATGGTGCAGATTTAATTCAGAAAATGCCAAAAAGACAAACTCACTCACTTGACACACGCTCAGCTGCTGTCAGGGTCTTTCTCTTTTTACTTCATGGACTAGTACATTCTTCACCTGTGGTGTTGTTACAGAAAGAGCAGTAAGACATTTGCCTGTAGTGATGCAGTGTGGGTGTTGTTTTGTGTGCTAAGATTTTATTGAGCCAGTCGTATGTTCAGCCATGTAAATGTCCCCATAATCCAGAAGAGTTAAGTAACCCATTGTATTAATGTACACAATGGATAAACTAGACAAACAAACATAAAATGTGTGATTAAATCCTACCAACAGCTTCAAGATTTCCTTTAGAGATGTAAGAACTCAGATACAAGAGTCCATTTGTGAATATTTGAATTTTAAATATGATTTTCTTGGGCAAATTTCGACCTTTCTCAATATATTACTGGTAAGATAAAAACCTTGCTTTTTTATGTTAAGACGTTTTCACCCTTTTTTTCTTCTTCTTTATTGTTTCACGGAATTATTATTTCCAAATGTCACTGTTTAAACGCTGGAAAGGTAACGAAATCAGTTACAGAAACTGTATCATTCTTAGCCTCTACTACTGTTTGTAAAATTAAGGTATATTTTTCTTCTAATTTAACAGTCTGAAGCAGGATGAAGTGTCTTGCTTTGCTATGCACATGCATTTGAATGGCTTGTGATTACCAGAAGGCCAGTCTTAACATAACAGCAGAGAAGCTTATTATCAACATTCTGGTGCTACCGCAAAAAGCTATTGTTGGGCTCTCGTTCACACAGACTAATTAACTTCACAGCTGATATCTAGTCTGGAGTCTGTGTCGTGGTCAATTGAGTGAAAATGAGACAGCTCACGATGTGTGAAAAAGTGCACACAGCTCCACCCACAATGTCCTTACAGAATATCAAAGTTAATCTAAATCTGTGGCCATCAAGAAAGTCATTGTTTATTTTCACTGTAGAGATTATTTCTCTGCTTTTGAGTTTTGCTCACGTTTTACTTCTCGTGACCTGTCCTTAGAAATCTCAAAGTGGCATTGCCATGTGATAAGCTTAAGCCTCGAGTTGGATAACACATCCAAAAATATGAGTGCAAATGTGGGTGGTGGCAGAATCTCATAGTTCAAGCTTGACTAACAGATTTGGGGGATTTTGTGATCAGAGATGTTTGTGTATCCCAGGTGCACCCGCTGTGAAGCTAAAGGAGAGGATGGATAAGTAGCAATAAAGTATCAGTTGGTCGGAGAGCCTGGCATCAATTATGACCAGTCAAATTACATCCTGCCATCCCCTTCAAAGCAGAGAACTCCCCTGCAAACTGCCTGATCTGTATCAACACACTCTCAGCCTCACTTACCATTTATTTTGAGCCATGTTAAGCACCAAAATGTATTAAATGCATAATGATGAGAAAAAAAAATGTGCCCAACTAAATTAAAGTATTAATTTCATTCATTTAGGCCATTGTAAGAATAAGACACATAATATTAGTAGTAACCCACGCTTCTATTTTTATTTTTATTTTCACTCTCAGTGCCTGTTATGAAAAGTTTAATACAAAAGATACTCAAATGAACAATTTTTGGTATTTTCTGTGAATACTACAATGTTATGTTAGAGAGAGGTAGAAAGTGAAAGACGGAAAAGAGCCAAATTTCCAGTCTCTGTCTGTGAGCTGCATTGGCTCTTCCAGGCTGATTGGTGTTTACTGAGGTTATGCCAGGTCTCTGTGCTGGCCCAGAGACCTGGCTGGCCACTTTATCTATTGACTTATGCTCCAGTTGTAATGCTTAATGCCAAGATCCTAGAGTTTACATTGCGTATGGTGCATCAAACACTGGTTTAAATTTGGTAATAAGATAACGTGTTCATGCGTGTTAGATCTGCTGAGAAAAACAGTAGTGTTATTGCAAGGGGTAAAGCTTGTGCAATCCTGAATATTTTTCAGTCTGCTAGATCACTCCCAGAGGTTTTCTGGTTTAATTTTCACAAGGATAATTGCCAGGTGTAAATTCGGCCTTTTGCAATTTGTTTGTTTTTGTGTAGGAAATATCATGACTCCCTCTGAAGTTTGTTATCCTTTCAGCAACAGTTTGCAGATGGAAGTAATGAGAATATTTTCCCCTCCTTGTTTCAAAGTAAACACAGGCTGGACAGTAATCTTGTGTCACATGTCCCGATGCTGAATTTATCTGGCAATCTTGCTCGTTCTTCCACACCACATACTTGCACAAGTCTTGGTTAAACATGTCCAACTCCAAATTAGGCATCAGATCCCATTGCCACAGCATCAAATGCAAAATATCAGATGGTAATGCACAGAGATGATCCTGACTTGATCAGTGGCCAAACAGTGCATTTGGACATATACTGTATATCAGTGCCAAATCTTATCGGTGCCAAACCCATCTTTTATGTCCCCCAGATATACATTGAGTAAGTACATTGGCAGTCTTGAATCTGGGCTTCTGGTTGGATTAAACCACACTTACCAGAAATCTTGTGACCAAAAATGTCCTCACAATGGCAGCTCTCCACAGTAACATTTGGTGTATAGAATTATACTGATTACTGCAAGAGAAAAAAAGAAATGCAAAGCAACAACTCTTCTTCACTTAAACTGTGGTAAAGTGGCTCCTCTGTGTATTCACTTTCTCTTTTTGCCATCCTTTATGTGTGTGTGTGTGTGTGTGTCATTTTCAAGGTACAGTCAGCCTTGATATGCAAAATAATCTGATTTTAATAGTATCTTAATCTCTTTTTTTAATAGAATCAGCAATTATGCCATAAATGGATTTAATATTTCCTGTCTAGTATAAGACGTGAAAAATGGATCATAACCTGCTTAAGAGGCTGTAAGAAAATCATCAGATTAGCTCCAAAACAAAGAGTGTAGTCTGCCTTTCCTTTAACATCCATCACTGCTGCTTCACTGCTTAGGTGACATATATGCTGACCTGAGAGATTTCAAGTCAGAATTGATAACTAATATTCTCAGAGGTGACAGTGCACTGTATTGTAAGTCCACATATCATCTCTGGAAGGTCAATAGCTTCCATCATAGCCTCAATAACTGATATCTGGCTCTGCCAGTTTGTGAAAAAGTGGTGCATGATGTGTTTTTTTTCAGTAAAGAGTGTAATGTTTAAACACAGCAATAACTCTTCTGTAATCCAAAGACCATGAAGTTTTGCCACCGTTATGTCTGATTTATCATTTTAACTTGTTTGTCGATTGATATAAAATATTTGTATTCAGGCTGAGCGGAATAACAAAAATAATGTTGACATTTTTTTAGCCAGAAGAAAAGAAATCTTCCTCCTCTGTCTTTTGTTGGCTGTTTCTGTTCTTGCTCTTTTTGAGACTTACATCATAACGCTTTTTCGGTTGCTTTGTGGTGGGGGGTTTAAAATTAATGGGCCTCAAGCCAAGCTGTGAACAAGCTGCTATTTGAATGCTGTCACTGTAGAGGCCATTATAGTGTTCCATTTGAATTATAAAACCTCCCTGGAGCGAGGTGGGTGCTGCATGGGTGCATGACAGCCCACCCCACTGGATAGCAGAGATAGGTCCCTTCAGTGAAACGGTTGAATGGGAGGGTGACCAGGCATTTCCCTCATTATTAGACGTGTCGCTGTCACTCACACAGGCGTGAGTGACAGAAGACCCTATTACCGTCCAAGACTCACCTCCATCCCTCAGTGATGGGGCAGCTTTTACAATCATCAAAAACGCTCCAGTGGTCACATTAAAATACCTCCAACAATGAATGTTTGTCCATAGCACATGCAGTGCTGACCTGCCTGCAAATGGGATTTTACGTATTTATTCATATCAAAATAATAGTTATGTTTAAGAAGATCTCTATCACAGTTGTGAGAAAAGTCCCCTTTTGAAATAGCCGGTAAGTATGTTAAAGCTGGTCCTCCCCAGAGAAAAATTATCTACTTAATTAAAAGGACCAGCAGGAAAGGCCTGGAATCATGACGGTATAATTATAAAAGACCCATTTCTGTTAATCCTTGGCTCTGCAGCAAGGAGCCTCACATGGTGGAGCCAGGCCACGGCCACTAGTTAAGAGCTGAGACCACACAGGGCTTTTACAAGTAGAGGCAGTGGGAGGACGACAGGCCTTTAACTGAGGATGTGGGGAGCTGAGAGCGGGCCCAAAGGTCCACTAGAGGCTTTTTACTGCAACAGAGTCTGGGGAGAGAAGCACAGCAAGATCCTTTATGAAGGACAAGAAGTCAAGAGGCAAATCATAGGCATGTTTATAAGTAAAGTCTATTAATAGTGTGCATTGACCCAAAGAGGAGCAGAGCTTTAGTACTGCAGTCATGGCTGCTGTAGAATTCTAAAGCAAAGCAAATATTCTCGTATATCACCCAGTGCATTTCAGTTGAACTGGATCATCAGTAAAGTGTCCGGATTTATCAGATTTTGGTAAGCAGCCATGATGAGGTGTTAAATGACAGGCTTTATTCTAACAAGCAGTCGTGGCAGAACATTAGTACTGAGCCTTGTGTTTGCATGGAGGTGGGCTCTGTGTTGTGCCGCTTCGTCTCAGAGCCGGGGGCCTTTGATTTGTGTCTCACAGCTGGGCCTGAGGAAGACGTTTCAGTGGGCAGCTGCGGACGCTTAATCTCCCCTGCGCTGACACAGGCTCAATTAGTAGATAGCACACTTTGGGATTCTGCAAGAAAGTTGTCACGGCCCCGTCAGATAAATCACTGGAGAGGATTCCACGCTGGCTTTTGCAGGCTTTGGCCCCGGTGGCCTGTTCCTCTTTGTTTGCTTACTTTGAGTTACAGAGGGTAATGATTTTATAGCGGCGAGGCACACTGTGGGTTTTTTTTTGACAAGTGCTTTGATTACCCTGAATTATGGGTTACAGTGAAGAGAATCTCCATAATTATGTGTTTGTTTTTGATGCAAAAGCAATCAGTTTAATTGTTGGGAAACACTTGAGAACTTAATACATTTTGAATTCAAACTTTAATAGATTACATTTTAACTTTTATTCCTCTGAAGTCAACATTCAAATCTGTGGAGATCACAAAATCCACTTACTTCTAAAATGCCTTTAGTTAAAGATCAAAAAAGACACATAATCACTTTGGACCCAGCAGCAGTTTTCACTGAGTTTATTTAGTTTCCCTCATTTTTGCAGTTTCATCTGAATGGACAATGGATAATCACCAGGAGAACTCTGGTAATCTGCTTTGGAAAGACAAGAAAAACACTTACCTATGATTGTATTGATTTTCAGGCTTAACCTTAATTCTTCAGGCTTCTTCTTTCAGGCAGACATCTGAGTGATGTTTATGATTAAACACTCACATTAATTCAGCTTTAGCACATCTTCAGATCCAGCTTCTCTCCCCCCCTGCCTGTGCAGACAAAATGTTTTTAAGGTTAAAGCTACATGGAACAGCTAAATAAATATGAAAATGCATGCAGAGAACACATTAGTCCACAGCTTGAAGTATATACTCTCTTGCTTTTATAAATGTTAGGTGGGTGAACACACTGTGTTTCTTATTAAATACAGTACTTTTTAGCATGACTTTTATTTTTTTAAATGTCAGTACATGAAAAGACTGTCTGCTGCACAGTGAGATTGGAAGCGCTTCTTTTGTTTTATTATGTATTACATCATAATGTCTGTTTGCGTCTGTCTTGTGACTTAAAAATGTATAACATCGATAAAGATGAGATATTTAAATTTGCAGAAGCAAAGCTACACTTACTTTTGATAGCTTTGCTGTGTCTTTTTAAAAAGGCAAGTAAGTTAGAGGTTTCTTATCAGTTTGTGAATTCAGTAAAGGTAGCAAGCTAACTCTGTCCAGAAATGCAACGAAATCACATTTTTGGAAATGAGGTTGAAGCAGCATTAAGATATAATGGGACACAAGGAGGAAAAAGTGGATGTAAACAATAACAAAGCAAATAAGGACAACCCAACCAAAACACTAATTTTCTGCTGCTTTGAAAAATTGCTTTCAGTGTTTCAGTAATTAACAGTCACTCACATTACACAGGCTCCTACCACAAGCATTTCAATTAGCACAACAACATGAGCCTATGAATTTTTCCACAATTTCCCAGTGACCTAAGCAAACCCACAGAAGTTGCTTGATCTGGAAAGTCTGAGAATATAAGTAATCTTAACTAATGACATAGAAAAAAAACAAAAACAATGCATTTTATTAACACCTTTATAAAGCTGCAGATTATTTGTAGACAGGAGTGAGGAGAGTTTCTGCTCTATACTCAGCTTCAGTACCAACAAGTCAGGCGAAAAGAGCATTGTTATAATAATGCTATTTGGTTTTATAGCTGCCCAGATCAGTGTTTCCCCTGCTTCAATTGAAATAAAAGACTCAAATAAACCACAGTTTTCCCAGTACTATCATCCTTAATCAAATTTCCATAGCCTTTTATTTGCTTTACTAGAGTATAAATTCAAATATCCATAATTTCTGTTTTCACAAGTAAAAAAAAATGTTGATGACAAAGAAAAACAAAACTATAATGACCTTTTAATTTTATAGCTCTCTGCGGTTTTGACATGCCTTGTGTGCTACTTTGCAAATGTTAATTTATTGTACAAGGCTGTAGGCTTTGCTGAAGAAGCGCCTTGCACCAGCAAACCCAAAGAACCATGCATAATAGCAACAGCTGTTCATGCATTTTAATCCAAAGCAGTGGCCTTTCATTGAATGGCTCCATCTTTCTTCATTTCCGCAATTACAGACTTGCCAGAGAGTTTGGCCTGAAGATCCAAGAGGCTGAAGCAGCCATGCTTTCTCTCTCTCCACACGAGCCTTAAAGCCCGCTATTCAGATTGCTCAATAATTACATGCATTTGTCTAGTCCTGTCTACTGTTGTTAGAGCAGTGTATGCATGGAACAAAGTGCTTCTGTTCCAACTTTCACCTCTAGCCAGTTTGTTCTTAGAAAAGCCATCCTTTACCATCATGCAGCCGGCTCTCCTGGGTGACTCAGAGATGAACTTTGTGCAGGGAAGTAATTTATGATGAAATTGTCCAGGATCCGCTCTGGGCGCTGTGTTTTCTAGCCGTGTTTTCTCAACATTAGCGTGTCCCTTATTAGCCCAACTTCTCAAAGAGGGCAATTTCTTCAGGAGGCGACATTTAATTATGTCTGGATGAAAATGTGTGTGTTGTATTGATTCCAAGTAGTCTCTCATCAGAGGAGAGCTGGCTACACCAGGGAACAAAAAAGAGGGTCTGACTTTTACAGATTCTTGTTCTTAATATAAAGCTATAAAAGACGCTTAAAACATGAAAGAGTCCACGGGGCAATACTGATGGAAGTGGTCTCCATTAATGTTAAGTAAAAACATGATGTATCTAATCAATAATTCACATCTGGTTCTGACTCTTGATCTTGTCCAAGGGGAGCCCTCACTGGTCAGCGGCGGGACTATACTGTGGAATTATGAAAAGCACATTTCATGTTATCTTCCCTGGCAGCTGATTTGCTCCTCACCCACAGAGATGGGCGGCAAGCCTATTGATAAGAGATGCTGCTTCCTGGTGTTGGTGGATTACATGTTGACTACCTTTGTACCACACATGAACGGCTTGGGCGAAGCTCAGGCGAAGCTCAGGCGAACCCCCGCTACGAGGGCTCTTTGATGTCAAAATCCCTTACAGGGAAGAATTAACTACACGT
>JAQNCA010000003.1:8350322-8372631 GCA_029783725.1 Acanthurus tractus
CCCCCCCCCCCCCCCCCCCCCCCCCCCCCCCCCCCCCCCCCCCCCCCCCCCCCCCCCCCCCCCCCCCCCCGGGGTCTGTGTAGAACCAGGACACACACATCAACTGGGAGCGCGACAGAATCAGAACGCAGATCCACATCATAACAGGCTCACCGCAGAGAACGGGACAGATTTAAGATTCCCACCACAGGGCAGAAAATACAGTTAATGATTTGACTGTATATCGCTGTTGACAGTGGAGAGGGATTACGGGAAGAACAGTCTCATTTTCACTGTGTATGGAGGCGTTATTAGATCCTTGCCCAGCTAATTTCATTCCTAAGCTTGTCAATATTTACCAGCAACAGGAGCAGCACACTATGGAAGACCCAGCCTCCCTACAGAGAGGAGATGCAGAGCTGGGCAGACCATAAGAGAATGTAGAGACTCAATAGCCAGACTCAGACCTGTGAATGTAATTTTCAGCCCGTTACTGGCTCTGTTCCTGTAAACGCTTGTTTGCTTTGACATGATAAAGCACATAAACATCTAACTATCTAAGCTGGTTTGAAACATGTCCTGTGCCTGCTCTTGTGCTTCTTCAGCTGGGCCTTACCTTCTCTTTGTATGTCTGTTTGTGTTTCAGTCGACGGCTGCATACACAAAGCGGCAGGGTCCTGTCTGTATGATGAGTGCCACTCACTAAACGGCTGTGAAACCGGCAAAGCGAAGATCACCTGCGGTTATGATCTACCTGCAAGATGTGAGTACCAGTAATTATTGTGTTTTTTTTTTCTGTGTTTGTTCTGTAATGTGTGCACTGGTGCCTTGCAGGAATATTCTCTAATTGAAATTTCTGCCATTCCTATGTCACTTGACAGTTAGTGAACATTAAGATTTAGTGGAGCATTAAAGGATTGAAGCATAGTCAAATTCAGCATTCATCTAAATTGTTTTTTTTTTCAATAAAATAGCCTAATTTATCTAAACCCAGGATTCTCAAACCAGCTGGCTCGTTTCAGAGGCATTGTACTGATGCTAAAAAATCATGAGGCTGATGATAATATATTGTTTTTGCGTAGAATCCACATGTATCATACTTTAAATTGACACTGTAGTTCATTTGAAGTTGGAAAATTGTCATCATATTGTAAACAAACTACAAATCCTCAGACACAAAAATGCACACACACACAAACAGACATGCATGCAATTATATAATAAGTGAGATCAACATCCAATCCAAAAAACAGAGTTAGATTTCCTAAATAAAAACATTTGAATCATAATTTTAGTTGGTTATGAAAACTAATTGATGATAAATTGGATGTTGTTATTTGGAAGATAATTAATACGATTGGTGCTTGTTGTATGGCTGAATGAGAGTGTCGTCTGCACACAAACAAAGACATTAAGGAAGCTATTAGTTGCTTAATTTGATTGATTTTTCATCCCTGATTTATTTTGTTAACTCAGTGCTTCTCAATTGTTTTTTGTTAAGCCCCCCCTAGGAAGAAGAAAACATTTTGCGCCCCCCACCCTCTGACTATAAATTGTATAATTTGTCTATAAAATTGTTACAAGTACACCTCTGCATAACATTGTATCCTTATTAACATTAAGGAAAACCCCCAAAAAAGAAAAAAAAAAAGAAATTTATTAACCTTGTTATTTAGTCTGAACCAGAAAAGATTTAAAGTGCATCAATTTGCCTTGAATTCAACAAAATTAAGTTCTTATGTAAACTATAAACATTTTTCAACCAACTAATTGAGCCATTTGATACTGAAAAATAAATAAATAGTGGGGCTCCACTATTTGAGAATCACTGTGTTAACTGATCAAATAATTGTTGCTGATCTCTTATTGTTGTGCCATACGTGATCAAAAGAGGAGCCACACTGTTTCCTTTGTTTTTTTGCTTTCACATGAGCGACAAGCTGTCCATCCCTTTCTTGTAAATGCATTATTTCTGGAAAACCTTGGGGGAATTTTTTTCACATTTGGAGCAAATTTCCTCTTGGACCAAACTGAACTCGAACTGGTTCGAGTTTGGTGGTCAAGATTGTTGTGACCTCATGTTGCTCCCATTCTCTTGAACAGGATAAAGCAGAAACACTTGCTGGAAATTTTATTACATATGGCACAAACTTCCATTTGAACTGATTGATTTTGGTGCTCAAAGTTCACTGTTAACTCACAAAACATATTTCTCAGCATAACTGAAGAATTCATCTGCTAATTATGAAAAAAAACATTTACACAAATGTTAAATAGAATAAATGATAAATTAATGACTTATTTTTTTAAAAAGTCATAAGTTAACTTCACAGAGACATCATAATGATCTGGGGAAAAAAAGTTTTTTGGCCATTATTAAAAGCCATAACTCTAGAACAAAAGTAGAGATTTTATTTCACCTTAAATCCCCATATTTCACCATGAATTTTCAGTCTCATTGTTTAGATCTTTTGTCCTGCTGGTTAAAAAAATGCGTGAAGCATCTACATTGTATTTGAAGCACTGTCCACTGTCAAAATCAGTTTAGTCAAGCTTGCAGACACGCAGGATGTATCTAGCTGTTTCTTTGTTTTTCATTAAACTCAAACACAGGACATACAGCAGAGTAGAACAAAATTTAACAGTGTCAGAGTAAATCTTATTTTTATATACCTATATCTCAAATTAAAATTGCCTCAAGGGACTTCACAGACTGGACAGCAAACAACATTTTCTAGCCTTAAGACACTCAACTTGATCTCCTCTAATGTGCAAGATGTAAGAAACATCAGGAAGACGAACAGAAAATAGATTGACTCCAAAGACTGACAGATGTAGAATTGGCCTTGACAAATTAAACCACCTTTGAGGTTTACGTTCATTCAAATTCTCACTGGACATGACTCACTGACATTGTACGTGCCAATATAGTGATACACAAAATCTAAAAAAATCTAATTATAAATCCAGTAATATATGACTGAAGAAGGATATGGATGTAAACTGCAACTTGACTTGATGGTGGAAGCATACAACCACAAGGCTGTAATTGTAGTTATCTCTTTTTGTAGTTTTTTTTTTAAAGTTTGTGGTGTGTGTGTGTAAGTGTGTCACCTCCTCTTAGCACTGAGCAACTTTTAAAGTACAAAATTCCGAGCTAATTTCTTTTGATACTTGTCAGTAATACATGTGTCACTTTCCTTGCCAACTTGAAATGGAAAACACGATAGGATGAAAGAAATGTCACTCGGTGTAATTCGGTCGAGACAAACGTCCCAGCAGTCCTAACCTAACCCTGAAGGATTTCCATGAGACAGCCAAGAGAAGACATTGAGGCCCAGATGAAATTAGGTTGTGTTAATGCGGTATGTCGTAAAGATGTCAAACAAATGGAGCAGATAAACTGTGAGTCAGTCTTGTGGGCAGCCAGTTCAAGTGTGTGTACGGCCAAAAACAGGGTTCACCATGACAATTTAATAACCTGCAATGTCACCTGGGAGCAATCACACTGCCACTGGGTACTGTTATTGTAATTATCTCTGGGCAAAACACCTTCTCTGTGCTGATAACTCGTAATAGGTTGTGTAGTGCTTTACTGTGAACACTCAGTTCTTTTTTCTGAGTGTGATGTTATTTCATATTAGAGCTATCTGTACTTCCAGCTGGTATCATCTTCTTATCTTCCAGCTCTGATCACTGTCACCATCAGCGTCGTCTCTCTCTCGTCTTCTCTGGGAAGCTGACAGCCGCTTGACTTTTTCTTTTTGAGCGCTCAGCTCTGACAAGAGATCTCACTCGTTCTCAAAGTCTCCCCACTTTTTAAAATTTGGTTCTTTTTTCATTAATTTCCGTCTCTGACTTATTTGTTCCACCTACACGCACATTATGAAGCTGCCGTGACTACAAATAACAATGTATTTGGTTTATGAAATCCCAAATAATAGTCTGTCCACCCCCTCACCACTGAGTGAAGTAAACAAACAAGTCTCCACAGGATTTTGCATTTTTAAATTCCCTACATTTTGGGATGGAACATGTAGGCGTAGCAAAAGGTAAAATTCCTTACTGAAATGGCAGTGCATAGAAGAAGATATTGTAATGTTATGTTAATGGACTGCTTTGGCTAAAATGAAATGCATACAATGATTAGAACTGACATTAAATTAATTGCAATATTTATATAATCATGTCAACAACTTCCTCTCACAGCCTCATGTCATTATTCAAAGTAGATGGATCAACAGTAAAATAAACAGAGGTGGCTACTGAAACTACACAAAAGTAGTGTTATATTTTTAATAAGCAATTAAATAGCTAAATACCAGCCTTATTACTTGAAAACAGAAACTGCACATGTTTTTGAGGGAGCATCAATCTAAATGATAGCCACATTGAGAACTGTTTGTAGAATTAGTTTTCACATCTCATTGTCTTGTCTGTCAAAAGAGTTAGAGAAATGAAATATTATGGCCACAGTGGGTGTTTGAAAATAAAGCATTTGCTGATGTTGTTGGCGCTTTCACAGATTGATTTCTGGAGGCTGTCAGACATCAAATGCAAAGACTTTGAAATTGTTAATCCATACCATCAGATACTGAAGTGGCAGGATTCAGTTGGAGAGACAAATAACATGGATAGAACCTAATTTCCTCATTAAACTTGGTGTTGTCCAAGAAACATTTGTACTAAATTTCCACCCAATAGGAGTGCACAGACACACACATTTTATTCTAATTTATTAGTACAACTTTATCCTCATAAATACATTTTAAAGATCCCCTCCAGTTAAACAATGTGTTTTCTTCTGTTTTTGCCCTCTACAATGGCAGACTTTGACTACAATGACTTTTGTCTGTGCAAAGTTTGTCACCAGAGAGAAGTTTTCACAGTCCTCTGCTGTCTGCTGTTGAAATGTACCTCTGGCAAGCTAAATTTGGCGCATCCCAAGTTTGAAGGCCAGTGTCTGTCTTATATGCTTTTACTCTGACATTCATCAAGCCAACTCTGAGGCAAACTTGATTGGCTATCAAGATAAACAAATATTACAAGTGATATAAGAATCTTGGCCAAACAGAATGTGTTTTTGTGGAAACTTTGATCAGATCTCTGGTATATAATTGCATAATAATGAAGTTAATAAACAACATACACAACCAAAAGATATTGACTACACATAGCACTTCCAACACGTCTGCAAAAAGTGGATCTCAGTGCCCAACAGACTTATGATCTGAGTTTGGGTTTGAATCAGTGCCGGCCAAAAGTTGGAAGTTGTGTCTTCCTCCTCACATTGTACAAAAATAACACCAAAATATCCTCCATTTGTCCAATTTCCTTCACTGCCATCTTTCACTGTTGACGTCAACTTGAGCCACAGTGTGCGTAGTAGTGATCGATGGATGTAGCCATGGTTTCAAGGTCCTGCCCATACAGTTGCCCGACTGAAATGAGGGTTAGGGTCAGCTGTCAATCATGATGTTACATGCAATTTTTTGACACTTGAGGATAAAATCCTATAATAAGATCTACCTATGATAACAGGAAGACAGTTTTAAGATCATTTATTTTACATGCAGCTACTAACTACTGACGACTAATGATCATTAGTTTGACCCACGTGCCATCTGTTAACATGAAGGGCTAGGATTTATGACCCATACTGCAGCCAGACATAAGGGGGCAAACAAGATGTGTTGGCTCCACATTTGAGAAGCTGTCATGTCGTCCATCTTTTAACAGTCAGTGGTCTGAACGAGACTCGAAAATGTATGCCTTAATCTCTCCATGTTTCCTCGAATGCTAACTGTTGGCAATCTTTTTGTGCTCTTCTTTTACTCCAGTCTGTGAAGCACAAACACAGCAGTGGGCAGGGCAAAAGGTCTGTGATTGATGGATCCAGAATGTCTTAATGAAGAAGTTAGAGTAGATGTGCTTTCAGAGCTTTTTTATTAACTTCTTTGTGGGAAAACCATATAAACAAAATATTAGTCACAACACAGTAGAATGTGTCTGGAGAGGAACTTTCACATTTTTGTCAACATAAAAGATGTATTTTTACAAATAGTATTCACAACGTTTAAAGCATGAAGTGTCTGCAGGCACCTGTGTACCTTACACATCTGATCCTACATTTTCATTGCATGGAAAATCGCTACTGCTGTCGCATATCTGCAGATGGTGGTTCGTCTACTCTTGCAAGAGTGAGAAGAACACAGACAGATGGACCGTTTACTGTTTACATCTTGGCAAAGAAAGCCTAGTATTTCCAACATGGGCATTTTCTTCCCAGTTTTGCTTGAACATCGCTGCTTCTCACAATTTTCCATAAACACATACATCTCTCAGGGGATTGCAGTCTTCTTTGGGGACACCCTTTCTGGAATCCATTCCACAGCATATAATTGGAAATAAGTAATCTGAATCCTGAATAATGCAGAACAAACTGTAAATCACTTTCAATTAAATTTTAAGGGATTTAGGCTTGGCCTCAAACTGAACCCTCAGCAGTCGTCTCATGACTTACTTACAAGCCAGCAAGTAATCCATTATTTTATGAATTTAGCCATTTCTTTTGATTTCACAGCATTTTCGTGACCTGTTTGATGCTATCACCCACGGTGTATTGAATTTCAGTCAAAAATTATTTTGTGTAAGTTTTTGTTGTTTTTGCAAGAAACATACAGATTGCAATTCAAACATAAAACTTAAAATAACTTGTAAAGCAATAAAATGTTTCCTTGTGTCCCGAGAACTACTTACGTCCCACAGGGAGAAGAGCAGTTGATCTGAAATCAGAGTTGTCCTTGTTTGGCAATTTGATATGCTGAGGCAATGGAAAATGACCAGACTAACTCACCCCATCTCAGCCGTCTTTTTTCTCGAGACAAGAAAATTGCTCTCCATTACATCCTACTAAGCAGTTTAGGCTGTGAATCCCAGTGGCAAATGAGCCTTTCCTTTAAGAGGGCCAAGCACATGTGGGACTGATTATTATGAGGCTGGCCCAGGATTATTAATCAATGACAGTAATTACCCACCTACCATAGCAGGAAGACTGGGAAAAAAATGTCTTTTACATCAATATGACAAGGAAATTGTCTATTTGCCCTCATGTTAGACAAGTTGCTCATCTGTTCACAGATTAATGATCAAATGAAAATATGACGTCAAGTGTAACAAGCTATATAAGGTATTTATGATGACAAGTGTTGCAACATTGTCCATTATTGGCATTCAAGCTTATGTGTGCACTGTGCCAAAAAAAGTGATAGAATTATTACATTATATTGAGTTTAACTACCAAGTGTAAACACTAAGTGGAAGTTACTAACAGTAAAGACGCCTGTTTGACCCCAAAGAAAGGTTATACATACGTGTTGTCTACTTCAGCTTTCAAAATAAAATGGTTTAACTTAAAAAAATCCAAAAACACTTTGTGGATTCTGCTCATTTTAGTGTTAAAACTGGCTTATATTGTTTGCAGCAGGTTGTAGCAATACTGGATATATTAAAGTTTATTTTCCATAAAAGGTTGAGCAGCGGGTCCTCCAAAAACCAAGATCATCTACAGCATATAAACTAAAGTGATTATGATTTATGACATATCTAACTTTTGACTTTTATAACTTATCACTCGTGCTTCATACCACTTCAATTGCTGAAGACTTGATACAGTGAAGTTGCTCATTATACTGTGTACCGTCTTTCTTTGTAGATACAGACATCATTAGTCACATGCAGGTATTTTTCTTTAAGACAGTTTTGTTGTTTGTTACGTGGAAATGTCCATTGGCATTGCTGTGTCTGATAAGAGGATGACCAATGGTTGAAAAATGCATCTGACTCTAATTCTCTCTATTTGAGATGCAATGAATAAATAGGGAACTGTCCAACGTGGTGCCTTTGCTGGCTCAGGTACCCCTGCAACACAAAAACCATTTTGAATGCTGCTTTTTATTTGTGCCATTTCCATTTTGTGTTTTTTTGGCCAGGCGTTGAAGAACATTTACCAAACAGGGAAAGTGGCCACAAAGAATGTTGATAGTGTGATATCATTGCATCCAACATTTTTTAAGAAAAGAAAAGTAAAGAAGAACCACAAGGGCCCCCTGGAGTTTTCTTCCTGTAATCATCCTAAATGTCAGCATTGATCTAGTTGATAATCGGTATACTTGTATTTACTGGGTGAAACTCGACACAGCTCCTATCTTAGACACTTGCTTTGTTGCCAATTTACCTTTTATTTAAGATGCACCAATGAATTCCACATCATTTATGATAATTGACTAAAGCCTTGAATCCAAAGGCAAACAAATGTGCTGTAAGCAGTAAGGCAGGGGTTTAATTTGTGTAAATTTATGAATGTTAATAATAACCTAATGCCCTGATAAGTCTATCACTTTGTCTGTTATTAACTGAACAATAATCGTGGTCTTGTTTACTGCATAGAGTGAAACACTCTATTTGCTGTGTGAGACGAGGTGTTATTATAATTTAAATGTGTGACACATCAGAGAATGATCCGTACTGACTACACTCTACGACACAGTTGTCTGAATCTTAGCGTTATTATGCTGGTCCACAGATTCACACTAATAACGTTTAGCAGCGACCTCGTGGGTTAATCTGCACTTGCACATTTCAGCCCTGGCTGTCACAGTAGACCTAGAAGGTATTTAGAGTTCAAACCAGAGGTCTGCTTGAGAAAGTTAATGTCCCAAAGGAACTTTTAGATAGATGTCGAGTGTTTTCACTCTTCAGTTTCATCTGAAATCTTTTACCCAGTTTTGTTTTCCTCCCTTGGGCTACTTTAGATTGATAGTTCAAAATGTTTGTACTGTTTATTGTTTTGCTTCTCTTCCCCCACTCATTATTCTCTGAGCTCAAAGTATATGCTTTAAATAATGAATAACATTTGGAAACTAGAGAGAAGGGCCAACATTTTGTTTTATGTTTTTGCTCTCATAAAAGTGGACTGTGTTTTATTTTAATCTTTGTTAATTATAAATGAAAAATGTTTCTTGCTCTTCAACCATAGACTTATCAGGAAGAATAAGCTCTGTCTTTTTATAAACTGTACAATTTGTACTGCAAATACTGTAAGAAAATAACATTTATTTTCATCTCTAAATTACTCTGTCGTAATTAAATAAACAGTATAGTCTGCTATTTTTCTGATTGGTCCCTGCAGAAAAATAGTGCTCGTTGGGATTTATACTGAACTGCTTTCGCTGTGACTTATCAGTTGTAGGTACATAGATTTCAGTCTCTCAGTCACCTCCAGCCCATTCTGATGGTGTACAAACACAACCTTATCCATGTAGAATCAAAATGCGGGCAAACCTTTGATTTCACTCTATCTAAAACTAGATGTTAACTGTTTGAGCGCACCCAGCCGGCTCTCTGTCATCACAATGACTGGGCACTTCTTCTGCACTTCTCCAATGTGCACTCAAGATTCAGTAAAAAAAAACAAACAGCTCTCTCGCTAATTTATTTTTTGCCTGCTGCTGCCACAAATGCCTACTGGCCCCCCGTTTATAATGTATTTATAAGCTGTCTATAACTATTATAACCAGGGGTGTGTATCTTTGAATGGCATTGTTTTTGTCTCTGTTTAACTTGAACACAAGACATTGTGAATTAGCACCGTTGTAGATCGTGGCAGTAAATTTCCTCTTGTAGTGACAGTGTGAATGCCATTGTTATGGATTGTAGCCTTAATTCTCAGGAGATATTTTACATTAGTCACCTACTCATTGCTGCAACATTTTCTAGTCTTAATAAGCTGTGATGAAGGTTATCAGTGTAATCAATCAAGGTCAGGCAAATGCACTTATAGCAAGTGATCTATTAAGGGATGAGTGTCATGAGGCTTTGTCATTGGATTTTTCTGGTTTCATTTCATAATTTCAGTGAGCAGCAGGCAGCTTATCGTTTCTAAGAATATAATTCTTCAGACATCATCGTCAGTCTTTGACCTAATAACTCTTGAAATTAATGAACAAGTACAGGGAGAGTCTTTTATTTGTTATTCCTTTTCCTGATTTCCTTATTAATGAATTATTGCCTCATTCAAAGATAGAAGCTAATCAGCCCAACAGTATGAAGCAGTATTAATTTTATAAGCATGACAGCTGCACACACACACACTAAACAGCCAGAGACCCAGAGCTGCTGTTGCTTTAAACTTTATGGTAGCAGATTCCAATCTTCAGCCTCTTTTACAAGGTCTCTTCTTGCAGTGCCGCTATTGAACATCACTGTTCTGTGTAAAAGTTTCAAAGGAAAAATGGGGTCATTGATGGAGAGGTGAAAGTAACAGCACCAAACTGTAAAAGGCTGAGTCAACATGCAGGGGGATGATTGTAACGTTTTGGCAACATATTAAGTGTGTGAGATCTAAAGAGATTTAAACACGTCTAGCAGCATTTAGCAGCTAACTTAGAGTTAAAAACAGAAAATGTCTGCTAACTGGGGAGACAGCAAGACTGAGGCATGAGATTAAACACTATATAACAAAGATTGTAAATAATTATTCTTGTCATGTTGTGCCATTGGTAAAAAATAAAAATGCTGCCTGATGTGTTTATTATACATAACAGTTAGTGCCGACACTGAGGTGTTACAGGTCATGCCCGTCATGTGTCTTTATGTACTGCAAAGCTTGCATGCATTTAAAAATTTCACACTGCGATAGCTTTGTGCAGATGTCTATTGCTTTAATTTAAAAACAAACAAAAGTGAACTAGAGAGGGGTCTTTGACAGAATTATTATATTGTTTTTAATTATTTTTCAGCAGTATTGCCCAACAGTTGTCTGAAGTGCTATTGTTGCTGTGTTTAAATTCTCAGAAACTGTAATTTTGGTTGCAAGCCTCAGCGGAAACCCTGGTACCGTAGTTAGACAAAGAACCTTTGGGAGACGCATCCCAGTTCAGTTCAGCTCACTTCTTTATCTTCTGCTTGCTTTCAGTACAAAATGGGAGTCTCTGGTGTTTACTGTAACTGCACCTGTGCTAATAATACTAATCATCAGCCAGTGATAAATTCTCAGCCCTGATAGCAAGAGGAATCTTTCCCATGCCCTATTTAAACTTGGAGACCAGGCCGTCTGTTCCGTCTCTCTCCACTCGGCAAACACATATAAATCACAGCAAAGTACCCACTATTAGTAAGTGACATAGCCCATTCTGATTAAATTGCCCTCGAGAACATTATCATTCTGCCTAGCCTGTTTATCGAGACAGTCTCTGTCCAATCACATATAGCGCAGCAGACACTTTCAAAGCGCCATCGGACAGCCCATAATTTGTTAATTTGAGTACAACTTGTTGTTTACAAGGAAGGATTTGGTTTTACTGAGGAGCTGCTTTGATCAACGTTCCTCACTATTTTTGCTTCAAGTGTGGACATCATTATGTTAATGCATCTCAATGTGTCCTGCAGTAGCAATTAGCAGTAAATATGTGATCAGAGAGTCAAAAGTTATTTGGATAGGTGCTCATTTGAACTTCTTCTTCCTGTAATTACTTATTTTCTTACTTCTTACTTCACTATTTTAGCCACTATCAACCCCCTCTGTTTTCAGATTGACCATTATGCTTCTTTTTACTTTATTCTGGATGTTTAAAGGTTTCTTTAATCCCATTTCATTAAATTTTCTTAGGCCACAGAAGGACTATAATCCTTCAAAGCTAAAATCTGAAAATAACACATTTTAAGAGATTTTAATGCAACAGCAGTGCGTCGTTAACATTGTTCGCCTTCTTTCTCTATGAAATGGCTCACGTGGCAGACGGCTGAACAGACTGTATTTTATCTCTACATAATGGATCAAATGGATGCAGTGTTACTGTTTCAAGGTTGTTGTTTTTTTCCCCCTCACTTGAATCCAAGGCTAGACTGAAAGAAATCCTTTGTTGTAGTAGATAAATTAATGGAGCTTAACTCAACCCTGGTGGCCATCACAGTTCCAACCAGACACAGTGCTAAGTCAACATCTTCTCTACTGCTCACTGTTAGCACTCACATCATAAATGTCACTTCATCACTTAGAGAGCACACTCCATTTACCAGATGGGCTCTGCCGCAGAATTTCTCAGACCGTTTTGATTATTTTAATGCTTTTGTTTGGTTCCTCAGTCGTTGAGCCCGTCCATCTGTCAGTTAAAATAGTATCAATGAGTAATTGTTTTAAACATAAAAGTTGTCCTTAGCAGCATTTTGACAGTGGTAATAATTTATCTGTTTTATTCAAATTGAAAATCAAACCACAGAACAAAACAAAGAATTAAATCAAGGGAAGGTTAGCAAATTTTCTCACATAAAGTAAAAAAAATTAATAAACCTTTGATGCATAAAAGATAGCGATCGGACCTTGCTGTTGGGATGGAATTTTAAGCTGTTTGTGATTATATCTCCAAGATTTTGAAATGAATTAATGACTGAATAAATTGAAAATGAAAAGGGAGATAGGACATCAAAGAGAGACCAGGTTTTTCAGTATTGTTTATATGAGAAAAAGTGCCACTGCTTCTCCAGATTAATCAACTCACTCTCCAGCTTCTCATTGGCTGCAATAGGTGAACTCTCAAGGAACAGAACAAATTTAATTCCACTGCTCATCTGTGAGGACCCAAGTACTCCTCCAAGTCCCTCTCTTTTCAGATATTTGTGTTTCCTTTGTTGGCTGGTCTGTCAGTCTTTCGGCCCCCTTGAGGACTGGAGTAATTTGGTAATTTTGCCTAAACGGTGATACTGTAATTATGTGGCATCAGCTGCCTAGCTGTCAGTAAGACGGCCAACGGTCATTCATCACCAGGCAACTAGAAGGGGGGTTGGCATCTTGACTGATCGGGTAAACAAAACCAGAAGAAAGTGAGGTGGTCTCACCCAAAAAAAAAAAAATAAAAAAATGGCTGGAAATAGGAGGTGAGAGGCCTTCAGAATAATGGGGTGCAGGAGCAGCTACACAGCCTGTGTGGCGGGTTGGTGGAGATAGGGGCCCGGCAAGGCATGCCTGAGCCCCAGAGTGACAGTGATGCATCAGGAGGGGGCTTGTGGGTGGCAGATAAAGTGGGACCACTGGAAGGTCAGATTTGAAGTGGAATGTGGCAGCAGCTCTAATGCAGTCCTGCCTTCCCATCTGTCCATGAGTAAGCCCGGCCTAATGAAGGCTGTCGTTATAAAGGGCTCATCACCCAGCGGTGGCACATTTACACACAGAACATCACTACTGAAGTGTTGAGGCTGCCAAACTCTATTACACTTTTTTGGTTAAATTTTGATTTAATGTTGAATACTGACAGTAACAGAACCCTCTGTAGTTGCTGCGTTTAACCTTAATATTTTTTCAGCAGATTTAAAGCCTACTTTACAATTTTTACCTGACTTTCAACTTCACTTTCATAAAATTGCACAATAAGAAGGAGAAGGTGTTTTTTATTGTTGATGAAGAACATCTATTAGAAACAACAGAACAAGGAGGCTGAAGAAATGGAACAGAAACAATAACACAGTCATTCTTTACTAAATAATCTGAGAACCGAGAGTTCCTAAACTGAAAAAAATCCTGCAGTTGAAAGATAAAATAACTGTAAAATTAAAACAAACATTAATACTGTGTGAAACATATTTTTTATTTAGGTGTCAATTTTGCTGAAAACCAACGCTAGTATTTTATCCAGTTAATGAGTTAATAAATTTTGCAATCCCTTTATTTTTGTATTCAATTAGTTTTTATCATTGCCTTGTTGTTTTCTTGATGTGTTTTTTATGCATTAACCAACTATTTCCATTCTAAACTTATATTAATTACTTACTGTTTAACAAGCAAAGTTTCCAGAAATCTATCTGAACTGTCCAGAGGGTTTTATTTGCTGTATCCATGTAGTAAATTAATTGTTCATTATGTCAAATGAGACAAACAAAAAAAATATTGAGTCCTCCATGACTTAACTAGATATTCCAGTTTTATATGATATCTTTGTCATTATTTCTAACCTCACAGGAGTTTGTGAGCAATTTGACCTAAAATTGATTAACAGTAAAGTCAGTCACAAACATTTGTTGTGTAAGAAAACATGATGAAAGGTTACACCAGAAGTTGACATTCAAACCTAAGTGGCTGCATGGTATATTCAGTGGATGTAGATGCAGAGTGAGGGCACTCAGTGCCTGAACAGAGGAATTATTCTCCCACTTTTGTGAAACACTTACGCTTATTCCCATTAATATCTGGCAGTTTTTATTCAAAATTAATTACATTCTCCATTTTAGAGATAGGCTGTCTTGCTACAACAGCAGCATTGTGGTGTTAAGCAGGGCTTCAGGCTTCATGATACTGTGACTAAGACCAACACAAAACACTGCCACTCACTCCACAGGGAAAATAGTGCGCAGTTTATGGGCGACACTTGCAAGTCTCCATTGTTGACAGCGATGTTGTCTCAGGAAGAAAAGCAAAGTTTTAATCTGATGGCTTTGTTTACCTCTCATCCAGGATAAAAACTAATTAAGAACAGGGAGTAACAGACTCCTGTAGTGCCATTTTCACAGCTAATTATGCATGAATACAGCCTGCCTAAATAGTTGCTCCCTAGTCTTTGATGTTCTTTTCACTAAATTGCCATGGTTACTTCCGCTCATTAGGCTTTTAAGATTGTAAACGTTGACAGGTTGTCTTTTTTTTTTTTTACTTCACATCCCAGAATCCGTCTCCTGAGGATATGTGGGGATGAAGGTGTTGGTAGCCAGTTAGTAAAGTATACGCTGTTTCACTCTTAAATATAGTCATGTGACCCATATGTATATCCCAGGTTGCCATTCCTGGGTTTAATGCTGTGGATTTAGACCTGCACTGCGGTCCTTAAAAACCATTAACCTTCCAATAAAAGTGCATATGGCTCTCTATAAACCCTAATGGGGAATGAGACCAATACACACAGGAGCCTATTTGTGCTTTCGGGGGGCACCGCTTAGAGGAATACGGAAATGAGACTCTATAAAAAGGCAAATAAAACTTCTTTTTGATAACATTATGGTGTTGGGGGAAGGTGTCACAGATTTGTGTGTACCTTGGTCTAAGTGCTGTCTCAATCAATATGTTCCCAGGAAATTAGAGTTTGTACACCTGTGTGTAGATTTTTATGGCCCCAGGCTGTTTGAATTCTCACTGTTAATTCATTGCTTTCCCTGACCCCGACAGTTGTTTACAATGCAGTGACTTAAACATTGTACATCTGTATGCCTTTATGTCTTGAAGCCATTTGGATTTCATTATAATTAACTCCCCTCTATGATAAAACAACATGGGGAAACTAATCAAACATGATGAGGGGGTTTTACTGTGGGTCTGTGTCATATTAATATCCAATATCATACTTTTTTTTGCAGTGCTTAGAAACATTAGTTTATTTATTTAGCAATATTAACTGATCTTTAGACACACATTATATGTAGGCTGTGCAAACACACTAAAAAAAAGTCAATTTATGATATTGCATCCATGCTATTAAACATTTTATTGTTTCGTAATGTAATCTCGCCAATCACAGATTTATTTTGCAATCACATTAAATTGACTATTGACTGATGTAAACCAGGACATTTTCATTTATAGATTTTTATGAATTATGTTGGCCCGAGGTGCTGCTGTTCTTGCCATCATGCTGCCTCTGTTTCCCAGGTTGTTTTAAAGGCATTGCAAGGTGAGAAATGGCTCAGTGGTAAGTAGTTTTATGGTGATCACCTTGAGTCGTTTCTCCGGCCAGGAGACCAGTGTGTGTAATGGATCTGCTGGGAGCCCTCAGTATGGATTTATGAAAGTGCAGGGCTGGAGGGAGGGATCGGTCACCTGTCTCTGTTTTCCACCGACCGTGAGACACCAATGAATAACGTCAGAGGGCTAATCCAAGGCGACAAGGTTTTGACAAACAACACACAGGGACTGTGTCTGGCAGTTGTTACCTAGCTATGAAGTTTACTTATCCAACACTTCTAGGACCTTTTAAAGTCCAAACCAAGAGATACTAAATTTTTGATTGGGGACAAGCCACTGGTGCTGCAGCATTGTCTGAGAAAATATCTGTCAAGGAAAGTCAGCAATCTTCCTTTTCAAATATTTTTGTCGCACACACACACACACACACACACAGACAATTTAGCATGTAATGCAGTGCTTGGCTGTGCACCGTAGGGGACCAGGACGTGTCGGTAAAGGTCCCCTCCATGCGCGTGGTGGTTAGGTTGGCAGGGCAAGCAGGGGAGCGTCCGGATCAAGTTTCCCCCTCCTGCTGTCTAATTATTGACCCATCTGGTATTGTCTTTTCAATTGTTTCAATTATGATGGCACTGGTGTTGCTCAGCACCCTGGCGTCAAGGCATGCATAATTCATGTGTAACACCCTGGACTCCACTCAGAGCTGTGGGTTTGAGCTGAATGTCAATACTGCCTCATGCCCCCAGTGGAGCAGAGGGTTGTCTGTATTGACAGCAAGGCAGATAAGGAGAGCAAAAGCAAGTGCTGCCAAAGACAGTGGATAGTGATGCTATCGTGGAGCGATAGGTGAAAAGAATTTCTTTCTGTGTGTGTGTATCTGTGTGTGTGTGTTTGTGTGTGTCATCAAGAAGTAAGCTGTCTTCACAGCCAGTGCTTGCTGTCGCCTGATATGTGACCTCATTATTGTCACCCTCAGACCTTAGAATCAATAGTGTTCAATTACTCATGAACCGCGACACAGCACTGTTTACTAGGAAATCAGACCCAACCAACGGTTAACTTTCACATCAGGGATCTGACTTCAGCACTCAAACCATCGCCTCCATCACAGCACCGCGCTGAGGCTGAGCAAAGGTAAAAGTCAATCAAGAGGAAAGGGTTCAGGGAGTGTGACTGTTCATTAAGAGGTGTGAGATGAAAGAGAGATGGGGTCACATTTTTTGACACCCTGCTGTAATGGAGGTGCTTCTTGGAAGGCATAACATGACATCTGTAAAATGTGTCATTACTGGATGCCACTGGCAATTGTTTACCCACAGATTGGAGCTCAGCAGATGATCAAAAGAACCTCATATTGTTCACAGTAGCAGGCTTATCCACCAGTCATTTGACAAGACATTTTGTTATGACACACGAGATGAAGGAAAAATATATGTGAATGCAGCCGGCTTGAGCGCTCAAGAGTACCAACACCATCTGTATTGCCTTTATTATTATTTTATTAATATTAATTAAATATTATTCAGCAGCTCTGCATGTTAAGCTTGCTACTTTTAGTTTATTCCCAGTTGAATTGAAGGCCCGTTTGCATCCCCACTTTTCTTTTCCATCATCATGGTCGTGAAAGTCGCATTGATTCAGTACTTGTGGGTCCATGTGACTCGTTCAGTATTCATGCAATGACCTCCCTCCACAACTTACCTTCAATTGCAGAGGTGCTCTCATTCACACTGGCCCACTGGCCTTCAGCTCTGTCTCAGGTCTCCCTGCAGTCACACTAGATGTGTGCAGAATAAGCTGTCAGAGCAGTAACAAGACAGAGATTTCACTCTGCTAAATGCATCTGCAAAGACCTCAACCTGCAAAAGCTAAATGATGCCTTTGCCTGTAGGGGAAAACTCCACACTGGGAATACTAACCCCCCTGCACCTCATTCAAGGACATTTGTTTAAGTGAAAAATTTCACATCTAGTGTGCTGACATCGACAGTCATTGGTGATAATGGAAGTGAGGAATGCAAATGAATGTTTTTCAGTCTATGTTAAAAAGGTCCCTGCTGTTATGAAAGAAAATTGTGAAATTTTAAAAAACAAACAGTTTTTACTCTCTGAAAGAGCAGAGCCTAGTTGACACCAATTACATCATTAATTAGGATAATGAATTGCATTAATGCAATGTGTTAATTTAAAATGGATAATGTGTAAATTCTTTTAAATCTCTACAGTTCCTTGCTGTTTTAACGCTAGCCGCCCGCGGCCCATTTTGGCCTAGTTCTACATGCATGTGAGGGACCTTGATGCCCTGAACTGAACCTCTACTGCAGCTCCTCCTGCCTTAGAGGCTTAACTCAGGGCTGAAGGGTTCTGTGTTGTACACTATCCTAGAAACCCTCTCGTCTGATAAGTGGGAGGACCTGGTCTGTTACAGTGTGAAGACAAGGAGATGGGTTACAGAGGCATACATCATGTTGCTTTTATTCAACGCAGCTGGACAACAAACAGAACTGCGGTGTGTCACTGTGCGTATGTGTCTGTGCAGGTCACATTTAGCATGTTGAACATGTGGACAGCTTTTTTCATTATTACGAAGACAGAACCTTGTGATTTTGGATTCGTTTTCATTGCAGATAGTCAAACTCAAGAAGTCTCAAAAATAGCTTTTATTTGTTGCTGTTAGTAAAAATATAATCGCTGTGTATTTTTTAAAAATCATGTCAACATCAGCTGAGTTGACCTCTTGACACCGGCCTCTGGAAAGTTAGGATCCGAGCTTTGTCTTTTGATTCGTATTCATGCATGTATGATAGTTTTGATGTGGGCAGGAGCTGACTGTATGTGAATTTTAAAAATGAAACTGGCTGTCAGTCTCTCCGTTTCCTGACTTAAAAGATTTGAATCTGAGGCAGCATGTTGTATGAACTGTAACAGGGGAAGCATATTTTTATCTGTCCCTGTGTCTAAAATTTCTCTGTGATATTTAGAGTGTCTCCAGCTGGTATTTTCAGAGATATGTGAAAGACACATACTTTAGTCTGTGTGACATTTACCGCATGGACTGTGTGTACATGGAAGAAAATGACAGGAAAACATCCATCCTGTGAAGAAAACTTCTGAGCAGATCCACCAGTGAGGACTCTAATAAGCTTTACCTCATGACAGCAGACTCAGACACACTGCGGGAAGGCAGAAATAGCTAAAATATGGAGACAAGACAACCATTGCTCAAACCTTTGTGCTCACTCCTGTGAAAACATTATTTTTCTGTTGATGTAGGACACAGTGCCAGGCTGTTGTCACCCTCTCCTGGCACGGCGATACACGCACAGCTGCACACCCCACCCCTCCGCTCATCCACCTCCTGCTCCGGGGCCATCGATCGGAAGCTGTCACACTCTCGGGGAGTTGTACGGGCTTCTTCCCTGGCACGGCGCTGCCCTTCCTAGGTAGAGGCGCAGAGCAGCAGGGGGGCTCGGAGAATGGAGGTTGCACTGGGTTGCTGAAATAGAAGGGGAGGCTGGTGGGGGCGGTGTTGGAGCTGCATGGCAAGCAGCTGCTTTCCTATAGATCACTTCATTAATATCCCAGGGCAGAAATTTGAGGGGCTGCTGCAGACTAATTAGCCCTGTCTGACCCTCGCCTCAAAGAGAGGTCACTCCTTTCCAGTTCCTGCAGATGCAATACAAAGCCAAGTAGCCCCCCCACTGCCTGCGCAATACCCTTTCACTGTCACTGTCAGTTTTTTCTTAAAGATTATGGTTCGGGAACAGAAAAGTCCACAATGCAAGTGTCTGCTGCATTACAACTTGTTGAGAATTCAAGTTTCTGGATGCCTCAGATGCATCAAAAACTCCTATCATCTTGTTAAACCATCCTGTGTCATTGCGTACCTGTCTTTGTCCATCACTGCATGTACGCTTGCGTAATGAGCGGTGTCTATGACTTCCAGGGGGCAGCAGGGACAGTGTAGCACAATAGGAGCAGTGTGTGTGTGTTTGGTGCCAGGAGACGAGGAGCCATCCCTCATTAGTATCATCTGTTTTCCCAGATGGCAGGGTCAGAGTAAGAGGGAGGCTTGATGAAAGGACTCGTCCTGCAGGGTGACACTCATTCTGCCACGCAACACTCACTACGGCTCCCGAAGCCAAGTTCCCAGCTCTTACAGGTGATACTAGGGCTTTAGTGGGATTCACAGTCAGAGAAAGAGAGCTTCGTGTTCTCAATCCCGCCGTACAACCGTGTACCCATGTTGCAACCTGATGAGTTTAACAAGAGAGCTACAGAGAAGAGGAGAAAAGTTAACTCCGAAAGGTGACATTTCAACTTGTTACTTGAAAAGCAAGCAAAAAAAAAAAAAGAATGTGACAAAAGAGATTCAATTACTTTGACACCTGCTATTCTCAAACACAACTTTACTCCTCACCTACAATATTTCCCTCCAACATGCTGTAATGATTTTTCCATGGCTCATTAAAGTGGAGCTTAGGCCCAACAAAAAGCCAGGAAGCCCTGTGTCGTGGCTCAACACTGTGAACGAAGGCGGAAGCTCTCTCTCTGCCATGGCCTGCTAGACAGAAAGGATAATGAGTGCTTTCACATTTTACCTTGAAAACTCACCAAATGGTCCTTATACCAATTAAGAGCTTGTTTTTCACTGGAGTGGCCATTATCAAATTTGACCTTCCAATTATTTTTCTCATTTTGCTCCTCATTCTGTCACCCCTGGTGTGGCTGGTCGGCCCTCGGAGCCTCAGAGGATGAACAAGGAATGAGTAATGGTTCTCCAAGCTATGATCCAAAGACTGGAGACTCCACCACCTTTGTCCAACTATCTCCCTGTCGTTATTTTCCATTTTCTCACAATCACCAGTTTAAAAAAAAAAAAAAAAAGATGTTTTTATTCCCTCTGCAAGGCGGATGTATTTTTTTTCCTTTTTTAAATTAATTTTGATATGATGAGCTCAACTTAAGATTTGGCTCAAAATTTTGGAAGAGCTGCACTCCAAGGTTAATGTAGAGTTCCCACTGTTGGAACTTCTTCAAATGATTTTGTGCAGAACGGACTAATGGACAGCTTTGAATTCAAAGTGACACGTAAGAGATAATGTGCAGAAGAGTTTTTGTCACGCATGTGTTCGGAGTCCTGCTGGTGTGCTCACCTGGAGGTGACGGTTGTTGAACAGCTGCAGCAGGGTCACAAGTCCTGCTGTCTGTCATCATATATACTCCATCACAGCCCCCAGAGTTCACCCACTTCTCAACACACACACACACACACACACACACACACACACACACACGCACACACACACACACACAGGCACTGAATAAAGCGTGTAACTCTGCATGTCGGTGGCTTTTTAGACATGGCAGTGGTAAGATCAAACTATTTAAAGTAGACAGGGTTTAATACTTAACAGGCTAAATGCAGTGTTGGTATTTCACTTATTTGGCAAAACGTTTGCTACTTGAATATTCATTTTGACGCAATAATACACAGATCATAACAGGATGTCCTGCTGAGGGTTTGATGCCACCTTTTCATCTCAGGTTACCACTTCTGCCAGTCTTATGATGACATCCTTGGTTATTTATTTTTGTGCATTTTAGAATCATGAAAAAAAGAAATGGGAATGTCATCTGTGGTTCAGAAGAGCAACAGTTTTCTGAATGTAGGGCTGCTTGCTACGTTTTCTGAATGTCATGTGGCAAGGTTATGTTTTGTTTTGTTTTTTTAAATGCTATTCTGTGAATGAACCTGTTGGTTGATATAATGTGTTATTTGTAATATCGTTCAGTCAGAATCAGATGAGAAATTACTAAATGCCTTTATAGAATGAGATGAATTAAAATGAATCTTTTGAGTGATTAAAAGCGTTTGCCCTTCATATGCACTTTTAAAAATAAGTCTCTCTGTGCAATTTAATTCATAATTTGCTTTTCACTCTAAAGATTGTTCCAACAAAGAAACTGACACTGTTCCTACTCTGAGTTCGAATCATTATAGTTATGACATTTACAGCCTTTAAAAAAAGAAAATATTAGTTTTCATCACCTCTTACTTTTCCATCATTGGTGATCTCAAAGCAGGGTCAGTCCAGCTAATGTAATTAAAGATATTGTCAGGAAATTTCAATACTCTTCAGCAAGAAAGAACTGTGAGAGAAGCAGGCTGGAAAAGACTGAAGCAGCAGCAGCAGTAGCAGCTGCTAAGACAAGGGCCCGAGGTTTTGATTGCGGTGTGGGGATAAGCAGGAGATTAAATGAAAAGATCTGAGGGTATTGTCAGACATGTATACTTAAAGAAGTTCCTAGAGGTATTTATATCGATTTCTTTCAACGGAGCTGCCTCATTATGCAGGGCTGCCTGGACTGATTGTGACATGGTTGAGAGAATTTAAGATGGGCAACATATCTGTGCTTTTGTTGATCAGGAGGGGACCTTTAATAAGAACTGGGCTCTGCTAGTTTATTTATTTACATCAGCATTTCTGCCATACATACTGCTAATAGAAACTGCAATATATAAAAACACATTTTTTCCCCCAGTCATTTCTCCATTTTAACATGTAGGACCCTTGTTTGCATTGTATATGCCAAAGAAAATCTAATG
>JAQNCA010000003.1:8378878-8395977 GCA_029783725.1 Acanthurus tractus
CGTTGTACAATGAAAAAATAAATCATGATCATATCTGATCGAAAAATAAGTACAACGTGTCAAAAGCAATGCATAGCAGTTTTTAATATTCAGTGCGACTGTCACAATTTTATTCATTACTCAAAAACTACTGCGGCTCTCTAAGCAACATAATAAAGGATATGCTGCACCTTGTGTATTTACTGAACATTGTGGGTACACTTTTGTGTGCTTCCCAATGTTTAGCATTGTTTTACAAATTTTAACTGAGTTTGAATCCAGTTAAAAAATTACTTAATATGATAAATTTATCAAAAAGTCATCCACTTTGCTACCTTCCCTGTTTCTTTTCACCTGCACTGTATTTTTTCTCACATGCAGTTGCAGTTCATCACTGATTTAAAAACTAAACAGGCTTTCTGAGACTACTACATTTTCGCACTAAAAGGAATGAGCCACTTCTCCTGTTTTAATGGTTTTATTAACAGCAAGGCTTCACGTCCAGCGCGCAGCACTGCCTCTGACTCGTTCGACAAACTTTGGCCCATACCATCACATCGTGTTCTTACGCCAGATTTCTTCACTAAGGGATTTATCCGCGCAAAGTTTACTTGGCTTCAGGGTTCTGTGGCACAGTGTGGAATAAAAGTGCTGCTTATGGATGATGTTTCCAACTCCTGAGGTCATAAAGCAGAGTACACAAGCCTTTCTCTATCGCCGAATGTGAGTGGGAGAGTGGACTTGGCAATTTTTTTAAAAAAATTTTTTCGTTCTCTCCTTTACTTCTATTGTGAAAGAGCAGACATCAAAAAAGAGAAAGTGCTGTCTACAATATGTGTTTTCACATGCTTGGAATGAGAGGGGCAGAAAGACAATCACGCAGTGCTCTTGTCTAAACCATTATCGCAGACCTTTGCCTGGGCTTGCCTCCAATCTCCTTCAGATTGGAGCTTTAGAGATGGTAATTGTTATAATTGCCACTTTGAGCAACAGTAATACTAAACTACTTTCTCATTAACCAAATATTCTGCCTCCTTCTACATAAATGGAAGACAGAACTCGTACATGCAGAAAATGATCTGGAATCCCTCTGTTAAATTAGCTTTTGACTAAATCCACCATCCATTTGGGCCCTACATTAGTCACACCTGCACACTTAAATGTTGTCCAGTACAAAAGCTTTACCACAGCGTCTATCTTTTCCATGCTCGTCATGTTCAGTTTTTGACATTCTTGTCAGTGTGTAGATTTAATAACATGTTTATATTCATGAACGTATGGTTTCCTTAAAGTGTGACTGGGCCTTTGTTTGCATCAGCTGCGGAGGGCACCAGGCCTTTTTATGAGGCAGGCTACTGTCTCATAAAATCACTCTTTTATGTACAGACTCTCAACTCACAACGACATGGACATTGTTGGTGTCAGAGTGTGACATTCTTATTTTTATTTTTTTATAAATAACGCTCAAAGGATATTTTTTTAAATGATAGCTCCAATTGTGACTACTGCTGATTAGTTTGAACTCTGATTTCTGACACAGAAGCTTTTCTTATGATAACCTGATTCAGTGTTGCTGTTTAAAATCTGCAACATGGCTTCTGAATCCTAATTTGAGTTCATCTTTTCTTGTGTCCGATTTATTCATTTTAGCAAATGTTTTTTTTTTGTGTGTTTGTCAAGGACATTTCTTGTTGGTTACGGTTGCCTCCTTTGTAATGCACACCCACTGGTCTGAAGTGTGAAGACGTAAACAAGACAAAGCTGCTGCTGATGTGCACACAATTATATGTGACAGCATATGTGTCTCTAATACAGTCAGATGAGTGTGACTGGCAACACAGAAACCCATGCAAACACAAATTACACAGTGTAATAATGCAGTCTGTTCGAGTTATATTTTCAGTTTTATGAGGCCTTTCTCAAATCCCTTAATATTTTAACTCAAAATTGTATTTTCTTTTAGGATGTTTCTGTTTCTAGTGATCAGTCTGTTTATGTTTTTTATGCTTTATCGCTGCAAATAAAGCAGGAATGGAAATATGTGTAACTCATTTACTCACGCTTTTAAACTTTGCCTCATCCAATCTCTCGCGCCGATCTGCCATCACCTTAAACAGCTTCATTCCAACGACTGCCGTGATGAGGTTTAGTGAACTGTCGTTGCTCTGCGGAGCTCTGTCTTTATCCTGCCAGCCTGTTTATTTTGATAGCACACGATTAAATTTAGCTCAGGTTTGCACCGTGACTCCCTCCTTTTCACCTTTTTCCCCCAAGAGCTGGGAGTGCGTGAGGCTTTTTTAGATGCAAGTTGTGATTGATGAGCTTTTGATTGGAACCACGAATGAGACACTTTCATTACTGTCTGTCGAAGTGCATCCTGTTAGGGGCAGTAAAGTCTGCGGGTGCCTGTGACTGCGCATATGTGTGTGTAAGTGCCTCACTTGTATGAGTTGTGAATGTAAAAAAGAGAGAGAGAGAGAGAGACAGACTGGCATTACTTGATGATGAGACCCACTTAATGACATTTCTCATTTGGTTTCTACCAAAGCCACGACTGCTCGGAGCCTGGGGATCTGGAGGCCCATATCACTTCCGCAAATGAGGCGGTTGATGACTGAGTTCTGACGAGTTTTTTTTCTCTCACTTATGAAGACAGGAATCTGGCCAATAATTTCCCCTTCATTCACATTGAGTAAAACCATTAGGCAAAACTGTATACACAGCAGGTGGATGGGTGGAGACTGGGTCTGTGTGCTGGATGTGCAGATGTGCCGAAAGATGATCATCAGACTGGATGGAGGCTATTGTGATAGCAGATTGTGACCAGCAGATAAAGCTGTATTCACAAGTCCTAGTATTTATTTTTTTAAGCTAATGTCAGCTGGCTTTTCCGAGGAGTCAAGCAAGTTTTATTTCTTTTTCTCACAGAGAAACTTTATAGGGGTAACTTGATAAGGCAAGTTGTATGATCAGAAATGAAAGGGAGAGAGTTTGTAATAAGATGGGTTATTTTTCAAGTCTAATTTGATTATGCTTAGTAATTAAATTAAGGCAAAATACAAAGGTCCCTTGATAGACTTCTCAGTTTGTGTTCAGCATTTATTATGCCTCCTGCTGTGGTCAATTAGGTCGTCAAGACAAGTTTTATGAGATGTGCTTAGCTCATAACCACCACGACGGGATACACTTTGCATCTGCTCACTCATCTGGTTGCTAGTTAGCAGTGACACAACGGGTTGCAGGAAGTCTATCGATTCTTTTCCACCTTTCTAATAGTAGTGGTGCCAGATTTATTAGGAAAAAAGCCCTCATCATTTCCTCATATGGAGGAAGCGTGACAGGCCATTTTGCTTCTGGCAGCGTCCCTATTTCATGTCACATTATTTCACGTTTTGTTCGGGTCACCTTGGCACTAAACAGGGGAGCAGTGCCTGCAGCAGCTGTGATTAGAAAATGTTTATCAGCAAATGATGTTTCTTCAACAGAAACAAACGGCACATCGCGATTACAGCTCAATTAGCATGAGCCAACTCATTTATTTTCAGGTTTAGCCTGAGGTTCTTCTCTTTGTGTAAATCGCTTAATGAAAAAAAGAGAACAAAAGGCTACAACTCCAGCTGAAGGAGACAATGAGTGTTTCCCAGTGAGAGTGTCCCAACTCCATGTTTTCTACAAACAGTATTAAGTGTCATGAAATTTGTGCTTATCTCTGTTTTGGCAGTTAAGACACTACCAAGACATTTAGTGATAAAATATGCAGTGATGTGCTGATTTTATTAAAAATTTACCCGAATATGATAATCTGTCCTGCAAAAATTGGTGTAATTTAGTTTATTTGCTGATGAGCTTGCCAGGTTAGCTGCCAAGTCAAAATTGGCATTATTGTGTTTTTAAATGTCCTCCCTTGTCTGTTTCTGGCTAATTAAGAGGAAATACTTGGGTATTAGCATTTCCCCCTTTTTCTTGTTTCTTAATACATTCTAAAAACCCTGGTTACTTTAAGTATATGGCATAAAACTGGAATGCAAATGAAAACTCTTTGCTACAAATACAATACAGCTGCCAGTCACCGTGTGGCGCTTGGCGTGCTTACATAGAGAAAACATTCTGATTCTCAATTATACTGTGAGAAATGACTGATAGAGACAGTCTCTCCTTTAATTGTCTCTCAGTTAATAATCTTCACAGTCTGATGTGACTCATCTCAGTAGTGCAAAGCAACTAATCTTTTGTTGAGAAGTTGAAAAAAGAAGTAGCAGTGTATCTGTGCCCTTTCAATTGAGGCACTATTGGAAGCTGGTTTAAAGCTTATTTGAGCAACTTGGCTCCCCCTTTTCATATCGCTCCAATCAACAGAAGATTGCACATCTCAAAGGCACAATGCCCTCATTGCCAAATGACACCTGCAGCTTGATTGGATTAGTTGATTTAGATTAGTCTAATACTATGGTTCAGATTACACACACACACACACACGCATACTAGCAGTCAAACACATTGGAGCACACACACCCAGCTCCACCCAGTGCAGTTCATGTGAAAATTAAACTCTGCACTGTGACTGCGATTTTCATCTTGACGTTCCCTTGGCCTGCTCTCATCCAGTTTTCATCGATTCACTTTTCCAGAAGCTTCCTCTTCTCTTTTTTTTTTTTTTCCGTCCTGAGGCTCAAAGTCTCATGTATTGAAATGTTTCGCTGTAATGGACGCAGGTGCATTTGGGGGTGTTTTCTGTGAGTAATTTTGGCGAAAGAGTGCAATGCACAACCTGCATCTGTGCCTGCAAAACACACACAGCATCCCAGTGGTTGTCTTATCCTTGCCTGCTCTCTGCGCTGAAAAATGAAAGCACATCTTTCCTGCTATCACTCCACGATGACAGAGCATAAGGTAATCCCTGTTCATGAACGCTAGATCCCCTCGCGTCATGTGCATAAAAATGATTTCATTCTCCGTTTTTCCTCTCTCCTTCTCCTCTGATGAGTTGTGTGACTGCAGGCTCCTGTATCTGCCTCATGTCATGTTGGAGTGATGCAATTAGGTTTTTATTCTCTGTGGTCTCTGTTCTTTTGCAGCAAAAGATTGCCTATAAAATACCTGCCTGTGCAGGCTGCTCGCTCGTTCTAATGAGCTGACACCGGTGTTGGTCTTGTACGTGTGACATTTTTAGCAAAGCAGACATCTCAGCAACAGATTATTTGCATCTCTTTTATGTAGAGTTAAACAGCATGTGAATATTTGGTTACAGATACTTTTTTTTCCCCATGCAGCTGCTCTTATAAAACCTGAATCCACAAAGGTCTCGATCTTGCTCCTTTTCCTTTCCCTGCTTCCGTCCTTAACAATGGTTGGAGTGCTTCTAAACTAGTCTTATCAAAAACATCCTTCCAGTGGAGGTCAGGGCTGAAGGGCAGAGTGCCAGAGTTTAACTAGCACATGTCCTAATGGGTCTTCCTTGCGACTTGACCTCGGAGTTTTGCTGTGTTTAGCATTCTCCGCATGTTGTGGAGCAAATCCACCTCCAGAGTCAAGAAGGCAGTGCAGTTAAAAAGACAGAGTGCTTTGTTGGAGGAGGAGGACTGCAGGGTCACTAAATATATCAGTGCAGAGATTAGACACTTGCATGTGAAAATAGCTGATGACAAGGCATTACATCAGATAAGTAATGATTTAAAAACTGTTTTCAAGGGTCTTCAGAGGTGAAGAGTTTGTGCAGCAGTTTTGGCATAAAACATCATTTCCTTTCTGATCTTTAGCACAACAACAACATGACTTAAGTTGTCACACTCCAGCTGAACTGGTAGGAAGAAACATTCTCTTCTTTTTTTTGCCTTTACAAAGTGTTGACATATTAAACAACAAGACCAGCATTTGGGCCCCTGTAGATTTTCACCTGTGACTCTAATTCTTCAGATCAACAGGAGGTCGGTACCCACTGTGAACTCTCTAATGCACGTGAGCTTTCTGTCGCATGTTACCTCCCTCTGCCTCACTCCTCCGTCTTCCCAGCCTCTTTCTGTCTCCCTAGGTTCAACATGTTTTTTTTTAGCCTGTATTTGGCACCACCTTTGTCTTGCTCCATTTAGCTTGGATGAATAGGTTGCTGAAATTAGTTACAATTGCTTAAAACGAATTAACTAGTGGTGGGACTCGATCAAAAAAATTAATCTAATTAATTAGAGGCTTTGTAATTAATTCATCTCATTTAATCACATATATATATTTATATATAATTGACAAGAGAAGCAACATTTTTTGTCATTTCGTTGTCTGTGCTAGCTGCAACATGTTTGGCATTGATGTGGTAATGGAGACTGGAAGAGCTCCGGTGATAAGCAGATTCTTTCTTACACAATTTGTGCGCACATCCAAATTTCCAACCGGAATTTTTTTTTTCCCGCACAACAAACCCCGCAACGCATATACACGCAACAAATGATCAGAGCTGGAGTCGAACTCGTGCGAAGGACGAAGCTTCCGCACACGGGATGCCCGCCTTACCGACTGAGCTTTGCCAGGAACTCGTGCTGATTGGAGTGCAAAAAGAAATTGCGATTAAATGCGTTTTTCACTGTTGCGTTATTTTTTCCGTTATTAATTAATCGTTATTAATACAATAAGGTCCCAGCCCTAGAATTAACACGAATATAGTACCATATACCATCAGCCATCAAATTAAAATATAAACTTTTAATCTTGTATGTGAGCTTTTTCTCACATCTCAGCTACAATTTACAATAATCTGTTTTATAATTCATTGTTATAAAGATGCTTCTCTCCGCACCAAATAAAAATACAGCCATGACTCATATTTCTTGAGCTGGCTTATTCGTACTATCTGGCAGCGCGGGATCCTGCTCCTAAACCCTGTTTGTGATAGTGTTGATTCCTCAAATCCTCCAAACGATATCACCCCGTCTGGCCCTTTCATAATCATTTACTCTTGGTCAGCACTTCCCTCTTTGCCCAGAGTGGAAGAAGCCATTCTGCCAGCTGTCAACACACAGATAGATTCTGTGCTGCTCTTGTCGGAATGATGGATCTGGAGTAGTCAAAGAGTGCTGACTCCTCACCGACCACCTCTCCCTCACCACCACATGTCGGCTCCTTAGCCCACCACCAAGGGCCGCCATGATGGATAGGGCATCCATCGCTCAGTCTAGCCCACCTCCCCCGCTCCACCCTGCAGGGCCTTTGTCAGTCAGGCCTCCGGTGGAAGCTCACGACTCGACAGGATGGAAGAAGACAGGCAGGTAAACACGGCAGCCATATTGTTCTAAGCTTACCGGCTGTCATCATACAGAGGTCATTTACAGTTTACCAGCAGGTTCACAGAGAGGATTGCAGATGCCTGGTGATGGATGCAGTTTTTCTGTCTCTTTTCTAATGCATCTCTCTCATTAACTTTCCAAAGATAAGACTCTTGAAAGGATTTCTATTAGTTTAATAATGTGGCCCTGATTAATGCCATGTTTCAATAGCAGAAAGCTTAATGAATTTCATGGTGCATCTGAGGTCTTCTATCCTTGCAGTCCCCTTAATTATTTAAAACTAAGCTCCTAACATGCGTGCTCTTAGGACCTTTTTCTCTTTAATGTGTCTTACCCGAACCCACCCAGCAACACATCAAACACTCAGGAGTTTTTGTTTGTTTTGTCCACCAGCTTGAAACCATGCCAGGTGGTAAATTGATTTGGGGCGCTTCAGTTTCCATCAGGAAAATTGGAAGAGGAAAATGCAAAGAGAGCCCTGGATGAATCAAACCTGGAGCAATTAAGGACTGCCGGTGGGCTGATAAGCTTGTGGAAGTGGCTGATTTCCATTGGAATTGGAAAAGACCAACAGATATCATGGTGTTAGCAACAACTAAGCGGATTCTTTCTATATGTTTCCTCGCAGGCTGTTGCTACGAGAAACTTTGATTAAACAGCAGGTCGTTTTTAGCACTACAACCTTTACATTAACTCTGCTAAGCATGAGAGGCATATTTCACTCTTCTCTCTTAGAAGATCTGCAGTAAAGCTCACTCTTGTACCTCTCTGTGCTTAGTTTCCCTTTGTTGTCTGTTTACCACCCACATGCATGTGCATATGTTTAAATGCCTTGTCTCCACACTGCTTTGTGTCTGTAATTACATGAAAGGACTCTGCCAATTAAAGAAAATGTATATGTTTATGGATGGAAAGGACACAAATACAGACACTGGAGAGAAGCTAAAAGTGAGTGTTTTTCTGGCCCAACCAGATTGTGGACCTGCAATTGATGGAAACCTTTAATAGAATTTGAACTATTCCTGTTGCTGATTTCTTGAGTTACAACAGAAGACATGCAACTTTTATTCAATTGTAAGTTAACCTCATGAAATTACCCCTTCCGAGCACAAAATGCAGTAGATTTTCTGTTTTGTTAGTAAATCTTTGATACTGGCGGCTGAATGCGTTTAACGAATTAGTCATGTAATAAAAAAATAGACTAAGTGTGTCGACCACATTCTGGTCTCGTTTTATGGACGTGCTGCCACTGTCCTCTGCTGTCTGCCTGTGTGTGCGTTTCATACACACGCACGCACACACACACAAGGGCAGCACACTTTATGGTGCATCAGTGCACCTCGTAAACTCTGAAATCCACATGGCTTTGTACAGTAAAGCACATTGGTACTGACAGGGGCTTTGTAACGCATTCAAGTGCACCTCATAAAATTAGAGATTGATATTAGGATGGCCACTAAGGTTGTTGAAGTTTCCACTACTCTTGTTTTCTTCATTTAAGCAGTCCCACTTCCTAGTTCTTTCAGTACAAGAAGTTAATAATTAAACCCTATAATTGTCAGAATGCTGTCACTGTTAATCTCTACAAAAGGCAGATTTGAACAAGATCTCGAAAATAACTTAAAGTTTATACGTATCTTTTCTCAACAAAACAACATTTGAGAGGATTCCATGAACAATTTAGAAGTTCATTTCTCTCAGACTTAATCTTAAAATGTATCAAAATGTGAATCAAATTTAGTCATGACTAAGTGAATTGAAATCAAATGGCTTCAGGAAAAAAGTAGCGATTCCCAGCATCAGTTTGTTGTCTCCTTGGTTATGCTTCTAGTGGCCAGCAAGATACGATCACCATTTGAGGTAAAACCTCCGAAAAGTATGAATGATTGTGTGTGTGTATGTGCCCATGCATATTTGGATTGCGTGTGTGTGTCTGCATACATGGGGATTTGCCTTCAGTTTTGTCTCAGTCATACTAACTGACCTTGGAAAATAATGGGCTGCTTGCCAGTTGTCTGGCCTTCAATTTAGCTAAACCTGGCCCTGTAATGACTACTGCATGTTTGAGCGATGTATGCTAAACTACAATTAAAGGATCAGGCTCCATCTTTTGCCAGATCAGATATTGCATCCTTAATCCATCTGATTTGCACTTGAGATGTGTCCCATTTATATTGTTACCATGATAGGAGGAGCAGAATTTCCTCACAGGAGAGGATATTTTCACTGGGGTGAAGTTACTCTCAATTGTAGCATATCTAGTCCCTTGTTTTAAAGGCCAGCAGCCTGTCACATTGGCTGCTGATCACTCAGGACCTCTTTTTCACAGAGACAATTATCATGCAAAATAAAGTGCTGATTAATTGGTCCACAACCAATTTATGGCAGGCAAGAACCAAGAGCTGCTGGCCTTGTTTTTGAGTTTTTAATACCAAGTGAAAGAGCCAGTGACTGCTGCCATTTGTGTTTTACTGAGATGTGTAGGTTTCTGATTTGAATTGTATTAGACATTCACACAAAGTAAATTCAAAGCTTTGTGGCTGAAGAGTTGCCACAGACAGCAGGGTTCTTGCGATACACACACATGTATTTACAACGCTGACAAAATGCGGCCCAAAATGTTGTGGTTATGTGAGGAGAATTCTGAGTTGTTCCAGTGTGGGTCTTGTCATCCCACTTTAAGAAGCCTGCTCAAAGTGTTCAAGATGTAATCAGTTAACTCTGAAGTTTCATACATCTGTAGCTGCGCTTTAGCCACTGCTGTTCTTCAGCGCACACTCACCTTATATGGTCTCATCTGTGCTACAGCGGCATCAGTAACAGCATGAATGAATGTAATTAAATAATGGTGCAAAATAAAGGAAAATGAGTGAGGGATGCAAAATAAGACATTTAATCAGCAAAATAAAGAAAATAACCTCTTTAATGCTTAAAAAGCCCCTGGACATGTACATTATGATGACATACATTAAACACCCTGCTTGGATGATACTGTGTATCTGATATTTTGTTTCCTTAAAAATTATCATTTTTAACAGCACATTCCTTAAAAAAATGACCTCCTCCTACCTCACTGAAAAATTGCAAAATGTATAAGTTTTTAATTTTTTCCTGGACTGGGCTTCTCTTACTTTGCTGTCCGGTCAATGCACAGAGTACATGCACTGCTTCTTTAAGTTTTAAATCACAGTTGTATAAGTTCAAACTGAACCTGGATTGACTTCCAAACTATCTGTGATGTCACAAATCCTCCTCTTGAAATCAGATTTTCAATGAGCACAAAGAAACTTTCTTTTTCAGCAGATAAACGTGAAAACAGCCTTCTAGTGTCAAACTCTGCACAGTGAAGCTCAAACTCTCATCTGAAAGCACAAGAAAAAAAAGAACATTTCCTTTTTAGTAAAGAGGGACGTAAAGTCACTAGTAATGAAACAAACAGTGAAAATGTATCAGTTCTTTACATTTAGATTTTGTCTTTTCTGGGTAACCAGGCCAGAATAAGTCTTGCCTTAAGCTCTGCAAGGAAGAGGATGTGGATATGATCGGCAGAGTGAGATTGTAGAAGAAAGAGGGTGTGTTTGCAAACTTGTCACTGTTCTTTAAATTGAACTGTTTAACCAGTGCATAGTTGGTGAGAGAAAAAAAAATCAAACTTAGAGCTTACACAAAAACTTATCGATGCAGTCTGCAGGAATCACCTTGCTCTGTGACAAGCAGGAAAAAGTGAAGCTTACCCTATTCATTGGCTGTAATTGTTCATGAGATTTGAGTTGAGCCTGATGAATAGAGAGAATCTCGGTCTCCTCACTAACTGAAACCCCCCTCACATTTCATTTTGAGTAAATTACTCTCCTTTTAAAATAGACAATTCCACCAAGTGTTTTTTATGGAAAAGGCAACCCATTTAATAGCAGATAAAACCAGGCCCTTCAAACCGATTTTTAAATTCACTGCAGCCCTGTGAAAAATTGAGCGGAGCCCTGTTGATGATATCCACAAATAAAAAAATAAAACACTGCATATCGTTTTTTTTTTTGCCTGGCTTTATTTTGGGGGTAGGCTTGCTTTTCCCTTGAAGAGAAACTCAACCAAAAACACATAAAAATTTTAACTAATGTTTCAGAAAATTGACAAAGCAACAAAGGCACATCCTGTCATCTTCTAATGTACTGGCCAAAAAATCTAATAAAAAAAAAAAAAAAACAATGCTTAAGATGTTTTGGAGTTGCCCTGGTTGTTCCAATCAGAGAAGGTAACATTGGAAGTTGAAAAAGTCTATGAAGTGTGTAATGAGGTGACACCTGATATTCTCTTGGGTCTGTGTTGCATCGGGCTGTAAGGCCTCCATCTGTCAGGGGCCACCGGTGGCTAATCTCCCCCTGCATACGAGGAACTGATCCCACTCACCTCTAGCCTGAATTATTCATCATTCACACACAGACTTTAGCCCGCACTAAACTCTGTTTAGTCGGAGGAAAATGTCCCCTTCTGCAAGACAAACAGGGGAGGCTTATTGATGTGTGAGGTAGCAGTTTTGGCTGTCCCTGTCTCACTGCACTTCTTTACTTCCCTTTGATAATTCACACCTTCTGCTGCTCCTTTGTGCTGTTCAGATGACTAAGTGGGGAAATGGGCTGTGGAAAATAATCATCAATGCAGCTGGCCTGCTGACAAGAAAGGAGCGTTTTCTCTTCTTCTCTCAAGAAAGGGAACATCCATTCAAGCACCGCACGATTCATTGTGCTCTTCATTCATTACATGCCTCTCTCTACAATTATTTAGATTTCTAAAGAGTTGATGTTTTTTTTTTCGGCATTTTCGGCCACTTTATGCATGCTCATTTCACTCCCTCTCAGAGCTTTTTTCTATATATCACGTTTCATGTGTTATTCAAACAAAGGTGCGACTCATGAGGAGTTACACGAATCAAGGCCAAAAATAATAATAACAATAAATAATTATTGCCAACCACAAAAAAACTAATTAGTTAGTCTCTGTGGCTTTTTAATATCATGCATTCTGTCGTTCTCCTGGATTTTTCCCTCCAGCGCTTCATGCGAAATTCCACATGAATAAACATCCTCTTCGTCATATTTAGAGCCAGATCCCAAAGCCGGTGATTGGACAGTGGTGTTCAGGGCGTAGTGGAACAACGGTTTACTTTTCATTTATGCTGCTGCTGCCACTGCTGTTCGTTACCAGAAACAAAAGGAGCAATTTAAAATGATAATGAAGCGTTTATTGTCTTATGGGGATGGGAAATGTGGCGTGTGGCACGCGCTGGCTCGTAAATCTCTGAATGTCACCCGCAGCGTGTAGATGGATCTCCTCTCCTGTGGCTGCCTCCAGCCCCATAGAGCGAAGCTTCGGCAGACTAATGAACACGGAGAACCTTGAGAATGGTAAACAAGTGCCTGATTAATTGACCCCGTGCTTCCATTTTCTTTAGCAGTGGATTACAAAATGTCCCACAAAGGAACGTTTCTGATCAGTTTTCATTTTTTCTCATATACTCCCCTGAAAATGAGGGTGGCCTCTTTGAGGAATAGCATGTCCTAGCACACTGTGTCCCACTCAAATAAAAGCAAATATTCTCAACCCATTACCACTTAATTACATTACAAGAGCAACTTTGGCATTTTAAACGGCATGAAAATTACACTATTTAGAGAAACGGGCAAAACTCAGAGAACAGCACTGATTGTAGTTCATTCATCAAGAGTCCTTTAATCTGTGCCAGCCTTTTTTTTTTCATTTTCAAAGGCAACAACTCGTTACTAAATTAAGGAATGAACAAATATTTAAACCCCAAAATTTCCACATAGTTATTTACTATATCAGTCAGACAGCAACTTTGAAATCATTGACGAATGATCAAAAGATGAGCCACATTCAGTTTGGCTGTCAGAAAACTCTGAAGATCATCACTTATTCAATTATCTTTTGAATTTTGTCTCATTAAAAATGTTATGGAAAATCTCTTTGCCCAAAAAGCCAGACTCCTCTGAAGTGACTACACGCCATGCCCTGTACACACACTTATACTCGGTGGCTGGCAAACTCACATGTTCCTTGTCCTGCCCCTTATCAGTCCTTTGAATAACTTCGTACACAGCTGCTTGTTTCAGTAGATCGAGTTGAGGAGGTGAAGATAGCAACTGCCTGCAGAGGCCCTGCTGCCCCGACTGCTCCCACTCCTGCTTTACTTTACTGAAATTTTAAAAAGACCCAACGAGTTTGAGCTCTTGGCTGCCTCTCCCCATGCTGCTTGCTAAATCATTGAGGGACCTTTGGATTATCAATGCATGAGAAAGTCCTCAGTACCAGCACTTTAGAGAAAGCCTTTAAAAAAACCATTCAACATCCAACTAGTGCGACTTCACTCAGTGCGTCTTCAAGAATACGAGTGTCCTCCTGCAAGCTTTCAGGGTGCCTCTAAGTCACTGTGATCTGACAGCTCCTGCCAGCATGACGCCTGAAACGCATAGATATTATTTAAGTGTCACTTCTTGGGGAGTGCGTCTTTATTGTGTTTGTCCTTGGGTTTTGTTTTCTTTAACAACACAGACTTCAGTTTTTTCTGGGATCGTTGTTCAGTTTCTCTCATTTTCTCTGGTGATAATGTGAATGTTTTTGCAGACACACGAGGTAAATTGGCTCGGACTTTCATTAGCCGCTTGCTTGACTGCAACAGGTGGTCAGAGTTGACCTCTCTGCACTGCCTAAAAATGTTATGTCTTCATCTCTGATTGAAAGAGAATGTGAGCCGCTCCAGACTGATCATTTTTCATCTTTACGGCTTGACACTCCAGATTTAGAGCTGTAATGTCTCCTTCATATGGACATTACAGCTCTAAATCTCTCTCTATTCTGTTTTCAGTTAAACATAAGCAGCTGCACTATTGTAAATACTGAACAGGTTGTCTGTGGTACAAAGGATTGATGTTGAAAAAAAAGGGGAATGATGAAAATGCATTGCACTCAAACCTCTCCTGTTAATTTTGGCAAGAATATTTTGGCAGTGAGGAGACATCATATTTTGAATGTGCTGTTCCCCCTAAACATTTACACATTGTTACAAAAATCCCCACAGTGATACAAAAAAAAATTCCCACTATTACTCAAATTTTCATGTCCATTATTTGTTTGAGTAAACAGTGGGCTGTAAATGTCAATCTGCATCACGATTCACTTTTGTTGATTAAACATCTCATTATGCGTTGGCATGAATTATATGCCTCTCTTTTTTTGCCCTTTTTTTCACGTATTTTCCATCTATTTGTGATTATTTTGCAACAAACAAATAGTAAGCATGCATGTACAAGTCTTGTCAGGTTGTTTACAAAGAGTGCTCCTCTTCTTTTCTTTATCTGAAGTCTTGTGCATTCGAAGGAGCAAAGACGAGCATGTGTTTGGATTTAACAAGAGGCTTTTCACCACAGTGATCCACTGTGGCATGAAGCCTGTGTTTTTTTTATCTCTCATACCTCTCACTGCAAAAGCACTGCCACATCAAAATCACAGCAGACAGGCTATGTATATCAAATGTATCTGGCATACCCTAATGATAAAATCATAAATCTCCTCAGGCTTGGAGATAGCCTAGTTAGGCAGCAGTTTGAATTCATTTTGTCTTGAGACCAATCCCTCTTCAGCCTACCTTGCCTTGTCTCTATAACACTGAAGACTTCCTTGTTCACAGCGAGTTAAACATATTGTAAAACAGTGATTGTTTTGTGAACTCCTGGTGTTTGTGTGAGGTTGAGAGGTCTTCTGGGTATACCACACTGCTCAACAAAGCCGCCAGAGCAAGGACTTTTTGAATATGTATGGCTGTTCAGTCGGGACTACTCTTATCTTTTGTCGCACCATAGAAACATGTTCCTCAGGGGATCTTCCTTTGCGTGATCAGAACCAGCATCCGAATGTGATACTCAATGGAAAGGTGAAGTCTTCTGTAGCGCAGCATTTTTGTAGCGGGTATCTTGCATTGCAGTGCTTGGCAACCCAGTCTTGACTCCTGAGCATCTCTGATGGATGAAGAACAGAAGATTTGGTCTCTCTTTTTACTGCCTCACTCTTTTTTTCTGAGAGTTTGAGAGCCGTGTCTGTAATGCAAATAAGGACGCTTCAAAGATTGACTCATTAGCATATTTAATGGGAGAAATGTTCCATTGTGTGGAAAATTTGATGATTTAATTTCTGTTTCTTTCTTTTTCCTTTTTTTTTCACGTTAGAATTAACCGTATGAATCTTGTTGTGACTTTAAGTGTTAAATATATGACCTTGTTAACTCTTATCTCCTTTTTTTTGCTCATGCACAAGCGTTAGTGCCGCACAGATAATCGCCGTGTCTGATTTGGAAGCACAGGGATTGATTGGTGCTGTGTTTTATTCAGTGTTTTTGCACCTCGGGCCATGTCTCTTCCTCTACGCTGTGGCATGCAGCAGCCCTGGGTTAGTATCATTATTCAGTTCTATATCAGACTATTGATTGCACTGTTACTGTGGCAGAGAGGCTGAAGCAAGTGACAGACTGGTTGTATTATTATGCAAGTCTGGTAGGTTAGCAAGCAACAACTTTCCATAGTTTTCACCAGTTTCTCGATGAATGAGATTTATGTGACAACATTGCGATCACATATGCTGTAACGTCACTCAGTTGTCCGCAGTCCTTCTCCTCTCAAACCACCAAATAACTCAAACATTTGGTGTAATTGCTCTAACCTATATGGAATATCGTGCCTTGTCCGTCTGTGCTGAACAGATGCCGATTTTCCCCGCAGCCCCGTTCATTATGACTGCTATCTTAGTAATTGAGTTGCTGTCACACTGTTGTGCCCGTGCTGAACTTGGCGGCCTGACTGGAGTCCGCCTCTGTCAGAGAGCCCTGGGCATGGGGGGGGTGACAGCTGACAGAGAACAGAGAAACCACAGCAACACATCAAAGAGCACCAATTAGGCTCTTCTGAAGCATTTATGATCCCTGTTGTTTTCTGGGAAAGCTGAAAAAAAAAATCCACTAAAAACAGTTCACATCCTTTATGCTGTCTTTTATCGTGTGCAAGTTTAACCTGGCTGCTGTTGCCAGGGGAGGCCTTGGACAGAGATGTCATCCACTACATTTATGCTGCTCCTCCTTTTTGTGCATCAAACAGGTGCCTGCGAGTGAGTCACCCCTCTTGTGTCCTACAGTAGAACCAATTTTGAGTGGAGAGAAATGGCTGTTAAGAGCTTCACAAACATATGCAATGCAATTATGCTCAATTATGGGTGATCAACATTTGCATAATCTTTATCCCAGCTTCTTAAGAACCAATCAGATGTTGTTTTTCAGCACGAGAGTCACATGAATAATTTATATCAGTAAAATATATCTATTCTGTGGGTCTCAGTGATCTCAGTGGCTATTCAGCCTCCTCAGTCATCTATCATTTATGATGGAGAGAGTTAGGAAGGCTCCCTGATTGAGCTAATGAATGCAAATGCAGTGCGAGATGAGCATGGGTCAGTAGCCACATTCCCTCCTCCCTTTACATGTTTTCTTCACTATCAATTCACTCCAAGCCCGTAAACAAATGTGGCATGTCATTTACAATGGCCATGAAACAATTAATTTTCATAAAGGAGGGAAGAAATGGCCATCTCTTAGGTTTCTGGGGCACCTGGCTGTGCTCTGACAGTGATGATAAGCTTACATGGCAGCTCAATTAAGCTCTCGGTACTGGTTTTCTGTATTATTTAGGTGATAGGAACCCTCTCTCTATGAATGACCCTTGTGGTTAAATACGTGGAAAGCTGCTTTTAAGGCAGCACCTGTGCTATTGCTAGTTTCAGTCGGCACCCTAG
>JAQNCA010000003.1:8396077-8408166 GCA_029783725.1 Acanthurus tractus
ACCCTTGTGGTTAAATACGTGGAAAGCTGCTTTTAAGGCAGCACCTGTGCTATTGCTAGTTTCAGTCGGCACCCTAGTGTGTCACACAGAACTGTGATGTTCACCAACATACATACAAGGCATCTTGCACAAACGCAAGAGGCATGCACAAGCTGCACTGCAGGGGGCCTCGTGTGTACATGCTGTCATGTGTTTATTTATGTAGTCACTTTGAATCGCAAAGGAAAAGATGGCACCATGATGACAGGAAATTTCTTTTGTAAAATAAATACATTAATGCAGCAAAAGGCTAAAAAAAATTCTAATTATTATTTTTAACAGTAAAATTATAAATTTAGCTACTTGGCCTTTACACATGCTTTTTATACATACATATAACTTTTTAGAGCATTAAACCATTTTCTGATGTAAAATGGGGACTCAAGGTCTCAGTTTATACTTAGTCGGTTAGTGCATGGCATTCAGTTGTCTTCAAGAGAGCTTCACTTGCAGCACTAGCTCCATATTTTCAGCCAGTGATACATCGTTGTATTCAATATCTGCTATGTTCTACCAATAGATCCCCTGTAATCTTACAGGCTGGACCTTAAAATCAAGAAATAGCACACTCTTTGCTACTTATACGCTGTCATAGTGATCTCAACTTCTGATTAAGACGACTGTTAAGAAGTGTCAATTACAGGAAAAGCTCTCTGTTATCTCAGTCACAGGTGAGAATCAAATCACATTTCTTTTCTTAACATTCTCATCCAGTTATTTCTGATAGGCACTCTTAGAGCCTCTGCTTGATGGTTTCTGTATCTTCCCAGCATCATTCCAGGGTTCGTGTGGTTGTGCACAGACTGTGTCATGACATTAACCTTTGTTTCTGATTACAAATACAGTTTGTGCCAGGTTAGTTTATTTTTTTATTTGCCAGCAAGTAAGCTACTAAAAAGTCTTTTAAATGTTTTTCATTGGTCTTGTTTAAACTTTTGCACTTTGTTTGGTATCGTATTGCCCTCTGTGTCAAATAGCACAGAGGCTGAATCAAAGCATGGAAACTTGGAGTGACCCAGGTCTGGTTGTAAAATTGCATCTTAGACTGCAGATTCTCAGTGGACTACGGTCAGCGAGATACGACTCTGTCCGAACTGTTCCTTCTTCCTCTCTGTTGTCTATATAGTAATATGTCTCATGTCTGGGTAAAACAGGAAACCTCATCATGGATTCTCAGGTATTATCTTCTGTCCTTCATCTAGATCTTTGATTTAGATCAAAGGAATGATAAGAGCATCAAAAGCTTTGTCCGCTACAGAAAACATTTAGAGGCTTCTAATGGACAGTGTCCTTTCAGTGCACAGCAGTGACTGGCTTTATTGTTCCTGCTTATTATGGAAAGGACACATAATGGACAACACGTGGACATTATTCCTTTACTCTCCACTGCAGTGCTTTTATGCACAATATTCATATATTTTAGCCCGCTGAAACACCCGCTCATACACACAAAGACTGAGTGACATTATCTGCTGGCAGTGGTTATATGGTTTTTTTTCATCCCAAGCTTCCACAGCTTTGACAGCACAAAGAACCACCACTCCACAGAAAAAATGAAAAAAAAAACACACACACACACTCGCACACGCACACATACACAGCACCACCTCCTTTCCCACACGTCCAAATGTGAAGCTCTACCAGGGTTGTCAACTATTGCCAACACGGCCATACTGTTTTTTTATACTGTTTTTTTTCCCTCAGCAGGCAGCCGTCAGAGGCTGTTCTGACAGCTCAGCTTTTGATATTTATATTTCCCCAGAATTTTAATTACTCTGTGCTTCATCTTTCATGTCTCTCCATTGTTAGTGTGCCCGTGGCCACGTGCAGTTGTGTTGTTTTACAATGTGGCTCCCAGATATTGACTTTTTCATTCTTTGACACATGCGTCCCTCTGTAAGTGTTTTTATCAGGCCATCAGCATGTTGTGTTCACCTGGCTAACAGAACAATGCACGCAGCCACTGCACGCACTGCTTGCTCTTTGACATTTTCTGTTTTTATTTATTTCCCATTTCCCCAGCTGGCATGCTACTGCTGCAGGTGAAGTACAGATGCTGTTTAGAGTTGCAGTGCATCAGGCTTTACATCTATTTTTACTTGTTTATTTAATTTGGTTGTTTTTTGGTGAGGCACTGACTTAAAACTTCAGATATGCATTATTGCTTTAAGAAAGGGATAATCCACAACAAGGTTTACTATAACAAAATCCAAAGAGGCAAAAAACATCCAGCGTGAAGCAGAGGGTGTTTCTCTGAGTGAGTTTTACAGTATTGCATCTTTGACTGCGCTTGTATAATCCTTTAACACATGTCTCAGAATGGATTATCCTGCTTACACTCTGGTCACTTGGCCAAAAATAAGCACCTTTACCTTTTCTTGACAAAACCTGTGACAGCTTTTTTTTTTTCATAGCCAAGTTTGTATTTGCAACACAGCTATGCATGGAACGTTATTACCTTGTTTATCATAGGCCGGACCTTAGGAAATAGGAAGAAAAGGAAAGAATGGCAAAAAAAGAGAAGGAAACACATGAAATATACAAAAAGGGACACTGCTCCTCCTACATGGCAAGATCATATAAAGGACACATTAAACCCACATTTACATTTAATATCACTCAGTAATTATTATTTTTCTGCAAATCTCTTCAAATACTACACTGAAACACCAGGAACCCTTTCATCGATTTGCTACTGTTTCATTATGTTGCCATGGTTATAGATGATGATTTAATGGGTTTATGGCCGCTGTAGTAATTGAAGAGTGATCAAACTCGAGCCAACCGCAGCATTAATTGGTTACACCCAGCAGCCTATGAAAACGAATCTAAATGAAGGTCATGGTTCGAGCTGGATTCTCAAGCTTACCCAAAAGGAAAAATAATGCAACAATTTTTCTGTGAGATGCTTTGTTTTTTGTTTGTTGTTTGTCTTTTGCCCTGTGCAACTCAGTCCAAGAAAATCTGCCTCAATGAGGAGAAGTAGGAGTCTAAAAGTGCTTTTGTGTTTTTAATCATCGACAGTAGATGGATTTTTATTGCACAAATGCAAGACCTACTATTTATCAGCAAGTTAAACTGCATACTAAATGGAACAAGTTCAAAAGCAAGTCAGCTTTCTTTGATTTGGTTTGAATCTTTACACTTTAAGACACATCACACATATATGAACAAATATGCTTTTACATACAAGTACAATACAAGCACGGAAACACAAAATATACAACAAAATACTGACAAGATATGAAAAGGAGACTTTAATTTTAGATTTTGATGCTTCACTTAACTGTTAGTATGCAGTTTACAGTTTGATGAATTCAGCTCTGTGTTTTCAATAATTGCAGCAAACTGTAATCACAACAAGCTAATTTCTGATGTTTTTTTCCTGCTTGCCTGTGTGCTGATGTGATCAATCTTTACACTTTACTAATGAGTGAGACACAAACATAATTGAACCAGCCCTTTGAAAGCTCATCCACCCCAGCTATGAAGCATTCCTATGAGAAACACTTTATGATTTCAGTTAATCCTCCAAGATTTTCATGTTTAGTCACCTTCCTTTATTCTTTTAAAATTCAGGCTGCAAATTTAAGTAAACAGTTTTCTTGCATCATTGCTTTAATTTTTGTAGCAGTCTGGCCTGCCAAATCAATAGTCCTCAATGAGAATTAACCAACAAATAAATCAATCGATGAAACCTCAAGTTTTGATTTTAGAGTTGCACGTTAATAAACAGAAATACTGCCTCCCCAGAGGCGAAATACTGCTCAGCTTTAATAATGAAAAAAACTGTACTGTGCAATATGTAATGAGACAGCATTTAAGTAATTATGAGTTGAAATTCTAAGCAGTGTTTTTCATTTGAACATATTGGCTTGCCTTACAAAACCAAAAATAAAACAGTATCATCAAATTATATGTGTACTTCAGACAAATGATACGTTTGATGGTCAGTCAGTGATGTGATGGTTTGATTTTAGATGCTAAAATTTCCTGACAACCCAGTGGGTGGATGTGATGGGCACTCAGGTTTGGCGTGCCTGGTATCACGCTGAGTTAGGGATAGACCGATTATCAGCCAGGCCGATTATTGGTGCTGATAATCAGCATTTTGATGCATTTATCGGCATCTGCCTTTATTTTTAATCCGGCAGCCGATAAGAGATCAATTTAAAACCGGGTTATTTTGGCTCTGACGCAGCCGCGCCCCTCTGTCTGCAGTCACTACTCCGTCTCCAGCATTGTCCCACCCACAGCACCATCTGATTGGTTACATGCAGAGCCAAGGCACGGGTAGCAGCCAATCAGCAGTGAAAGCTGTGCATGCACAATGCTCACGCAGAGCAGAGAGGAGAAAAAGTTTTGCTGAGTCGAGATGCTCCTGAGAGCAGATATGCGTATCGGCTCCAAATATCAGATATCGGCCTCCTTGACTACTAATAATCCGTATCGGTATCGGCCCTGAAAAACCATATCGGTCTCTCTCTTGTCAGAGTACATTGTTTTTGGCAGCTCAGAGACAGACTCTCACCAAAGCTCCCCTCATGGGTGAACTCAATCCTTTCCTCAGGCCCCTGTGAAATGTTCCTCCTGCAGACTCGACCTGCCTCCCATGGGAAAACTATCAGGAGAATGTCCAGGTTTTCCATGGAGCCGCATTTTTGTTGAAAGCAGCCGATCCGTCGTCTTGATTGTATTACTATACTTGCTTCTGCCTCCCTGTTTATCTTGCATGTGACCTGTGAAATTATGTAAATGTTGAAAGAGGTTTTCCCATGGAAGTACTTAACTTTCTGTTTTATTTAACTTACTGCTATTTAAACTGGAACTTAATCCAGAAAACTTTCATTTTCTGCACAGCCCTGTCACTGGGTCATGATTAATAAGGAGCAGTAGAGACCAGTTCGGCCAGGAGGCATACTGGTCGTGTGCTTAAAAGTGTCCTGCGGGAATTTCATGAAAGTCTCTGCTCGGTGTCTGAGCCAAGGGTGAGAAGATCAAGATGGCTACCTTTTTTCATCACTTCGGTCCCCCTTGGCACAACATCCTGCAGAGAGGAGTGCTCTTTATTACTGATTTAGCATGAGGAGTATAAGTGAAGCCATCTTCTCTTTCCCTGACAACTTAAGCTGAAACATTAAAGATTCATTAACTACTGTCAACTTGCAGTTTATTTTAGAGTGGCACTCTGATGTCTCTCAATACAGCCTCATCCAGAACCTAATACATATTCCCCTTTGTTCAGCAGTAACATGGTTTGAAGTATATACTGCACAGAATCAAACTGTGAAACTCTTCTTCTCTGAAACAGGATAAAATGCTAATCAACCAAAATGTATTTCGCGCGTCAAGTCCATTTCCTCTGAACATACATATTGCATGCAATTTAATTCACCATGTAACTGTTGAAATCAATGATTATTCATCGCTTTTGTGTTTCTGCTTGTGATAGTATAAATCTATCTGCTAACTGCACCAGAGTAGTCAAATACCTGTGCATTTTCATTCGAGAATCTCTTTGATTCCAGTTTCGACAAAAACAAAACGCCTCCGTTGTTGCATCTCCATAATCTCGTGTCCTTCAAAATGTATTTGCAATTTTGAAGCGTGCATAAGCCCCTGTTTTTAATCACAGATGAGAACTTTCTTTTTGATTCATGCAACCAGCTACAGTCAGAATCTTCTCATTATTCAGACAAATGAGGATTTGGACTTAGGGAGGATTTTTTTTATTATATTTTACTGGAAGCATTACCCATCTCCAGCCTGTTTATCTTCTGTGTATATAAAGCTTTTTTATCCTCACTTTGAAATATTTAACTTGCCTTTTCTTCTTTGTTTTACCCTCACATGGGTAATTTATGAAACTTTTATTTTTGTTGTTGTGTAGTAAATAAGAATCTGCCTGTTCATAGCAGAAAATTAATTACAATTTACTTGGACTGGATGCAGTTTTGATCTAAGACCATGATAAAAAAAAAATCTTTAACCCATTACTTAAAATGAGATTTTCATCTTCTTTCATCCATTTGTCTGAATTTTGAAAAAAAAAAATATATATAAAAAGTAAATAGGAGCTTATTAGTAGTTGCACGTCCCACAGTATTATTTCATTTTAGTCTTTTGTTACCGTACAGCTATACTATTAATAAGCAGTTCTTTCTGTGTTTCCATTGAAAGCGCAGACCCTCTCATCACCTCACTCAAAGACCACTCAGACACAATGTGGAATAAGAAACACAGAAATACTTTTGTGGCAAAGCATCTCATCAGCTGTTCCCTGTCATGCGAGTCATTTTGCATCAGGGCCCTCTCGGGTGCACAGGAGAACACACTTTGCATTATTTAGATGGGCAATCAGTCAGAAATCCCTCTGTGTTAAGCCCAGCAGAGGAGCATGGGTCTAAAAATATCACCCCTGCAACGTGTTATTTTTTGTGTCATATCAATAGGACCTCCAGGTATGTACACTTCTCTCTGAGGCCATATTTTAGTGTGACTGTGGCAAAGGGATAAATGTCTGCATGTTGTATGCAAGAGGATTCTTGCCGTAGATTTCCTCAGGAGGTGCCCCAGTTTCCTTACTCTGCTGCAGCTGATTTGATGGACGGAAAGACAATTATCTGTGAAAGAATTGTCAAAATCACTGAAGCTGATAGACAGAATCCTTCGTGCCAGGTCAGCACTATCACACGATCATCACCGTTAATCACTATCTATTCTTGTGTCTTTTGTAATGAAGAATTAAGATGAGAAATGGCGTCCTAAATATGTAAGCACAAGATCATTTTGGAAAAGTGTGCACCACAGCTAAATGTCAGGAGCGGCGTATTTGCTTGAGAATTTATTATCCTCATCAGCATCATCATCACAAAACCATTTTCTTGGCATATTTGAATGCACTTGTGTCCCAAGTACTATTAACTTGGCAGAATGAGTCTCACAAGTCAATCAAAATGTTTCCCAGTGTTTCATTAACATAAAGAGACTCTAATCCAAACCCCTCAGGGACAGAGGCTGTTTTAGGAGTTCAAACGAATAGCTGCTAATATTATGTGTCAACAAAAAAAAAAAACCCTGCTTGCACAAAAATAAAAAAATACAACTAAGTAATTTTTTTTTGCATTCTGCCTGTTGGTCAACAATCCAAATGATTTAAAGGAAAAACTTCCGTCCTCAAAGGCTCCTAAAACAAGATAAAATGTCGGAAAACATTATACTTTTAAATTAGGATATACTAATGGATGGCAACCACATTTTTAATGGGAATTTCTCCCCTTGTTTCCAGTCTAAGTGACATGGGAGGATGAACAGAGCCCATTCAAGCAGAAGTGTGCGTGGGCTTAGAAGGAGGCGCAGAGCCCCATCTGAGTTGTGTTTTTTACCATGGATAACAAGCTCCACAGCCGTGAGGGCCGCATCTCCAGACACTGTGGAAGCTTTCAAAGAGTAACCAACCCCCCCACCCCACACACCCCCGCCCCTCCGAGCCCAATCTGGCCTTAGTCGTAAAGACATGTTTCAGCAACGCACCCTCTGGCATGTCCCCTACTGCCTCAGCCCCCCCAGTGTCTTGATGGAGCTATAGCCGCTGTCTTCCACTTGAATGTTTAAAAAATAAGAGGGGAAAATGCAAAGGGAATGGTTGTGCATGCAGGAAGGAGTGGAAAAGAAACATAAAATGAGCAACAGTCAGAGACAGAGAGAGTCGAAGTAAACAACATCATTATGACTCCTTCGTCTCTGGCCTTGTGAACTGGTCCAAAGCATTTGGCAGATGGTTGTTATGGTTGCTGCTGTAGTGTTTAGACAAGGTAATTATGGCGCTGAGCTACAAACTTAGCCAAGCAGTCTCCCACGTAGTGCGTAGCCTTGATGAAGGCAGAAGTAGAAGGAGACGCCAGCATTTACTCATGTTCTAGTTTGCAATCATGTTTAATGCCTGAGCAGCATGATGGTACAAATTAACACATTTCAGACTGCAGCGATCATCAGCGATGTGGGCAGAAACAAGTCGATTCCTTCTTCTCCGCGGCTTCCACTGCTCCAGTTTTTACTGCATCCTTATCTGTGTTTTATCATCAACACAAGACTGCAGATACAAACAAATAGCAAGGGGTCTGTCTACAAAGCTTTCAGCCACAGAGAAACACATGCTTTTAAATTTCCAAGACAGAAGTGGGGCCGAGAAAAATGCTACAGTGACTTAACACAAAAATGACAACAATCCTCAGAGAGGTTAAAGTGCACAGGCTGTGAGGAGCAAAACTCCCTCGGAGCAACAAGGGCTTTGGTGCCTTTGTCAGAAGTTGTTTCACAGATCTGAGAAAAGAGAAATGAGCAGATGAAACCAATATTATAGATGAAAAGGCTTCCTATATATGCTATACCAAATACAAATAGCTTGCTTTTGCTTTCTTACTTTGTGATAATGTGCATGTAGCTTACTTTTTCACCAGGAAAAGATAAAACATATTCCCGACAACGCGCTCAGGGCATGACTAAGCTGGTTCTCTGTCCATGGTTTACCTCTCCTACACTCCTCTAGCTTCTTGGTGTGGGTGGTCCTGTTTAATGGGACTTTTTAATTAACACAGGCATTTCATAGCCCTGCGTAACATTTAGGGTGCACTGTTTCAGGGTGCATCTTGGTGCCTCTTTCTTACCCCTCGGCTTCCAGGCAGATGGTCAGTTATTAGCAGTAATTAAAGTTCCATCATTGATCATGGTTTGTAATTGTAATTAATTTCGAATGTATTAATGATTAAAAGCCGCAGCTGCATGGTGTGAATCTTAATGGGGATGGGGACCAACAGAGGGATACAAAGTGCAAACATCTCATAGGGCTCACCCCCCCTGTTACCAGCAGACTATTCCAATTACATGTGCAGGTAGGCCTGCACATGGTTTTACCTCCGTTTCAAAGACAGCTATACTCATTAGCGGCACCTCGTTTCATGACTCCTCATTTATTTATTTGAAATTAAGGTGGCAAGCACATTGTAAACAAAGCCGATATCATTTGGAAGCAAACTGCATGCAATGACATTTTCTGGATCTAATGAAGACAAAATGGTGTCTTTGTTGTGGAGGGGTTCTTGAGGGAGCTGCGAGACCTTACAGAGAATAAAGTAGGTCAGCCGGCTGACATAGGGTGCCTGTGGACATGTTCTTTATGCTGCTGCTTCTGCTTTGCACACAGCAGCCTTGCAAAGAGAGGAAGGAACCATAGTTAACATTGGTAACAGCTTGTCATTAGAGGAAAACAGCCTGGAGGTGTTTATTTGATCATCTGAGTGGTTCTTGTCCATCAAATTGCGGAGTAAAAAGATTATTAAGACAATGTGCTGAATCTGTGACTATGTGTGTCTGTGTATTGGCATGCTTCTTGGCATCCAACCCAATCAGCTGATATGCACGGACTGTACATGCTTTCTATCTGATTTTCGATCATTTAGAGTCGTTTGAAATCTGTTACGATCAGATATAAAATGATGATACGGCCTGTTTCTACAATCCCTTCTTACATTCTGGATTACTCTTGAAAATGATTTTTTTGGTTATTTGTGCCTCAGAGACTGTTTATTTTCAGTACAACTTTTATTTTCATCAGCACAGCATTGGATGGGAAATAACCAAAAGGTCTTGCTCCGTCAGAGAAAAATAATCTGACTCGGCCTTGTGACGGCTGTTTTAAAGATAGTATGTTTGGCAGAATAAATTATATTTTAAAAGGAATATGAGAAAAAGACAGCAAACTAACTTTTTATCTACCTCAAGTAGCCCTGCATATCCTCAGTATTTGCTGCATGTTGAAAAGTTTAAGCAGCAAGTCAAAGGATAGCAGATTCTACAACAAAATGTGTGCGGGAGGAATCACAAACAGGACTTTTCTAAGAAGAGACAGATTGACAGCTATAGTTAATGGCAGGAAATCTCTCGTACTGCTCTGGCTCGTGTTTATCGATTTGTTGTCAAGAATATTATAAAAGAATCTGCAAAATCCTGGTGTTATTGTTGACCGCTCGCTATGAGTGACAGTCAATTAAAACAGGAAAAGGATCCTTGGAGCGACACTATCCAGATGAAGGCTCTGTGTGCCAGAAGCAGCAGTCTCTAGAGTTAACAACAAAATGGATACTTGGACTCTCTCTGACAAGAAAAGAGCTTATTTCGTCAGCCGCTGTAATATGGGAAATTTATACATTTGTTCTCGTAATTTTATATTAATGCCTGTGCCTAGACTAATTTTCCACTGGAGGATTGCCAAAGAAACACTTGTTTCATAAAACTGAAATTTTCTTTTAATATTCCTATCATGGTAAACACTGATTAGTCTCAGTATTAAATTAATGTCCCCTGTGCTCGAGCTGAAGTTTGGAGTTTAGATATACACAGAACAGGGCTCATATTGTTTATGTGCTTTAAAGTCACAAATCAAAGCTGTCAGGAAATAATTACCTTGCTTCTTGGAGTATTTCGCAGTGTCGTAGAAACACACAGAGGTGTGTCTGTTCGTACGCTCACACCAGCTGCCAACATTCACGCATTTCAAGTGCTCAGCGGTGGAGTTTGGTGGGAGGAAGTAAAGTATCCTTTCACCCTCGTGGATTTTCTGAGGAGAGGCAAGGCGAACGTAATGCAAGCCTTTCCTCGTCCTCTGATATCTCTAACAGCCACATGTTTGTATTGAAAATTATTCTGAAATTTTTTTTTCCCTCTGCTCGAAACACTTGCTTCTGAAAACCAGCAATCCCCTTTACAGTCTAGTTCTCCACAGCGCAGCACCACTGCTTTTGTGTGACGATAAGAGTTTGTGCATGCACGTGTCTTTGATCTGCCCTACCAGAGAAGATGTTGACGGTTTAGCGGGGAGATGCCGGTGTTTACTGTTGAGCTTAAATATTACCCCCCCTTGCGAACGCCACATTGAGCAGCTCTGTGTGCTTCTCTGCTGTGGTTAGCCCTTTTAAGCATGTCTTCAAATTCAGTTGCCTGGCCTGTTCTCTCTAAAAAGGAGGCTTTAAACACAGGCAGACACAGTAAAATGATTCAATGCAATGTCCTACCCCTAATTGAAAAATGGTGAGCCCTTACGAGGGGCCTCTGCAAGCTGCCGGTCAGTATGCTTTGTAAGAAGACACACATACACACAAGTCTTCATTTTACACAGAATTTAAACTGGTATCTATTTATAAACTGTGTCCTGTAATCATTTGAAAAGAAAAGCTTTTTTTCTTCATTGAGCTTCACATTCTTCATGTAAAGTAATTGATAAATAGTGAAACCAAAGTGCATGCTAATTAATCTTAATAAAAGACATTTGGTATATCAGTAAATGTGCAATAATAGTTCCTGGTGTTCAAACAGACACATTGAGAAAAACAACAGGAGCTCAGAGAGCATTTTTTAGGCTTTAGTGGATAAATTTGTGGCTATTTGATTTGATTGCTGTCTACAGCTTGCAGCTTTTTAAATATGAAAACCATTTCACCCAGTTGCTCACTGGTGTTACACTGTATTGATCCCCATTGATGATTTCCCTATGTTCCCTCTGCTTTGCTCCATGTGACCTTTGAACGACTCAGGCACACACAAAGACAAAGGGCACGTCACAGCAAATGAGATATAGATTCTTTGCAAATGTGCAGAGCATAGCATGGATTATCGCAGCATTGTGGATCATATTGTTATATTTCTCATGTCCATTTTCATGGGAAGATAACTGACCACTGGAAAATGTGACCTTCATAAGGAATACAGAATGAGAGGATCAATTTCAACAGTTTGACAAGTTACTTGGCTTATCATGATTAATATAGCTCTGTGCCAACAGTTAGATATGTGGGATCTGAAAGCTCTCATTACAGTCATGTCAAGGTCCCACTGAACTTACCAACAAGTAAATAATATTTGATTCGATGTAGCCCTTGTCTCTCACCTTGACCCTTTAACTACCATCATTTAATGGTTGGAGTATGGGGGGGGGGGGGGGGGGGGGGGGGGGGGGGGGGGGGGGGGGGGGGGGGGGGGGGGGGGGGGGGGGGGGG
>JAQNCA010000003.1:8408266-8432794 GCA_029783725.1 Acanthurus tractus
CCCTTTAAAAAAACATTTTTTATTTTTTTTTTTTGCCCCCCCCCCCCCCCCCCCCCCCCATGTTAGTTTTTTTTTTTCTTGTCTTTTGAGTTAAACAGATAAAGAGAGGATGCAGCAAACTTCCTTTGTGCTAATTTTTGCTCTGCCTACGATAATCATTGCAAAGAAGCCTCAGTAGTTAAACAGTGTGCCCATCTGGTGAAGAAACTGGGACAAAGTGTACTTTGGAGGGAACAGAGGATAACTCTCCTGGCCTTTAGGGCTGGAACTGGAGAGAGCCAAGTGCTCTGAAGTAGGTAAAGATGCTTATTTTTTCATTCTTTTTTTATTTTTAGGTATTCCTTTGGGGAGTTGCATTTGTGCTGTTGCAAAGGTCATCAATTTATGTTTCATTTTTTACTTGTTAATGAATGGACACACTACAAAAAGAACTGGAACTTCACATCACTGGTCAAGATGCAGGGAATGTTCATGAGAGGCTGCATAGGGTCTCAGTGGAAGTTAACAGTGTTCAATACCGCTGACATCCCAGCATCAGAAGAGGAGTCCACAAATTGGCATTTCAACTTCTAGCCCAGTCCTGAACTTTCCATCTTGCAGTGCTCTCCCTGCCCAATCTCCCAGGGCTTGGACCATCCCAGCTCAAGCGTTTAGAGCATCATTATTCTCGCATCTCTTATCTAGAGATAGGATCAATAAATCCATGGATCCTGCCCTGACTGGACTCTGGTGTCCACCAGGCTCTTATTTTTCCTCTTGTCAATCCACAAGAACACTTATCTGCTGGAACACGCTGATGCATTGTGTGACGCCTTGGCGAATGTTCATTAAGTTGTTTTTCAATGAGAAGCAGGGATCAATAGCAGACCGTGGTGATTCATGCATACCCACCCCAATGCATCTGTGCTGAACTCTCCTAAGGATTAGCATGCCGGAAGACACAGATAATATGAAGGAGTCAATTAGCTCTTCATGAAATATAAATGATTGTGCAGGTAAAAGCAAAAATTGCTTTCAGATTTTTTTTCCAATTGGACAGCACTGTAATGATAATCTTGGACTAACAATTTTAAGAGTGTTAGTATCGATAAATAATGTATCCACATGTTATGAAATGGATAAGCCTTTTTCGAACCTGCATCTCTTCTTCATTTGTTTGGCTTGTTTAGCTTTAAAATAAGCTTTTTCTGCTATCGAATGTGTACACAGAAATATACAGGACAGCTAATCCAGTCTCTGCAGACTTGACAGAATTGTGTCCTCTTAGGTTATAACATAGCACAGACTCATTGGCCTTGAACATAAATACCTACATCATGGTGTTTTTTTTCTCTTCCCCTTTTAAAAAAATGTATTTGAAATGTTACCAAGGTGAAACAATCAATACCTTGCCTACTCTGCCTCAAAGGATTGAGTTCAGGGTTGTTGGTCTGAAAGAAAAAAAAAAGCCTTCTAAAATTCACAATTGATAGGAAAATGCGCAGTTTTTTCTGTAATGACAAGATGTAGGCTTGTGTACTTGTATTTTGTTCACAATGAATCACCTGTATAATGCATACATTGCTAGAAGGAATGTTGTTCTGTCATCAAAGGAAACTCCATTACAGCCTCATTACATCAGCCCTAAGATGCACTTCTTTTAAGCCCCCACAGGAGGTGTTTACACTCTGCAAAAACACTACAAATGTCCAGATAGGTATGTTTCAGTGTAGTGGTCGACCTACATGGATTCTTTCAATGGTGGATGTTGTTGACGACCGATACATTATGCAAAAATCCAACAAAGAAAAGTCGTATGTAATTACAATAATCCATATACGTAACAGTCTCATCTACATGGTCTTTGTAGCCAGTAACATGTTGCTGTAGACAGCATTATCAATAATTAATGAACCAGAAAATTACTTTGGGTTGGACTGCAGATTTCAGAGTGTGACTGGTAAGAGAGAGCGATATACAGTATGTCTGAAGCAACATCAGCAACTGTATTTCTATATATTATGACATATTGTATTTAATACTTTTCAGTTGTGATTAATAGATTTGCTGTCTTTTCCTGTGTGACAATACTATTTACATTTAGAAAAAACAATGCCGGCCAAGGATATTTAAAATTGTCCCAGAAGACTTCCAGAAAGTTATGGTTCAGGGCAGCGTCTCTGCCAAAAATCACAATGGGTTTAACATTGTTACACAGCCACACTGACCAGGCTGCAATTTATCTCCAGAGTTTTTTTGTCCATCTGTGTTTTTGCTTATTAGTGCAGACATCATCTGAAGCTGATTATCTAAAATGCCAGTTCATTTGCCTTATTAATAAGCAGACCAATTGAATTTAATTTATTGAAGGATAGTTTCTTGAGATGCAGCATCTCATTTTGAGATGAACACAAATACAATAGGTACATACAACAATAGAAGAAGAATTTCAAGAGTGTAGATTACAAGTCCAAATATATAGAGACAAACAGCTTGCTACCCCTTCCCCACCCACATCTAAAACCCCCTCAATGGATCTATCACTATTTCAGTCTTTCCAGCTATTCACCAGGTAGAATAAACCTTTCTGGCAGCTTACGTGCCATTGTCAGATTTTTGTAACCTTTATTTAATGTCAGAGGAACAAAGGGACTAACATAACAAGTTTACCCAAAACCTTTGTGAAAATAAAACCAAAATGCCCAAAAAAGCTGCTGGAACACTTAAAGTCTGACAATGAATGACAATCTTGTGTTAAGGAAAAAAAACATATTAAGAGATAAACAAACAAAAATTGCAATAATGGAAGCAAATAAGGCACCAGGGTCTTCAAGGCCAAAAAACTTAACAAAACCCCCATGCCCTAACAAGAAAATAAAAAGCTTCTTCTCAACAGAATTAAATAAGAAAACAATACTACGCTTGCTTAAACAACAAACTAAATGAGTGGAAGAGAACCCCTACAAGGCTTTTTTTTAAAGATAAAGCACTTCTACCAACTAGTCAACAAAGACAAAGGATAAGCCAAACAGAGCTGCATCAAAGTGCTTTCAAAAACACAGTTTCAACAATAGCAATAAGCTCAACAACAGTAGCAAAAACACAGCAAACAGACAAAACATGTGCTTCAGCAGAGCGTAAGCATAAGAAAGCGTTGAAGGTTTCCATAATCATCTAAATTCTCCTTGCTGGCGATGAGGTGATGCTGTCATGGAGAGATGCTTTGTGTTCTTAGGTACCTTCCCAGTTAGCAAATCTATTGTTGAGGTACTGTCTTCCAAAAGAACAATAATACCGTCAAAAGTTGAAGTAGACATTTAAATTAGACAAAAGTAAATCAGGCAGCATCTCAGTCTGTATGAATCCTTACATTCTTTTGTCTATAAAATATACCCAGACTTCTGTTTTCCCCCTGGTGTTGTCATGAATATTCTTCTTCCTGGAGCTTTGGAAAAACAGAAACGTTCCCAAAAAGCATGCTATCACACTGTACTACATTAGTCTTTATTAGGTCTTGAGGTCATGTCAAAGTCAAAGTCACCTTTGGTAAATCTTAAACTTAAAACAGTAAATCAGTGTGGCTTCATTACTTAAATAGCTCCTCTGCAACAACATTCATACAAGGGCATCCATTCACTTACATTTTCTAAATACCTAAGAGAGCATGAAACCCTGACCTCTTTTGTGCCCTTTACTGAGTAGTTTCACATTCCAGAGACACTGGTTCTGAGGACTGATACACAGCTCCACTGACTGTAGAATGGAGCTCAGCTGTAGGTGATCCAGGCAGAGAGATGGGTCAGACAGACATGAAACATTGATTGGGTGCTTTAAAATATGCTATTTTTATTATTATTGTTATTATTATTTTGCTCTTACAGCACTTGCTTCTCTTCCCTGTCTCTCAGCACAGCAAGGATGAGAGCAGGAGGAAAAGAAAAGAGGATGGAGGAACAGGAGCTGTCAAATAAGAACTCTTGGGTTTCATAGCATCTGTCTAAGGAGACGTCAGATATTTATGATATGCTGCACAGCCATATCACCTTTCACTGCCACTGATAAAAGACTTCTGCATGTGTTTCCTCGCTCCAAGCTCCTCTTGATGCCTCCTCCTCTCCCTTGGAAGTGCATTTAGGGGATTAGAAGATCCTCTGTAATGGTGAAGAGGAACGACTTACAGATCATAGCAGGAGAGAGGACGCGCGGTAGCATAAGTTAGGTTGATGAAACACACCCAGATAGGCAGCTCTCTTCCAAAAAGCAGCCAGGGGGAAATGAGAAGAGCGAAGAACAAACATTGTTTCTAAATTTTTTGGTATTTATATTTGGCACATTTATATAGGCTTTGTTTACAAAATAAAGTTTGCAGAATCTCAATTCTATGTGTAAATTGAATGATGATAATTGAGTTCAATAGCAAGCTTGTTACATTTTTTTCATATCCATAAGTTTGAGTGGGATTGTAAGTAATAAGAGCCACGGAGTATGTAAAACTACATTGTGAATCTCCTTTTTGGAGCAAAGCCAGTTGCAATGTGTGTATTTTTCAGAGAAGATGCTTTACTCCATCTGTCCAATGGTATGAATCAGGGACATACTGCTTGCATGGCAGTCTGAGGTGAATTTCATGTCACTGTGAGGTGGAGAGTCTGAATGAGGCCATGGACCTCTGACATATGTCATCCTACTCTGTTTTTCTCCACATTTCCTGTCCCTCGCCACTGTCAGCTTGCCAAGGCAAAACGCCATGAAAATAATCTTGAAATATAGAATGTAATTTCTCTCAGTTGCCTTTCTAATGACTGTCAAATCTATTTTATGTTGTTTTATGTTTCTCAGGGTTTGTACCGCACTAACAGTATAGTAATACAGTACTAATCTGATATGCTCCTAATTAGGTCATGATTCTTAATTGTTATTATAGGGATTGCTTTTGTTAATGGTAATATATATTAGGAAAAGGTCTAACCGAATACAAATTGGTCCAATTGATTTCAATTGGTACATCATTTTGCAGTAATTTGCATCAGCATATTGTCAAATTTTATTGTAAAATTGCTTGATTAATTCTGTGCATTACTATAAATAGAAAAAATAGTCACCAATTAATGCTGTAGATCAGCATGATACAAGTCATAACGTATTTACAACTGCTGCATTTTCAAGAGTCATTAAAGGGCCTCCAAAAAGTGAGGTGGTAAAATAAAATCATGGGAGATATATCAAACCTAATAATAATTAAGTGTTGTCAAATAGACCTCAGATACAACCAGTAAAGGATTACCTCGTGTAGGCTGGAACACCCTGGAGGTAGGTAAAGTAGAGTTCTCGATTTGCCGAGAACTGAGTGAACTGAAATCTCAGCAAGCTTATCCAAGCTGGAGATACTGTTTGTATGCAGTAACGAGGCTACTACTTTCTCTCAGTAAAAGCAAGAATTTTTCCTTCTCTAATTACCGTTAATTTCTGTTCATTTAACAAGACCTAACGGAAAATTACTGTGTTTGCAAATCTCTGTCTGTTTTTGTTGAGTATTTCCACTCTGTTAAATTTAGTCAAGCATTTGGAACAGCTACTTTTCTTTCCATGTCTTGCCTTTGCAGCATGTCTGCGTCTTTCAACACTGTGTGTGTGTGTGTGTGTGTGTGCCTACGTTATACATGACATTTATGACTAATCAGCAACAACTAGTCACAATGCCCTCAGCTTAATATCTGCTGTAGATGCATTGGCACTGTGTTATTACCACACCATAGTAATTTGCAAGTAAACAATGAGTTTACAATATTGTCTAGCTTTGATTAGCAGCTTTTAGAATTTTTGAGTAGTTTCTGTGGAACCTCTACTGTATTTACATCTAGTAGCCACATATAGTATCATTAATAGTTGAGTATGATGTAGTTGCACAATTTATAAGTACTCTTTGTAGCCACTGGAAATTGACGTGGCTGTGATGTGAAAGTGCAGTGGATAAATTTTAAGCATAGATGTAGACCTCTTTAAAGATACATTTCATTTTTTCCATTAAGAAACTTTTTTCATCAGTGAAAATCATCTCATTTTGTATAACAATGATTTCCATCATGTGCTCAAAATGCAGATAGACTTCATTATTTTGTGAACTTTCTTTTCTTCTCCTCACTTAACCCTGGCACTGTATCCTACTGTGATGGGCATTGTAAGGGATTACTGAAGCTGCAGGAACAGATGGATCATCAGCACTATATAGTTGACCAATGGGATGGAGATCCACAGATTGCTCTTTGTTGCTACATTGGCGTAGAACTTCCTAATCTAGTGTGACTGATGACAGAAGACGCCGCTCTCAGCTGCTCTCTCCCAGGGGCTTATCATTCTCTTCTTCCTTGTATCAATCACCTCAGAGTCAAGCCATTTGGTCATGCTACATAGCCTTAGCCTTACCTCCTGTGGTGTCTCCAACTGTACTACATTATACTGTCTTCCACATAAATCCAAAATCTCTCCTTCACATGGTGACTTTAAATCTATTGTTTCATGCTGAATAGCACTTAGGGCAGAGGGGCAAAACGGGAAGACAGAGAACAGCAGGTGGAAGTTCACCCTTAATGTTGCTTTCACTCGTAACTCCACTAAACAATGAAGATGAAGGACAACCCATTGTCTGAGCAGCTCTGCTGTGGTCGTGTTTCCCATTCATGCGCTAATTTGTACATCCCACTTACCTCTGGCTCAGTTCAGCAGGAACAGGAAGTGATCGACCTCCCATTGCTAACCCTGTGGGACACTGCTGACCGCAGCACTCAGCGCTAACCAACATTACAAAGACATCAGTACTAACAACATATGTGTGACTGATGAGACCAACTGTCTTTGCTCAAAAGAGACATCAGCATAGACAACAGAGAGCACCTTTGAAGCAACACTGTAGTCACGTGACTGTTGCAGAGGCCCTCGGCAAGATGAAAATGCTCTTAAGTGAAAGGGATGAGTGGGGGGTTAGGTGATTGAGTGCTGTCAGAGAAAGACTGACAGTATGATCAAAAGCTTAGTCAATTTATGGATCTGACTTTAATGCAAAATCGTGTTGTTTTTTTTTGTTATACTCTACAGTCAGGATAACTACTCAAACAGCTGTTTTTAACTGTGATTACATTCTTGTATCAGTGACATTTTTATGCGTTGCCGAGCAAAGGGAGGGTCTGCAATATGGAGTCCAACCTTTGAATGAGAGGCTTCTCACCTTTTGCAGGTGCAGATTTATGAGGTCTCTCATGAATCTTGTACATCATGAGCAGATATTGACTCTCAGAGTGCCGGCAGAGCGAATGGTGCTTTTGGACTGCAGCTTGAGAGAGCTGTCATTTTGTAAATAACTCCTAGGAGCTGACGTCTGATGAAATGTGTTATTAGGCCTGTCTCCAGTGACAGAGAATGAGGTGTTCATTTCAGACATTTGTCTCTATCGACTCCTCATCTTTATACTAAAAGATAAAAATGATGCTCATGGTACTGACAGATGTGTAGCTTATCTACGTATGTAGGCTTTTGTGTTTGAATCTCCTTTTGTCTCCTCTTGCAAAAACACAATGCTATTAAAAAAATTAATATTTTGTCTTAGTGCAGTGTCTTGGCCTCAATCAATGAGGTCTTTTTCTGGAATCACTCAGCGTATTGGAAATGTCAAATCCATCTTGGCGGCCTCTGTAATGAGTAGAGGGGTGCTGGCTTTAAGTCATTCATTTTGTTTTATTGACCATTGAATTCCATAAGGAAAATCACACTCTGAGGCCTCAGTCACATGTTAATGAAAATACGGTGGACCTTGAATGTATTGCTAGAAGTCCTTCCTGAGTCATATCCACAGAGCATATTTAGACATGGCTGAGCTAAATCACATCAACAGCGATGTCATGCACCGACCGTATGAAGTTGGTTTTGCACAGAAATAATTTGAATGTGCCCCCCCACCCCTGCAATTTTCCTCTTGGATTCCTACATTGGTTGAACCATTTCACTGATGCTGAACGTCTGCTGGGTTCTGAATTTTCTGATGTTAGAGAGTCCAGATTTTAAATGTGCTGAAAATTCCGAGCCCCTGCAGTATCTCTGCTATCTCTGCTGCAGGGACTCTGTTGAAGAAAAAGTAGAGCAAGTGATACACATAGTTATTACCTGATGAAAAGTCATTACAGTATGTTTTGAAGCTTAGGTATGATTGCAGCAAAATGAGTTTCTTTGATACAGTTGTGGAGAATACCACTCAGATAACAGAGAAGCTTGATTGTCAGCAATTCACATGTGGGCCCTTTTCTCCACAGAGGCATGATTAAAGGTAAATATACTTAAGTGCCCTCTGGGCCAAGGACTTCATTGCACCAAGGGGTAAACTTTCCAAAGCGCACTGTTGGACCAGCATATGGTTTAGGCATGTGAAGAAACCAAAAGCTGTGCACACAATAGAAGAGCTGGGTAATTCCATTTGCAACAAGATACATGGGCAGAGAGGGGTTTGAGTGTGTATTCAGCAATAATCCTGGAGAGGGGGAGGGCAAGAGGACTCAAGCTGCGCAATTACCAGAAGAAAGAAGCAACATAAGACTCTTCACATATGCACACAACAGCTCAGTTATTTCTTAATTTCCTAATTCAACACAACAAGCAGACTCAACATGGCCTGAAAGAAGACTTTATTTCTGCTTGAATCATTGCAGTATGTGCTCGTCACTCAGCGATGCCTCTAGCTGCATGCCAGAGAGGTATTTGAAGTGCATGAGTCCTGCTTCTACAAATCACACTTTTGTCGAAGGGGAGTTTGTGCCGTTTTTACTGCTCAACCAGATATGTCAGGTACACAACTGTGTTGTCGCCTGCCTCTTCCAATGACCCTGTTTTCTGTACCCTGAAGCCATACCCAGGCTGTCCCTTAGATTTGTTTTTGCCACAAAGGAGTCCAGTCAGGAACCTGGGGCCCGAAGGGGAAGCAGGCAGCGAGGCCTAATGATGAGAGAAGGGGATTCAGGGCCAGCAGTATCAACCCTACCCCCCCATACCACACACATACAAGCATCTCTGTGTAGCAGCATGATGACAGTGGGGAGGGCCCTGGAGTGTCAACCCAGTTGTCTCTGAAGTATGTCTACAGAACCATGGATACTGTATACAGGTCAACATGGCGGCTTCAGTCTCACAAATGACGCATGCTGCTTATCAACTAAAGCTAAATCTAAGAAGACGACCGTGGTCAGAATATAAGACAGGAGCTGCATTCAAAGGCATGCACCACTCCCTTAATAAAGTAGCTCAACATTTACGTTTAAAACATTGTAGGGACAGGGCAGATTGGGAATTAATTATACACACAGTGTTGTGGTGAAGTGTAAGGAGTCTTTACATTCATGTATTGTGTATTAATGACATGAAAATGTACTTAACTTAACCTTAAAATATTTCTTTATGCATCTTCTTTGAAATTAAACCGACAGAATTCCTCATCTTGAGCAAATGTGTGGGCTGCTATCCCTTAGGTCATCAATTTGTTTATTGTGTTAACAGAAACATATGGAAATGAAACCTCTCATCTTGTGTGGTCAGTATTTATCTGTTGACCAAGTGAATACTTTGAAATTGAGGTTAATCACTATATAGAAACCATCACTGAATATGCCATCACCAGTGCTAGAAAATAGAAAATATTTTTTTTTTGTGTGTAAGAGGACGAAAAGTAGTTTGATTTAGATGTGTTTGGCTTTGCTTACTTTAGATTTAGCATAGCAATAAACAGAAAAAAGGATATGCATGCTATAAAATAGTGATTTATTTAGTCGGTTGAGAGTAAAGCTTATACAGGAGCTGGTTTCCTGTGGAATCCTATGGTAATAAAAAAGACATAGCAACACGAGTTATTCATATGTTAATCTTGTTTTGCCAAGAGGCATGGTCTGTTTATATGTATCATATAAAATTTTATAGGGCATTTCACAAACCCTCCCTGGGTTTAGGTATTACCTATGTGGTATATGTGGGCAGGATGGGTAGGTTTTCTTTTCTATACTAAGCTCTTATGTTTAGAAATTAAAATGATCTGTCTTTTGAGAAAATTTTACCTATGTTAAAATATTTCTTATCATCCATTATTTTAATGTCTCTGTTCTTGAGTAAAGCACTCCTTTACTCTGCAGTATGTTTGTACTATAGTTAACAGGCAAGAATGTCTTAGAATTCTTTGTTTCAATTACTGTCACTCTTATTGCTCCAGGCAGCATGACAGCATCTTAGTGTCAGGATTTTGAGAGTCTCTGGCTTTTAACCATCTTAGCTGACAATACCTTCATTTCTTGACAGCTTAAATTCATCCATTCTGCTGCCATGTGACAACAGGAATTTTCTCCTGCCTACCCCTTCACTCTTCACTCTCCTTTTTCCTCTCTTTTACACGGTTATGCCTCTCTGTATTCCACAATCAATTATCTTTAATGGCATTTGATGGGCAAAATGAGGCATGTCAGAAAATGTTGGGTCTCTTCCAGTTTTAAGTGTCATTTCATCTAATTCCCCATGCAAACTGGAAAGAGTTTAAGTTTCTACAGTTCTACAGGGACAAAGTTGGATCCGGAGGATGGCAATCATGCAGGCATTATTATTTATAGAGGCCATCCTGCCTATCTCCAAGGGACAATTCACTTCAAAAACAAGACAGATTTTTCCCTTCCCATTTATCCCTTTTAAATTGTTTTGGTTTGAGTCACCCAGTTTTGGAGATATTGGTATAATGATTTCTGCCTTCTCTGGAATATAATGGAAATAGATGAGCTTTGGCTTGTGATGCTCTAAGTGGCAGAAAATACATTTTGAGAACTCAATCTTAATGTCTCCCAATTCAAGATAACCCACAGACTTGTTGTGAGCAGTTTAATGTCGGGACTATTTTTCCTGTTTCGAACTACCATTGACCTGTATCATAGAAGGAGACATTCTTCTAATGAACAAAAGGCTTGTGCTGGTAACAGGTGGGGATCAATGCAAACATTAATGGCTTTCTCCTCAGCTGAGCTGTAATGAAAGCTAGATCAACAGTGCTAGCTAAGCTATATTCCACTTCCTTCTGGTAGAATGGAAATGGTTTCCACATAAAAGTCCTCACAACAAGGTCTGTGGTATATCTTGACTATCCAGGTCATGATTTCTGGAAAGGGGCATTGCTGATAAGTTTTTCAAATGTAGTTTTCGTTTGCTTTGAGCACCACAAGCAGAGAGCATCTGGTTTCATTATATTGTAGAGAAAGGTAGATATCTCTACAGCTGTATCTCCAAAACAGGGTGACTCATACATAAACAATCAACATGGATAAACAGCACTGCAGGTAAGAGAGAAAAAAAATGTATTTTTGTTTTTTATAGCAACCTGTCCCTTTAATACAGGCTCTGGCTGTTAGTATTGTGTTTGCACAAAAGCACCTGCTTGGCACCTGAAGCAAATTGCCGCCGCTGCTGATGTGTAATGGTGAGAAAATATTCCGCTGCCCCATGTTTCCACCTCAGTTTGGTTCAACCACTGACACTTTTCCTGTCCATCATTAAAATTTCTGAGCGTGGCTTTGTTCCCCAGTTCTGTAGGTGTGTAGTATTCATCAGTGGTACAGAAATAGTATTTTGAATATAGGCTACAAATTGAAATGCCATGTGATATAAATACCTGCTTTCCTGGTGCAGAGGAGAGATTGTGAGCTTCCCTGCAGATCCACATCTAATTGGCTCGCTCCATAGTTTGTCGATTCCTGTCCTGTGGCTGTACTTCAGTGCCCATTCACACCTTTCCCCAGCATCCCTGCAGGTAGAGTGTGAAATCCATTTGTTTCAAGGCAGGAACCAAAGCGCTCTCTGCCCTGTGACAGACCATTTTGTCTGCGGCCCCAGACAGTTCCTATTGAGCTAAACAGGTATAACTCAATGGTATAAGTCAGGCGGCTAATAGTGAGTCATTAGAGAAACTTCAACTTGAACCCAAAGCAAGCGTTTCTGCCGTGGTGCTGTGGCCACCCATTGTTCCACGTAGTTCCGGCGATAAGCACACAATTAGTGGTTCGACTAAGCATCAGCGGGGGCCATGAATCATGAAGTCGCACCATGTCGACTTGGTTCAACCTGGGTTCAAAAAAAAAAAAACCTCTATAGAAACCAATTTAAAAGCAGTGCTCTCATTCCATGCTTTAGCTTTTTAGGAGCTCCACCTCTGGAGGTGACATAAATAGGTCTTAACTCAACAGTAAAAAAGGGGGAACTGTTCTTATGGCATGGTTAATGACTGACCTTTTCAAACTGTGTACGGGGATAGCCCTGAGAAATGAGTCTGCCATCCAGAACCACTGATAACCTGCCAGCTGACCTTGACTGCAGGTAAACACCAGGTTCGTTTGTGCCTCTTTCTAATATCCATTAGCATGTTCTGAATACATTTGGGATCTGCCGTTCCTCAGAGGCTCTTTGTGAAGATTTAGTGCCCGATGCCACAAAGTTTACTTCCTGACTGAGGAATAGTACAGGCCTAATGAGAATGAGGAATTTAAAATGCTAAATCACCACAGTTAGGGCACCACCTGTCTCTGGTGTGCCCTGGTAATTATCTTGCATCACTACTTTCTCATTTCTGCCCACCGAGATGACATTAGCATAGAACAGGAATGGCTCTGCATACACTAGATGAGGCACTTGGCTGATTGCATGCATGTCCTGACCCCCATGTCCAACACACAACTAGCGGAAGCTCTCCAGATCATAATGAACCCATAGGATGTTTTCTGGCTTCTCACAAATAAACAAAGGGCTCAAATGTTAGACTTTGTATAAATTAGCATTAATGACTTCATTATGTTTCTGGACAGTGTTCTGTTCTCACAATCAGCACTTCATTAAGTGGTGTTGGACAGTTAATTGAAGTTCCTTTTCTGTTTAAAAGGTAGTTTGACAAGTCGCACACCTGGCCCCATTTAAGCAGACATAGCGGATGAATGTTTATGAGCACCATGTGTCAAACCTAATCTGCTTGAACCAAGGTAAAGTCTTTTAGCTCAATTTAAAATGTGTTTTGTAATCTTATTATATTATTTATGTTGACTTCAGGCTTGTATGTGTGTGTGTGTGTGTGTGGTTGTTTCTGTTTTCTGTTTTAGTCTAATCCACAATGAGCTGCTTAAAGGCTGACTGAGACTGTAGATCAGATTGGCAGTTTTTGAAATGTAATGCATTTGAATTATTGCCATGATCTTGCAGGTTATGTAAAATAAGCCCGGGTAGCGTAGTAACTGCTTAATACCACACGCTGTATGTTTTACTATCTGAATGTCTTTTCTGTGCTTCAGAATAGAAAATTGATGAATAAAGAATAAAGACTGGAGTAGACAGGCTCAGGGATTGTTGTTGAAGATATTTCAGAGCTGACTGCCTTATTTTGCCGCCTGCTGTTGGCATTAGCCGTCCACATTAGGAAGTTGTCAATCTCAAACCACTGCGAAACAAATCACCTTGTGATGGTGAGACAGCGGAGGAGTGAGGTGCAGATGAGACAGCTGATTAAAGGAACACCTGTGTTCAGACTACATTATATGACAGGGTTTATAAATAGTGCGGTGTGTAGTGTACAGTACAGTAAACTGAAGTGATGGAAAGGCTTCTCATGTCTTACAGATGGGGCTGTTGGTCATTCTAAAATCAAATCTTGTGGATATACCATAACGTTGTGCTCTCTCTCTTTGTTCCAATTCATTGCAAAATAATTATTAAAATTTCATGATGCTGCGCACACATTTACATATTTGGCTGCTGTCAGTGGCAGACTGTTAAGTAGTAGAAAAGAACAAAGTAAAAAAAGACACTGTTGCTATGGAATTGGTAGCACTACAACAAGAGCAAGTTGATTAATATTTGTCTGTTATTATTTATCCAATGTTGACTCTGAATGAATTATCTGGACATTTCTTCGGCCTCTTTAGTCTTTTCTGGGCCTGACTTCTGTCGGATGTGCCTCAGGGACTCGGACCTAATAGCCTTTATCGATTCAGGCAATGGCCGTATGAAAACCTGCTTTCCCCAGGTCTCATTTTAATGTGGCTTTTGCACCTATACCCACCGAACTGTCAATTGGTTTCTGCCTCTTTATGGAGTTGTAGGGGTGAGGTAGTTAATGATATCACCACAGTGTGAAGATTAGAACTCAATTATCTGCCTGTGCCATGGACCTGGGTTCTGGCCCAACATATTAATCATTTTTCTTGATAGAGTTGCAGTATGGTGGAAAAGCAGCTCATATCCACATGAAAAAGGAGCCACTGTGCAGGGAGGACTATACAGTAAAGAGAAAATCTTAATGGTTTTTCTTTCTTTTTTTCTGCCATTCTGTTTTTTTTGAATATTGTCCTCAATGCAAAAATACAGTGATGCACATATAGTGTTTTTCATTAGCTCTTCAGTCCTGTCCTTTGCAGTTTCGGCTCTAGGATCAAAAGCTTTCAATTATTGTAAGCCGTCTCAAAAACCTGTGTGAACTAATTGAGCCCTGTAGTCCAGATACAGAGTTCCATTTTAATATTTAAATCACTAAACTGTCCTGAGGCTCCTCATATTGTTCATTCACGTTAAAGTCATGCTTTGAAAAAGAGTCTGAGAATAGAAATGCACTACTTTTCAAAGCCAGCTTAAAAGGCACTCGCTCAGACAGACTTAATGGTAACATTTGCGCTATGCGGGGTATCAGGGGATGCAGTCAGTGTGGAAGTTTTCCCTGAATACTGCAAAAGAAATGTAGTTTCTAGTCAGCCATTTACAGCTAGAGTACTTTAAACTTTCAAAATTATATCTTCTTTGGCTAAAAAATAAATCTTTTCTACTGGGGTGGACATGTGATTGCATCTGTTGAGAATTTAGCTAAATCAAATCAGTGTACTAAACATCTGAATATTGCATTAAATGGCTTTTTTAAAATACATTTTTGGTGGCATTCAATTCACATATGTAATTCAATTTATATGATATTATGTCATTGTTAAAACAATAATTTTGTGCTATTGCATCATTTAAAAAGTTATTATTTAATTATTAATGCACCGGTGTTAAACATATAGTACACTGTAAAATTTGTAACAAATTGAAATTCTTAAGTATCTGAACACACCCCCAAAATATAACTAATCTTTTATTTTTTTCACGTAAGGATAATTCATACTTTCTCTTTTGGGAAGCCTGGGTCTTTGAGCTTTCAAAGGAGAAAGCTCTGTATTTTAAAAAAAAGACTAGCATTGAGCAGTGAAACAGATTTGTCATTTTGGTGCTTGAAAATCTTGAGTTGCCATTGAAACTATTAGATAATTAATCTTTATTCATTTTAATGATTTTTGTCATTTGAGTTTACGGCTTTTGAAATGTATATTTTTTCCAAAACTGCAAAATTCAAGTTTTAAGAAAAAGAATAGTATATAATCTCAACAAAGATTATATGTCATCAAAGCTTTTTTTTAGGTTTATTTCAGATTTCTCATAAACTTAGTGAAGATAGTTTTTATGAAACTATTACATTTCTGCCGAACTTTACACATTAATATTCACCTTTTTTACGGAGTGAACAGATGCAACAGAAGCAAAAGATCGCACAGTTGTTTTTTTTTAATTAAAAACTTTGGATTTCTGATAGCTGCGTTGCTGTCCTTTTCATGCAAGCCATAGAGATGCCTTTGTTCAGCATGCACCTTGTTTTTTTATTTAATCATGACGGATGGTGTAGAAAACCTTTATATCTTTCGAAGGTCAGTATCTGTGGCAGTCTTCAGTCAGAGTCTGCCTAATAGAGGCATGTTTCATCAGAGAACTGTGAGGCACGTACAAGATGCACTTTGGTTTTCTTTTTGAGAAAAAAATACAAGACGGGTGATAGTAATGACATTGCCCGCAGTCCGCTGCAGACGCTGATTGAAGAGTCTATTTTGGCTTCAGGAGTTCTGTCAGTGGGACGCGCGCTCCTGGAGCAGGTCGCTGTGATCTTTCTGGCACCCACTGGAGTTCACAAACAGGGCCCCCCCCCCATCCCTCCACCACATGTCCTGGTGGAGGGATGCAAGTTCCCAAGAGAGGTGTCTTTCCTCAGCCAGATGCCAGCCAACGCTGCCTCCTACTGCTGCAACACCTTCATTAACATACTGACAGACCTGACACGTATAAGAGAGCTTTATGAAGCAATCATCCTACTCTGGACACCAAGAGAATTGTTTCATTGAACCTCAACACTTCCAGTATTATATTACAGTTTTTTTTTTCTGATGTTTTCTCTCTAATGTGTCCACTCTGCCTCTCTTCCTCTCTGGCAGTGATGAGATCAGACAGGAAAATCAATAAAGAAAACATTGTGGTTTGACAGTGACATGAAACACCCAAACTCATGCACATCAGTAAAAGTGCCAGTTGTCAGAATAGCTTTAGCTGATAAAGTAGCTGCTTTTCATTTGCTTTCATTTTTTTTTTTTTTTTTGAAACAAATATTATTTAGCCAGTCACAACGTTTGAATCGGTCACAGGTCATCAATGTGTTAATGTCAAATAGGAATTGATTTTATTTCAGTTGTAATAAAGAGAAATACGGTGCTTTGAAAAAAACACTTTATCACAGCAACCTCAGTGCCTGACAAGTGCAATGACACCTTGACAGCTGCGTTTTGCTTAACGTACATGCTGTCAACAGCCAGGGCATGTGATCACATTCACTCCTACAATGTTTACATATATTTACAGATGTTTTTGCTCCTTCTGGGTTGTTTTTACAATTACACACTTAGAGCCAAACTGCTCTGACTGATTAGCATGTTTGTCTTGTTCTAACAGGTGTGCAGTGTACTGCAGTGTTACCAACAAAGGAAGTAAAAGCCTTCCACCCACACAACAGGGTGACTTTCAGCCCCTCGTTGCTTTGAAGTCGGATTCAAAGCATAAAACACAGAGGTTGGGAAAAGATAAAGGAGTATTTTCCCCTATTTTTACAACCATCCTTTCTCTTTGTGAGTGAGTGCAAGTTCACTCTCTTTGTGGTCAGCGCAAGTTCACTTTTCATCACAAAGCCACTCTCGCCTCTCTCATCTGCCAGTGTGAAAAATAGGATTTTACACAGGAGCATAGTATGCATTTGGATGTAGAATTTTGGTTACTCTCAACAAAATTGTGCTCATTCCATAATAGGGCTCCACAGATGACTTACTTTGCCGAATCCGGTGATACAAATGCGAGTGCTGGCTTGAACATATTGTCCAGCCTGAATTCTGTCTGACCATCGAGCACTCGTGTGGTGAGGGTTTATATTCAGCTGTGGGGCTGAGTGCCTCCGTGTCAGAAGGTGAGGACAGTAAGAGGTTTGTCAGGAGGAGAGCACCTGTAAATAATTTAACTAGTCAGGGAGTGAGGGGTCATGGCTCCTGCAGATGCTAGAAGATTCCAAAGGCACTGTTGTGGTTTCACGCTACCTGCATACTTCCATACTTGTCTGCAACACCTAGTCTTGTGATGATGGCTCACAGACATGCAATAGTCCTCATAGTCCCATAGATTATCCAATTCATGACTGAAGTTCCACATCTTCACATCCGCAGGCACATTGATGCAACTCAAGTGCCATAATGAGAGAAAAGCCCATGCAAACATAATGATGTTCGGTATTTTGTATGCTGCATTCATTTTCCTGATGATGCAAAAGTACTGATGTCTCCATTATTTGAGTAATTACTTTGGATATACAGATTGAATAAACACACAGCCAGTTTGTAAGAGTGTTGCAGAAAGCCTTTTGAAGACTATTATTAGACATCTATAGTCTACATTAGTGGCATTTGTTATTCCCGTGCTCTCTCGCTGCTATCTGTGCAGGCTAATAAATTACATAGAAGTCTACAGCATTGTGCCACAGGCGCGGGTATAACAACACCAGTGTTGATACAGACACACCTATGTAGCAAGCCCCAGCTCCCTATGATCTCTTTCATTTCACTCCAAACCTTTAGCCTGCAGCACTCAGGCTTACACAGAGGACATTATCAAAGCATCAGGCACAAAAAAAGGAGACGAGCGCAAGCACATATATTTAGGAATGCTGCAGTGTTCAGAGCTGTGGCAAATTGGTATTGTTACAGTTCCTCATTTTAGTCCGCTCTGCTTCACTGTGCCATTGCATTACCCTGGTGGACTTTGATGGTGGAAAAGAAAGGATGAGGCTTAGATTAGTTTAATGCTACTAATTAACAAAAGGGAGAGGAGAGGAACATGCTGTCTGGTGCTGGATGTCATGCAGACCTTCAGCACCCTCAGCCGCTGTTAATTACATCTGGCGTTTCACTATCTCTCCCAGGAATGGACATGGCTTGCATCTTTTGAGCTGCTGCCTGCATGGCCATTAGAAAGAATAGATATAGCCCCACTAACTGGTAGCACATGTGCTGTGTTTCCCGTTGGCTGTCAGGATTAAAGCAAATGTCAGTCCTGTGGTAAATGGTGTGAAAGTTACAAAAAAAAGACATTAACAGTGATTATTTCTTTTTTATGTTTTTTTTTTCTTCCACCCTTTATATTTTTTTAATCACGGTAGTTATACACTGAAGTCCTTCTGCCCCTATTTTAGTGCCAGGCATGACAATTACTCCATCTCTTATCAACGTCCCTCGCATTTATTAAATGGATGATCTATCAAGTGCTTGATATCCAATTAAGATAGCAATTGTATGGGACTTAGCAGAATAATAGAGTTAGGAAGTCTGCTTCTCCACTGTACAATAGGTGGAAACACCAGCAGCAGCATGTTTGTCTTGTCCAGCAGAGCTAAGCTAGTCCTCCTCTGCAGTTTTTCTGCTACATTAAAGGCTGTAATGTCACTTCTTTTCTCAGTTGGCCAAATGGAACTCACATTTCCTCAGTGTATCAAAAAAAAATGCCACCATCTCCAAACTGCTTGTAAAAATCAGCAAAAAACATTCCTTGAGTCAGCTTTCATGTATAAATATACATATGCACATACATATTAATGAAAATAATTTGGACACAAATTTGCTGTAGCTTGTATCTCTCTTTGGCATGTGTTGCCATGCTCTGGATGTAAATTACCAGTTGCTGTTAATACCTACAGTGTTGTTTGACAAAGTCACGACTTTAAAATGAAGTGTGATAATTAGTGGCGAGGCATTTGCATCTGTTTGTAAGCCTCATCTGTTGTGCCAAGCGCTGGAGCTTCTGACTTTAAATAATTTGTGCAAAACTCCCTAATCGCCAGCTTCAGAAGTTTTTGTTAAAGGTGTAAAACCATCCTTGGGAGCATCATGCCAGTGCTTCACAGGTCTGACTCGTTTTTCTGTGGCAGTGAATTCTCTGCATGCTGAACTCCAGAGAATAGCATGTGGCCACAGGGCCTAATCCAGTTACAATGTGTGCACCAGCCGCACTGTATCACAGGCTGCAGTATCTGGCTCTCCTCAGGCTGTAAGACCACACTCTTGAGAAAAGATACCTCCGAGCCCTACTGTAGTCCAGGATCACGTTGTCCTAATCCATTCCAAAGCATAACCACTATATCCTCCAAAAACAAAACTTGCCCTTGGCCAGAACTAAGGGGTAGCTCACACCTGTCTTCCTGGTATGGTCTCCTTTCTTGCATGTTTCCAGAAGGGAGCTATGAATAAACAAAAACCACAGTTTCTCCTTGAGCCTGTCTGCAGAATAGATTCAAGACTTAATTTATCTTTCTTGTTAGTGTGAGAGACACCGAAAAAAAAAAAGATATGAAAGCTTTTACGAATATAATACTGCTGTGTGTTGTCTGCAACTCCATGATTTTTGATAGACTGTAATAGGGAATAAAGGCATCTCATTTAATGTAAAGTATGTAATTTCCACATTAAAATGTCTTTGAAAGGCTGTTTCTTTGTTATCTATAGCTGAGTTGTGTACTTATATTTTCCCAAATGTCAGAGAAAGATTATTCAGTTTCATTCAAACAAATGGTGCGTTTCTTTTTGTGGCCTGTGGCTACGTTCTGAGGTAACACCAGTCAGAGAGTGATGAGGGAAGTCAGCAAATGTGATTAAATGTAATGCAATTCAATCTTCATAACATTACCTCATCCATGAAATTTCTGTCTAATTTGTCAGATACATTTTCATCAGCGAAGGTGTCTGTTGAAATGAAATAAGCAAAATCTTCAGTGTCACTATAACATGCATCAAACTGTCTTGTGTTTTTTTATTATTATTACTAAAAGTGTGACCTTTAGCAGCACACATTAAATACTGTGCATTTGAATGAGAAATCTATTCATATCAATCTACTACTGCAGTAGAAGCTGTGCTAAGGGTACAGTTTATCACTCTTGGCTGTATATCTTAAGAACTTATAGGATTTATGATTTTAGCATTGTTTTTGCATTGTTTTTTAACAAAATGTATTAAAACCCAATGCGGTCTTGATTACTCAGTTTTTTTGTCACTTGAAATGTACTGCTTTAATACACTGGCAATGCTTAAACCCAGATTTGCCAAAATAATGGGAAACCTCTCTTGATTGCATTATGATTCACACATTTTGGTTTTGGACAAGTGTAGAAGTTTTGTGATTTATAATTATCATATGAACATTAATGCTGTTTTTCTAAGCTTTTTTGCTCTCTTTTTTTGTTACTCCTTGGCTGATTCATTTTTGCTGTTACATTTTCTTGCTTCTGTAACACAGAACTGAGTATGCATGGAGTCCCTAGTTTCTATTTTAAACCGAGGCTGGTTTCAGGTGACAGGAAACTATCACAATTAAAGAGCGAAGCATCTGATTCTTCCTCCATCTGTGTTGAATTTAACGGTTATCATGGTGGACGTTGATCTCAGTGTCGGTGCAGGCCAGACGTTGTGAGGTAGATGGTACTCAATCAGATAGGGCTTATTTTGAGATTTGTTTTTCCTCCCAGGGGCATCTGGTGCCAATTTTCAGAGGGGTTCAGACATAATTATGGCTGGAATGTAGATCATCATTCAGTGCACTTATCTGGCCAGTCATGTGCTTAAAAAACAACCTGTACAGTAAATGCTGAAATATTTCCCTCTTACGTTTGTTTAAAAAATTGCTGTAATGTGCAAGATGGTTCACACATCCTGCTAATAACAACTCAGAGGGAACCTTCACTAGTTTGATAATAAACACAGAGACGAGGAAGGACCATATCTAGTTTCTTGTACTTCTTCGGTGTAACTAATGTCTGTTCTTCTCTCTTTTTTTCCATGCTGTCGTCCTTTCGGTCCAATCATCATTTGTGGTGTAACACCATTCAGGTAAGTCATATGCTATCTGTAGTTTTTCTGTCTGGTCCTGTGCTTTTAATTTCTCTTGAAAATTATCAGCGGAGCAGCTCATATCCTCTAGCTGTCTTTAGCAGGTTGAAGCAATCACTTCTGTTGCCTCCTTGTGGCTCCTTTTTATCGATTGAGTGTCTGTATGATTCCCTGCTCTGCACTAAGAAATTACCTGTGCTAGAAGATACAGATAAATTAAAGGCCAGCCATTTTAAAGCAAAGCAGTTGCAGAGGAAAAAGAGCCGCTCAGAATCTGAAAGAGTCCTCTCCTCTTTTCTTTTTTTCCTCCTCTCCTCTTCTCTTTTCTCCTCTTCTCTCCTCTTCTCTTCTCCTCTCTTCTCCTCTTTTCTGCTCCAGTGAAGTTTCGTAATTAGATTGTTATAGCACTGACTGCTCTTGGGCTTGCTTCTGTTTTATATTCAGATGACTCAAATGATTTGTCTCATGATTTCATTGTCCCTGTTTACTTGACTTTGACTGTGCTGATGTGACAGTGTTGTGGCTCGGGAGGTAAGAAAAGCTTAGGGGAAGTGCAAATCAGAGAAAAATAAACAGTGTTTACACAAGAGTGCTCCTGTTGAATAATTAGGCCTTTTTGTGTTCTCGGAAGATAATCCAATTAGAGTATCCAATAATGATTAACTCTCTGTATATTAATCAGTTGCTGACACAATGGCACTTCAGTTCTTAGAGTGATTGCCGCTGGGACTTGTAACATATGACTGTGATATAAGGGGTTGTGCAAGAGCATTTACTGTCATGCCAAGAAATATGTGTAAACTTCTTTTTTTCTTAATATAAACTCAACTGAATGTCCTTAATTGTACATCTGTGCTCATATCATATTATTTTAGAAGAGCATCGGAAGCACAGTTCTCCAGGGGACGGTCCGAAATAGAATTTATGGGATGTGAATATCATGGGAATGCTCTTTTCTTAATGTTTCAACCATCCCACTGTCCAAAACCCCCAATTCCGGTCCCATTCCCACATTTAATTGCTGCCGACAGTACTTACAGAAAAGTCCTGTGTAAAGTGGTCTGGCTGCTGTACAAGCGTGTTTGCTAAAGCCTGGCCAGATCTGCACTGTGGTCCAGAGAAGTGGGCCAAAACCAACAGATGGGTAGAGCAGAGGAAACGCTGCTGCAGTGTTTGTCCCGAACACCACGCCAAGCGGGTGTCCCTCCTCAGTGACTGACCACTTGGCCTCGCATCCACTGGGCCGATGCCAGGGGAAAGACAGAGAAAAAGGGAGAAAGCAGCGAATAATAGGGAAGTGGATTGAGAGGTGACCTCAGGTCTCATGTAAATCATATAACCTTGTGGGTAACCTCCTAAGCGGTTCGTACCTGCAAAAAATATGCAGATGAATGCACACTCGGACGTACATTTTTCAGTCAAACAAGCATCAGATTTTGCCCAGCAGCTTTTACTTACTGATGTCATGATGCATCCTCTGAGATACAGCCTCCTTATAATGCGTCATCCTTGTTCCTCCTACCAGAGCTTACCATTAGCCAAAGTCTGCAGGTCGATGCTGAGCCAGGGGCAAGCTGCCCTCTCAGTGTGTGGGTGGAAGCAGTGTAAGGGGAGCGCTAATGCTTAATATGGGCTGCCTCTCCTCTCCCTGTAAACAGGATATAATATCTGCTCTTGATTAATGATGCAGGGCCCATCCCCACGCAGCTGAATGCATTAGAGCTTTAATCAGCAGATATGATTGCTTTGTACTCCGTCTGACTGCACCAGGGGGCCTCGTGGGGGTTTGGTGGCAGTTTATGACAACTAGCTGTCGACAGAAGAAAAGAGAAATAAAAAAAGGTTTAATGATATTCAATCTGACAGTGCCTTGGAATGGTTTAAAAGGGATGCAGAGAATGTAATCTTGTTCTTTTCCTCCATAACGTTTGGATTCGGAGGCAGGGGTGTGAAGAATTGCTTAGTTGGGACCAGCATCTGTTTATTCACTGTTGCTGCTAGATGCTCTACACGTTTGGCCTGAGAAAGCAGGATTCAATCCAAAAGCAATACCAACACATTAAAAAGAGTTAGAGAAAACCTGAACGCTGCCCTCAAAAACTCTTCCCAACTTGTCCAAGTAGTGCTGTCCTGCTTGTTTTCTAAACCGTAATAATGCTTCCTCTTCTTTTTCTTTTTTCCTACTATTTCTTTTCTTGCCAAAAATAGTCAAACAGAAAACATTTCTCATCAGCTCCGTCAAAGCAGCCTTGTCACTGATTAGAGACAGTTGCTGGGATGTTTAGAATCCAGCAAGGGACAGATTTTTTTTTTTTTCCTTCTGGGACTCATCTGGTTCCCACTGTTACTTTTGTATTGCATGCACACTGAAGGACTACTTTGATGTGCTTTCTTCTGGCAAAAACGTGCCCCAGCTGTCTTTGCTGCGTACAGACTGTTACTTCTGTCTTTATCATATATTCTTTCCAGCATTTGAAGCATAACTGTTCCTTGTTACAAGGTTTGACATCAGTTTCCAGATCTGCTTGTATAAGAAGATGATAAAATGCGGTGGATAAAAAATCTTCGGCCCCTAGGTACCACTCTGTCTCTATCACCAGCGAACACCTCATGTGGTTATTTTCACTGTCGGCTTGGTAACTGCTGCAGTAACAATAGACTGTCAAATGCTTTCCGGTATAGTAACCACCCAAGTGTTCTCTGAAACAAGCGCATCAACATTTTACTGAATTTAAGTGGGTCTATCTTGAAGTGCAATTTATTCTGATACCAGTAAAGAGTTTCCATTCCATTACTGTAACACACATCTTGCTATAATTGGGTTGTGCAGATGAACCCACTAAAGATTGCATAAATTGCTCTCACTCTGCTTGTTTATTTAAAGAGACTCATATGCTCATTTTTACTGCCATTTCCCAATCTGCAGAGGAAGAAGTTAGGCAAGTTCCACAAGGACTATTCATCAAGACACGTCCATTTACAAGGGTTATCGACATTTTACATGTTCAAGGGAAATTTAAATGTTTTCATCTAAAAAACAGGCTGAAAATTTTGTGGAATGTGAATCCACAAACACAGGAAATGATCATAAAAGTGAAGCTCCTCCACTGATTGTTGCAAATGTCACACACACACACACCCACGCACACACACACACACACACGCACACACACACACACACAAACACAAACACAGAGCTTTTTCTCTGCTAATGTAGTCTACACCAATATACTCATGTTAA
>JAQNCA010000003.1:8442777-8462986 GCA_029783725.1 Acanthurus tractus
TCAGCATTTGTGTGTATGTTTGCAATTCTAACAAGAAATTCCTGGATTTTGTTTGTGGTTATGGTTGTTATCCCTAAATATGGTGTTTCTGTTTTCTCTCCATAGTTGCTAGTTTGCTAGGTGATTCATGTGGTGTTTTCCTGCTTTCACCTAATTCAATTTGATGTAGGCTCCAGTGTCTCTCATGACCTGTGATGAGCGTGTCACTGCCATGCTGACTGCCTGCTCTCATCTCTATCTGCATTTCTGGCATTGGCGCCTGCCTCCTCTGGTGCAGTTTCTGCGGTTATCATAATGAAGGAATGAGCAGGAGATAGGATTCCTTGTATTCTTGTTTAAGCATGATATGTGGCTGCAAGGGCTGAAGAATGTGTGTTCGAATGAGTTTTGACATTCACTTTGCTACGTGTCCAAACTGGTAGCACAGTGCATTATTCACTCATAATGCACTCTTTGTGTAATGCTAATGCCTTCTCCCTGCTCCAAATGCCAATAGCATCCTAGCACACTTGTCAGTGTAATAACCCAATCAAATGCCAGTCTGCTCGCCCAGCACTCAGTGCCACTCAAAATGTTGCTGTTGCAAAAGAGATTGTTGTCATAACATTAATGCAAATGTGTATGTGTGATTTTTTTTTTTGGTATCTGGGAGAAAAACTCTGAAAACTTAAGAGTAAATATCCGTTAACAGTCCTTGATAAACTCTCTGAGAGAAGTAAACATCCTGCGCTGAACGCTATCCTCATGTAAATTTCTGTGACACATCTTTTGAGCGTGTCCAGTATGTTTCATCTTTATGCATTCCCTGATGAGAGGCAAAGTACTGACATCAGTGCTTTTCATTTCATCTGAGGCAGTTCCCAAGTAAGAAATGTTAACCATGGAACATAAAGTTTCACTCCTGACTGTCGGTGAGGGTCAATGACAGCGATGCTGGAGCAGCCAACAGATGCTTGGTCAGGAGAAGTACCCATGGATTTAGTGAGCAGAAAACACTCAGATCTCACATAGTGAGGAAAAGACTTGCTCCCACATTATCAGCATTCACATTACAGGCTCATTAACAAGAATAATGGAGCTCAATAAAAGCAATCAGGCTCTGAAATAAACTACAATTAAACAACCTTATTTTTCCCCATTAGAGGAGGAGCACGCCTCTGGGCTGAAGGAGAGGACATCGCTCCAGTCTTTTCCCATCTGCTGCAGACTGACATTATTGCCGTGCACTCATGACAGCAGCATACTGTAAACATCAGACCAGACAAACAGGACAAAGAGGAGGATTTTTGAGCATTCCTGTTGTTTGAGGGCTCCATAATGCTTCCACCATGCTACGCAAACACATCCCGAAGCTTTTAATGTCTAGTTACATGATGCTGCACTAACACATTGTGTACTGTTGTCTTTTTGCAGAGTATCATTCCCTCAATAAATCCATCCAAAGCCCCAGCATGAAGTGTGAACTGTAGTGCGCAAACATGTCGCACGGCTTTGCTTTCGGAGCTGCAGCTCCATGAAAGGCCTGTCTGCTTAGGGGGTATAATTTAATTGAGGGATTAGCATTACTGTGCAGGGTATAATATACTTCTTTCAGCACCTGCCATTTAACCTTGCTGGTGGTAAGCAGGACTTGCAGGAACAGAGAGAGGGGTTAGCTTTAATCGTCAACATGCTGGAGCCCTGAACGGTGGCTGGGGGTTTCGAGCCCCCCTTATTGATTCCAACAGATGGCAGAACCAGAGAGAGAGTTTTTCCGCTGACTCGATGCCCAGATGAACAGCAGTGGAGAGCTTGCCATGGCTTCATTAAATATTCACTCACAGCGACAACACGACAAACATTAAGCACACACAGACAAGACAGAAAAGTACCACAATAAAAGTGCTACTGTGCAGATAGCTGAAAAGAACATTATGCTACATCCAACAAATAAAATGTACCTCATTCCCATGCCTTTTCAAATATTGAACAGTCAGCAACAATGGCTTCTATAGCTCAGTAAGCTTGATATTACAAGTCGGAATTGTATTAATTATTCATTCTGAATTTATTGTCTCATTTTTTTCTGCTAAAACTTCCCCATGTCTACTTGGGAAGGCTCACACATTTTCCATCAGAGCCCCAACAATTATCATTATTAATCAGTCTTTCAGTCGTGCTGTTTCAGAGAAACTGCAATTTAGCACTTCACGAAACAGCGACGGTGCGAGTTGCGCTGAGTCTTGGAGGAGTTTGTTGTTGTGTAGTCTTCACTGTGAGCTGTTATGAATGCAAAACATTCCTATGAACTTGGACCACCTGAGGATTTGTTTATGTTAGCAATTAACTGGAGGAAAGATGATTGTTGGGCAGGTCAAGAAAATAATTACAGGACTTAGGCAATGTCAGGCGTCACATTAGGGCCACATCAAGACCTGTCTCTGCTGTCTAGAATTAAGTATGAAAACATGCAAATGAGGCTTCAGTGCTGTGCAGCAATGCACTTCTTGTAGCACTGCAATAACAAGCTCATTGAGATGCAGTGCCACCAGGCTGAAGTAACTCCTATTTATTCTTGCAAAATGTCTATTTAAATATGTCCTGAGATCTCCAGAGCTACCTATTGTTAGCTGACAAACAGGTGTTAAAGCATAGAGAGGTTTAAATGACAGTCATTACATAAAATCTTACGAAATTTGTGAGAGTTCAAAGAAACACAGTTCACTGGGTGGCAGCATGTGTCTCATCTGCACTGTATGCCAAGCGAAAGGGGTAGAGCATAGCGTAACCACTGTAATGTAGCAGTTTATCTCCTGCTGTGCTCTTTCCTGTTAAGTATTTATGCACTTATACTGTTATAAAGCATGTTAGGTGAGACCATCCGACGAAACTGATGATGATATTATGACAATCACGCAGTAGGGTTTGTTTTTTTGTTTTTTTTTTACCACATATGAACACCCAATATGATCATTCAAATAGTACCACTTCAAACTTTAAGAACTACATGTCCTTGAACCACATTTTCTGTTCAGTGATCTTATGGGGACAGGAAGATGTAAAGTTGAAATTTTACGGGTCGTCTTTTGTAATGCCCTCTTTTGGCAGATGTGGTTAAACAGAGCCCAGAGCAAATTTAATTGTGCATATCTGTTCGTGCCTGATTTTCAGTGTGTGTTTGAAAGAGAGTGAGAGAGGAGGGGTGCGAGAGAGAGATGGAGAGAGAGAGAGAGAAAGCTTTAGGAGACGTGAGCTTTGTAAACATACAGCTGCGTCCTCTTAAAGCAGGCCCTGTGGCTGTCCCCTCTTCTTCTCTGTGTGTAAGCGATCATGTACCTCTGTCATGATACGGGGCAATAAAACTTAGGCCTCAAACAGCAGTTATTAATTGTGTTTTGCTGTTTCCTCTCTTTCGTCTCCCTTCCCCTCACTGTTTCCTATTCACTGTATTTTGTTTGGCAGAGGGACGAAACATCTTTAATGCATGTGTGCTTTGAATGCTGCTGAACATGATTAGTATCTGTTTTGGTTTGTGTTTTTCTATAAGTATGTTTTGTTTTTTCCTAAATTCATTGTACTGAGGGAGCAAAAGAAACCCCACCAATCCATGTTTGTTTGTTTGTTTGTTTTTTGTAAAATGCCAAGTCAATAGTTATTGTTTGATGCTCATTATTTTTACTTGTGTCTGTCTGTGTTTATTCAACGCCAGGACTTTGTCATGCTGTACTGGATTCTGTACAAGCAGCCTCGGTCTTAGGGTAGCGCTCGGCTCTATCTCTTCCTCTTTGTTTGGATGTCTCCCTCTCCAGGATCACCAGACTGTGCAGCATAAATCTGATTGGCAATGCATCACTGCGGCAATGTGTTTTTCTTTCACACAGAGATACTAAGTGTAAACTGCTAACAGAGACACAGTGAAATGGCAAATGTGAGGAATAAGATGGAAGTAGATGTCGGTATTAGTGGGGATTCTTTGCAAACAATTGCTCAATTCACTGTAGCCAATTTTTAAAATGTTAACTTTTTTTTTCTTGGTGAGAGGCAGCACAATATTTAATCCTGAAGTCTGCTCAAAGACCTCAAGGGTCAGAGGTGGAAGCACTGTTTCCACTTTGTTTAACAGATTTTAATAGCTTCTGGTCAAGCTTTTTAAAGTCTGCGTGGTGTGGTCAGAATTTCTGTGACTCCTCTTGAGAAACTACCCTCTCACATTAAATTCATTCGCTTCAACTTAAAATCCAGGCAAAGGTTCACAGAGCTTATTTAGAATTAAAAGTTTCAAAGATCATTACAAGTCATTGGAACATACTTGTCTAAATAGTTCTTGCACCAACTTGTCGACACAAAATCACACACATTTTCCATAAAGGCTTAACAGTCTGACAACACACACCACCCTCTATCTTTAGACCTTGGATTGTGTGTGCTACAGGGACTCTAGCAGATTGTGTCTTGCAGGGATGTCCTCTGTGAAGGCTGCTCTGAGCTTGTCCATGAGAGATATTCTCCTGGGTAATTAAGCTCCCAACAGAACCCAAAAGAGCTACTTTTTTGCATGGGATACAATTGTCTAACACTTTTTTTTTTTCTTTTTTTCCTGGCTTGAATAGAAAATGGTGTCCTCTTTTTCAATGCTTCATTTGTCCTAATGCTCTTTTAAATAGGCTCCTGTTATAGAGATGGACAAGTATTCTTGTGGAGCTGCTAAGTAGCCTCTCATTTGACTGCCCTTGCAGGCCAATTATAAAGCTGTAACAGGGCAACACCTCCTCAGTCTTGCTGTTATCGAACCTCTCTGGTCTCTCCCTCACTTTCTTTTTGTCTCTATCATTTTCCTGTCCTTTCCCTCTCTGTCACCACCCCCCCCTCCCCCACCCCCCCGCGGCAAAGAGTAGAGAGGGCAGGCGTGGTGATGGCCAGCCCTCGTGTCCTTTAGTGTCCGATAACAGAGCCTTCCCATCAGCCGCCTGCCTCAGCCAAGCTAGGCCTGGCTAATGGATTTGGCTGGCAGGCATACATCCCTTCATCCCAATTCAGCCACCCTGCTCTCTCCCACACCTCTCAATTATTCAGACTCCACTTCTATGCAAATGGTTTCCTATTGAAGAAAAACCTGCCATCATTTTCATCAGGTTGTTATGTGTGCTGATGCGTGGGACTCCGGAGACTTGTCGGCTGTGACATATGGTATAGCTGGTGAGATGGAGCGTGCCGCCTGCTCGCCGATCCCTCATCTCCTTCCAGGCGAAGCTCCATCAGACCTGAACCATTAGAGGCTGATCTATCGGAGCGCCGTTCACAAGTGGTAACACTTTCTAGCAGTTCCCTAGCAACCGCCGCAAGCACTGGTCTCTCCCACTGTAATGCTCAGTTGCTTAGCTACAGAGACTGACAAAACTACACATGGCTGATCTCCCAACGGAGTCAAGGGCCAAAAACCGGTGGTATCATTCAGAAACTGGATCAATGAATAGATGTCCCGGCACACCATTCTCCATCTGTCTGCAAAATTTCACTGTGGATATTGTAAACATCCCGTTGCTCTGTAGTCATGCCAGCAACTCTCTCACTCCTCATGGTTATTAACCCAACATCTGACATTTGAAGTGAAATGATTACATAGATGGTGGAAAGCTAGCATGTGCTTGATTGCGTTTGTGAATGTGTGTTGCTCCTTGGAGTCAGAGGGTGAATCAAGGGCAGTGGGTGAAGGTTTTTCGAGAACTGTGTAATTAAGGCACATAAAACAGCCAGCCTCCCCGGCAGCAGGAAGGTGTGCTGCTGATTTAGCCCTTCCCCTCCATGCTTGCCACCTGTTAAAGGATTTATTTCCCAGGTCAGTGGTGGGCGCCTGCCATCATCAGGCAACCTGCTCCTTGTCTTGGCAAAGAGGGAGGCCTGCAGAGGAAGAGGGAGAGAAGAGGTTCAACTTAGTTTATAGCAAGAAAACGTAAAGTAATAACCTTTGTTTTTCCCTTCTGGGACTGTGACTTCCAGCGAAGGCAGACTTAGGAAAACAAACTTTTTGTCTTGAGACGCATTCTGAAAGGTGCTGAAAGTTCTAGGAAATATATTGTTTCCCATTGCTGAGTGTAGAGCCATGTGGAAGTGAGAGAAACTTCCACCTTAAGTCATCTGGGAGACATTGTGCCCTTCCAGTAGCCTACCTCAGCAATGTCACACCCCACCTTAGCAGATGCTTAAAGAAAACACCAGCAAGCGCATTTACCCCCATTTTACACTCTCATATTTCATCTTTATGTCCACTGAGGGTTACTTTCCCATTTTCCTCTCCACTGCAGATACTGCAAGGTGAAAATGGTAAGCTATCTGTTTATTTATTAGAACTGCAGTAAGGGCAATGTATTTACCATAACCACAGATCCCAGTGTATTTTTAAGTTGCTCAGAGGTAATTTCATGAATCTGTAGTTAGGTTTATGCTAACAAGGCTGGTAAAGACACACCCCCAGATGGTGGCACGTCTCCGCCCCCCCGAGAAGCAGACACTGTTGGGTAAAACCAGGCAGCGGTGGGGCCTGCTGCAGCCAAAAATAATTAAGCGCGCTGTCACAGGCTTTTTGCTGTATACGCACAAAATTTTCATCCAAGTCTCAACATGGGAGAAAGGCCCCTGCCTCCAGTCTTCTTTCACACATGCATACACAAACACCCACACACATGCACCGCAGAATGCACTGTTTACACATGATGCTACTGCTGGTACAGAAGAAGTAGTCTTTGATCAAGTGTCTCAGTGGAATAGTACTTTGTAAACAACCAATGAGATTAGATCTACATTGGGCCGTAATTCCTCAATTATTATTGTACACTTTACCAGACGCTGCATAATAATAGAGATTAAGTTTATGGCTGCTCAACCTGCAAATTCTGATCATCCAATACAATTTACCTCACATTAATATGCATTATTACACATGTGCAGTTGCATCTTCAAACAGTTGTAAATGATCACTCTGCATTGTGTATGCGGAGCACGTGAGGTATGAATCCCATTCATTGCTGTAAGTTGGTAGAATGGGATTTCTGTGGCCTTTGTTTCTATGACAACATGGGTGCGAGATAGATCATGTAGTTAAAAGCTGAGTAGGTATGCATTGATGTATACTTTAAATCTTGATCCACATATTGCATTATTATGTGTGACTGGTTTGGTAGATTATATGATAAAAAAAAATTATAACGAAAAAATATTTTAGCAAAGACGACCAGAAAAATCATGTGGCTGCTTCTATTCTCTACAACTGACAGTGTTTGTGAATTTAACTTCATTGTTTATTTTGCATTTTTAAAGGTAATGTAATGTCATACATATTTTGTACCACCATCAAAAGTGTCACAGGCCGGTATTTCCATGATGCATGTGGAATAGGATCTTTTTAACACCTGTATGTGCATGTCTCCTTGGAGGTCCTTTTGGATGTCTGCTTTATTAGCAGATCTAGAAAAGGTCATCCTTGAATAGCTGAATAGCCATGAATAACTCCTCCTCTATGTGCACAGTCTAAATCAAAACCTGACCATCCGCACCGAGCTAGTAGCAAGGACAAATGTAAGTTTTAATACAGCTGGATTGTCAATATTTACATACCTATGTTTCTGCTAGTCAATAGAATCAGAATCAGAATTCTTTTATTGTCATTGTACCAAAAGGCGCAACAAAATTGAAAAATTTGTGATTAGTCATGTAGTGTAGTGTTAATGTTAAATCTCTGGCTATTTGCTCTCTCAATTGCGATTATTTTTGAAAAATGCCTATAATACTTTATCATTTTGTAGTCAGGAGGCACAAAGAAAGTATTCATCAATCAGAGCATCTAACCTCAAGAAAACCAGTTGGGAAACCCCGATGACCAGCATGATATTAGCCATTCAGTTAAAATATTTTTAATGCACAGAGGCTTTGATCAGTCATGCTTATGGAAGCAAGAGAGCATCAGGAAGGAAAAACCACAGAGATGTTTGAATGAAGAGAGAAAATCAGAGAGGGGAGAAGACAGAGCCAGCAACAGGCAATGTCATGTTAACACAGACAGAACCTAAAGTGCAAACGACAGACTGGCGAGGGTGTGAATGATTTGTTGGAGTTAAAAGCTGAGGTAATGGTGTAGGTGGTAGAGGCCCTGAGTGTGGACTGAGATCTGATGAAGGAGTGCAAGGTTGGTGAGATGCTGGCAGACTTGTACTTGAACATGGCTTGCGAGCTGGTGGTAGAACTGTTCACATGGACAAGTGAATCAGGTAAGCAAGCACTTGGCAAAGGCACATAACAGGCAAGAGCAGAAGGACAGAATGACTAAAAGTCAAAAGTTTTGGCTAGAGTCGCCGACATGATAAACTGTGTCTACAATTAGTCAATCCGGCAGGGAACGAATATCAGGGCGGGTTGTGAATGCCTGCTGGGTTACGACTGGTTAAAAAAGAAAAAAAAAAAAAAAAGAGGTAAGCTTGATTGCTGAGACTGAATAGGCGTGGATACTGGCAGGTAGATGGATCAGGCTGAGCTGACAGAGTGCAGAGGGTGGGGACAGGTCACACAGAACAGACAGACAGGCAGACACTGGTGAGACAGACTGTCATTTCAATGGTTTTGTGACAAGAGACATGTTTAAATAGAGGATGGCAGGGGATGAGAAAAAACGGCAGCAGAATCCAGGAAAATATGGGAGATTTTACAGTTTTGGTAGCCAGGTTTGGTCTGTTGGAGTCTAATTGTTAATTTAATTTTATTTGCTTTTAGTCTTTAGTCTTTTGCTGTAAAGCATTTGATATGTTATTATTATTATAATTTAATTATAATTATTTCTAGCAGTAATAGTTGTAGCAGCAGTCGTATAATCACTAATGCCAACAGTGAGTTCACTTATGGCTGCTGTGTGTAAGTTAAACTGCTCCGTACATCATTAAAACTCGAGGAAGCAAAGATAGTGAGTAAAACATGTGGCTGACTACAGAAAACCCTTAATATTCCTCACAGGTAGACAGGTGCTTCGACAGCCTGAGCTGTGGGATATGCTTCAGATATCCCACAGACAATTTACACTGCCAGTAACTCTTAGAGTTTAATGAAGTTATAAATGTATCCATATCTTAGTACTTGCATCATCTTTACCTCACTTTACCGAGTTATATAATTGTCAGCTCTGGGGCTTTGGAGTGTAAAACTCATCTGTTTCTATCATTTATCCTGAAGTGTAGTGGCATACCGACAGCAGCCTTGAATTGCTGTCCATCCTTTAAATTCTCTCTGTCTCTCCAGTCAGCTGTGGAGAACTATTTTCAGATCGTCTGAGTGGCAGCACTGATGTGTGCAATGTTTTTCACCTGCTCTTCATCATTTCATTTCATATCCTGGGCGGGTTTGCTTTGAAGAAGTGCTATCTAGCTGATGTGTCTGTGCATTTTTGGCTACTTTGGGATGGATTTAAGAGGTTGGTTTTTTTTTTTTTTCCAGTCTGTACTAAAAGAGAATCCTGCTTTTACAAGCCTTCTGTTTCACACAGTCTGACTGTCCAGACGTACCTGAATAAAAAAAAAAAAACCCTGTGTTTGTTCAGCTGTTCTTTGATACCTGAAACTACATTTTTCATAATGTGCTATGGCACTGTTAGGAAGGAAGTTTTTGATAACATGAATTTCAGTTGATTCTCCCTGGATAAGTAAAGCAGCGACTACTGTAGAACCTGTATGACCTTGATTTTTTTTAATGCATCTCTCTCATTTGTTCCTTCTCTTTTCATTTTTCTGTACTCCTCTCCTCCTTAAAACTGAGATCAGATGGTGAGGCATATTTTAAAGGTCACTATCGTAGTGGTAGACATCTGCTGGATCTGGCGGAATAAGAGACCTGCTTGTGTGCTTCCAGGCTTCTGGCTAAATGATTTCTCTTAGCTGGGGTGAAACTGATGGCTGATTGCTCAGCTCACCTTGTGTAACTTGAAGGCAAGAAACATTTCTCCTTACTCCTACTGTTTTTCTTTTCCAGCACCAAGATCACACAGTAATTTCTCTCCCTGCATCAGCTAAAAGAGCTAGCGTGTGCTATTTATTGCACACAAATAACAAGTTCTCATATCCCTGACCTGGACTCTGTGCAGAGACCACACATTGAAGCTCTTCTTCTGCCAAGTCAATCTAGCATACTACCCCAAATTATCTCATTAAGCCGAATATTTGCGAAAGTAAGACGAATGTTCATGCAGCATGTGGGTCTGATTTCCAAAGAACAAGAGGCTGTTGTGCAAAAAGGCTGGACTGCGATGAATTATGGCGGCTGGGGGAGGGAACAGGGATAACCTCCCGTCCATCATGCCGCTGCACTGGGGCCAACGCAGCTCACAGCGCTTGTGTGTCACCCAGCTATACAGAGCCTCCCGTGTTTGTTGAACATATGGAAACATCAGCCTGTGTCATCAAAGGCTCACCCTAAAGTGCACCCTGCCATTAGTAGCATTAATACAGGCCTGCTGAGAGATCCAGCAGCAGTCTGTTATCTCCTGTTTGCTTTCATTATCTGATGACTCTGACCAGTGCAGCTGGAAGGCCAACAAGTTGCCGCCTCGCTCTTCTTAACCGAAGATGAGAACACTCCAGCAAACGTTTCAATTATATATATCTAAACTTTCCAACTCCCTAATGCAAAAGTTGTATTTTTTTTAAAAATATTTTTATGTGTGCCCTGTCTGATGACATGACCAGATAGCTAAACCACTCCTAGGAATAGGGAAAAGAACATTAATTATCCATTGTTAAAAACAGTCTCCTCAGCATTTTTTTTTAAAGCTTGTGCAGAGCAGTGGCAAGGTCAAACTCTGAGTTTAGTATAGCGCTCAGAAACAGACCCCATAAATGTATGTATTTCAGCATTTCCCATGCCACTAAAAGGCAAGAGTTTATATGTGCTCTACTAAAGGCTTCTCCCTGGTGAGACATTTCTGTCTGGGGTAACAAAGTGAGCGTATGCACAGCATGGCACAGCCCTCAGTGCAGAAATGGCTGCATCTGTGATAAATACACAAAGCAAACAAATTGCAGTAAAGCAGGTGGGGAGCCGACCGATGCTACGCATGACCTTGTGTTTTTCCAGGCATAAACCTTTGCTAAATTCAGCAGTTTAACATATTTTATATACAACACCGCTGAGAGACAGACAGACAGAGAGATATAAAAAAAACATTGTGGGGAAAGAAAGACTGACAGAGGCAAATAACACAAAGACATAGAGGAGGAAGAATCAAATGAGAGACAGAACTGGGCTTGTTTCCAGCACAGCACCTAATGACCCTCAATCAAAAGCATCAGCACCCAGTGCATTCAGCACTCACTGTGTGGTACGTAAGCTGCGATCCAACATGCTCGAGCCCTGCCATGTGGCCACGGGTTACGCATACCTTGTGTAACATATTCCCATAAGAGCAGGTTTCCTAAAGCTGTCGGTTGCAGGCATTCAGCACACTGTGTATGTGTGTCCTCTGTCTTTGAAGTATTATGTGCCAGGTGCACCACTGTAAGGTAGCCCCCTTTTTTGTCAGGTCTCTCTCCCTGGAGGAGTTTGGTCACAGTTCCTCTTTATCCACATGGGGCCTTGATACACACTCAGAGGGAAGGGTGAGGAGGCCTGGGAGACAACAGGAGTGTGAGAGTGACCTCTATTTATTTCCATGAGGCCCCCCTCACAGAACTTGTCACTGCTGCCTCCCACTGATGGGCAAGTTTTGACGCCATTGGAGATGCTCTGTCTTTGTATGTTAGCGCATGACGGAGTGCGTCCTGGTCCTGTGAGACTACGCGGGGCTGGATGGGTCCTTGTCACAGATTTTTCAGTGGAGGTACCTGAAGCGGACACAGATAAGAGCCTGCTCCGGTGGCCCTTACAGATGGAGCTGTAATGGGGCCATACCCTAGTTCTACCGACTCCAGTCTCTGGGAGAAATTGTACCTCCATAGTCATTCCTCTGTCATTTCAGGGAGGTCGTACTCTGAACTAGCAAAGTGCCCAAAGGTGATGCAGAAAAAGAGTCACGATTTTTATGAATGTGGCTGTTGTGGTGGGCTCATACGCAGCGGTAGTTCGATGGATCACCTCATTTCTTTCCTGCAGAGAAAAAAACCCAGGCTTGGCTCTGAAACTTATCAGCGCCGATTTTGCAGTGTTGTCTTCCTCTTTTATTTTGCTGTTTCTCCAGGAGTGGACCAATGCTGTGAAAAAATGAAAGTTTATTATTGAAAACCAGTGAGGGTTGACTCCATATGCAGATTTTCTTTCTTGAAACGCACGAATGGTCTAACTCCTCTCAATGTGTCATGTGATTGTTGGTTAAAATTAGATAATACTATGTAGCTGCCGTGGTAATCTTGAAGTAAACAGCCAACATCGAGCTGATTAGCTGCTTCAAATCCCTCAGGCCCACATTACCCAGGCAGCTGGTTCAGGAGTGAAGGAGATGGTTTGTTGTGATTAGTCTTGTAATTAAACTGCACAGGCTATGAATACATGAGTAATGAGTGGCACCCTGGATGTGAAAGGAGTTGATAAGTGGGTTGTCTATTTGGAAGAGCTTTGGGCTCGGAGGAACCTTCGAGTCACCCGTCCCTGCCAGACAGAGCGCAGGAAGAAGGAGTTCGGCTGACTCATCCATTTGCATTTAAAAGTCACTGCTGAAGGTCACTACCCGCTCATCTTACTTTATCCACACTTACCTGGGTTTTTTCGTAGTGTAGAAAGGGGGGTGGATGAAAACATTAATATGGTGTTTACTTAAAGAGAGCAAACATATTTGTAATACGACCAAAACCAGACAACACTAGCATTAAGTATGACAAGCATTTTTATAATCCAGAGAAAATGCACAAGTATTTTCTGGAACATGCTGCTAGATTAAATAAGTGTTTCAGATTCGCATAAGGGAAGGCCTGAGTCCAGCCCGAGGGAGAGCGGCTCTTTCAGCTTGAGATGATGCAGCCCCCTGCAGTTTTTTTCTCATTGCAGCCTTGTGAATGTCAGCATGTTAGCAACTGTCTGACAATTTTTTTTTTTTATTTTTTTATTTTTTTGATATGTAGTAACAAGATTTTCAAAGGCCTTGTGGCATTATCATATTACTTTGAAGCTCCAAAAAAGAGAGCAAAAAGAAAAAAAAAAATCTGTCCTCCTTCTCAGTGCTTCAGGGCCACACTTACATGCCAAGATTGTAGAGTTTATCATTCATTTGAAGGAGCAGAAGGCCAAAAGTTATTATCTGATTAACAAAAATATTTATTTTGCTTGGGGCTCTAATATAAACCAACTTGCTTTCTCAAGTCCTTTATGAGTAAGTGGGAGCTGAGAAGCTGAAACACACACACACACACACTCACACACACACTCACATAGTAGGTTTGCTTTGTTTAGTTTTTATTTCATTTCATTAACACTCTGTTTTAAAAAGGAAACCTTGTAAACATGCCAGTTATATTAATCAGCACAAGATCAAAATACTAAGTAAAATATTTATCCAGGATTTAACGAACTGCAGCTTTATTAATGTGGAGAGTGACAGATAATACATGACTTTAGAGGGGAAGTCAGATTTGCAGCAAAACTCTTTTTTAAATTACCATCATTAGCACCTCAATTGTCTGCATGTCCTCTGTCCGTTGGGTGAAATAAAGCAGTGCCACACAATACTATTTATTCCTGTTTCTTAACCATTATTTACCCAAACACAGACTTGAATCTTGCTTTGTAATTAATGTCATTAGGATAATTTGGAGAGTGTGTGGCACATGCTGCCTGAACAGAAGCAGGCTTAATCTCTCCAGCAGCAGTGTCTTTCTCCATCAAACCCATGTCGGGCGCATATGTCATAATTCAAATGACGGGTAATAGCATCTGTGAAGGCCACATCACTTTCAGTCTCCCTGCAGCTTCGCCTCCACAACTGTGTGTGTGTTTGTGGTTGTGCAGCTGAATGTATGTGTCTGTAAACCTCACTGACATTTGAAAGATACATGAAGCTCGACTCAGTAGCTCAAGGACCCGCTTGCAAAGATCCCCCTAGAATTATGATGTACTAACCCGGCTTCTTGCTAACCCTTTTTTCAGAGAAAATGATGAGATGCAGTTGAAATCAGGTAACAACATCACAGTCTAATATTTAGTCAAAGAGATGAAAGGCTATACTGAGGCTGTATCGGGTTTGTTTTGTAATGTTTAATACACAGCAAACAGGACTTTAAAGCAGGTTGCTTTAAAGCTGTGCTCTGACAATGCACCTTGCTGCAGGAGAACCACAAAGTGAACATAAAATATTGTAGATCCCCTCTGTATGGGACTTTATAGGTTAAATTTGCCCATTGAATTTAAATTTAGCCACCAGCCTGCAGTTTTCCGGCCCCATCAGAGCCCTCAACAGCACGTCTTATAGGTGTTCCTGAGGGGGGTCCATGTCGTGAGGGAAAATCAAAAATTGTATTTTTTCCTCACAACATGGATGTGGTTGATGTTTCCCAGCAGGGCTGCCTCTGCTTACACACAGCAGTATCAGTGCATGTTGGCTCGGAGCTACATCGCCACGTAGCCATGTCACGCCTGCAGAGACACTACAAACTAATCAAGACCTGTGGATGCGGAGAGAGCGAGCCGTTACGGCTGTAGCTGATGCAACGGCATGGCTAAAATGGAGTACATTTTCCAGAAGCAATGATTATGTGTCAGTTATTAAAGTAAATATTCCTCCATTCTCTTATTATGTATTCACTTGTTCCTGTGTGCAATGCCTCATGTCAAATTGTGCCGCTTTGGCCGAGTATTAATGTCTACAAATAGTAGGTGCATAACTCCTTTTAGGTACCCTCTGTCTAACCTCATGCATAACAAATGCACTCTCATATTTACATTTTATTCAAAACATTCAGAAAGTGCTTTGAAAAACTGGGGAAAAGAGCAAGCAGCAGAACAAGCTGCGTGCTGTTAGGAGCAGTGTCACCTGGCAGCTCATTCAAGCTTAGAGGAGTGTTATAGAAAGCCCAGAGCAGTGGGAACAGCTGGCAGAGCTGCTCAGTGACTTTCTCCCTCTGTCTTTACTCTGGGCGCGTCGTCCCTGTAGACACTACCAGGGCCATTCTTACAGCATGTGTACAGCAAAACAATCATCACAGCCCTAATGTTTTTGTCCTTCAGTACGGGACTGATACATACTCACACACACACACACACGCACCCACTCACACATGCACACTCACACCTCACCTTTTGTTCAGTACAGTAGAGCAGTAAAAATGTGTGCCAGGAGGCTGAGAGATGGCTTTCCAATTAAGTGGTCTTTTCTTTTACTCGAAGAGCTTCTTGACATTTGAAAGCAGCTCTGACTGTATTGTACTGTACTTCATGTATGTGAGGATGTGCATGTGCATGTCTGTAGTGTGACTGCAGAAGATTGAAAAATGTCATTGTAACATACTGGCGGGTGTAATGATTGACAGCGTAGAAAAGCACAGACGAGATGCTTCATGAAAATGTCATGCTAGCGAGGGTCACCCACTGTCACAGGGAAAGGGCCTTGGCATCCACTCATCACAAGTATATGTATTCATATAGTTATGTAACATACAAGATGCATGAAGAAAACAAAGCAAACGTTAGCTATTCGTGTTCTGTGCTCCATTAAATAATTACGGTTTTATAATCAGCAAAAACATTTGTGTGATATTGCACGTGTGCATGATGCTCTGTCGTCATCCTTTGTAGCTGCTCGTCTCCTGCTCTTTACCCCTTAGTCTGTTTAAGTGTGACAGAATCTCAATGACACTCACAATGGGAAAGCTCTTTGAAAGCAGAGTGTATGAATAATCACTAGACACCCTTAATCCATTTTTAAAGGAGGGAATATTAATGCACTAACAACTGTATCTGTTCGGCATGCGGCAGATGATTCCAGGTCTGCAAAAAAAGCCCCCTCTTTCAGACTGGAGCTTCAGCAAGCACTCTGCAATCTCTGTCACCATGACAACGCCAGTTCCATGTCCGAGTGGGTGTACACACTTCATTTAGTAATCCTCAGCGACCAACACAGGAACAGCTGTGTGCATGCTGAGAGGGTCCAGGCTCTCAATCACGTCAAAATACACTTAGTTACCGGAAATGTGGTCCCTCTTATAGGCAATATTAAAGTGGCCGTAGCTGGCATCTACAATATACAGTACACACAATTTCATTGGAAGGTGATTTGGCCTGTAATCACGAATGGCAGACCCCTACTTGTGTTTGTTCGCCTTAAGCAGTTGGTACGAGGAACACCATGTTCACTGAGATATGCTGGAGATGAGGAAAACAATTACAGTCGTTTTATTAATTCTGAAATCTGTAACCACTGAGACAAGTAAGCATCAGGGAGCCATGTCAACCCAAATTAAATTCAGAGACTTTAAATGTCACCCACATAACCTCCCATCTGTCCATTATCCTTAAACCCAAAAATAGTCTGAAAATGTCTAGAAAGACCCACCCGATGTTCCTCTGATTGATTAGTGTTTGTTGCTTAGTCTGGGTTAGGGGGAGATTGTTAGTAAGAGGGACAGGGAAAAAAACATCTGTGTAAGAATGGGAGAGGATGATTCACTGTGGAATTAGAATGGGAGAAAAACAATGGGGGAAATCAAAGTAATGGGCTTTGAAAGAAGGGCATGGTATCATACACAAACAATCTTCATGCCCAACCTTCTCTTGCAATCTTACCCTTTTTGTTCACAGTTGAGCACAAGTGTGCCAATTTCCTACTAATCTTTCAGAACTGTCTCGACAGTTTGAGTTTTTAAAAGCTGTGGTAAAAGAAAATGTTAACACTAATTTACCTGCCAAACCACATGCACCACTTCCTTCTCTGACCATTCATAATGTCTCGTACGCTTAAGTTGCACAAAGGTGAAGAGAGAGCTGATCTGGGTACAGAGTTGCTCCATAAATCTACACCACGGTCGGAGCACCTGTTTATGCGGGTGGATCCTCTCCTGCCAACTGTGTAGCATGCCCTGTAGCGTTCTCACACACAGACAGTGAGATACATGTGCAAGAGAAGAAAAGGGAAATGCTTTTGAAGGGAGATGTCATGTCTCTCTCTCTTTTTTCTATGGGCCATTGGATGCTTTGAAGAGATGATTGACAAAAGATAGACCTGTCCTCTCAGTTCATAATAACTGGCACTTATTTGCTCTCAAGTTAAGAAGTCTGTGAAGCAGTTATTAATTCCAGCCAGCATGCAGAGGAAAGTTAAATGATTGATTTATTTTGACTGGCTGGTGATGCTAAACAATGTTTAACAAGCACATGATCTCACAGAGCACCGACTTTACTGTATGGCATTAATGAAAGATGCTAAATACATTTATACATATTACTACTACTACTACTACTACTGCTGCTACTACTACTACTAATAATAATAATACTACTACTAATAATAATAATAATAATAATAATTTTAAAGATTCACTGTTTAGGATTTTGGTGATTTTGTACAATATGGCAGAAATAAAACATTAAATTGATAAGTGTAATTTAATTAGTGCATAATCTCTTGAAATAAAAGAACTGTTGTGATTTTTGGTAACCTTACAATGTGCCTTTGCACACAGAGAGCAGGTCCTCGTCCACAGAGTTGCCATGTTAAAACTTCATGTTTCTACAGTGCCCAGGGTTTTTTTTTGCATTGTCCTGAATTTTGTGGTTACCACAGCTTCTCCTGCATGCTAGTCTGTGGAAGATGAGTGAAGAGATATTCAGTCCTGTTCAGTCTGCAACTTCAGCCCTGGATGAGTTCACAGAATCATGGGGGCACTAAAACAAACTATTGTATTGATAAAGTAGTCAGGAAAAAATCTGATTTTATGCTGCACACGCCATGAGCCTGCCAACAGCAGAGAAAGGAGCTGGTTCCATGGCTGAGAAGTTGGAGTTTTCAGCCTGTCGCCTGCAGCTCTTCATCTAAAAGCTTACTGCGGCTGCTCCTTCTTGCATTTTTGATGAGTGATAGTGATAAGTGCAAAGCTGACAAACACATTCAGCTTCCTGTCACTAGTTCATAATAAAATCAAAGTGTGTTTTGCCAGTTTAAAGCTTTCAAGTGTGAAGCTGCAGCACTGGCAAATGATTGGTTTTCATTAGCAGTGACTGAACACAACATTTTTACGGAAACATGGAAACCTACACCCAGATCATAATACTACATGTATAGATTCTTCATCTTTATCCAATAATACTGGTGGAAGGCTACTCTTGACGTGTTGTCCATGAACTGTATAAATACCTGCTCCAGTTTTGTTAAGGGTTTGGCTAAAAGTGAAACATTTTTGAGAAGTTTGAACAGGTAGAGTGAGGTGTAACAATAGATTTCCCCGAGTGCTTCATTGTTAAATTACTCTATAAATTAAACTCTCTTTTCTGCTCTCCTGTGTTTTGTTTTCATTTTGTTTTGTTTATGATTTCAAAGGAAAAAAATCAACCAAAAAAAAGAAAATTCAATATTCACGGCGCACAGGAAAGAAATTTCAGCGATTGCTGTGTTACCTTATTGATTTTTCTTCAATTTACTCTGGTGCTCTGCAGTACAAAGTCTATCTAAGTCAAGGCTTGCAACACAAGACAGGCCGCTGTTGCACAGCACCGAGCACCGTCTTCTAAACTTGAGAATTCCAATGGTTTTATGTTATGAAAAGCTGCCATCCTTTCTTCAGGGACAATATATTTATAATAGACCTTCTTTGTGATGATACTCTTACTGATATTATCACTCAAATAACTTTTTTCTTATTTAAGAACAACAGTATTCATAGAAATACTTTAATATACTTTGTCATTGTGCTTATTTGCCCTTAATAATAATAATGAAAATGAATGTTAAAGTTTAGTATTCAGTGAGCTTGTCTCTTGACTTTAAAAGAACTTTAAAAGCAGCACAATCACCACAATGAAACTAAGAGCATAGTACATAAAATTCAGTCAGTGGTTTTCCAGTAACAGTCATAGATTTGTCTGAGACACTTAATACTACGAGCAAAGTCCACACAAACTAACAAGCCTCCGGTCCACTCTTCATCCCCAAGTCTGATTTAAGCCATAAAAATAATGTCTGCATTTAAATTCAATTTTGGCAGGATTTCTTAATGGACTGTAAGTCATTATGTGCTTTGTTGATTCTTAAGTGTGAAGATAATTGCCATGGGCAGCATGGAAGCGATTTGATTATTGTCTGCTGGCTCTTGTGAATTATAATAGATCTAAATGAGGCTTCCATGTCCTCATATCTTTTTGGTAACAACAGTTGTTAGCAAGAAAGGGACCATTCAGAAATGGGGGCATCGCAGTAAATTTGTTTTTTTACATTTTCTTGCATTTTCAGCCTTTTGGAACCGTTATTGTGTGGAATGGTAGAGCAGCCGAATGTCAGTGCAGGCAAGTCAAAATAAAAGATTGATTAGGCAGTGAAGGGCCAGTCCCTCTCTGAAACAGCACAGCACTTCTTTTCTAAACGAAGTCTGGATATTTCAAAGGATTTTACAGTTGCTAAGAAAGTGGTGTGTTTGATGTGAGCATGTCCCCTTGGTAGTTATCGAGCTGAGGAATATTTTAGTAAGCTTGTCTTAAGATGTTCACACACATGCCCCACAGTTGGTGTGTTAACGAGTAGTTTTGTGTCCGATCCATCTTCTGTCTGACCAGGCTTACCGAAAATCATGAGGAAGGTCTCCGTCAGGATTGATTTGTTTTATTTCCTACTTTGAGCTCTTGAAAATTAAGTTAGAGGAAAATGTCAAGACATGTCTGACAAATAGCTTTGCATTAAGAAAATACATCTCACATTACAGTTATTTCCTATTCTTGTATTGTTTGGTATAGCATCCTGTAGTTTGGTGAAAAACTGAGAATTCGATGTCCTCTCTTCAACTCTTGCACCTACAAAATTGTTAAGGTGCAGTTTTAAATCAACATTGATTTTCTTCAGGGGTTTTTTTCTTCAGGTTTTTTAACCAAAACAAATAGTGTGCTTTAGTTGCTGACACATATTTATGAAGACTGATGGCCGCTTGTTTATTGATATTGATTGGGCATTATATATATATATATATATATATATATATACAGGGTTCGTATATTTATATACGCGGTTCACCTTTCGCGGCTTCGCTGTTTCGCGGATTTTTTTAGTGCAATTTTGCATGCTATTTTTTACAGCGTA
>JAQNCA010000003.1:8463086-8487618 GCA_029783725.1 Acanthurus tractus
CATATATAATAATTGTAAAAAATAAAGCTGACTACGTCGCGGATTTCGCCTATCGCGGGTTCTTTTTGGAACGTAACTCCCTCGATAAACGAGGGTTCACTGTATACAGAAAAACGAGATCTGTCTTGTTTACAACATAATCAGTAGTATTTTATATACAACATAATCATTAATATTTTAATGTGTGTAGTTATGTCAATCGTTGCTAATAAATATCAATTCTCCTTACTGGCACCATGTCCAGAGTGCTGGTTTTTCATGCACAACAGTGGTACAGTAGTTCACTTTGTTCGGACTTGGAGAAAAACTCCATCACTTCCTGATTTCAGATCTTTTCTACTTTAAATAAAAAAGTTAAGTCTAATGTAAAGCATTTATTTTATTGAAGAGCCCAATTTTATTTCCAGGGTGCTACAGAAAGATCAAATAGGAAAATATGGCATGAAGAATATTAATTCAGACTATGCACATTACACATTTTCTTCTGTACGATTGTACCCAATAGTGTATTAGTCATGGTCTCTGTGAGTAATTCCAATCTATACGCTTGAAATTTGTTTTTTGCTTGAGGAAATGTGACCAAATAATAAATTTGAACAAAAAAAAGATAAAAAACCTTTTTTTGTTGACTCTGCAGTCTTTCCCTGTTTCGGTGGTGTTTTATTGACTTGCAAGAATTGATGGGAGAACTGCATGCTAATCATGGCACATTAGAAGTACAGAGCGGGGAGGCATAGCGCATGAACTATGGCACATTTCCTCCATTTAGGATGAAAACAACTGACAGATTGTCAACGATTTTAAAGATTCCACTGCATCATGTTGGAGGGTTTGTAGTTCGTAGCAGACTTGGCTAAGCTGAGTAGTCACAGTAACAGAGAGGATAAACATTAGACATAAGCTGAGGAAAATAAATGGTTCTTGTATCGCTGTGCTTTGTGTTGTAGGATGCAGAATACAATACGTGTGGGCAGCATATGTAGAATCATCACAGCCCAATCTGTCAATATAGGTTTTGTTTTGTTTATAAATTAGACCTCATTAATTTAGAGGTTAATAGAATTATTCTCTGACTCTTTCGAAAAAATAAACCTGTGGGATTGCTTTTGTTTTGTGTTGCTTTTTTCTTTTTGTTTGTGTTTTTGGAAAGGGAGCAATTCTGTTCCCGTGTGGAAAGAAAACACGGTCTGAACGGCAATCATCAGTCTTTGCTGGTTCACTTGTGTTACTGACCTTGTAGCCTCAAGCAAGAGACCACAATGAACAGTTGGAGTTCAAATATTGTGAGGGAAAAAAACTGCTAAAAAACCTAGTTGGGAATAGAAGCCCATTAACTACTTGTGGAATTGGCAGTGCGAGTGTCTTGAAGGAGGTGAGGTGCAGGGAGGATTTTGTGTTATGTGTGATAAGAAGGAGTTCTGTTAAATTCCTTAATGACTTGTTTTGTATGCTCAGAGCAAGCTAAGCTCGACTGTGTCTAATTTACCCTCTGTAGTTCTCTCTTCTTTCTGTACAGGTAAATTTTGAAATGATTGCTTTTTTTCATTGAAGTGAATTCATTTTTTAAAACAAGTCAGGGCTGCACAGTTTTAGTTTTGGTGTGAAAATTAGAAATTTTCTGATATTGCCTGATTAATTTCCCTTCAGGATAATAAACCAGAGCGAGTCTTAAAAGTATTTCATCAGGACATTTCTCTTGATGTTTACAGCATCTTTCATCAAACCCACCGCAATCAAGACCAAGCTCCCCCCAAAGAGAAAGAGGAATGCTAGTAATCTTTTCAACCTGGCTAAGACGGAGATTTATGTGCCTCCTAAATGAAGGTTGCCCAGAGATAATGGCATACATGTGTCGGTATGTGCTTCGGAACAAGGCAGAACGAACTGACACACTGACATGTGTCTGTCAGCTAATGGATGCAAATAATGATAAAGGCTGAGTGTTCTGCGAGGAGAAAAACAACAGTGGTGATAAAGACCCATGTTCAACGATTATCTGCCAGAGCCTCTCAAATCCTTACTGCAAAGAGCATCTTTGTATAATTTATTTATTGAAAAACACAGGAGTCATAAATAACCATTTCATGAGTCTTCAAATTAAAAATTTTATGTGCTTAGAGGGAGTCATAGCCTATAGGCAAGAGCATCTTTATGGTAAATTGCCCATAGCTAATGCACCACACTGATATGCCTCTATTTATGAATATTACTTAACTAATTCTAATCAGTATTTATATTTCTGCAAAACACTGGAATATTTTCACATTAGTCCATGCATGCAAGTCTTTAAGAATTAATGGTTCAGAGAAGTAGCACTAATTTTACAACAGCTTAATGGCCTGTATCACCTCACTGGATTTTGTTGGATTTAGAGAATTAGTGTGCCGTCTCCTTCAGACCAAACAAATAACCTCAGTTCCTCCAACACTGAGGGTAGAAAGGTCATTTGTGTTTACCGAAGCATCTGCCACAGTCTTTTAGAGCCATACAGCAACTAACTGTCCTCCCGGTAATATCCCTCCTTAGTTGCAAAGTGAAATATGTCTTACACCTTACGTAAACACAGCTGTATAAATATTGATTTGATGTGGAAGTGTTGAGGATACAAGCGGAGACACTGGTAGTAGTGAGATAAGAACTGTTTAAATTTTCATGAAATCACCACTAGTATGGTTTTTGGCGCATGCCCACACACTCTAATTGGCATGTTTCCGTTCTTGTAGTGAAGATTTTCATGAATTATGCACGAAAAACATCTTACCACATGTCCCATTATAACCACATTGTGCTATGCAATTTTTGGCCCCGCTATTCTGGGAAAAGACAATGCTGGAGACAGCTCCCTTCTCATTACAGCCCAACCTTACCTTAGCTGGGGATCACCCAAAGCTCCTGTTTCTCACCTCTCACAAACACAAACTCTCACCTCTTAAGCAACTATAGTGAAAGCCAGTTCATTGTAGTGGCTCCTCATGCATTTTATCATCCTGACCTATTAAGCATGCAGGCATGCAACTGCAAACTAAATGTGATCCATTAATGATTAATGGTCAAGCGGTGTACTAATATAACTTAATATTTATTCAGCTAGAAAGTGGGGTTAAATGTTTTATACCGCAGGTAAATGTTGAGGTCAGGTGCAAAGAAACACATGAGGTGACTGCATTTAAAACACAGGCTGCTGCTGTGTTTTCCCCATCTGAACCTGGTTTAAATCCTCAATATTCATACTTAAACACTTTTCAATATTTTAGTGCACAGAAGATGAGGATTTGATGTGTTAAATTGCAATGGTGTGAGTCAGAGCTGATCCATATTTAATGGGCCATGAATTGAGATTAACCAGCCAATACTGCTGAATAAAGAGGACTGCTATTCTGCATGCTAAGACATTCTGATTTCGAGTAAACAGAAAAACAGAAAAAACATTCATCAATCAAGACTTTATGAATTAAAACCTTGATGACCCTTTGTGCTGGATTATTAGATATGCAGCATATCGTTGATCACATGCTGAAGTTGTGTTTGTAAATTTGTCACTTGTTACTCTGTCATTGACATCCTTCTAGTCAGTCCCTGTAAATAAAACACCTGTGATGCACCTCAGTGGGGGGTCAAGCAGAGTTTCTCCATGTATATTGACGTTGATCTGTCTTGCCCAACATCAAGAAGGCCAAGAGTAGTCAGTCAGAATGCAGAAAATGACAGTTTTGTCAAGTCACTGCTCAGATTCTCTTGTTTTCCTGTCACCACTCCTATGATTCAATTAAGAAGCTGCATTCCTGAGTCTGGCCTGGCCAGACAGAGAGACCAGTGATTGACAGGTGAAGACATTACCATGCGAAGTGAAAAGGAGTACAGGGAGGGATATGAATATTTGAAGAGATGGCATAAAAGAATCTTGTAATTGATTTTTCTATCTAAGCTGCTGTTTCATATACTGAATAAATTCATTCATTTCAGGCAGCGGGCTGTTCATGCCATGCCCGTTGTCTCATAGTGATGACAACCTTTACAGTATTTTGTCGTTCTTGATGATTTTGCAGATTCTGAAAGCTCGGCAGCATGGCAGGCAGCTCAAAAGGTTTTACAGCACTGTATTTTGCACCGCATGGCACTGCTACAAACACTGCAAGCCATGTAACCTTGCTTGAACTAAACTGTACTGAAATGAGCTATGTGTGCTGTCCCCTTCCAACAGATGTGATCCACACCGTGGGCCCGGTGGCCAGAGGTCATGTGGGCCCTACCGAGACCAACGACCTCACCTCCTGCTACCAGAACTCCCTGAGGCTGATGAAGGAGAATGGTTTGAGCACTGTGGTGAGTACAGAGCGCTACACATCCGACTAAGGAGTGTCTGTTCTGTGCAGTTTAAAAGAGAAAAATTACATGCTTTCGTGTCAGTGTGTGACAGTGAGTAAGCTGTGAAAAGCAGTGTTTGAAAATTTTAGGAAATTTGGAAAAGGTACAAGAACAAAGGGATTTAGCATCTTTCATTTTCGATACAGTTCTGAAAAGCCTTAATCTTCTTTATTTAAACAAAAGCAACAGAGAACACAACAAAATGGTAATGTTTCATGTTTGTCAAATGAAGGCTTTTCATGTTGACTACTTTGGCTTGTGATTAAATGAAAGGCAAGCCTTTGTATACACCTCTCCATATTGCCATGTGAATAACGGCACAGTTTTTCCTTTGTCGGTGTTCTGGAGGCCGTTTACAGGTCAGTCATTGTGACTTTCTTAAATGCTCCAAAGGGTTTGATGCAGATTTGTGATCTTTTATTGTTTTCCAAGAAATTAATGTCCAAATGCCAGCATTGAGCATTTCAGCATTTTCTTCTTTAAAACACCAGAGAAGCACAAGGTTTAGTGTGCTGTGCACGGCTTAATCATAAGGGCTTTAGATGAAACAATGCCCACGCAATCCACAGCTGGCAGCAGCTGATCATTCAAACAGCTTCCAGCCTCTTCTGGACCGTATGCTTCAGTTTGGTCCACGTGATGTATGGATTTGCCCTGCCCACAGAGGGTAAACAAATCAGTATCACACCAAATGGTCACAAATCACATTTTCTGCACCAGCCTACTGCCCTGCAGCCTCATCAGAGGCCAATTAATGGAAGTACTCACCAACAGAGAGAGGAGATATTGAGAGCTGGTATCATTAAATATGATTGCGACAAATTCTTGCTCCGTTGATGACTTATTGTGAGTGCCACAGACACTTCTAGGTTGCAATTAAATGAATTGTGGAGCCAAATGACTGAAGTTGTTTTGTTAAGTGTTTTTAAGTTCTGTCAAAATCAGCAGCATGGCTGCTGATCTTTAAACTTCCCTAATAACAATTGCATCCACTAAGATTTGATGAGCCACAAGCATCACATTATATTAAATGTCATTTAAACAATAGAATGATTTGCTCTGGTGGGATCAAGGTTTCGTGGGCAGAGGGAAGGTCTGATCTACAGCGAGGGGCCCTGAGGTCCACCACAAGCTTTCTGTTTTTCATCCACAAATGTTACATTCCTTGTTTTGTTTCTGGCTCATTCCAAAGATTTGTTTAGTTTAGACCTATCTCTTGATTTATTTATCCAGTAATCCATATATTTATAAGAAACAGTTTCTGTTTTCCTGGGAGCTGCTCGGATCCTGTCTAATGTATTTATACAGCTGCTCCGTGTTGAACAGGCCTTCAGTGAAAACAGGGGTGTTCTGTGATTGACTGGTCTTGTAGGATGAGCCGAGTCCGTACATTATCTTAGCCAGAGTCTATTTTGTCTCTCCTTGATGCAAGGACAACAGAAAGCCTTTTCACCACAAGCAAAAGGAAATAGCTGTTTCTCCAAGCAAGGATTTGGCCTTGATTTAGCGTTATTCCAGCCTGCCTTGATATGCAGGACTTACTTGAAGAGAGGCTCCAAGGGTTGTCTGGTCCTAATTCTTTGTTAACAGACAGTCATGCCTGGTGCAGAGAACAAGGAGTCCAAGTTTTTGGTTAGCTGATCAGCACTAAGCTCATTTCTACTCATCTGAAAGGGTCTCACTGTAAGCTTTGCTGTGTAAGAGAAACAAGAGATCCCACCGAAGACGGGCAACCAGCCAAGTGGGTCTACAAAGTGGGCATAAGGGGAGGGGCACGGGGGGGGGCTACATCTGGGAATCCTAGACGGCTGGCTCACTAATGGGTATTCCGGGGTATTACAAAGGAATAGGAGTCAAAACAAAGCCCAACACAAAATAAACTTGAGCATAAAAGATTAAAAGAAGCAGAGCTTGGTGGTTAATCCCTGTTTCTTAGAGCTCAAAGCCATCCTTTAGGCTACGAAACAGTTTCGGCTACCACAGCCGTCTCATCAAAATCTTTTTGTGACTGTTGCATGTCAAGACAGTGAGTTTACAGGGAATACCACTGAATTTTAGAACTGAGAGTGTATTTCTTTTACCTTAGGGCAGCTAAGTGTGTATGACTGAACATTTACCAAAGATGTATCCCCAGACAGAAGTCAGAAATTAGATATAAGAGCTTTTTCTGTCCCAAAATGATCAATGTTTCAGTGACTTACAGCACTACTGGGACAAAAAAGGGAAAATGGAAAATATGAGTTTTAGGCAACCTAAGGCAGTTCCTGGCTGAGTTTAGAGGTTGTTTCTGAGTTTCTAGGTTGTATTTTTACTGTTACTGTAAACTGAAACTAATGTGTAAGTAAGTAACAGCAGCAACTATGAAGTCCATAAAGTCATAAAGTCTGCTATGCAGAGCAGCTTAGTCAGTGGATCATGAGGGCATTAAAATTAGATCTTTGATTTTTTTTTTTTTTTAGTTTTGAGGAATAATGAATCCAAGGCTGGAGAGTTTCAGCTGAAAATTATTCTTTTGATAATGCTCAAGGTGTTTGGCATCAATCGTTGCATAAGAAAAACTAATCACCTCTAGACAAATTTGTGGAAGTGTATCTTTCTTTTCTAAAGGCTTAAAAACTCATGCTGAGTACTTACCAAGCCCATTTTGGCTGATATGTGAAAAAGGCCCTAATCGCAGGACACACTCTGAGCAGAAGATGCAGTTCTAAGACTTACTGATGGCCTTTACATGAAAAATGATGATCAACTTGAGCCAAGAAACTGGTCATTTAACCCCCACCCTGAAGATGAAAGCTATCTGAAACAGTGCATGCTTGAACACCCTCACTCCGTCTTAGTCTCCTACGGCTGGATGGCCTATTGAGTTGTATTTGTCAGATCAATTGGCTGCAGTGCATTTAGGAAAGTAATAGCATGCATGTGTCCCCATATGCATACATGTAGTGTCCTTTTTGTCGTATCTTCTTAAAGCATGTGTGAGGGTGTCTGTGTTGTTGTTTTTAATGTTCATTTCTTCTCTGCTTAGAAGACTGTATTGTGGATTTTTTTTTTTTTTTTTTTCCTTTTTTTAATGCGGTTGAAAGAACAGCAGGCTGTCACAGCTCCCTGGGCTCTGACTGACCACAGCCCACTGTCAGGATGCCAGCGTTGCCGGCTAGGCTCTGCAACATCACACAGGGGAGCCTGGCTGCCTGTGAGGAGAGTTGCAGCTCTGGGCTGCTGAGCAGCACATTGTGAAACAGCCCCCTCCTCTGCCCAGTGCTTGTTACACTACTGTATGTTGTTTGCCTCTAAAAGGCTCAGGTGGGGAGCCAAAGAGGAAATATAACTAGAAATATTGATTTTTGGTGGATTGATTCTAATGCTGAATTGTGATAATGCCACTGCCTCGCTGGTCGATGGGAGTAAAGATGCTTGAGCAGGCTATCAACATTTGCTTGAGCCAGAACATATTAAATATGTCTCATCTTGGTTGCTCTGATATATGGAGCATACCATGTTGTTATGGTCTATTTGGAAACAGCTGAGATTGTTGGGGAAACTCGCAGCTCAGCAGGACCGAAGTATTGCACTCACAGAATTTTCAGAGGACAACAGACAAATACAACATTTTCTGTGATTTGTTTGCGTGTTAAGGTGCCATGCAGTGTGTGAGACATGCAAATTTTTAACCACTGACTGAGACCTGCCAATCACATTACTGTCTGGCTGAGAGAATGATTTTGTGCAATCAAGATCAGGTTTGTCAGTCTATGAAACAGGAATTATTCACCTGTGTGTGCGTTTTCATGGAGCACTCGTGGGTATGCGCTTGTGCTGTATCTATGTACAGTCAGACCCTGAGGGACCTCCTTTCCAAAGAGCGTGAAAGCCATACAGTACACGGAACTGAGGAGATGGTTAACGCAGGTCCCCTGTCTTGGTTAGTCATGGAAGGCTGCTCAGATTCTTCCCTGGAAGCAAGCGCAGCATCTGTCATTCAGTAACAGACAGACTGTGTGGAGGGGGACGCCACCATCTGGAAGCCATTCAGCCTTAGACTCTGTTTCATTTTAGAGACATAAGAAACACCCCTTAGACTGCGACCTTTAGAGGAAAAGAATAGCCATGTTTACACAAAACACCATTATTGTTTCATTTAAATTAGCTTTTCTTTCGAGTCTTTGGGGAGTGTTCTGTTGAGACAAACTAAATAGGATTCCTCGAGGGTGTGTGGCATAAAGATACAGCAAGCATTTGAGTTGTTGACTAATGATATCTTCGGCAAATGCGCGTCCTTTTTGTTCCTAATTTGACGTTGACAGGCCACAATTTGATGTTTTCCGAGAGTGTCTGTCACTAAGCTATTTCTGGCTGTGTGCAGTGTGCTGGCAGCTGTCAGTGTGGACAGTGACAGGGTCGCAGACTACATTTAGTGGCCTCCTCTCTGCTCCCAGACGGCCCTGGAAGTGTTTTGTAGTCATAACACACTGGCTTCGAGGAGATCCAGCAGGGAAGCCACAAATTGCCCGTTGAGAAAAATGCTGAAAGCCAAGTGGATTGGAGATGAATGGTGTAGAATGATAGGATTAGCCACCCTTCTCTGTGGGCTCATTCCAAGGCTGCTAGGAGCATTAGTTCCTATTCATTTTATCCAAAATGCATTCCTGCGAACTGTATCTTATGGTAACTCTTAAGCACACATGACCTGCTTTAAGATGGCAGCTGATGGCATCTACCAGATAATCGGTTTTACATGACAGGAGCAGCAAGTGAAGAACAAACAAACCCTGTATCAGTGCAGAAGGTGACCATGCCCCCGAAGTGTTTTTGAGATAGGAACACAATGCTGTATCAAGGGCAAGTTGTCTCATAATAGATTCTATTTTGGCAAACCAGTTTTAAAAGCCTCTCTTCTGTTCTCAGGAATAATGTGAAATGTGCTCTAAATAACTTTTACTATTCCACCTTTATTAATGTAGGTCACTGGTTATATTTGAAAATGTGTTTTTTACTGCTGTATTTAAGTGCACTGGAGAGTCTTTGTCATTATTTATGTTTCCAAATACTACCATATCAAACTTAACGACTCTGTGCTCCACCCTGTTCCATTTTGGTGTGCCGACTCCCCAAGTGAATAATTAATTTTCATTTATGCACTGAACAGAACGCGTACAAACTTTTCCTCCATCCACTTCTCTACCCTTTCTCATAAATTATTGTCCATGAGTGCAACCGGCTGCAGATTTAATTATATAATGGCTGACGGAAGTATAGAGGCTTGATTGTGGACATTCTTGGCTTGCGATCATAGCAAAGTAAACTGTGCCATTAATTGGGATAGAAGAATGAGAGGTTTACTGCTGATCTGCTTACACAACACAGTTGGTCTTGGTGTGTATATCAGCCAGTATTCCATTTTGTCCATACTTTGAATTCCTCCATAAGAGAATCCAAGCTTATTCTCTTTATCACAATATTTGGAGAACTTAATTTGCACATGAACTCCAGACTCTTTACATGCCTGCGAAACCAGTTATGTACCACAGTCTGTAAAGAGTGGTAAAAAAGGTGATTTGACTGATATTTCCCACGGAGAGTGTTTATTGTTCATGTAATTCTAAGATTCCAATAAATTTTAAGCTGTCTGTGAAGGTCTTTCATTCCTTTGACTGCTGCACTATGTGGCATAAAAAGCAAGATATGCCACAGAGGAGCATGAAGGCTAAATACTATGAGAGAAACAGACTATGCCAAAACGGTTCTTAACCATTTTTGTCTCGAGTAGATTTATTGGCAGTACTTTTTTTCTTAACACCCCTCTCTTTCTTAGCAGATATTGCTTCATTTTTCAAATTTTATCAAACTGTTTACCAGCTGAGATCTTTCTTCTGTTCTACCTGAATATCATGCTTTGCTCCTAAGGTTTGCTTAAGCTCCTTTTTTCAGCTCATTGCAGTGTTAATCCACCTGAAGATGTAGAGTAGAACCAGACATGACAATGTGCCGCAAAGATCTCACAGGGTGTGCTCGGATCAGCGATAAACCGCAGTGTGCGTTAATAACCCAGCCCTCTCTGCGGCCAGTCAGCCAGTTGCTACTCGTAGCCCACTTCCACATACAGTACCTGCATGCATCTCCAAAGGTTAATTAGACTGAAGTTTTGAAAAGGTCACGCCGCCATTTAAATTAGCAATTGCTATTTGTCTGATCCAAATCATTGGCAACACTGGGCCAATTAGATCCAATTACACTGATAGTGGTTGTGGTGGTCTGCCACCTAGCCTAAGTTAATGGCTGTTCAAACCCCAATTACCCGAACGCCCTGATTCAGAGGGAGGCAGTCACAGCGGGAGCTTCAGGCCTAGGCAGAGGGGACAGGCCTGTCACATCACCTTCCCTTGACATTCCCTTCACTCCAGGGAAGACTGCACAACTTTATGTGAGGTGAAATATTAGGATATGTAAAATGTGACATTTCCACACATCTCAAGAGGGGTAATCAAAGTTGATGGGGATTGAAGAGGTAATCTTAGGAGTGTCTATGTGGAGTGAGCTGATGTGAGCATGCTAGCGTCTTGATTACAAGCACAGGAAGCCCGTAGCAATCACTGCAAAGACAAAACCCTGTCTCCTACCAAGGCTACTCCACCTAGATGTTCTGTGAGTGAAATGGCAGTGGCGCTTTTCTAGATTAATGTGCTCTGACAAAGATAAAGGCTCTTCAAATAATTTAAGTACTAAAGCACAGTGGAGCAGTATAAGGCTCAGACTCAGCATTCAGGCTGGCTTCACTGCATGTTTTTTTTCTCTGCTGCTGTACCTGACTGTGAGGAGCTCCTGGAAACAGTCTTCTGAATTTCTATGAGGCTCATATCCCTCTGCGGTACCTACTGAGAATAGAGGCGGCAGCTCGTACCCAACCCAGGGACTGTTGAAGGAAGTTGTTGATTAAACAGATGCTGCTCCACCATACACCATGAGACAAGAGCACCACAACAAGCATTCATTAATTAAATACCGGAAGAATGTAGGTAATGCAAAAGAACAAAGAGCATTTCTGTCTGTCTTTGTTTCTGCCTCTCAACTAGAAAATGACTCTTTTCTTACCTCTGGAAAGTGTATGAATTCACTCTAAGAAAGAATACTGTAGTTAATTCTTATTAGCATCACATCATTCAGATAAAGTGTTGTCATTTTCAACCATGTCTCATTCTCAAAGTAAATCATTTGCCTGAGGAAGGCCACTTTTGAATCTTATTGTTTCCGACAAGAGAAGCACTGGAGTAGAGACAGCACAGTACATGGACCAGAATTAAAAAAAATAAATAAAAGCTAGTCCTTGTTGCGTTCCTTAGAGATTGTTTTTCTCTAATTTATTTAGAGTCATGCTTGAGTCTGAAAAACATTAAATATTTCCTCCGCCATTTGACAAATGCTTCTCCTTTGATCAAAGCAACTGAGGGATAAAGGTGGATATGAGATACATCACATAAAAAGGAGGCCTCCCTTATGCCTTGACAGTTGCCCCTCAACCAACTTAATCTCAGCAACCTCCAAATACCGTAACAGATTGCTGTTCATCAGTGGCGGACCTTGGTGGAATGAGCTCTTGTTTACATCATGATGGTTAATTGCCGTGCAGAATCAACCCGGCCAACGGCGCCTGTACCTCGTGTCTGCGTGTCTGTGCAGCCGGACAGAGCTGTCACACTCCCATTTATCTCATTACAAATGCAGCACCATCCTGAGGTAACGCCTCTCGTTGCCCTGATGTGTTTGGTCATGATCCCTTTGAGTGTTTGCCAGTGGGTAGGATTGTCCAAACAACGTGTATAAATGAACAACCAGGGAAACCCCTTTTATCTCATCATGTATAAATTACCCAGTCATCTTTTACCTCCCACTGCTCCACAAATCTTGGTGACACGTTATGGTGCAATTGTGATACGCATGACAACATTTTCAATTTAACACTCACAGATGGATATTTTAATTATTATTGAGCGAATGGTAATGAGAACCCTGAATCTGCGCATTCGTCTTTATGTACTTAATTAAAGTTACAAGCCAAGGCATTTAACATGAATCTCCATCAGAAAATAAGCATCTTGACTTATGTGTCAAGAAAGAAAGATGAAATAGTCAGCAGCCATTGTAGAGTACGTGAGGTACGAAAACCCATCAGATTGGAAGCTTTAACACAGACAAGAGTCTTATTTTTAAACCACTGTTGGATGTTGTCCCTTGGTCTCAAAGCTCTTTGTCCAAGTCTTTCTTTCGTGGCTTTTATGAAGCCAGGTGTTGAACCCTGTGTCGACCTTGCCAGGGCCATGTCCATGAAACTGAAATTTCCTGGTCTATCACAGGGTTCCATTTCAACAAGCTTGCACCCAATTATCCTTCAATCACAGTCCCCGCTCTTACAGATGTGTTTGGTCGAAGTACAAGGTCTCTCCATCGTGGTTTGACACACAGGGGACATTCTCTCTCGCTCTGGCTGTACACATGAAACGTTTTCAAGGAAAGAAATCAGATTGCATCCCAAATAAAGATGAATGTCACCTCAGAATTATTTATTGGGTTATTTGTAGCTTTTGCACTACATAAGTAGCAATTATGAGCATAGTTGTAGATGTGAAGATACAGCAGAGCATATTACTTTAACACCTTTAGACATCCAAATTAGTAGCTTGTCAGGATGCTAAAGGGAGCGCTAACTGTTTCATTCTTTCTTAAGCTGCCCTTTTCTACTAATGTTTTGTTTCAGTAGACAAGTGAATAAAAACTGTGAAATCTGCTCTATTATTTGCAGTGATATTAAATGCTACCTTCTAATTAATGGAAGTTGGATATTATATTTATACAGTTTTTAAAAATCTCTGCAGAAAAGAGAAATGATGAATGATATAAAGAGATTTTTGGTTCATTAATGATATTTTGTTAGCATTGAATGGTGAGAGAATGATTAATTAAAAGATGAGAGCTATTTCTTTGTAGAAAACAAGTTAAATATTTTTTGCCTTAAATATTATTTGATCATCTGAAACTTTATCTTGTAGTTGGCATTTTGTTCTATCCAACTTATTTTGGCACCGTTTGTTTTTTTTTCTTTCTATCTCAAGTTGTTTTCTTGTCTAGCACAAACTGAGACTTGAATCATAATGCCATACAGCTACTTGTTGTCTCTGCTCTGAGATTATTTACAGTTATTCGCTCTGATTTTTTCATAGCAAAGCCTTTTCCTACCCTTAAAACATACTGTGCACATCCCTTTCCTGTGTTTTGTTAATGCATTGGTTCCTGTGCGTTTTATCAAAGAGAATGCATAAGGCAGAAAGCTGACAGCTCTCTGGAGCCTTGGGAATGTTTGTAGTTCTTTCTGTGGTTCAGAAGTGCATAACTGCATGTCTACATCCAGGATATTTATAAAGTCAGAAATGAATATTAATAATCGTCCCCATCTGCTTGGCACATATTTATGATCAGCATTGTTTGGTTTGATGACAGCAAACTGCAATGCATGTTGTGTTGACCAACTGTCCAGCCCCTTTTTATGCATATTTATGAGAACATCAGGACTCTCAATACAAAATCCTTAAGACATAAGTTGTATCCACAAATGTACACAAGTTGCAAGTCTTGCCCCCTCATCATTTTGTTATCAAAACCGCAGCACTCTTCCCACAGGCTCAGGTGAATGATTGTGTGCATTGGCAGACATGCCGGTGTTTATGCTCTCCTACATAATTCTTTAATCACGGCGCTATTACCCCACACATACACCCAGTTTAGTGCCATTATTATCTCCCAAGGTCACAGCTAACGAGGGCTGACGCACTGTGCCTGGCCTTAGCTGATTGACTCACAATTTTAAACTGGCTCAATCGAGGCCTACTCAGCAATTCAGGAGGCAGTGCAGCACCCTGCACAGGTTTATGAGAGAAGTATATTAAGCTTAAACACAACAAAATTGTCTTGTTTTGATGCTGGAGAGTGACACAGAAATTTAAGATGCCATCCATGGGCAGTGAGAGTTGCGTACTACAGAGCAAAGATTATTTTACTGGTTTTGTTGTTGACCCTGTGCTTAACATTTACCTGGACAGTCTGCAATGAGCAGGAAACAACCACTTCCTCTGTAAGCATGTAATTTATTGTTTCTGTGATTTAATTTGTGATAGAGGAAGCAATTTGCAGCTTTAAATATCAGACACCTGATTTGGAATGGGCAGCTAGTCCTTGAGTTACACCCCCACCTCCCACATTCTCTCCTGTTCCAAGTTAATTAAAAATTATACGACATGTTAGCATTAAATCATTATGAAGTAGGCCTACTGAGGTAATCATTTCATGGGGTAATTTAGCAGATTAAACATTTCTTTCATTGTCAACCAGTGGCCTTGGTATCATAAATGTCACACTTGCCTTTTATGAATGATACCACAACTGTCAGGACCATAGAGCAGATTTAAATTTAAATCACCTATTACTTTACCTATACCCACCTTTTTCATTTCAAATACAGATGCATCTAGAAAGCCCAAAGCTTTCGTCTGCATGCCATATGCCGAATGAAGTGCTTGCTGAAGGGAACACAGGGTTGAATCTTGTTTCATGGTTTGACTTTTTGCACACAGCTTGGAATGCCAGATAACCTCCAAATCTCACTGAGCTTAATATCTGAGATCACATCCATAAACCTCTGGTAATGAAAATATGCATGGAATCAAATCTGGGTCTCTTTATCGTTAAAGTGTTCGCCCCCTCAAAGGAGAGCAAAGAGCGTGAGATGGAGAACATGGAACAAACTGAGTGTGTATGCAGTCATTATAAGATATGTATTAGAATCCCAAAAGCCAAGGACAATTTTAAAATTCATTAATTTTCAGCTTTTCTGTGTTGGACATTTATTTTTTTATCTGGACTCACACAACGAAGTCATTGAACAATTAAAAGAGCAAGCACTCTACAGTATTACCCATTGAGTGATTCAGTGAAGAGGCTCTATTGTGAAATTGGAGAGAAGTGATTTGAGATAAATACACACATCAGATCACTTCGGTTTAATCAAGGCCATCATGACTCCAGTTTCCTAATGTGAGGAATTATTGGCTCCCCACCTGAGCCCTGAGCACCGAGTCCTGTAATAGTCCTCAGCTCTTTTCAGAAGGGGGCTGCGTCATAAGGAAATGTGTATGTGTTTGGCATAGAGCCCCCACTGGCATAATAATGATGACCTACATGATGGTCTCTTATCCAAGCGTAATTATGATCCTCACTAGATACTAATCAGGCCTCTCCGGGTTGTTTGTCCTCTTATTGCATTATTGATAAAGAGATGTTATGGAAAAAACATACCATAGACTGCTCCAGTTTTTTCTTGGCTTATTTTATTCCAAAGACAAAGACATTTCCTGACTGTAAGAATTGTTTGGTTACATTATTTATTGCGGTATAATATGAATTCTTATTCCCGTAAAGTGATGCAGTACATTTTTGCTCTAAAAACATGTGATGTATTTGGTGCAGAGAAAATGGTTTTCCAGTTTTAGTAACTAATTAATGCTTTATCAATATTCATGATGAACTCCAAATTTAGAAAACTGTAATTAGCTGTATTATCCTCTGGCCATTTGAGAAAAAAAGTTATCCATATAGTTCGAATCAAACCTCGGCAACAACTTCAGCTTCTGACCAAACGGTTCACTCTACAGTGAAACAATACCTTGCATGGAAATCAGTCCAGAAGCGAGCAACTCGTGACAGGATCACTTCAAGCCAGCTCTTGCTCTGCACGGGAGATAGACAGAGCTGGATGGACGATGTCATAATTCACATAAGCCACCTGGTGATTCCCGCAGTCTCCTTCCTGTTTCCTCTCAGCCAGCTGCTCCCTGTACGCCCAATCAATCTGCAGTGCCAGTGCTCTCCAATTCACCGTGACCTTGAATGGCATGTCCCCTCACCTCATAAACCGATTTTAGCAGGCAGGTCCTGTATTCTCTTTCTTTTGTTTTTGCCTTTTGCTGCATTTATTTAAAGAGTTGCAACATTTTTCATTGTTGTTGATGGTATTTGTTTGAGTGAAAACACCTACATGCCTTGGCAGTTTCCCCAGTTCCTAAATTTTCAGTTATCTCTGTTTGTTTTTTGCAAGAGTGGTTACATGTCGAAATTAAACACATAATTATGCTTCAATAAATATGAGCCTTCATGTTTATAATAGTAAGGATTATCTTTCAGCCACGTGAGCCATTCTGTGTGCTGTACAGTGACCTCACAAAGCAGCTTGAAAGGACCATTTCTGTCTAGTGCCCATAGATCCGCTCTGAGTCTGTTTCCTGTCTTTTTTTCTTTTTTGAGTCTCGAGGAGGTGGAGGATTTGTCGTTCTGCTTGGTTGCCCGTAGACATGTATTGTCTGGGCCAGGCCTCGGTGGCAGAGTGGCTCCCTTCATGGCCCCAGTGTGACAGAGCTGTCTCTACATGAAGGTGACCCTCTCCCTGGATCCTCCACTCTTCCCAGCTTGCCTGTCAGGTCCTACAGGCGACATGGTCTATTAAGCACCTTAATGATGACCACAGCCTCATGCTCTCACACAGTAGACCCTTACTCCTTCTTATATCAGCATATATTTTAATGATGAATGTATAGGAATATATAAGTGATGAGTATATTTCTTCTCTTTACAGCCATCTTTGCAGAAAGGAGTCTAACTTGTATCCAGCTAGTGTCTGAGGTTTGATTAGGCCCGGACACTTGGTGAAATAAATCTCCTTTAGGATTTAAAGGTGTATACTTTGAACAGGCAATCCTTCAGAAGGCTTTTAAACTCAATAAATCCACTAGCGCCCCAGTGTTTCAAAACACTGCTTTTACAGCCTCATACTTTAAATCCATATCCTGCACAGGGGTGTGAAAGTGACAGGACTACTTGAAGATGGCAACAAGCCTTGGGGAGCACTCCTACCACCACTTTCACATCTGTTGATCCCCCATATCCCTGTACCTGCCATGAATAACGGAAGTTTGCTACGTGACGAGGCATGTGTATTATATACTCTACCCTTGAGGTTGGCGAGAAGAGACCATGAGGTTCAGATGGCAGCTGCTCGCCTCTGTATGTGTACATCTTCAAATGAGTGAAAGTGTGGGACATCGGATGAGATATTAGGTCTCACAGGGCGTCCTCGCCACAGTTCATCCCATCCTAATTACCTCCATGCAGTGTTTACATCCGGTGACCACCAGGAGTCTTTGTCCTCCCAAATCTCAAACGGGTGGATTAGGATAAAGAGTGAAGAGGGCAACACTGCAGCCTTACATATGCTTTAGTTCCAGAAATCTGAATGTGCATATCACAAACAGCAAAATTCTATGTCTATTGATACATAAATCAGTTCTATTGTCAAACAATAACAGGAATTACATTTGCACTGCAGCCCAAACAAGCACATAAAGGAGCTTGTTGTCTGTGGCATCAGGTGTGCATTTGTATGCAAAAACAGTGTCGTAGAATATTTTTGGCTTCATATCTCAAATATATTCATCTTAAACTTTAAAGGGAAGTCTGATGTACATAATGTAAATCATGAATGTATTGTATTTGAGCTTATTGTCCATTACCAGCGACCAAATGAAGAAGCTAAATGCAACAAAGCCAGAAATCAAACATCTCAACTATTTTAGTAACGTGATTATTCCAGAAATAAGTGGCTGGATATTTTGACGATTATGTATACAGAAGTAGGATTAACAGGGTTTTTTATTTTGTTTTTAATGCACATTATGTTACAAATAAAATCAAAACCTGTGATACAAGTACACATGTACCCATACACTACTCATGGTGTCTAAGATATAGCCTTTGAGGCTAATAGCTGGATAGCCGGTGCATGTATCTACTTAATAATACAGCACTGGCCAAACAGCCACTCAAACTAACAAATGCAATTTCACTGATTAGTTTGATAATTGGCTTTAAGTTGCTGAGGATCAGCATTGTTTTTTTCCATACATAGAATGTGTATGCATTAATGAATTCACATTAAGTCTGTAATTGCCACAATTAGTGAGGCAGTTGCGCTCTTTATGTAGCTTTGCATGCTTCAAGATAAGTAAGGTTATTAGACAATCTTAGAATGGCGCCCAAAACGGAAATGTGCATCCGCATTGTCACCTTTCAAGAACCTTTTCAGATGAAGACAAAGAGATGTATTGCCCTTTGTTTTTGCCGTAGGTGTGAATATCATTAGGATCTACCATGAGTGCAGTAAATGCGAGTAGGTGCAGTTGCCCATGAGACAATAAGACACATATGGAAATGAGCCGACAGCATGACTAATAGCATGCAGTTTGAACTGCGCGCCCACCTCAGCAAAATGCCTGTTCTGTTTAAGTGAGCCATTATACAGTTATCAATAAGTCTGCCTTGCCTTTGATCTCTCTTTTAGGAGTTGAGGATTTTACACCCAAAGAAAGAAAAACCTCAAGCCAGTGGTTTGCATGCTCTCTGCCACTATGGCCAAAATGAGGATAAAATGAATACAAAGGAAGCAGTCACTCCCTGTGTCCCTCCTGTCCCTAATCCCTCCACTCCTGAGTCTGTGCCTGCCACACCATCATCGGAGCTCAGATCAAAGTGTGAGAGAGCGGCCCAAAGGTCTGCACAGAGGGAGAGCTGGCTTCCTCAGAGCTTACTATGTCCTTGGACCAAAGTCCTTTTATGGGTTAGACATATTCATTGAAAACGGATTCTTTGCAGTGTGCCTAAATTGAGCTTTCTTTCAGAGCAGCAGTCTTGCTTTTTTTTTGGACATTTCCAGAGGCAGTCATCATATCTAAAGTGTCAGCTGATTACACGCAATGTAGTCATATCACATGAAAGCCCTTAAGTTCAGACAGTCACAGTAAACACAGGTAGGACACCTGCATTGTTGTTTGCACAGTAGATATTTTTGCATTTTATGCCCATGGTACTGAAAGCTTGAAATTTTATTACTCAAAGCGCACCGGACCAGTACAAGGTATATTGAAAAATAGTGTTTTCTCACGCTAATGCGACACAGGCCATGACCCCTCATCCCGCTACCGTTAATTAGTGTTGGTTGCTCTTACCTCTGGGCGAGCTCAGATTTATGGCTTTATGTTGTGGGGAGCTTTAAAGAGAAAGTGTTCTGCTGGGGCCAAATCTGCCCACGGACTACATGGATAAACAAGCTTTCATACTCTGAATCAAAGCTCTGGTATATGTGAGGAATCCCTGACTGCATATGCTAATACCTTGTGATACTGAATTCTACCTACAGTAAAAAGAAAGCAGGTAGACCTTAAATATGTGATCACATCCCAGTGTTGTTGTGAAGTGTATGTTTTAAGGATCAGCTGGTTTTATTGCTATTGTCGGATTTTCTCTGTCTGTACTTTGAAATTTAAAGGCCTATATATTTTAACACAGCATAATAAATATAATGATTCATTCAAACTTTAAAGGGATGCCTGGACGTTTTGGGAATATTTTCAGACTTACCAAGCACTAAACAAGACGATCAATATCAATTTCATCCCTGCACATTTAGAGCACAGAGATAGATCAGTCACGTGTTTAGCATACCTTAGCACACACACTGGCAGCAGAGGGGAAAAGGCTAGCCTCTAACAGATAAAAAAAAAAAAGCTTTACAGTTATCCAGGGTTATCTGTCAGCCTACAGTTGCCGTACCATTTTTTCCTCTCATCCATTCATCTCACCACAGTCTACCTTGGCTCGTAAACATGCTGCAGCCAGCCTTTTATTCCCACACAACACTGCATCGCTGGAGTTCACACAGGCTATGTATCACTGGAGTTGTGCAAATGGGATCAGCTATCATCAGTGTGGCGGAACTGAGTGCGATGGAGGCAATCACAGAGCACCCTGAGCTTCCGTTAACAAAGAATTCATTAAGTCCATTAAATTCCCAGCCGATACCAACATCCCAAGCTCCAAGTCATGGAGTAATTATTCCTGAAACAGAGGGGCGATGAAGAAATCAGAGGAAACAAGACTTACCCAGTGGTATACTGTATGTTTTATCCTTACAGTATACAGGAAAAAGACAAACATTCACTCTTCTAATTGGAAATGTGTTTGTATGATTCAATAATAATTATGTACTTACCATGCTTCCAAAGGGTCACTGCTACGCCAGTACAGGGAGCTCAATTCGATTTGCAGTTAATGAGGTTTGGTCTCTTAACCAATGTTAGTTTTTATTTTCTATTTAGTGCTTTGGGAAATGTGGTTATGGCTTGTTTTATCATCTGTTATGATTCTGTGCAGATAGCTCATTTATATCCTTTTGGGTATTATATAACTTAGTGGTTTCATTTTATACAATAGGTCCCACTACATAAGTCACAAAGTCTCTTCATCAGCTATAATGTTAAAATAACAGTGTTGTGTTATTTCTTAAGATCATTTTAATGTGAACAAACACCTTATCATCTATAGGAAATCTATCTTTCTAATTTGTATGCAATATGGCTGTTGTGCAGACAAACAATAGGTAAACCTTTAAGGGTTCCCTACAGGGAATAGCTGGGGATCATAGAGAGGGAATATTTATGTGGATTTGTGCATGTACTTTATTCTAGGTGACTTAGTTGCAGCTAAGAATCTTCACTTGTTCTTCATCAACCATGTTAATTGTCATCATCAGTTTTCCAGCTGAACGCTTGCTACTATTTGCCCTTTCTTTATTTTAACTTGTCGTACCTTCTCCTCCATAGCTGCTGCACAAAGGCTCTTATGCCGTTGCATGTCATGCCAAATATAAACACACCCTTAACCACATTGTAGCTCTCCAGTAAACCTTTAATGCTAAAAATAATGCATGGCAAGCCTTAGTTGTTTGGTTTAAACCACTTCGGCTAATTTGGGGATGTTAGCAAGGCTTTTGCCACTGGATACAGCTTGAATAAAGGCAAACCTACATTTTACAGGTTTTCTGCTGGCGGCAGTCATTAGTATGCAAAATGCAGCAGACCTGGTATTTGTCTCATGCTAGTCCTGACACAAAGATGAGGGCCATGCAGCAAGTCACTTGTCTTCATATGTATGCTGCTCTGTCACCTCTGAAACCAGAGTGGGGTTTTGACTTTGAAGCCCCTTTTGATATGGTGCTTTTGAAATGTTGAAGGACGCCTTGAAAGGAAAAAATGTTTAATTAGTAGCCTCACGATAGATGGGTACCATAGGCTGGCTTTCACATTGTAAGACCAGAAACCCTTCTTTTCCCTTCTCTGATTAAATGTGCTGTTGAAGTTGATTTATGGAAGGAAATTAAAGAAATGTCTCATGAAAAATGCCCCCCTAATTATTATTTTACTATTCATTTACATCAACCACTTGGAAATCATCTGTTCTTGTGCTACAAATTATAAGCTACATTTTAGGATTACTGATCATTCTAGCCTCCCAGTGCCATATGCTGCTAATCTCCACTGAGACAGGTTGACATGGGTTTTGGATATGTAAGAATCCACACATGCCCTGGTTTTACCGCACCTACCATAGAAGGATATGCAGCTTGGCTTGTCTCTTTTGCTCCGCTTTATCTTCAGCATTTCAGAGGCTTTCTCACTTGGAGATACCTTATGAAACAGCAGTTTGATAGATTCAGACAGAATGCCTGCTTTGATCATTTTCTGTATGCCCACCTGTAATTTAGGCCTCCAAAATGCAAATGACTTCTAATGCTACACACCATGCACCCTATGATCTACATTTCTTAAGCACTCATTGGCATAATCACAGGCTTCAGAGGCCCTCAGGCATATTGAATGGTGTCTTTTACACTGAGTGTTGAGGATCAAATATTCAAATCAAACATTTTACTTAAAATTCCTACGGATACATTTTTTTCTTCATATACAGCTTTCTTTGCTTCCATCTCGGGATTTAATCAAAATGCCTTCTTAAGTTTATAATGTCATGGCTCTCATGATAAATACAATAAAAATTTAATAACACAGTTATAATCATGTGAGGGTGAGGATCTTAATCAAAGTAAAGTTCAAGGCTTTAAAAGGAAACGGATGTTATATACAATAAACTTTAAAATAAAAGAGATTGAAACAGCCAAGGCTGTGTTTTGTTGGAACAAATAAATCTGGTCACAAAAGGGGAGCAAGTACAAATGGCCTGTACTATAGTAGCTCATGTGGTACATTTGGGATAATGTACATTTTTGCAGCTTTGTTTTCAGTGGAGTCATATCATACTTAACACTTTTTCAGAGTTTTTATCAGAAGTATTGTTCTTGATTGATAAAATGTTAAGTTTCTATTTACAACAAATAGACACAGCAAGCAGGAGGCAAAACAAATACAGAGAGGCTTTTTGGTAAAAATGAGCAGAATCAAGAGGGAAATAAGATATAAAGGTCAATTCTCAATAATGACCTATCTCAAATAAAGTCCTGGTCTCCCCTTCAGTTGGGGTAAATATGGCCTTGGCCGCTATTATTTAGATTTGACTTTAAGATTCTCTCTCAGACAAAAAAGTCACTGGTCTATTACCTCGACTGTCAGTCTCAGGCTCACTCCACTCCACAGTATTTCGATTCAGCCCGCAGACCAGTCTCGATTTCACCCACCAGAAGCATGCTAATCTAATCAATAAGTTATATTTTAAAAGCAGAAGATATCTGACAAGAAGCATGCCTGCAACTATACATAGTACTAGTACAGTGGAATAGTAGTTATGCATTTTGCTGTTGAGTTTACCCGACATGTTCCTTGCCCACTCATTTGAATTCTGTCAATCATGTGCGAGTCACATAGAGGTCAGTCAGTTTGTCTTGCCGATGTGAATTTCTGTCTTTTGTCTCTGCCTCTCCTGTGCTCGGTGGTCAGTGATATAATTTTAACTGATACTGAACAGGAGTCCTCATACATAAATATGAGCAGACGGCCGGTTGCATGTGCCCTCAGTTCAGAGAGGTATCATTTTTTATGCCGTTCCTAATGTTCCCTCTTTAACACTGAGGGGTAAAGTGTCACGAGAGGACCTCTATGGGTAATCACAGAGCTGTGAATAATGAAAGAATGATTTCCTACCAGAGCTGGAAGGTATTTGTACATTTAATGTGGCTTGAAATACAATTAGTAAATACTTTACAGTTTTATGTGAAAAGTGTCTCTCTGGGTCCTGAAGAAATGACTTTATTGTGCTTTTTTTAAAAAAAAGATTCTTGTGTAAATTGTGCTCAGTCAACCACGCAGCTGGTCACGGACCTTTGAATCAAACAGCCATCAGCTTGGTATCTGCTTGTATTTGCTCCACTGCTCTGCCCTGTGCAGAGGCTGCAGCACTTACATCCTTTTTTTTTTTGCCCATTCATCTCACCTCTGTCATGTGTTTGGCTGACGGACATGCTGCAGCCTGTCTCCTTTACCCTTTTGCACTGCATCCATTGCATGTGCAGATAGGATCGGCGCTGTGGAACTGAGCGTGATGCACACAGTCAGAGGACATGCTGAGCTTCATGATGGGCCAAAAAGAGTTCCATCTATCTTTGATCCATTCTCAATATATAAACCCCTCTAGATTTACAAAAATACATTTCCAATAAGTCAGTGAGGACTCAGGGCTTCTGTACTCTGCAAGTAGTAAACGCTTGAGAGCTTGAGCCAGTTATGCATGACTTCCTAATGTCTGTCTACAGACTACTTGACCCCTCTGTGGCTTAGGAGGTCCGCCGATCTCAAGGTTTGATCCCCAGCTCCCCCTGTCCACCTGTCAAAGTGTCTACATGTGATCTGGTCAGGCCAGGTGCCTTACATGGTAGCTCACCCACAGCTGTGTGGCAGTTTGGGCCAAAAATTATAACACTCTGGAAAAAAATGCAAAACAGATGCATCCATTTGAAAAATAGCTTGAGTTTGTAAAAATATACTGCAACGTGAAATGGAAAACTCAAAAATGAATTCAGATCCAGAAAAAAAAGTACCTTAACTCATCTATCAGACTTTTTTATAAAATGTGTTTTTTATTTAATTGTTCATATATCATATATATCATATATCATATATATCATATATATATCATATATCATGTTCATATATTTGTTAATATATCATAAAGTAAAAAAAAATCTCTTATGAAATGTCATGTTTGGATTAGAAAACCCAATAAAACTAAC
>JAQNCA010000003.1:8504318-8547377 GCA_029783725.1 Acanthurus tractus
ATTATTATTATTATTATTATTATTATTATTATTATTATTATTATTATTATTATTATTATTATTATGATTATTATTATAACAAAGAGACATAGTAAGAGCACAAAGGTGCGCTGTTTCTTCTTAAAACTATTAATTTTTTTACTTTGTTCATGCGCTTATTTCTCTGACACCTCTCCCGCTGTGCATGCTCTTCCTAAACAGCTGATCATATCTCCGTGGATCTATTTTTCTCAGCTTTCTCGTCTTCCGCACATCTGTTTGCCTACGTTACTGGATGTGTGAGCTGGGGTGTGGGTACACCTGCATATGTGTGGAAACAGTTTTTCAAAAAGGAAACGTCACCAGACAAAGTGATATCGCTGAAAAGGTTAAGTGTGTTTGGAAGACAGTCAGGTGACCTGCAAACTGATTCGGCATGCTGGATTAGGTTCTGAGCACTCTGCTCTGGGGGCAGCTTTTGAAGGGCAGGAGCTGTGAACGGGCCGTGCACTGTGTGCAGACAGCGCCTAACAGAGCTGTAGGAGCAGTCTGGCTGTCACTGCTGGCTGGTATGCAGCTCCTTTACTCGCTCCATCCAGAGTCTGAACGAGGGTTCAACTTGAGCTCTGCAGCACTTCAGCCCCTCTTCTCCTCTCCACAGTAACACTCCTGTCAGGCTGAGAAGAGGGAAGAGAAGAGAAACAGAAAGAAATATAGAAAGAGACATCAACAGTAGTCAGATAGGTGAGGGAGGTGTAAATAAATATACGATATATCTTAGCTGTCAAGTCAGTTGGTTTTGGGAGTTCACAGAATAGTTATTGTGAGGCTTTGACAGCAGGTGGTCTGAGGAAGAGATGAAAGAAATCAGGAAGTGTGAGGCTGGATCTCTGTGGCTTTTTCATTTTTCTTTACATCCGGCTCGGAGGGCAGAGGTCTCCGCAGTACTTGTAAGCCTGTTTCATAGGTCATTAAATGTTATAGTCATAGCAGTGACACAGAAAAAGGAAAACATTTGAGAATGTAACCCGTGCAATAACCGACAGGTTACAACTGTGGCATGGCCCTTGTATCAGTTGATGTGGGTTGAAATTGAGGTCTTGACCTCTGACGTTAGAAGAGGACAGTTTCTGCAACAACCTCTGGTCACTTATGGAGTTGAGCAGTGGAAATGTGAGTTAACCATCTCTAAATCTTGAAAGGGGCCACTGAAGATCAATAAAGGGACTGTGTTTGTTTTAGTCTTCTTGTCTTAACTTTATGTCCCGCATATAGGGTTAAGGTTTTCCTTGCAAGGTAATGTGAGACTAGCTCCGAGGTTTGTACAGAGGCTTTAGAGTCAGATGCTTTAGTCAAGTTTTGTGAAAAGCCCAGAGGACCAACCTCAAATATAATTACTTTGAAATGAAGACAACTGAAACACTACTCTGTGACAGAGCAGCAGATTGTCAGCACTTTCAGTAATGGCGTTTTTTTTTTTTTCTCCTGCTGTAGCAAGGCTTGCCCAAGGGCTTTTATAGTCAATAGCTCACTTTAAACTGTGAGTCTTTACAAGTTCTTTACAATGGCAGAAATGATCTTGAGATCAGCATCCAGCTGAGTCTTCCTTTAGCTGCTCTTATTAAAAATTAATCAAATTGCAATTCGTGTTTTTTGTGACTGATATGTTGTGATAACACAGTTTTAGAGTCCCTGCACAGAAACATCTGTTGTGACAAATATAGTAAGCCACATTGCTACTTAGCAACCCTTAGACTGATAAAATAGGGTAGTGTTAAAGATCACACATCTAGGAATAATTTTCCCTGTAAAGACAGAGCATTTGTCTTTATTCAAGGCGTCAGTAAGTGAAGATGTGAATGCAGATGTGTATTTAGCATATATATGCAATCTGTACCAACACTGTATTTCTACCTTAGAAATATGTCTGTGTATGTGTTTTCCTATCCCTGCATCTGGCAACGCACATCTACAGCTGGTCTCATCTACTATAGTCAAGATGCTAGCACTACTTTTTATTGATTTAGGAGAGATATTGTTACCTGTAGAGATATGTCTGTCTGTCAGTTCACCTGTCTGTTTTTGTATCCCTCTTGCATCTGCATGTTGGAAACAACTGGTATTGACATTGTTTTTTTTTCCTCTCTCTCTTCTAGGCTTTCCCAATGAGCCTGCAGCTGAAATCGCTCTGAACACAGTAAAAAGCTGGATCGAAGAGAATCCTGATAAGGTAGGACATGCCAGGGTAATGCATTTTCAAAACAAATAGCTGTCAATCTGAAGCCAACCATCCATTTGTGCAGGCACTGTCTATTTCACGCTTTCGTTGATTTGCTGTGAGTGGAGATGATTGGACCACCGCAGAAACACAGAACATTAATTCTCATGCATCTCTGTATCAGACAGACATCTTATCCACCTTCCTCGCTTGATCAACCATTTGGTTTGTGGTCTGCATGCATATCAAATTAAAAGCCAGTCTGAGACTAATCAGGCCTTAAATGGTCTGTTGACTGTTTAATTAGTCTATGCTGGGGAGAGCAATTAAACCCAGAAGAACATCAGATGAAATAATCTGAAATAGTTTTTTTTATTAGATATATCATAATTATGCCTTCCAAGGACTGAAGGCTAAAATTCACAGGCAGTTATTCATGATCTGATCTGTTGTAACACCACAATTTATCTAATATAAAACACATATAAGCACAGTTGTCTTCAGAATTCGAGGAATGGGCCAATATGACGAATTAATGATCTTTAATTTTAGCAATTAGGTGAGACACAATTATCCATCAATTGAACTGACCATCACAAAGAGACATAATATTTTCCTCTCGCCTTTGGCAAAGTAAAATGTGACGTGTGGACATTTTAATTTCAAAGCTACTGTTGCTGAAGGTTGAGCTGTATGCTGCTGTAGAGATCTTTACCACAGAGAGGCCATGAACTGTCTTATTATGCAGGCAGTGAGGATAACCAGTGCCAGTGTGCCGCACGTTTGTTTGTCTGTTTGGCCTTGATGTTAGATTGGAGCTGATTATCATGTGTTTTCATTAAAAGCTCATGATGATAGAGCTGTGTCCTGTTCTCAGGAGGCTGGTTAAGGCTGTACACAGCATTTATCAGTTTGTGTGTCAGTGAGTGATGGTAAGCTTCAGGGGTCATCGCTGTTTACTGTGACAATGTTTATATCTGTCACTGTGGATTGAGGTGTTTTATAAAGCTCACAGCTTGATGTGCCACAGCACCCCTCAGCTGGTGTTATGGATGTTGTGAACAGGCAGCCTAACGGTTTTCGAGGACCGGATTACTTTGCAGCTGAAGTGCTACATTTACGGCACTTATTTTTTGCCTGATGATTGCTGTAACATGCACTCGGGGAATCCATCAACACTCTGGCGTAAGGAGAGGTTTCATATAGCTTATTGCTGACTGTAAATAACAAGCTAATGTGCAAAGCTGACTTTTGTAGTTGTGTTTTTCCACGACCAGATTGCTGCTTTCCCTATGGAGGCCGCACTGTTACACATGAGAGACAATTTTGCAATGCATCGATTGATGGCTATCTCTGGCGTGTGCAGATCAAATGAAAATATTGCAGTTCATGGAGGTAGATGCCTACAGAGACTTCACAGAACACTGTTTGGCAAAACTCCACAAGTCGTGAATCTTCGACTCTAACTAGACGAAGAGTGAGCAAGCTTTTAACGAGATTAGAAGGAATAGAGGGATACATTTTGCCCAGAAGCACATCAGTATTTCCCTTATTGGAAAGTCTGCTAATCAAACCCCGGAATATCATCCACTGTAGCAGGAGGTCCTCCCTCCAATTTCAGCCCTTTCCCTTGGTTACTCTTGGTGCATCCCAAAACAGATTTTTAAAAAGGATGATGTAAAAGACATCCTTTTTACAAGTAATTATGCCAGTTTAGGTTTTTACCAGACGGAATGGAGAATTTAAGCAGAATTCAAGTAAACGTCTAATGAAAATTTATATTGCCTGAAGGAACAACACGATGTCTTTGCTGTTAGCTGTGTTAGCAGTTTCTCACGCATTAAATGTTAATATGAATGCCTCCTGCTTTGTCTGATATATTTAGAAATGCATTTTATAACCAAAGCATTTACTAGGTCGACAAACCCCGTGTCATTTTGATTGATAACTGACAGAATTCTGTTTTAAGGCTTTGTGTCAACTCCTAAAGAAGGAAAGAGGCTGAAAGTTGTTTACTGCGTGTCTTATAAAGAGCTTACAGTCAATAAAGACGTTATAAATAAAACCCTGAACCCATTGTACTGTACTTTGCAAGTTGTTGCACACATATCAAAAAATAATGATGAACACTATACTGTCAAAAGACTCACAGAAGTTCAGTTTTTCTACAGTCGCTCATATCACAGATTGCACGCAGTTTTTCAAAGATAGAGTGGGAATGAAAGGTTTGAATCCCAGTTTATCAGGCGCAGAACAATAGGACTAGATTGCTCGGCTCGCTCACCTCCAGCTCTGCACGCTCGGCCCCGTGTTGTGGGCGTCCACAGAGACGAGTCATTTCAGGGCCATGATAACGGCTCTGCTTTGGGGAAGATACTGCGCCTTTGTAGCTGAATTTCAGTACAATAGGCTGGCTGAGGATCTAACACAGTAGGATGACAGAGCACAGACTACAGCCCCCACAGCAAACCCCTCCATGAAGACACACACACACTGACTTGATAGCGTTGTCTTTATATGTCCAGGTTTTATGTATGCAACTGAGTAACTGAGTACATTTGCCAAAGTTCTGTACTTAAGTACAAAATTTACATTTTCTATTGTCTTGTACGTTTGAACTCTGCTACATTTCATAGGAATGACGTTGCTTTTTACTCCACTATGTTTATTTAATCACTTTATTCAAGGGGTTACTTTGTAGATTCAGTTTAATAATAATACAAAATACAAAACGTAACCATGAATTAATTATAAATTAAGAGTAAGATAAGGTAATGTTCTATTTATCTCCACAGCAAAACTGGGTTGTAGTCGCATCCAGCAACTGTGCTGTGATGTTCTGTAATTGTCCACTGATTAAAATGTCCACACACGATTGTTGGAGGATCTGAGGACACTAGTAACACCGAACAGCGAAGGATTTTGTGTGGATATACAGTGTGTGTGTGGGTTTTGGGTTGCGTGTGTGTGTGTGTGTGTATGTATGTGTGTGTAGGACAGAGAGAGAGGACAGAATTTAAAAAAAGAAGACAACACTGCGTGATTGATTAGCAGCGAGTTTATCTCCCAGGCCAGCACGCTGTAGCCCTGATGCACTCACCAGCACACAAAGGGCCCCAATGCCAGCGTGAGATTCAGTCTTAGAAGCACCTAGACTTCCATTGTGTAAGAATAAACAGCCTGGCCGTGGTCAGGCAGAGCAGATCCTTTAATCTAGAGAGACTTGAGTGGAGGAATGATCCTTCAGATCACAATAGATGAAAGAATAAGGGAGGTCAGCCTCTACTTCCCTGTATCCACACGAATAAATGAAATAGAATATGTGGGTATGTGTAAACAACAGACCATAAGGCTCTAATCTCTTCAAAAATGCATAAGGGCTTGCAGTGACAACCTAGCACAGCGAGTTCTCCATATGGCACTGGAGTGGTTTCCTCTTGCTCACAGCACAAACATCCCTCCACTCATCTGGATCCAGTTTATTCCTCATTTTCAGATCTAATTTGATTTAATTCAGGTTTACATAGGTTTAATCTGCAGATGAAAAATGCGGTCTGACACTTTATTTGGCTGCCACGGATGTGCTCTGGATGGCCAAGCTTTTTAATGAAGCATTTCAAGGGCCCAGCAGCTCTGCATTACTGACACAGTCCAGCACTTGAGACAGATTTGGAGTCTGTAATAAGCTCTGCTGCGCTGTGCCGCTCAGGACAAAATTGATGTGTAGAGAATTCACCTTTCAACATCACTCCGGTTGGGGCTTTAGTATCAAGCACTGCACTGCGCCGATGACGCTCCCAAAACAGGTGTTTACATCCCTTTTCCCTTTTCTGTGAATGATCTGTTTACCTTAGAAGCATTTGTCATTTAAGACACCTGATAATAAATTCCATTTCAAGGCAGAGCTGGAGACTTAACAGTGATTTGTGACAAATGTCAAGTGGCTATTAGGAATAAATACAGTATGGTGTCTGCTCTGTATGATTGTGTTTTTCTGTGTGAATGGATATTAGTTTAGACGGCTGTCTGGGTTTTGGCAGATGGAGCCATAGCATGACAATATTGAAGCATTCATTGTCATTCAGCTGAATAAGATGGATGGTTGCTGTTATCATGGCCGTATTGTGCTGTTCACCTTTAGAAAATGTGAGTTACATTTTTGGGTATTGTGACCAGCTTAATCCATCGGGCATGGTAAGCAGGCAGTAAACCATGTATGTATGTGCTCCTTGTGATTGTTAATCACAAACTATACTGGTGGTAAAATTGATGATGGATTGCCTTGAAAAATATATATAGAACAGAAAGTTTAAGTGCCATCTCTTTTTAAAGCCAGTGTCTGTTCCATTATCCTCATCCAGACAGTATATGTTCAATAGAGAGTGTCTTTCTTTATTCTCTCTGAAAAGCTGAAGCATGATAATATATGTTATAAGACAAAGTGACTATTTTCTAGAATACAGCAGTGTCTCTTAAGAGGTTTTGATAGCAGCATGAAAGTTGGGCACTCTAACATAGCAGACTGGGAAGATGTATGTGAATAGAACACTCATGTGAAAGCATGTCCTCATTATCCATTATTCGGTCCTGAAGTTCTTACACAGTAAGACAAAATCTTTAAATGTTCCTATCAGTCAGGGCCTCAGACGTGTGCTGGGCATTAATGATGCGTTTCCACAGGTTTACTGCAATTCTATAACATTGCGATTGGAATCATCTTGCGTCAATGAATCACTGCAAATTTCAAAAAGAACTTTTTCTTCAAGGCTTTTTCTTAGAAACGGTCATGACTCTGACAAAAAAAAATTCTGCTTAGACTACCTTAGTATTAAGAAGGCCAAAAGAATCATGTATGTTCTGAAAAATGCTGTCTTGTAAAAAGATCTCTAGAAGCCATTTTATCTGAAGTGTATTCTTCACAGAACTATGGGACCCGTAAGGTTGAGGCCAAGGATTGCAGATGCTTTCTTTATTGATGAATCGGTTGTCTTCTTGATTTATTAATCTATTAATCAGCTGTTCCTCAAAAAAATCTGAAAATAGTGAAATACAAAATCTAAATTGCATTTTAAGTAACTGAGATCTGAGGGTGTTTTTTGTGCCATGCATTGAGCTAGGCTTCCAAGTAACTAGCTACTGTAGAGTTGCCTTGCATTGGATGGGCTCAAAAAAAGCAGTGTTGTGAAGGTGAAGGTAACAGGTTAGCTGTCGGCTATTTGAGCCACTTGCGCTCTCAGCCAGTGTGGGGACTGATGTTTAGTTTCAGTGTCTAACAACGTACTTCATCACGTTATACATTCTCAGTAAATTCAACAAAGACTTTTTTTAGTTTGGTCATGTTTGATGAACTGAGGTGAACGTGGTTATTTAGTATTTCAAAGGTTCAGGTAGTTTTGAATGGTGAGTTGCTCTAGTGAGTTGTTCTAGTGTTCAAGTGCAATGACTGTATACTAGTACATGTTAAACATTATAGTGACAACCAACGTGTGCAATCTACATGCAGTGCAATAAATCAGACAATATGCTTCAGCCATATTTTAATTAATTTTCAAGAATGCACAGTGGGCCATTTAAAAGCAGGCAGCGAGCTGCTGTTGGCTTGCAAGTCATAATTTGACCACCCCTAGCTTAGCGCAGTAAAAAAAAAGCCCTCTTGGACCCGAAAACAGGAACAGAAGCTTACGCTTAGTAAAGGCGGTACTAACTCTCTGTTGCTGTATTACCCTTCATGGTGTTTTTATTGTCTAGTATCCAGTGAAAAGACTGTGCCAAGTGTGGCATCTGCGGCTGAGAGAGGCACAAATTTGCTCCGTGCATGCCTCGAGGATGCTGATGTGCCATTGATGGTTTGTGCAACTGGCATAGTGTTCAAAGCCAGCACTGGGCTTTTGAAGTCAGTGTCTAGCCCCTTTGAATCGTACGCTGTGACTGAGAGCATCAGGGAGATACGGGCTGATCAGGAGCTGAGAGCATGTCTAAACACTCGACTCTGCATCCACATACTGTACTGTCTCATGTGGATAGAGACGCAGAATTCCAACCTGAGAGAGTTGTATTCTTTCTTCAGCCTCTGTCAAACACCTGCAGATCTGGCTGCAGAGAAGCTTTAGAGAGAGTGTGTGAATGCCTTATTAGTTTTCTCTGTCAGAGAATTACTTTTTTGGCACCAGTGTTAATGCATGCCATGTAGTCTAATACATTAGTGGCAGCCATTTGGCCCAAGGCAGTAGAATGGGGATTTTATGGCTTTTATGATCTGAGGATTTTATTATCTGGCTCACTCTGGATAATATGATGTGTGCTCTTTGATTCCCCTGACCTCAGGTTGGTGTCGTTAAATACTACTAGTTTCAGTATTTAAATAGGTTTTGGATGATATGGATCCAATTTCTGAATTGACACTAGTGAAAGTTATTTCTTAAATGCTTTACTTTTGACACTTTATGTTATCTGCAGAGGGGAAAGGCGGTTCTGATTAAGCGCTCATGCTGTCAAAGATAAAGAAAAGTTTATCACGAGCAGCAAATTATACAGTATTTCAAATGTTTATCTAAATGGTTCGCCTTGAGAGAGAAATCCTCTCTGCACAAATGCAGATTAAGCCTGTCGCATCTCTGTCTTGTTTAAAGACCAAGGTGTTGCTACAGTACACTCCTGGTAATTGCAAAATGATCACCCTTTTCTCTGATGTGGGGTGACTTTGAGTCTGAGTTGAATTTTCTTTTAACACTCTGTCCCTACTTAAAATGACTTCAATAAACAAAACTCTGTTCATAGGATTACATCTCTCTTACATAAGTAAATAATTGAAAAGCTGTTTGTGATAAGCAGGAAGAGTACCGGAATAAAGCTTTGAATGTAATCGCTGCGGCTGTTATTGAGGATTACAGAGCGAGCTAACAAATAACAAACACCCAAAAATAATCAGGTATGCATAATTTTTTTTTATGGGCAACACATATTGTGGGTGCTCGCTTGGGACTCAGTAAAACAGCTCTTTCAGTTGTTTAATTTGGACCGACATGTCCCTCACATCCAGGCACTCTTGTACACATGCAGTGTGCCCACAAAAAAATACAACCCACTCTCACACAAGAACGCTAAGATATGTTGCCCTCTGAGTTCAGCTCCCTCCGTTGGTGCAGATACTGTAGTCCCACCTCCATGCTTACTGTGCTGGAACAAGCTATCTTAATGACATGCTAATTGATTTAGTGTAGCACAGATAGCAGTAGGCTGGCACGCTGTGATAAAGCAAGTATGGGTCGAGCTATTGGTTCAGAAAAGGACAGGAGACTCATCAAACTCCAACTAGCTCATTCACTCTATTTGAACACAATTTTACACTGCAGTACCCCACGCTGAAGCATGGAGACCTTTACTGTGTTGTTGTGTGTGTATGTGTGTGTTTAATGTCGTGTATGCTCTCTTAAGTACAGTATAAGACTCAGTAAGCAAATTTAAGACTGGTGCAAGTTTAGGAAGCAAAAAAAAAACTCTGCCCTATTGTGACAAGAACGCTCATCGCCACCATTACACAGTCTATCTACGGTCTGCAGAAACAGATAGTGGATGAAAAACATTATGACCATTCTATTGTCCTTTCAATCACTTGTGCTTATGTAGAGCTATAAAGTCTGGGGCACAATAATAACCTTGGTAAGCATCCACAGTGGAATAACTGCCTTTTGACAGGTACAATAGTTGCCTGCATATTAAATACCAACAGTCAAGTGTATTTTATTAAAATAATAAAAAAGTTGGCTCTCAGTTGTGGTTTTGCTAAATATGAAACTTTAAAAAACTAACTAGGATTAAAACTAAGTTGATTTAATTCCCTTTCAAATATATAAGTTTAGTTCTTTACAATTTTAACCAACAAATGTCAAAAAAATTGATGTTTAAATTCTTCTTCAGACAAACTTTAAAGTGAGACCGTGCTATGATTCAAATAATGTTAAAATGTATTTTTTGAGATATTAAAAGTACAAAATAAAAGAAAAGGGGCTGGTAGCACATTCACATTCTCTTCAACATTGAGAAACTGGATCTGTCATTCAGTCAATCACAGTGCTTGTGCCCTGCCCACAACTGCTGCTTGCATACGTTGACTTTAAAGGAGCAGTGTGAATCAAAATGGTAACGTTAGAAAAAATATGGAGAAATCCAGTCTCAGTCATTCAAGTGTCAGGCAGGAGGTCTGTTGTGCACCAAAATTAGCAACAAGCAGACATATTTAGTGTATGTACATTGTAACGTACCTAATGTAGCTTCCTCAGTGTACGTTTGAATCTCAGATATTAGGAGTGTACAGACATCTCCCCCTTCAGTACATGAATGTGAAAACACCTTTGTAGTGACAAACTTTGCAGGAGATGCATTTCAGTACTGTTAGGGTCAAGAGACTTTGGCATTAGAAAAACTCATTTTTTTAGGGACCAGGGGTCTTTAAACACATGCCAGTTGGCTGCAAGTCTTACATATTATTCTCTGTAATTGTATCCTGCAAGAAAAGACAATGCGTGTTTTGGCATTAAGCAGGGCATGTACTTCATAGGCAAATTATATCAAGACACATATATTTACTTTGCATTAGAGATAGTCAGCAAATCACCAGATTTGGCAATCATGTTGCAGCGTTATAATGTACAGCCTAGTAACCGAAGTAGATAGTTATCAAGGTGGTCTGATAAAAAATATGCTGCAGCTTAATATTTTACAGTCATCAGGTTCCAATGCTTTATTGTTCCCTGGCCAGTGTATTTTTTCTCTCCACAAACAAAAGCTCAGCCTGGCAGCTGCAAAATGAATTAGTAGTTGAACACAGTCCAAGCATTCGAGTTCAACACAAGTTTATTTAAAAAGTTGCAGGAAGAAAATATCTCAAAAATAAAACTGAAGATTGGTGGCATGCACCATATGGGCAGCTTACATTACTATACAGGGCGATGCACTGCAACACAGTGAAAATACCTCAGCAGTCATCACTTGCATGGCCTTCCTGTTCAAACAATGCTGCATGGGACCACCACTCATGCAGTGTCAGCCTCTTTCACCGCTCACAGTTGGTTGTTATCAGCCTCCCCATCAACAAACTGGCTTACAATATGATTATTGAGCTACAGGCTACAATGTGTGTTTCTGTATGTGAAGCACATATGTTGGGCAGCCCAGTGCTGCCAGTGTTTGGGGTTGCGGCTCAGGGAGGAGGGGTTTGAGACCACCAGAGTGATTACTTTAGCTGTTGCCGTGTGATTGCACGGTCTCTGGCATGTGATTAGGGGGAATGGGCCGTATCTCTCACCATCTCAAAGGGGGATCAAATCAGCCTCAAAGCCAGGCTTCAGGCAGTCGTGCATTTGAAAGTCAATGTTTTATTTCCAAGCATAAATTACTTGATCACAGCATTTTTTGCCCAAGGTTGTATTCAGAAGTAAGGGTTGCCTCTATTAGAGGGGTGAAAGAGGCTCTGGTGTTTGCATGCCATGTCACACATGTCACGATCAGGTTGTTTTTAATATTTCTGAATGGATTCTAAAAAAATTGCCAAAAGTGCCAACACATAAACATTATGCTCTAACTCACTAGCTTGCTTTTCACTTGAAAGTCCATTCATATCTTTATGTTAATCCACATGATAAGCTCTCAAACATCAACATAGTCTTTGTACAGATCAGCAGTAAGCCTTTATAAAAAGCTATTCAAGATGAGATGAAGATACTCATATTTCCAGTGAAGCCCAATTGATTCTGTGAACCATAAAAGGGTATAAATGCTCTTCAAAGTTGTGCTAAAGGTTGAAGCTGTGGTTCAGTTCAAGTCATGCTGAGTTCTGAAGAGCTAATCCCCCATGCAGTTTGCCTTTTTCGAATCGAGCTATCTATTGAGCTGCAGGAAGAGAGAGATGTTTAAAGCTGTGGACCAGCGTTCATCATTACCAGGTCTGATGATGGCCAGAAATAAGCAAGATTATCTCTCACAGCCTTCACCTTACCCCTTTACTTCTGGCAAGCCTTCAAATAATGATATTGTTTGACTGTTACCTTTGCTGACAAATGATCTTCACAGTGCTGATTGACAAGGGCGTCTGCCTCTGTGGGACACAGCCAGCGAGGCTAGCACAGTAGGAGTGGTACATGTTGTAACTCAACAGGGCTTTGGAGATAAGGCTGAGCACTGAGGTCAGCTACATGGTAGAGGAGGGTGACGGATAGAACAGGAGGCACTCGCTGTGTGAAGGCTGCAGGGCTAGAATTTGGATAGCAGATGCTTTTTTGTGTCATACCTCTGCTCATGATTTTTTTATTCTAACCTTGTGTGCACTTAGTAATAAAAAAAAACAAAGAAACAACATCATTTTAGTCCAACTCTTAAGATCATCCGCTTCATGAAAACTTTCCAGACTCTTTTCGTCTCCGTGAATTGTAATGTTAACTGTATGGATAAACTCAGGTTGCTGAAGCTGTGGGCAGGAGTGACAAGGCCTAGAGACAACCGAGTGTGTTTACGGCGCATTACTATGCAAATGAAAAAATAATTAAGCAAAGCTGCTTACTTTTTCTGATGTTTATAACGGCTGTGTATGTTAACAATGTGACCCAAGCTTGAACCTTCGTCAGAGCTGTCTCCCGCTTGCCTTGTGCAGCATTCCCAGACCGGACACTTGTGCGACGTTCCCAGACCAGACACTATGTGTTTGCCTGCTGTATCCCCAGGCTGTCTGGAGTAATCAAAGGAGGGCAGCATTAATTGCTTGACCCTGGCAGGAAGCCAGGTGGTCTGGAAAGGGTCATCACCTACCCGGGGAAAGGTCACCCCTCATCCTCTCATCCTCTCATCGTCCATCCTCACCTCCTTCCTCTCCCTTCACCTCCTGCCACAACCAAGCGCCGGGAAGTTACAGTCCATTCTCTCAACGATTGCTGCAAAGTCACCCCCGCCAAATGCCCGTCTTATTTCCCAAGCAGCAATGCATCTAACCTAAAGGAGTAAAACATTCTCTTTGAAATAATAGTTGGCATTGGAATTAGGCCTCCATAAACCTATTTCAGACAATGGTCCCATGCCTATTACAGAATGTCTGTCTCTATACCCAGGCATAAACATCTTAGAAGGTGCCATTCCAGGAAGGGCAGGGGTTTGTTTGACTTATGGTTGATACATTCATCAAGCTCGTGCCAAGCCAATATCACACTGTCAGAAAGGAGCATGTGGCATTCTATCACCATGAGAGGCTGTGACAGAACAAGTCCTTTTCCATTACACTCTCTCAGGGCAATCTCTGATATTGCCTCTCTGCTCCTCCGTAATGCTGTTTATTTCACTTGTTTGCACTGGTGGATTCCATTTTTTTGTGGGGCCTCCCTTTCTGGAACTTGATCAGTGTGAACCAAACCGAATTCTGGCATTACTAAGCCGATATTGTATTGAAGACGGTGGATTCGCTATTCTTCTAAGTAACCGTGATCCCTACTTGTGTTATGTATTCACTGTTAAGCCCATTTTTTAGTGTGAAATATGTTAATGGGGTATTAAACTGTATCTCAGTTTTAAATCGATAAACAAGTCGACATAAATCCTGTACAATCACCTGCTTTCTCATTACAGACACACTGCAGTGCAGGGCTCAAGGTCCTTCGACCTGCAACAGCCTAAATTCCTCTTTTTTCATTTAATAGGCTCACAAAGGTTTCTTTCTCCTTATCCCAGACATATTTAAGAGGGCATTTGACGCACACAGCCTCTTCTATCACTCTGTATTCTGCGTGTTTCCTATTTTTTATTCAGCTGAGGCCTTTAAAAAGCTGTCATCCTGTAGAGTGGTCCCTGGTACACTCCTGTGTTCTCCTCGCCTGGAGCACTGAATTACTATTTATGTGCTGAACTTTGACAGTACACCACAATCCGTCCCTGCTCAACCTGCATTGCTAAAGCCGTGTCGCTGTAAAGTTTTACTTGTCTTCTGCCTTTTTTGACTGCAAAATGTGGACCAGAGTGGAATCTGGCGAAGTGTATGAAAACTGTACAGTTATCAGAGGCTGCAGATTGCAAAAACTGTACAAAGAAGACTAAAACTTGGCTTTTTTTTAGACACCTTCAACTTTCTCCTGATTTCTTCTCAAATAATAGACAATCTGATGTCCAGTGCCAGCTTGTTTCCTCATCTGAAACAAATCCATGGGATTTGTGCCCATTTTTTAATCACTGTTAACGGTCTCTCCTGAGTGCTGAAATGAAAAAGTAGCCCTTCATGAAGTCATGGATTAGATTTGTTCACAGTTATGGGATAAAAAGCACTTTCACTCTGTAATGTGAACACCTCAGATGGAGTTTTTCATAAAAGCTTTGATGGACATCAAATCTAATCTGAAGGATACAGCAAAAGTATTCTGGCAAATCTGGTGCAATTTTCTGCCTTTGATGCACAGTAATTCTGCTTTCTCATCTGGAGAGGGCAAACCTCAAACTGAGCAGACAGGATTTTCTCAAAGAATGAGGTTATACTGCAGACATTCGCTCTCCAATGGGGACTATTGATTATCTCACATGTCTGTCTAGCTACGGGAGTTTCAAGCACTTTCATGCCATAGTTTTGTGAGTTTGTCCTGACTTATAAAACTCAGAAAATTCATGCTGGAAGTTGGATGTTGAATGCCTTTTCCTTATTGCTGGGGACCATTAATACAAAATGGCACACAGCCATATTTTTATCTAACTGTGTAATAAATTTTGGAAATGTCACAAAAAAAAAATGTAAATGAGATTAATTCCCCTTAGATGCGTGAAAGAGAATAAAAGGGTCCTTTAAATATGAGAAATCACACCCTTTGTGAAAATGGCGGTCTTTGAAGAAAATATATTTGATTAATTACATTGGGGAAGATTTTAATGATGTTTAAATGTGTGTTCATTTACATACATCCCACCTGAATTCCTCAAGACACTGTATCTATTTTGCATTGTAGTTTTATTTTTAATTACAGTCAGACCTATAAATAATACTTCTTTGAAAAATCTGAAGGATGTTCCACCAATTTTGGAAAGTAGTCAAAGAAGTAGGGTAAAAAAAATCAACAAAAAAAAAAAAACGATGCTTATTCAGTGATCTTTGTGTTGTTGTAAATTGTTGAACTGTTAGGAGATAGGATTGTGTTGCAGAGCAGGAACAAGAATAACAAGCTTTAGATAAAGCAGGTGACTCCACTGAGCCAAATGGGATAATGAGTTATCTAAGAAATACTGTTCATCATGCTGAAAGTGAAAATTGAAATTATTAATTCATCAGTGACTGTTTTACCCGTAGTCAAAGAGCTATTGTCAAGCTGGTATGTTGATGCATCATTACCAGCTGTTGTCACTGTTCCAATATAATGTGTGTAATACCAATGTAGAGACGTGTACCAGCCAGATGCCCAGAGTGCTGAAGATCCTTGTCAACACCTGTGCTGTTGTTTTTGTGAGGATACTGGTCTAATGGCTTCCTAATGCAAACTTATGACATACTGTAAGAGGTTTAGCTTATTCTGCCTTCTGGCAGGGAGGCTTGATGCAGCCTGTGCTGTAGTTCAAAGCCTTACAATCATTAAATATGCTGTCGGCTTGGCTCTCACACTCACAGTCGAGCTCTTGGTCTGAAACGTTGTCCTGTGTATCACAGAACAAGACACAATTTAATGAAGATAGACAGACTGTCTGAGCTGTGACCTTCAGAACACACAGAGTACTCTTCATTCTCCAAACACTGTGTTTAGAAGAGTTCTTCTCTCCGACTCTGACACGTCCTCTTTGCGTCTAGCATCTACAGATGTTTTTATAGCAGGTTGTTTATGTAACGCCGGCTCCAGAGCTTAGAGTACCATTTTACACAAGCCTTTAAAAAAAAAAACAAAAAAAAACTACAATGCTTAAAAATTGCCCACTTTTTGTCTGCAGCTGTCAATGCAAACTGAATGACATTAAAGCATGAGCGCCGGGTAGCTTCAGCATAGGCACTTTTCATCCTCATCTGGCAGACAGATTGAGACAGGATCTTTGGAAGACTTTGAGCTTTTTTGCCGTTTGAGTTCTCTCAACACGACCTGATAAGACCCCATTCATCCTCTCTGCCTTCATCAGGGGTTGGACCATATCCAAGTTTAGCCTGTCACATCATCACCAAGGCTTCAGGCATGCTATTGTCTAAACATGCTGCTGACAGAGCACGTGGTGGCGGCTTATGGTCTGGCTTCAGCAGAGGGATGATTTCTTAATGGAGTTAACAAAGACATCTTTCAGTGTTTGGTTTAAGTATGGCCTGTGCCTGCGTGTGCAGCAGAAGACTGCTGTATCCCATCGCATGGCATTTATTAATCTCCATTTGCAATGCAAGTCGTTTTATAAATTGGTTCAAGCTAGCGTAGCGTCAATTTGAGTAAACCAAATAATCATTTTTTTCTGGTTGCATGCCGGGCCTTGTGTTGCAGGCCTGAGAGGGCTGCATCATCCGACAGCTCTGTGGTTTCTTCTGACAGAGTAGACTTATTTATGTCTCTCATCCTCTGCGCAGCTTCTCAGAAGGCTCGCACTACAGACCACAGAGACTGCACAGCTCTTGACAGGGTATCACACAACAAAGCCCCCACATTCATTTTTGACAGGCAGCAGCCAACCTCCTATTTCCGTGTTTCGCCGTGAAGTCCGGCTGTTAGCAAGTTCTTGACGTATTTGATGTAGGGATTTTATGGCTTATTATGACTCTACAACGAGCAGGGACTGATGTAACACTTGAATTCACTATTGGGTACATTGATCAGCAGGGGTTTTATTGTCTCTATGTTAACAATAAATTTAATTTAAACTAATAAGTTTTTATTTACACCAGGTAAAGACAGAGTATTTGCTGCCACCAAGTATTAAAAAAAAATTCGGGTGTTATTCTACGTTTGTTGAAACAGTAAAAAATGTCTCATATCCATATCAAAGTCTTATTTTTCAGAACCAAAACTGAATCTGTTAAAACATCCATAAAAGTGTCATAAAACGGTTTTAAGATGACACGCTGGCTTCATCTCACAGTCATACCTCAGCCCACCATTCATCTCAGGCTTGCTATTCCAGGAGGGGTTTGGGGAGAAAATTAAAAAGAAAATTAAAAGAATTTCAATTAAGTGATTTGCTGAATTGGAGAGAAAATGGCAGTGATGTGGAAAAGGCTTTTAATCTTGGTGAGCCACCTCTTGTTCCATTAAACTCATATCCCCTGCTTATCTCACTAATCATTCCTCCCAATGCCAGCAGTCTTGGCGATTTATAATGAACCCATTATGTCCGAATTCAGTCCACCAGGACTGGCAGGCTCACCACACGCTCACGAAGTGGGTTGGAAACAATCAAAGTACAATCTGGCCCTGGTGATGATGCTACAGCCCAGTTAGCGACGGAGAAATATTGCTCACAAAAATGGCCCATGTGGCTTTTGAGATGTCAAAAAGCCGGCAGCTGGAACAGAAAAATAAATACTTTACTCTGAAAAACTCTGTGGAATTTCTCTGCCTGCAATCGGAGGCATGGCCCAAGTCATCCATGTCAAGCTGTTTGCATCATTACAGTGCTGTTACTGAAGAATGGTCAGTGCTGGGGAGGCGTTGGTGAGTCATCTGTATGAGCAATAAACACATGAATGTAGAAGAATAGCAAAACACTGAGGGATACTCATGCTAAACGTAGTCTTTAGAGGAACACCGCCCTCACAATGTTGTCATATATATATAAACAGAACAGAGGTAGGAAAAATGGTGCGAGGAGAGCAAAGAAGTGTCTGCTGTTTGAAATATTTTGTAAACAAAAAAAGGGCTGTGCCGTGTCTTTTGGTGATGTAAGCAATTTGTTTACGCGATTGCAAAAAGCTGTGATTCGGGGTTGCGTTCAGTGATGACATCAAAGACTCCACCCTCTGTCTGTGGACTACTCTCGTCATTTTCTGCATCCATACTTCTGTGCCCGGTCTGATCTCCTGTTCTGATCTGGAGCTCTGTGCCGCTGTGTGGGCCAGCACACTCCAGCCTCACCGCCTGCAGTAAAAAGCTAAATACATTCTTTGTTTTATTCATGCAGCCCTTGTCTCTGCAGACAACATGTTTGACTCCCTCCTCTGATTTCTGCAGATAAGTATGGCAAACTTCAAAAGGCTTTGATGCACGCTGTCTTGCAGCACGAGCTAGGACACGCCGCGGCTCCTTTTTGGTTTTAGGGCTCAATAATTAAGGAGGTGTTTTATGAAAATAAAGGCTGTGTTTTATTCAGGTCACACAGGAAAAGATAAAGTAATCTGTGTGATGGCTCAAAGCAAGTGCTCCTACCTCCTGAACACTCGGCAACTACTAAAATAAATGATTGTGTATTTGCATGTGTGCAAACTCTGTAACTCTTATATTCATTTATGGCAGCTCTTCTACGAAACATGCCTTTCACTGTGTATTTGTGTGTGTGCGCCTACTTTCTGTAACACCGGGAACTAATAATACCATAAGGAAATAGTTCTAACCCCTGTTTAATTCAATTTTAAGTAATAAAATAATAAGTTGATCATAAAAATGACTTTTGCGAACAGATTCTTGTTAAGTCTGTCAAGACAAGTTTTCATTTTCTCTTATTTTATTTTCACTGGCACGTCAGCTGTGCTAAAAGAGGTGACTGCAGATCTCTAACAAGGTTTGAAACATCTTAAAATTTAATTCTTGAAATTCACTGTCAAAAATATGTTTACTATGACAATTAACTGGAAGCTTTTTTTGAATTTATGCAATTGTACTTTCACTTGAGTATAGATTTTTAGTACTCTGCTTACCACTGAATTAAACATAATGAGATTATGAAAAATGTATACTACATAGAGTGCATACTTTAGTTAATTTTTTTTGTCCTACTCTCATATATATTTTTATCTTTTTAGAGGTAATGAGGTGGAATTAAAGTTCTTCAATTTGAATTTAAAAAATGTGCAGATATCCTGTTAAGGTCTCTAAACTTCAGTATATCCTCTTTACTTAAATGTATTCTGTTGAGCCAAGCTTAACCTATTTGTCTTTTTAACTGTGAGAATTCTCAAATTTATTCTCAGTGGGTGGAAAAACTAATGAAATACTGTTCAGTTACTAACTTTATAGAAACAAATCATTTGTATCTGTGTAAAATACTTAGCAGCTCTTAATGCAATTCACATATCTATCTCCTTCTTTTGGCCACCATTTATAAACTTACTTTTAAAAAGACTGAGGAACCTAATTAATGTACTAATGAATTACATTACCAAAATATTAAAAGAGATTTTTAATTTCATCAGCACTTTTCTCTCAATTTTGTTTTTGTAATACAAAAATGCCACTTAACCGCTCAGGTCACTAAGCAGTTCACATTAACCTGCAAGCTTTTTAATTTGCAACACTCGAGCTCCAGGTTTTAAGAGTTCTTTTTAGGTACATATTATCAATGCAATTAATGCAATATTTATTTTGCATTAGGCACTAAGCTGAGGGTGTCTGTATAAAACATACAAGGGCAACAATAACTGTTAGGAACTGTTGGAAAACATTTCATTTGCAGTGTCTTTAAATGTACAAGATGGATTTTAAAGAAGTCTTCAGTGTCTCACATTTTGCAAATTCATAGTTACTGTTTCAAGTGAACAAATCTTTTCCTCTTAAGTAAAATGACTTGAGACAGTGTTATTAGGACAGTTTATCTGTTGTGTAAAAATAATCTCTGATCATCTGCTTTTGACAAGGCTCTTAAATTGCTGCCAATGTTTAAAAAATAACCATGTGTATAGTATGCATACAATGTTCCATCATGTGGTGCAAAAGAATGGTTATTTGCTGTGTCACATATTGAGATTGATATGGTTTTCGAACTGTGATAAGATGTGGTGCTGAGCCTTTTGTCATTATTCACGCTTCCCAATCGATTCTCCGCTATCCCGTCCAATCGGGTAACTTGACTTTTATTCATAATTAAAGCTATCTAGATGCAAATCAGGAAAAGTCAGAGTGCATATTGTGCTATATGCATATCCTACTCGCCAAGGATGCATCTTTTTAAAATTTTTGTATGCAGACACAAAATACTAAAACATACACACATCCACATACACACCCATGCATTTAAAAGCCTATTTACCTTGTTTTCAGGAGATTAAACAGTTAGAGGGCTGATAGGACTAAATGCAAATTGCAAATTTTAATAATCACTGTTTTATGCTAATCTTTCATTTTTCTTTCACATTACAACTTGTTCATTTAAACAATCTGACAATAATTTCTGAGGTGTTTCTAGGGGTTTACCTGTTTAGCAGCTCTGTTATGCTTGTTAAGTATATTATTGTCCCTCTTCTGCTTCTGTTAATAACAATAATCGTTCCTCATCACCCCAAGTTCAACAGGACTGGTAAAATCTTGCTGATTAATTTCTTTGACAATGTTTAACAATGTTCAGACTGCAAGCAAAAGTAGCCCAAATCTTTTTTCTTTTTTCTTTTTCTATTATCTATCTTATCCATCTTATTATCTTTCTTCATATGTGATTCAGATCTTTTCTGTCATTACATGTGAAAAACATAAACACATGGACTCTGATCTTTTTCTGTCTTGATTTTTTGAGACACTTCACAAAGTCGTCCTGAATTTAATACAGTTCTGATTTTCTGCATTCTAAACTACATGTCATATCAAAATACATTTTTTACTTTACTCTGGATCGATAATTGTCACAGTTCTTTGTAGACAGAGTTAGGGCAGAGTTGATGGCCATAGCTGTGATGTAAAATTCAGTTGATGAAGAGTAAAGAGTAAGACTTAGTACTTGTAACGCCATTCAGATCACAATCCCTCTTTCCACTTACACAACTTACTCTTTTACACACCTCTGTAGAGAAGAAGACACCAGTACTTAAAAAAAGCATAATTAATAATGTAGTTCTATTCGTTCTCATCTTTGTCCTACCAATTGTCTTTTTTACAGGTTTTTATCCATATAAGTGGCCTCATTTTAAATTTGATTTTATCTGAGTAAATCTGATCTGATCTGATCTGAGCAACAAATCAAAATTGAGTTCCAAGTCTCTCAGTGTGAAAATAGCCAAATAGTAGTTAGTAGAGCATGTTGTAGAAATCAGGATTGTGCAGAGCACTGAAGAAAGAACAAATCTCACCAAGCAGCCAAATGTGATTAGCAAGTAATAAACCCCCCATGCCAAATCATGCAGTCGTGTCAATCCGAAATGTGATCGATTATTTTGACAAGTGCATCTTTTCTCTCACTCCAAAAATGTTCTGCCTGCCTAATGGATAATAAGACACTTGCACTATGGTATATGTTCCAGCTTTGACACACCAGCTTTAATTCAATGCATTTGTCTCACATAAAAAAACACGTGCCTCCTCAGCTGTGTTGCACCTTGTGCAGCGTCAGCCCCATTTTCAGCTCTCACATCAGTGAAAAAACAAGAAGACTGTTTACAGCAATACTGAACAACACCAACCTACAGCACCCACATCATAGAAAAGTTAGGGGGGCACTTACAATATCTTAAAACTTTAATTTGATACATTCATATTTTTATGCGAAAGCTTATCTGGTAATAAAGAGAAAAGTAATTGATTTTTCAGCTCCTGGTCTAATAATGTACTCTGGAGAACAGAAAGCTGGAACCTCTGAGACCTCTCCGGTGTTCAGAGTCCAATATAGCGGCTGTGTTACCTGAATAAGGGAGTTTTATTGTGCGATCTGTATCTTCCACACTGTGTTTGTGTCTCTGTTTTTTTTTATGTGTGCATCTTTTCTATTTTTATTTGTGTGTCTGCCTTATCAAGTGTTTACTGTCTGCTGTATCCATATTAATTTTTGGTGGTTGTTATTGCAGGTAATTTGAGATTGAGAGTGTGGCAGGAGAGAAGGCCCACCTGTTTATGTGTGTGTGTGTGTGTGTGTGTGTGTGTGTGTGTGTGTGTGTAGCTCTCATATCAAGGTCTGTCTACTCTCAACATACACACGCACACACACACACACATCATTAGAAGCATTCACACAACACAACAGGAGTGCAGAAAAGACTGTCATTAAGTGTGAGACATGAATGGATTAATGAGTCATTTTCCTTGCTGTTGTGGTATTGTAATTATAGAACTGGTTTGAAACCTGTCCTCACTTTAAACCCCTGCCTCTTCTGTTTCTATGTCTGTGAGCAGCATCGGTTTACTTTTCTTTAAGGTGCCAGTACAGCTGGATTGCAGGGTCCAGTCTGAATGCTCTCTCTTGTCTGCCAGCACCCGCAGACGCTTTTTGCCTTTGCTTGGCTTTTACTTATATTTTTCACCACATTTTAGGTTCCGTTTTTTTTTTTCCCCACTTCAAAAAAAAATAGCACTTCTATGTCTGCATTTGCGTTTCCATTTTCCATTTGAACACAACCCACAGGCCGGGTTATGACACAAGCACATGCACTCGTCAACAGTTGACAAGGTAACAAGAATACAGTACGCCCCAGCAGGCAGCAAATACAGCACTCTTAGTTTATTCATTTTAAAGAAAGTGTGTGTTTTAGGTTGATTTCTGTCCACACCACACCAGTTTATTCGCCACCCCTTAAAACTAGTGTGAAGAATTGTTTGAAGAGGTCTCTGACCTGAAATGAATTGCTATGAGGGCCTAAATTAACAAGGCAAAGGTTAATGTTATTGTAATTATCAGTGTGGAGTCTTACGGGAGATGATTTCCTCATCACTGAAAAGCCTGTGTGATCACATCTAATGCATTAGACTAATAATTAGATTCAAACGCTGCCTTTTTTATACTTTATTACTACCAGTGCCACCCAGTTTGTCATTGCTATGCTTATTTCAGGGGTCAATGATGTCACGGGCCGGCTAAATGGGAATTGAGTAATGACAGGCACATCAACACATACCCACCAACACGCATGCAGAAGCGCTGTGCTTACTTAACAGTGTCCCTGCAGCTTGTTGAGTCACACGTAATTATCATGCATGGTTGGTCTCATCAGGCCAAGGTGTCGAGGTGTAAAAATGCCCTCGAGTGAGTCACAACTGTAAGGCTGAGACTTTCCATTTGCCCCAGGAGAGATGGAGAGGAACTAGGATTACTGTCCAACACAATACATCATCTTGCTATGTTTACCTATCAGCCACAAGCAGCGGCTGCGGTTTAGGGACAAGCCAGCCTCACATTCAGGAGTATAATGGGATATTCTTGGACATATCTGTCGCTGCGAAGAATTTATGGCAAGGAGTTCATTTAAAGATAGCTGTTCAAGAAGGAATTACAGCTCGATATTTATTTGACAGTCTTTGGCCGAGCCGGTCTTTTCTCTAGCAGAAACAATACCAGTGGAACACATATATCAGTCCTGGGATTGGAGTGTGACTGGCCCCTCAGGCGCTGCTCTCTGTGCTGCTGACTACAGCCAGATGGGCACTGTGTGTTCGTCAGAGTTTCTGTGGCAGAGCTGTGCTGTCAGGGAGACTAACCCTGACTGGAAGGTTCGCAGTGTGTTTGCCGCAGATGCCCTGACTGGTGCGTCCATCATCAGCTCCCCTCCCCGTGGGCAACTTAAAATGCAGAGTCTGCAGAAAAGCAGCCCTGCTGTGATCCAGAGCTCAAGACAGAAGCATCTGTGATGAATGAGGCCTGGGGGCCCCAGACCTCAGTAGTGACCAAGACCAGAGACGTTCCTCCGAACCTGCTGCTGGGATTCTGGGACCGGCCTAAAAATGTATGACATGCATTCGTGTGTGTCTATGTCTCTATTTGCAAATTTAAAACCAGGATGTCGCTTACGTGTGGAGGAGTGGCGGAAAATATGTGGTAATGTTTGCTATTAGACTGACAACTCATCTGTCTTCAAGTGCAGTAGCTCAGTGCTGTTTCTGTTGAGCTAAATTTATTGGTTCATAATTCAGTGGAGGTGGTACACTATAGTGAAAATAATCTCATACACTGTTTTAATTTGCATCATGCTGGGATTTGTCACTGTTACAGATGATGCTATGTGAAACCACCAGAGTCTTGTTAGGTAGAGTTGTGTGAGGGCTGACATGATTTGCATTATTCAGAGCAAGCTGCATAAGTGTGTGTTAGCTCCTGTCACTCCATGAGGGCCCAAGGTGCTCTCCCACGGTGCACAGGAGGCTCCCTATGCACAGCCTTCACCCAGGCTTTCTCTGCTCGAGTAGACAATTAGAGATGCCTCCTGTTGCCTATGGAAGGAATTGATCAATTCCCCTGCTTCTTACGGATCCTTCACAATATCAGTGAAATGCTGGATGGAGGAGACGCTGCCCTCAGCGCTGTTTTAATCTCTCTCTCTCATCTTATACTGAGAAGTGATTTCCACCTGCTCATTTAGGGTCTATTTAATATCAGAAGTAATTCTAACCGCAGAGGGCAATTGTTTCACAGCTTCACAATTAAGTCTTTCTTCCAAAAGTGAAAAGCCAAGGGAAAAGCACTGCGTTGGCATCAGCCTCTCTGTCTTTTCCCTTTCAATCATTGCATTAGCATGACATAAGCTGCCCTCAGTGCTCAGCTTTTCTTCACATCAAAGACAAAGCCAAAAAAAAAGAAAGAAAAAAAAGTAAAAATTCAATGAAGCTCAAGCTGCCAGTAAAAGCTGTGCGATTAACCAGTCCCAGCTTCTCATCAATAAGAGCGAGAAGTCGGCGGTGGCTCTGGGGCTGATCAGACCCAAGTCAGTCCCAAGATTGTGACAGAAGGTGCCGCCTCTGCCTTGCTGCGTATCAAGCTTTTCACACCATCCTCTGCTCCACCTGTTCATGCGCCTGGCCATAGCAGGAACATATGCCAAGTCACATCCCTGCAAATTTGGTGAGAAACTGAACCACTCAGGAGGTGTGTGCGCGTATGAGTGTGTTTATATGTTTATGAATTTATGTGTGTGTACATAGACAGAGAGTTGGTCTCTTTACAGCAATGATGCTTAACCACTTAGCGTGACTAAATTAAAACTGGAGCCAGGGCGGAGTGCCCTCCTTGATGTGACTCACAGTTGATAGTCATAATTACAACAACTAGAAATCAATTAACTCGAATGAAAGTGATTTGTCGCCACCGTAGCCCCACTAATTGCATTGTTAAAAGCCAAGGATCCGGCCAACATAAACATTAACCCCTCTCTGCAGAAAATCTATATAACCATCAGAGGAAATGGGTGAAAGCAAACATGTCTTTCATCAATAGTGTGGCATCAGCTTTATTTTGTTCTCCGTGTCATAGAAGCGTCTGCGTATAGACTCTCCGAGGACTTATCAACAGCTGCTAATGACTCATTTACCAATCATTGTTTTGAACTGAAAGTGTTTGATCTGAAAAATCTAACGACGACTCCTGTAGTGAACGTAGATGGAATATTTAGAGACTGACTAAGGTCATTTCCATGTCTGTCCCTTGGAGTATGGAGCATTTTGGTGTGAATTTATAAGCAGAAATAATTTACTTGATGAACATGGCATTTGCTTTCTGGTCACTTGTTCCCTTTTCATGAGCCCCTGACTTCCTCAGACTACATTTCGGTCTCTCACTCTGACAAAAGTGGTAAAAAAAAAAAAGAGGCCTTGAAGCAATGCTGTTCGTAATTGGGCCACTAATCGAATGTCGCTCTGGAAAGCCACACAGAGCTGGATGGATTAAATTGTCCAGGCACAGGTGAGACTGAGATAAAGAGAGCATGGCTACCATGACAGAGGGACCTGCAGGCCTGCTCCAGTCCTGTCCTTTACTGTTACATGTACGGTAACCAGCCCAGAGTGCAGAATGATGCAACCTGAATGCTGTTAGTTTGCACAATACAAAGAGCACACATGAAACAACAAGCTGAAGTTAAGCAGACCTCTCAAATCTCTCACCAAACTAAATGTTTGGTGAACACTTTCCCCTCTCTCCTAAACTCTGGTCAGGATGCATTCTCCTCACCTCATCCAGCCTCACCGCTTCACCCAAAACAACATCATAACCATATTTATTGACTCTGGAAAACTGGCATGCTAATCTTAGTTTATTCAAGGATAATGAATGATTTAAGGATAGCAGACCCGGTGTGCTAAAAAAAGGATCTTCATTAATTGTTATAAATATCTCGTCTACATCTAAAAGAGTACACAGTGAGGTAAAGTTGAGACTTAATGAGAAATAGAACACAAATAATTAGATTCACCACTTACAAGGTCAGACAATGTTATGAGTCTACATAAAAAGATAAAAGCAGAAGCTGAGAATTGCTGCCAATATTTATTTTTGAACAAAAAAAAGTTTCCATTTAAGATCATAATTTGAAACATATTCAGCAAAGTTCTGAAATGTGTGATTGTTTCCACACAGTTTTTGTTGGCATTTTGTTGTTAAGATCTCATTATTGTAGCTGTAAATCCATTATTAGGGACAACAATATTAAAAATGAAATATTCTGAGGTAAATGTGTCAGCATACTGTGTGATAAATTGGGTTTTGTGTTCACATTTCCCTGCCAAGCATGGTGTGTTAAGTCCTGTTCAAAATACAGAATCCACTACATTACTGCATTTCTTGTCTACGGGTCCATGATATTAAATATGAGTTTACTAGTCTCTTCTCTTTGAATATGAACAGAACGTGCCTGTAGACATGTCTCCACAATGATGTCATTTCACACAGCTGCATGGACCAAAAGCCAGCCTGATTCATTCCACCTTCACTTCATTTAATGGGCAGATTGGGCAAAATGGGATGCATATAAAAGGCAATCACTGAGTTGAATGTCAAGAGTGACAAATGTGATTTAAAATATCATCTGCGGCTTTCATCCCAGTGAATGTTTTTTCCCGTGAATGTCAGCCTGTTCACAAAGTTTGCCTTTCGCTCAGTGTGACTTGACCAAAGCGAAACATTTTTGCACTGTTGTTGTTTTCTTTCTTCCACTTTCTGCGCCTTGATACAAACTGGTAATGTGCTGTTAGTTCTACCGCCTTGAGAGCTGTGCCACTCCATGAGCCAGTACAGTCCTCCCTGAACTGGAGAGCCTGTTCAGGCAGCTTCCAGCATTACTGCTGATAACTGTATCAGAGCCACAAGAACTGCTTAATCACAGCAATATCAGAGATAGAGTGACAGGCGACATCTTTCACTGCCCCCTTTACAGCTACAGAAAGTCTGAGAGGAGACGAGTCTCATCTGCCGGAGCTGACAGGATACAGTTGTTGTTGGGTTTTTTTTCTTTTCCATCTAGATACATGGATTCATAACTGCCAAAACATCCACTAAAAAGCTTCAGTTCATGATGACATTGTTGATTGTTTATTTCTTTATCCCCCCCCCCAAGAGCTGCCTAGGAACCGAATGCATTAAGAAGCTTTTTCTGGCTTTAGTAAAAGATAGAGGTATGCTGAACTAGCCTTGACTTGAAAAAAGTCTTTGGAAAAGGCAACTGGGGAGTTTTATTGTTTTCACAGGTCTTTGATTCGGTGCCTATTCAAGAGAGGTTTGCTGTGTGAGTTTGTCTTACAGGGAAAAAAGGCAAGGATTTTTTTAGTGACAGAAATCTTAAATGTAAATTTTTTGGAGTGCAGATCTCAAACTCAATTGCCAGATATAAAAAACAGCGTAGAACAGACTTGGTTTTACTGACTGCTAAAAATATAATGTATGACCAGAGTCTTGAGTCTCTACTAGTTACATAAAGCATGGAGATATTAAAAACAATGACGGAGAGAAGAAGCTTTTAAGTGAGAACTGTTATGTAACCTGAACAGCATTTCTTTTTCATCCGCACTGACCCGCAGCAGTAATTCTCCAACCTCCCCAGCTACAAGACATTTACAGGCAAACAGTGTCTGCAGTTCAAACCCAATATTCTGCTGAGTACAGAGCATAGATGTGTTCATGTTGTGAAGCGTTATCAGTTAATCTGATGGTTTATTGAGCAATAGCTGTTTTAGTCCAAATAAAATGCTTAACTCAGAACTGTTTCAGGGAATTTGTTGAATTAATGTTCAAATCTTAATAGTATTTTTGCTGCCTTATCTGACTACAGCACTATACATCAGGACACACTGCAAGCTTGCGGTTTAAATGAAATTGTCATGCTATAGGCTCCCGTCTAAAGTAATACCCTATGAAAACTAAAGTTATGTGGAATATGAGCCACACACACTTAAGGATGCTTTTTATTTCCATTGGCTAATGTTAAAGATAAGCCCCGTCTTCATCTTACATGCTAGCAGTTCAGCATGAACAGCCTTTTTGGCCTCAACACTGTTACAGATTAGCTTTTAACCACAGCGATCAAGAGACCAGCAACTCCATCCTGCTGTGGAGCCTTGGGCGACATGGCAGTGATGACAGCCCCTGCAGCAGCAGCACAGCTGGGAACTAGTCAGCCCGCCATCCCCCGGACATCCCATACCAGTGGTTGGCATTGGCCTCACCCTCCGAGGGGAAGGAGAGAAAGCAGGAAAGAGGCTCCTCAGGCAGGATATGCTCTGAGGAGCATGTGGTGAAAACTGGGGCAACTTGGTCACATCTGCAAGAGTCACTCTGCCTACTCATGTTAATCCTCTCCTACAGTGCCGTTCGCAGCTTAGTATCAGGACAATAACTCAAATAACCAAATGGAAAAACAGCATGTACTGAATACAAATTTGTGAGGGAAAAAATTCAGAGGCACCAGGCTGCTCTCTCCTCGCTGCAACTCTGTGAAATCACAGTGCTCTCATCATCACTTCACAGATTCAAAGGTGAGGAGGAAAAAAGGAGGGATGATTCATCCCTGTTGTGCCGTGTTGTTGTCGTCCTCTGGCGGGCGGTTCTGTCAGAGGGTTGTAAATCTGTGACAGCGGGGAAGGTTATTTGTTTGGATTTGGTTCAGGCTGACCAGCCCGACCTGTGGACTGTCCTTGAGTGTTGATGTGTTTCTGAATGGTGGGAGCTCTATTGACAAAGTGCTGTGACCAGGGCAAAATGGAGTAAATCAGGAGGTCACTCTCAGAGAGAGGGGACACTAGACCACTGCCTGGTGAGAAGAAAAAACACTCTGATCCTCTTTTTTTTTCGGGGACTGTTCAATTCAGCAGTAATTCTGTTGATATAGTCAGTTTATTTGTGGTGGCTGTTGTGTTTGGCCTCTTGTGCAAAGTGGAGTAAAGATCACAGCCAACAGACAAATGGAAAGTCAAACACTGAAGAATGAGTGATCACTGTGAAGTACCTACACTTTCCGACAGCACATACACAAAAATATACAAACGCACAATCCCACAGACACACTTATTTAAAAACACACAGCTATCCTACAGAGAGGGAATTGCCCGTTGTCACAGTCACAGCCCTGCGAAGGTCACAGAAAATGGCACAGATGGCCTTTTGTACTAAATCAGCAACTTTCCCAAAGTGCGGTTAAACGCTCACACGTGGAGTTGATTCACACACTACCCAATACACACTTTGTTCTCCTAACATCATATACAACCAGTCACATACAGCAAGAGCCCCTGCAACTCAACATGCACACACAGACACAGCATGAAAGCGTTTTCCTCCTGTAGCTCATCGCAAATGTGCAGATGCAAACTCAGTGACGGCTTCTAATTGGACGGCATTAAAGAATTTCGTCTCAAAGAAGGATAACTTGGATTAAAAAATTGCCAAGTGAAAATCAAGGCATTATGGATTAATACTGACATTACAATTCAGACTTGTTTTTAATTGAAAATTCGTATTTAAGGAATTTGAAGGATTATTCTTGTGTATCCATTGTTGCATGGATTTTTAACAGAATCTGTAATTTTTTTTCCCCAGCTAAGCTCTCATGCTGTCACAGATTAGGCTTGTGATTAAAGGGAAGAATTATTAATTCTAAAAATATGTAAAGTAAGTTGTTAGATATTAAAATACATACTTTCAGAAGTAAGAAGTAGAAATGATAAATGTGTAGTTGTGGAAGAATGAACTGATCTTGCTCATTATGTTGTGCTGATTTTCTTAGGGGAGTCAAATAATACAAAGTTTTATTTATCATAAATTTAAAGCCGTATGGAGTACAGATTAACCACAGCATCTGGATTGAGGCAGTGACAGATAATGTGTGCATTGCAAAGAGGCGCACTCTTTTCAAACACATGAATTACGAGTGGAAAGCTTCTTTCTGGGCTGCCTGTGCTATCGTGCCGTGTGCCAAGAGTCAGTCCGTCCGGTATGTAATTAGCATTAAACAAACCAAAAAATTTGTGCGTGCTATTTTACCTGAGCCTGATTGTCTCCCCATTAACAAAGCGATGTGTAAATAATCAACCTGCTCAGATGTACGCATGCAGAGGTCCTGCGAGGCCTGCAGGTGAGGATGTGGTTGAGTGCCGGTGTCATGGGAGGAAGCGTCACGGCATCGTGGTTGTGAAGTGAGGTGAAGAAATGGAGTGTGACTGGGCGGATATGACAGAAAGCCTAACTGTCACCTGGAGTCCCTGAGGCCCAGCTGCTCCACAGTCTGAGTTTAGAAGAGAAGAAACAGTCATTAACCCTGTCACATTGATTCAGCTCCGTTAGCTTGTTTTCTTCTGACCCATACTGTGGAATAAAGCGGCTGAAGGGCTGTAATGATATCCTTTTTGCTATTGTTGTAGTGTCTACACTTTCTTTTTCTCCACTGTGTTTGTTTATTGTGCCATCAAAAGCGCAATATATAGTGTTTTGTTATTACTGTGACATGTTTGATTTTCTCCTACCTGCGCTGCTGTTCAGCTGCCTTTTGATTTTCTGACACCTGGGACTGTGAGGGAAGCCTGATAGAAACCAATGTTGTGTGATAATGAACGAATCTGCTGTCAGTCAGCGTTAGATCTTTCCACTTTTGTCGTATTGTATGTCAGTCAGGATCTCTACAGACACACACTCACACACAAACACAAACACACATTTGCACTTCCACTCTCCGCTATTCTTGTATTTTGTAGGTTTTTTCTTTCTTTTTTTTTACCTCTCTATTCTCTGTCCGCATGCTGTTTGTTCATCAGACAAACCATCTGCTGAAGTTGTGTGTTTTTCTCTGCATGTCGTCCCCTTGGCACACTGCTTCACATGGCGGTGCTCTACCAATTATCTGATGCGCGCGGGACGCCCAGCGTGGGCCACTGCCCACTGCACAGGCATGAAGTCTGTGTGTTCGCATCAGGTAGCCTCTCTGCGTGTTGCCGGATAATGGGGAGAGCGAGAGAGAGTCCTCTCTTCAGCTCTCCTCATCACTCATTTGGAGAGCTGATTAGCTCCTCTCTATGACCAGCAATAATCTACAGTCATGTGTATTTCATGGCCCATTTCAGAATTAGTGCATCTTTATATGTTCGAGCCAATCTACACTTGCAGCGCTGTTTGTACTGAGTAATAAGCGCTGTGTTTTTGTGCAGTGTACCATGTAAAACATTAAGGCTGGAGCTGTGAGCAGTTGTAATTACAATCATTCCTCGCTGTTTTATTGTGTAACATTTGGGGAGCTTCAGTAATATTCTATCAGAGGAAATGAGGCTGAATTAAATGAGAATAAAGTCTAAATGATCAAGTTTTTAAGTCAAAACATGACCACTAAATTCTATTCAAATTATGATAATGATTTATAGTAATAATTTAGTGTCCAAACATTATTCCAAAAATAAAAAGTTGGAGCACTGAGAAAAAACTAAATCAAAGCAGAATGTAATCATTTGCAAAGAAAGTGTGTTTGCATAGGTTTTATGAGCCTGTGTAGTAATGTCCTTTGTACAGTTTTGTGTTTTACAAAGTGCTGAGCTTCACCCCATCCATGTCTGTGAACAACTAAGCCTTTCAGTGAAGCCATCATGATACTATTCCCTGTCACCAATGAACCGGTTTACCTTTCCAAAGTTCCAAATTTGGGGGGGGGGTTTGAGTGTTTCACAAGTTTTTCAGTGTTTTGTTGCGCCTGTACCAACTTGTTTCAAAACATGTTACCGCAGTCAAATTCAGAGAAAGCATTGACAGTCTAGAAGAATTAGCACATTATCACATTCTGTTTTATTTAAATTTCACATAGCATCCTTAGTTTGGGTTGTGTGGCTATCTAGCAAACCCAGATCCCACAGACGAAAACAATTAATTTCCTCATAGAGAATTTATATGCAGAATTTAGATCTTTCCCTCTGTCTGACAGCAGTCGCGAGGCACAGCAGACATTCATATATTCCTTTGTGTCAGAAGATGAAAAACCTCTCCTCCTCATCATCCACTGCCATACTTTCTTATGCCCTCTGTATATCAGTCACCTCATTTTTTTCCTCCCCAACCCAGTCCTTTATCAATACTTCATCTAAATTAGGTTAGATTTTTCTTTTAACTCATAAAAGTATGTTGTGTCAAGCCTGTCATATAGTGTGTCAGTAATACTTTTTGGATTGATCTTTTATTTAGTAATAATTTGGAGAATTGAACGGAGGAGATAAGCAAGGCTTTATCCGTCGAGCAGCACGACCCAGCCAGTGCACATGTGGTAAGAGTTAGGAGAGCAAACCCATGCAGCCTATTGAACACAGACTGAAACATACAAGTGTTCCTGCAGGGGATGGGGGATATTAGAAAAAGGCTGAAATTGAGAAATGTGATATGGGGAGCTCCGTGGAAGAAAAACAAAGTTATTTAAGCCGCGAGCCTTTCCTCTTATTAAAATAGTATCAAACTTTTATTAAATCTAACATGTTTATGGTAGGGGCAACGTTAACGGCATGCATGAGTGTGGATGTAGCTGAACCACTGAGACAGTCATCTTTGTTCACATTTCCATGCAAAACGTGACTTGCCATGTGTGGGTGTGCATTTATGAGTTTGCCCTTGTTTGAATGTGTGTGAGCATATGTTAGCGAAGTTTGTTTTTTTTTCCCTTCGTTCATGCACAACGGAGATCTGCAGTCCAATCTTCCTGTTATTTGGTGGCATTTCTGAAGGTGTTATCAGTGAGCCCTTTCTTTGGCACTCCATTACATTCTCACTCCATATCTAATAATCTTGTCATTTTCCAGCACATTTCCTCTACTAAGCAGTCAATTAGTGATGCAATACTTAGCCACTTTCAAAAATCCTCTGAAAATTGTGTCTAAAAAGGTTAATGTAATTTCAAAAGCATAAAGTGGATGGGATAGTCTGGATGTAAGTATGTCTTAGTCATTAGAATTCATTTCTGCACTGACCATCCCAGACTGGAATCTGATGGGAAACAGAATTCAAAGAGTCAAAAAAAAAAAAAAAGCGAGCTGGATAGAATTTGCCCTATGCATTATTTATTTTTGGGAGAAAAAGTGATGTGGTCATTAAAAATAAATGGGTTTTAAACTGTGGATTGTAAAAATGCATGTTGGAGCACTTCAGTTAACTTGTGCTCTGGCACCTTCTCGTCTTGTCAGAGTGTTGTGTTGCTGCTGCAGAGCCCAGCCAACTGCATCATGTTCCTCGCAGTTTACGTGACATTTATTAACATTATATGTGACAATAAAAGTTGAAATGTTATCAGGATATATAATTGAAAGGTTATGAGAGTAACACACAAGAGAGCCCACGTCTCATATCTTATTTGGAAATATCTATCAGCTGTGTGATATTCCTGCTATAGCTGTTACAGTTTACAGTAAATGTGTTGGGTCCCTCAGGGCTCTGTGTCTGTATTTGTTATTTTAAAATTGGCACAGTTGCTTAAACCTGGAGAGTCCAAGGATTCCACTGCCAAGAAGAAATGTGTTTATTATTTTCTATTACAGCAACCTTAGTTTGTACCTTACAGTATTTGTAAATGTTGTGCAGATTCTGTGATTTCAAGTCTGTCAGTTTTCAAGTAGTCTGTTGTCAGATCCAGCGTGACCCGTCAGACAGCATTAACCGCTGCATTCAGACACCAGACACAGGTTGAAATTATTTAAGTGTTAGGCGGTGACACTCTGCACTGTTTCAGTCACTTCATTTTGTCAAAGAGCACTTGTGAGGGTTCATCTAGAGAGCACTTATTTAAATGTTTTTCAGATGGTGCGTGCACTTTGTAAGAGGTTAACTTATTTTCATAGAAATCCATACTGTACCTCTCAGCGCAACACTGGCGAGTTGAGCTGAAATGAACAAAACCACATGAGCTGCCAGCTGCACATGTTTACATCAGGTTTCCCCCACAATCCACTTCTAAGGACTGCGCTCATGGCCATCTCTCAAGGAACTGGTTTCTGATTCGTGACATGAAGGAAGGATCTAAAGGAGAACTAAAACATTTCGGTCAAAGGCAGAGAGCAGAGGCAGAGCCAGAATCTCCCCTTAATCTTTGGAGTCACTGGTTTATGTCTGAATGTGACGGGTCACAAAGCCTGATTCACTGCATCCAGCTCATGTTATCATCAGTATTGATTCATCTCCAATCTGTGTCTTTGTACTCCTCCTGAAAGCCCATTGGCTCAAGGGTACAACCTATTATCCACTGCTAGCAAGAGAATAAGTATCTTGATCTCCTGGACTCACATGAATATCCAAACAGCAGAGATAAAGGTATAGCATTTTTTGATCGATTCAAATAGGATCAGTTGAAAACTGATAATAAAAAACAAACTCTTATTCAGGACAATTTTAATGCATCTTAAACCTTTGACTCATTGCCGCCCCGTCCCCACCACCCTCACTGGAGACTAGCGATAAGATGTTTCATTTCTGTTTACCTCTCAGTGTTATTAATGGCTGTGGAGGTGTTTTCTACCTAATGCATTCTAAATAATTCTTTGCTTAAGAGCCGCATCCTTTAATCAAAGAAATAAACACTTTCTTGCAAATTCTCTATTTTGTCAGTGTATTTTAAACCACACACACACAGGTGTTTGATTTCTAGCTGCTTAATCAAATCATAGTCAGAACAGTCAGCAGGATATTACAAAATGTATCACTAAAGTCAATAAATCAGTTTGGTACATCAAATGACGCTAGCACGTGTTCACAATGTCATCGATACAAATTAACCTCATGACTAGATTTTTTAGGGTTGAGTGCAACAGTGGTGCTGGACTGGTATCATGCAAATGTGTCTCTGACTGGATAACAGGGATGCTGAGTTTTGGGTTTGAAATACTGTCAAACTAATGAGTTCCCTGATGTACTCGGGTCCAAGCAGATAAAAGTGGTGACACCACAGGTTGTCCTGAAGTGGCAAATAACCAAATTCAGACTGGCAGGGTTTTATTTTTCAGTCCCATGCACATTGAGGGATGTTCAGCTTATTAGTATTTTTTTCTCTTATGTATAGAGACATCAAAAAGTAGCCCCATTTTGATCTCATGCTGACTGCAGCGAGTCGTTGAAGCAGGCACATGGGAGTTGCTCTCTCCCCAACAGAGCAATCGAGACCTGTGTTACATCCATGAGGCATAGAAACTAATATGAGCCAGATAATTATTTACCACATTAACCCACGTAGGGTCCTTCACTGGATGTGTGATTGATGTGATTCCGGATCTGACCCTTGACTCCCTTAACCTGAGTTAGATGTGACGACTGGTGCTTCAGATAAGATGTCTATCTCTCAATCAGAGGGAAAGAGCCGGCAGCAGCTCCAGCCTGGCTCACCTCATGCTGAAACAGCATGATGGTGCTTTTATTAGCTTTTAACGGATTATAATTGTCTGCTAAGTACTTGTCTGTCCATCACACAGATGGAAGTTGAACCCTAATCCTCATTCTGGAAGCTTTCCTGCAGTTTCAGGTGAAGAGGTTTTCTTGCACGTTTTCTTGTCTTTTTCATGAAACGTCCAAATCCTCTTTCCCTCCCAAAGCCTCTGGGAGTCCATGTACATATCTCCTGACACCTGAACAGCTAGGCATTTTTATAACAGGCCGTAACCCGGGCTGTTTTAATGACACTGTCCAAAGCACATCAACCGTCGACTTTGGAAATGTCTTACAGATGTGAGTTTTGTTTTTTTTTTGTGGGGAATGTTGGCAAGCAAATCCACTAAACGACGAGGCTGAGCAACTCTGAAGTGTAAAACATGTGAGATGATTTATTATTCCTACAAAACACACACAGTCTCACATATGGGCTCGTAGCCTTGTGCCGATGGGACATCCACAGCTCTTTACACTTAATCTGGGCCTCTCATATAAACCAGCTAATTAGAATTAGTTTGACTACACTTAGGCTCATGAAAAGCATATCATGGACGTTTATCCAATCCTTAATTGACACCGTAAAAGAAATACATATTCATAAACACACACCACTGACTGCTCAACGCTGCCTCATACAGAATGTCAAATTTAATTGGGGCGTGCTGAAAGATAGATGTGCCTGCTAATTTGAAATATACTATATCCCAAGTAGCTTCATTCATTTATATTCATACAGTTGCCACAGATCAGCAAACTGTGTCATTTACAGCATGCGACCGAGAAAAGATGAATTTAAATAAGTTAAAAAATGTAAATCTGTATTATCATTCGAGGAAGTGACAATTTGTACTGCTTTAGCATTAATGCATTTTCATGTTAATGTCAGTCTTTCTAGATACAGCCCTGAGCAGTGCCTCCCGTACATAACATGGCAGAGGTTATGTGTATCTTTTTTCTAACAATTTTTACAAATACGACCTCACCCACTTCATTTTAAGCTTTGAGTGTTTCTTATGTTTTTACTTCTTCAAGGTAATATTCTCAAGAAAAACAGGGATTTTTTAAATCTCTGCTGAGAGGCACAGAGGAAGAAAGTGAGACATTGTGTTTGCAAAGTTCAACATAAAACTGAATTTCTTCCTGATGGTTACCCTTCTGTTCACAAAAGCTCAGTTTCATTTTGCAATAGACCGGTGTTACACAAACAAAAGGGCTTTAACATGTCATACTGAATCTTAATCAAAAAGGGAAAAAAAAGAAAAACAAAGGGATGTTATCCACAAAAACCCATTAAAGCTCAATCATGTGAAATAAGCAAGTAGCAGAAATGAAAGTGCTGTCAGGCTCGGCGTCTTATCTGAGTAAGTGAAAGTAGGAGAGATATACCTCTGGGGTCTGTGTCCCCCCTGCGCTGCTGTGATCTTTTCTCAGCTGCTTTTTCAATATGCCTTGGTGATAAAAGAGTGACCCGCTCTCTTCCTGTGTGCGCAGCATGGGCTGCGACAGCAGAGCTGGCTGTTGACCCCGCCGACCTGCGGGCACAGCAAAGCAGGAAGAGAAATCTCTATATGAAACTCTCACATCCTGCCATCTGCCCCGATTTGTGAATGCACCTATCCCCACCCAGCTATCCTACACCTCCAAATCAACACCTCCACCCCTTCAACTCCCTGTCAGACAGGCAGCCAACGGCCAAAACAACACAAGGAGCCAGCTCAGACACAGTGCATGAATTAAAGATATAGTCACAGGACAGCATGTTACCGCTGTGTGCGCGCTATTATCAACATGTGCTTTGCTATGTTTAGGTCACAAAGACAGTAGGACACTGATACACGGTATGTCAGAACAGAGCCGCAGTCACATCCCTGTGGAGAGACGTAACACAGCACACTGATGCTGCTCCGAGCTATAAATATCTGATAAAGAGCTGAGCTGCCATCATTTCAGAGTTCCTCTGTTTATTTAACCTACTTACATTTTCTAGAAACCTGTATTTTTAATCATTAAAACAAAATTGCATTGTGTCCCCGTCTTGAAGGAATTAACAAAGAGATTGGAGTGGAGATGAGCAGATGAGATAGGGAAGCCAAAACAAAACCATTCCAGGAGAGGACAGATATCAGACTTGAGATGCAGTTGTGGAAATAATTCCATTTTCCCTACAAGATAAAACGCTACAGTGTTTAGAGTACAAATGTGTCCCAGCCCTCTCATTAGCTTGCCATGGTTCCAGTAAGTATCTTAATTAGATTATTGGAGGAATTATGGGGAACTTGTGGCTTTGTTAGCCCTGGGCCTCTTTACTTTTGGTCACAGTGTTCCCATCTAATTGGTTGGGGGTTGTTGCTAAATCAAACTGACTAATATAATATAGCCTCCTCTGGGGTCAACTGTACCTGGAAAACAGAAATTATTTTCTGTTTATTTTATATGATTACTTAAACATGCTACTCATTTTGAAGGATGTTATGCCGAACAAGTGGGAACTATTAAGTTAACACACTTCACTCTCAGACCTTTATTCTGGTTGTGCAACCTTACTCTCAACACTCTATCAGTACTTCTTTTAATGTAGGTTTTCATAAGTGTACCTCTTGAGTAAGGAGGTGTCATTTTTAACAGATTGAACCATCTTTATTACGTTTTCATGCAAAGGCTCTGTCAGAAATAGGTATCAGTTTTAGGGAATTTTACCTTAAAAAGTCCTCAAATTTAATAGTTATAATCATTGTAGATATAATGAACAGTGATTGCTCTAAAACACTGACACGGCTCCACTGTAATAAGTGACCAGTCTCGGTCTGTACTAGCTCAGCCCTGTGTTTCAAATGGCTTGGCACAGACATATCACAGTCTGATTAAACTTTCAGTGGCTACTGAATACCATTTTCACCTTTCAAAGCGGCCAAGCGATAGGTTTCCTTTTCAGAGGTCCCACTAACCAGCCATGCCTAAAAAGCTTTTCAAAGTGCTGAGTGGAGGAGCACTTGAGTTTGAGAAGGGTTATGTTCTCCCTGCAGCAGGTAGAACAGATTGGTGTGGAAAGCGGTGATAAATATGGTTCTTTTAATACAATAGCTTTGTAGGTCACTCTGTGGAGAGCTGGGGAGCACTCACTCAGCCGGCTGCTCCTGCAGAGCCTGCGCAGCCCACAGACCCAGGAACACGCAACCTTTAAAGAGGGATTTGAAAAGGTCAAAGCACAGGCATGCAGAATAGCAATATAGGAGTGCGCCTCTAGAGGTCACAGGGTCACTGTGGGTTTTATACCTCCATGTTCCTCTCCTCCTGGAGAGATGGCTCAATGGACTGTATGGAGACTCTAAAGATTTTCTGCTTTCTTGCTTTGAGAGTGAGTCTGTTAAATGGCAGCATCGTTGGTTTCAGAGTTCTAGGAATTTAGTGATATCCGTTAAACCAGTTGGTGTTACCACCAGTTTCAAGTGGAACTTTTTAATCAGATATACGTCAACAACAGATGGCACTGCGCAGTGACCTGTACACTTAAACATGCCCACTTTGGTTTCTAAAGGAAAACCGAGGCATATTTTTGGTTCCAGATAAGATCCCACTTTCTGTGTTCCAGTCTGTTGTTTTTGGTAAAAATGCAGAGAACAGTTTAAAATCAGGTGCATGAACCAGAATGAATCTGGTTCCATGTTGGTGGAAAAGGCCTACTTGTGAGCTTCCTCTGTGGGTTGACCTACTTCACAGGATCTGGCAGTAAGGAGGGGGTGAGATATCCACCTGGACCTGGTTAGGGATGTGGTTAAGACGGGCTTACTGGGGACTAGTCCGTCCCAACACACCATGCTGTTCTTTTTCTTCATTCCCTTAAAGACCCCATCCCTGCTCTTCCTCACAGTTCAGATGCTGTTTTGAGAGGCGATTAACCACATAACGAAGAATCATATTCAGTATTTTGCCACTGGGTAAGACATTGGTTGTTACTTATGGATCTCAAGGTATTACATTAGCCTGTTGTTTCCTCTTGATGGAGTAGGAAGGATTTCCTTAAGACTGAGCTGGCTGGGTCTCTGCCACATGACGGAGTGGGTGCTCTCCCTCTTTACTCCACAGTCCCATGTGATATGACTGCCTGCTTAGTGACTCTTCTTCTACTGATCTAATTAGTCCCTCGACACATCCTTAACGGTCCGTATTTATCAGGAACATTAATTAGTTCCAAGACTGGATATATTACTTTGAAAATAGTGGATGTCCTTGTTTATTAAAGTATTAACAACAGGGGGGAAATACTCGCTCTTATCCCCTGGTATTAGTCACTTAGTGAGCCTGCTCATTTATCATAGCCTTTCTGCAGTGTGTTTTCTGCTCCTACTTATCCTTGTTTGTCTTTTTCTAAGTGCACATATAAAGCGATGTTGGATTAGCATTATTAATTACAAGAGCACTCCATCTCCCGTGTTACACAGTTGTCGCATTAACAGGGAATCACCCATCTATCATGGATGGTCACAGAGGTAGATGGCTGGGAGATAACCAGATCTTTGCTTTGGTTTTACAAAGGTTTAAGGAACCCAATAAAAACCGATGTGGAAAACAGTGCCAGAAATGGGAAGGTCATTGATTTTCTAAGTGACGCCTGGACTGAAACAGACACTCCACTGATTTTAGGCCTCCTTGGGATAGTTGTAGAAAGCTGGAGAAGAGTTGTGAGGCTCGGAAACGCTTGTCTGTGGAGCTGTGTGGTATGGCCGTCCGTCATGCGTGACATAGACTACCTCAGCATCCTAAGCTAATGTGGTTTCTGCATAGAAATAAACCGTGCTCTGCTCTACAGCTCATTTCCTTCCAATGAAAGCACACAAGTAGTTCTTGTAGATGATTTGATTTGATTTGCCAACAAGTATAACGGTTTGATTTATATTCAAGAATTAAGCACAGAGCTTCTTCCACTAATCATGCTAATTAGACACACTTTAGCAATTTTATTGTTACTCGGGGGATCTTTAAATGCTTTTTTTCATTGTGGATTGGTATTTCAAAAGCACAGTCCTGCCTATTTTAGTAACACTCCACTCTTACGAGCTCTCTAATCAGTCAAACTGAATTGCATCGCTCGTGTCAAAGGGCTCTGAGGTCCATAAACAGACATCTCCTTGTACTTGAGTGGCCTGTGGGTAAGGAGAATGTGGCTGTACCCTGAGGTGCAGCACGGCAAACATGAATAAGGACGCTGACACTAATATAGATATATTACAGTCTCTCTGAGAGAAATCATGCTAATCAGGGAGACTAGGGAGAATTAGCGTTCTCCCCATTCTCCCGCTGCACTGATGCTCCTGTGCTAGACTGTGCAGAATGAAAAAATCTTGCTTTAATTTGGCTTCTACACACATTAAGCCATCGACAATTTCCTAAAAACTTACCTTACATCGAACTTTGTGCTAAACTCTTTCAAATCTAAGGTCATATGGGGTGTTTTTTCCCCCATGAAGTCTATCAAAGGGAAAGCTATTTTGAGTTTCATGGGCTTCTTGCATAACTAGTTAGGAATTCATCTTGACAGAACTCTGGTCTTTCCTCACCATATAACAGAGACGCTCGCATTGCAGGGCTTAGCTAATTAGAAGTCTTCTTCCACCCACTGGAAACCATAATCCTGATTTTCTGTTTTCCCCATGCACTGTTTTTGATCCTCGTTGCACCTAGCGTCAACACCAAAAAGGGCGATCATTTTTTGGAAGGAGAAAAGACTCAGAAAATCCAACTGTGAAAGAGATTAAGGTTGATTTAGATTCTAGAGGCTTACCATTTGCTCAAATAACCGCACACCAATCATCAAATTAGATTTAATAGCACATATGTAAGCATTTACATGTAAATCCAACAGGAGGCAGGTAGTGTGGACAGTAGTGTTGTTACAGAGAGATCAGAAGGGATACAGAAAGGTTGGAAGGAGCAAAAAGGATGTAAGGAAAAAATATCAGGGGATAAAATCTGCCTTTCGCAATCCACATTCAGCTAAGGGAAAAATATATTAGTTTTGATGTGAACGCTGGAATAGCATTTTTATTTTAGATGTACTATAAATGGAATCCATATATCCAGATGTGAGATGTGCGTGTTAAGGCCTGCAAAGGTAACCATTGTGTTATGATAATATAACAGCCTTTAACTGGACCTTTGAGTGACTAGAGCTAATATTAAACAGCTGTTTGCCATCAAAAAGAAGTGCAGACTACAGTGGGTGGTGCTCATTTACACAAATCTCCATGGCTTAACTCTCCTTTGGTTGATTAACCTTCTATAAACCTGGTGAGCCACTTACATATACAATATCTAATCAGCCTCCCATCTCCAAAGCAAAACACCTTCAGGCACCTCCTATCAGTCAGCTGCTGCCAGTTACTGCAACACAGAGGAAATCTAAACCAGACACTTCTATCTTAATCACTGCATTGAAAAGTCTCTGATTTTAGGTACACTGTGTGAGAACTGTAGTTAATTTACAACCCATTTTTGACATTAACATCTGTGTCCACGTCTGCTTAAGCTTTGACGTTTTTATATTGTTTTCCTTCCTTTCCATTACAACTGAACAGTGATACTGTAACATGGAGTAGTTTTGAGCGGATATTCTGCTATGTGTCTCTATTTATTAATGATTTATGTGTCTTGTAATGTTTAACTGTTTTCCCTACTTTCATGGTAATCCTAATCCTCCGGCCCCTTGAAAAACATTTTACCTTCTGCCAATCTGTCACTGTGAATAAATGGCTCTGACACTTTCCACGACTCACGTTCGACGAGAGGTTGTAAATTTGCTTGACGCATCTGACAAAGTCCAGATCAGATCTTCATTTCACTTTGCAAGTTATGTCAAACAGCACCTCAGCTTTGAGGCTTGCTTTCCTGTTTGATGTCGCCCACACAGCCATATGGTATTGCTCTTAGGATCAGTTTTTCAGTTTTTTATTTCCTGCCATTACACTCATCCTGTTCAGCAGTGTGTAAATCTGCCATAACCTCACAGTGACTGCTGTGGCTTCTAGATGTAAAAAGGATCATCCTTTCATTGTAGCACATACTAACTACAACTTCTCTTTTATTTGTGTGTGTGTGTGTGTGTGTGTGTGTGTGGGGGGGGGGGGGGTTAAGTTTAACATTTTTTATTGAATTTTTATTTGCATAAAAAAAATAAAAAATAAAAAAAAAAAAAAATTTAT
>JAQNCA010000003.1:8547477-8559832 GCA_029783725.1 Acanthurus tractus
GTAAAGCTATTACTATTCAGGACCAGCTCCTCACTTCCCGTCCCTTCTGCCTGCAATACTCTCAAAGCACAACAATGGCCGGCGGCAGCAGGGGCCCCACAAATTACTGTACACTGCACCTCTACTGGATAGGACTGCATACATTACGCTGCATGTCAACCAGGGGTCCGGCCTGTGGGGAGTATCACAGCAATGCCAATGAAAAATACATAATACACTTCACACATGCTCACTGTTATCACTGAAACTGTGGCAGTGGTGATATACTCAGAGAACAATATGAAAATGAACTGCAAAAAGCCCAACGCGCCTCGGACAGCTGTGGAAGAATAAAAGATACCTGAAAAAACAAAAATAACGGAAAAAACTTTTTATCTTTATCCTTTTTTATTGCCTTTTTAGATGCCTAAAGACACTTAAAACTACTAGAAACTACTCATGTTATTATGGAGAAGTTTAAGTAAAATAATGAGAGCTTTTAAATGTTGAGTCTGTCTCTATATGGGCAGCAAATGGCAGAAGCAAAAAAAATGAGTCCATTTTCAAACTTGAGATAATGAGTACTACTCAACTGATTCTGTGGCTGTTTGGATTTTAAAGCAAAAAGGGCTCTAATGAACCTTTTCTTAGAGGGTTCGGCGGCAGCTTTAATGCAAACGGTGGATGAGCAGGAAGAAAAGGAGAAAATATTAATATCACCACCCGAACATTGGGTTGGCATCTTGTATGGGCACTGTTATGAACGTAACAAAGGGATAATGGCTTCGGCTAGAAGAAAGTGTATGTGAAGCAAAGTACTTTCTAATGAGTGCTCCTGCTGACCTCATGGCATTAACCTCCACAGGAGAAAAATTAAAAAAACACCACATTTGGGTTTAACCTTAGAGAGCCGACAAAGTTATTAGCATTTCTGTGGAGCAAGGGAAAGCACAGCCCACACACTCTCACTCATCTGCATTATCACATTCAAGTACAAACTGGGTTTCAAGGCGTTTTAATAAGAGTGCAAAGGACAAAGACACAGTTTGACTGCTAGGGGCTGTAACACATGCTTTTTTTTTTTGCAGAGGAAATATGGCCATGTTTGTGAGATATATTACCGGTCACTGGTGCCTCTGCTGTGCCTTTTTAAATCCAGACTTGAATGCAGTTCAGGCAATTTTTTGCCATAGGGAGCTGTGATTCGATTCCCATTCGTCTGGCAGCTTTTGTGTACTACTCAAACTGAAGAGGACCTGGCTAGATCACACCACATATTTCTTCCCAGGGAACCTCCTCAGAACCAGTCAGGCCCAGACAGGGCAAACATGCAGCTGAAAGGAGAAGCCTGATGTGCCAAAAAAAAAAGCACACAGAAACACATACTGACCACTCCAAAATCCTGCTTACACGAGAGGGAAACATCCAAAATGATTTATCTGAGAAACAGAACAGAGACATTTGTATTGTTTTATTGTACTTAGTGCACATCAGTGGATTCAATTTGTCTGAGACAGTGTTTTCCCTATACAATCTCTCCTGCTAGACCTGAGAGGCTTTGCCCTTGTTGTGTAAAAACAGTTTCCATCTGACAAGAAACACACCTTGTGTAATGGCTTCATCAACATGAGCTGGGCGTAACGGGTTCAGCTTAGAGGATGTCTAACTTGGCTGCACACACCAGCCTCTGTCAGCGAAGGCTCAGTTGGCTCTTATTGGCCTCCGCCCAGAGACTGAGCAGGTATTGACTAAAGAGAAACAGGAAAAATGAAAATATTAGTGGAGATGACAACCAAGCAGGATAACCCCTGCGTGATCCAGGAGAGCAGATGAGCAGACACAGGGCCTGACACATCCACACAAAGCACCAATCCTTCAACTTGACATGTAATACTGCCTATTGGTGGTTAATATTGGAATTGGGAGTGCAGCAAAAATGTCAAAGGCCAGCCTTTGCTTTAAAAGAGCTCAGCAGGAGGGATGAACTCTTGCAGAGGAAGATTGCAAACAGAAACCATCACAGGGCAGCGGCATACACCACCTCTGCTATGATAAGAATTTATTGTGGAGACAATAAATTTGAGTTTCTAGACATCAGTTCCTGAGAAATTGGATTTTTTTTCCTACTTACAGTATGGACCATTAGAAGTCTTTGACCCAAGTGAAATTATTTTTTTGGATGAGGAAGTCAACAGAATGCTTAAATCTCACATTTTTCCAGCAAACACATTAGGATACACATGCATATGTGTACAAATTGATAGCAGCGAAGCTCAGGTTCTGGACACAGCAAGTTCTCTAAAAGGTAAATGAACACATTTGTACATTTCTCTGCAAATGAATTTCTGCCATTTCCAGACTTTTTAGAGTGTTTGCTTGTGGAAATCCATGAACTGAGCAGCTGAAAGATGAGTCAATTAAGCTCAGCATTCCACAAGCTTTAAAAATACTCACAGAGATGTGAGATTGGCTTCCATTGGTTTATCTAACTCCGAGCCTGAAGGGAAATACTATGTTTTTATTTTTGAATCCCAACACTGAGTTCTGATCTCCTACGTTTCTTGTGCGTATAGACAAGTCATCACACAAACGCTCCCTTCATCCTCACACACCCACAAGCACACAAGTACAACCTCTGCCTTTATCAGCAGAGGTTGCGTAGGCCATCGGCTGTCCAGAGGACAGATCATTACCAATGCAGCCATGTATCATAGATACAGTCCTCATATTAGTCCTTCTTTCATCATTCCCCTCTGACCTCGTCCGCAGCTGCACTACTTCTCATCTTTATGATTAGAAAATGGCCCAATCCCTCACACTCACACTGTTCCCTGTAGACTCAACACATGTATTCCATCATTATAATTATTTGGCCATCCATATTAATTGACAAACTTGTCAGTGGAGTCCATTGCACTATTGGTTACATGCCAAAAAGATGCAGTAGTCTTGTGAACCTCAAATCTCTGGAGGCACTGGTATACTGACATTTCCCTTACATCCCTTCTAAGGTGCTTCCAGTTCCTTTTGTTAGTGGGGAAGGCTTTTCATTACTGGATTGGTTAGTACTACCATACATTTTGGTGCAGCCAGGTGTTGTCAGTTAGTGTTCCTGTGGGAAGTTATTGACATTTTCCTTGACTCTGGTAAAACAAGCTCGCAGAGGGATAAAAACAACCACTTTAGAATATTTTCAGTCACAGTGGATTGGTGTTCTGAGCCGTCAGTGCTCTTATTGACCAAATTTACAGAGAGAATATAAAATCCATAAAACCTCACCTTCTCTTTCAGTACATATAAAATTTGAAATAATATAAAATGAAATACAAGAGATGAATGGTAAATTTTTCCTGTTGAAGCAGTGTTAGTCTTCAAAAAAAAAAAAAAATCAGATAGCACTGTGCTGGCGCTGCTGGCAGCAGGAGCTGGCAGGAGCAGCTCAAAGCCTGTGAAAGTCAAATGCTGTCTCTTTCACTTTGAGAGAACAATTTTAGAAAATGTGAGCTAAAATGCTAGATGCCTCCAGCATGCTGTACTCCACTTTTTTGTCTACAGTGCCATGCAGCAATGAAGCCTGAATAACACAGTAAGAACTATTTGTTCAGCTCTAATGTGTAAAAAATGTGAGGCACCCACAGCATTTGTTGAATTAACATACAAATTGCTGATATATTATCTCATGGATTTTTACAAATCTAGCAAGGCAGCATTTTCCTGTAAAAATGTTTTATATTCTGCACCATGAACGGCCTGAGAAGCAGCATGGTGATGTTTTACACTGATGGAAAAAAAAAAAAAACAGGCAGCTTACCAGAATGTTATCACTTCTGTTTAGTCACACTGTGCTGAGCACTCATGCATAACTGTGTACATAAGCATTCACCAAAATCTATCATCTGTTCTTCAATATTTAGCTGACTCCATTGACTACCTTATTGCCCTTCTCACGGTATACAGGGGATCTAATGTCGACCGGCTTTGGAAAGTAAGAATTTGAGTTCAGCACTTTTTTTTCTCCAGGCTTTGGTCGTAACCATTCCTCCTCAAAGCCCAATGTCAGGCTTCCTCTTTGATGTATGGATGGAGGCGTTTTGTTCAAAGGGATAACCTTTTCTGGGCAATTCTTTGAAATGATAATTCAACAGCTTGCTGCAGGTGGAGCTGCAGCTCTCTCGGCAGACAGGGTCAATCAAAGTCAATTGGAGGAGCAGCTCACAGCTTCACCCGAGTAGTCGCTGCCAGAGCCGTGCTGCTGCTGTCAGCTCAGCCGCCGGCGCTGGTAAAGGGGGTGGACACGAGGGATGTCTTGGCAATAAGCTGATTTTTAAGCCGCTGCGTTTACTTGGATGCTTATGCTGTCATGATCATAAAGGATCCATGAATGTTTATGTTTGTTTGAATGTTTCCACGTCTCTGACCATAGATGCCTGTCATTATCCAAGCTGGAAACTCTGTGTACTTGTAGCGAGGGGGGACGCAGGTGGGTGTAATTACATCAGTAATAAGGCCTGGATATGGTCCACCTGCCTCAGAGTGAACCCTCCATCCAATCCAGCTCTGCTAACAACAAAGGAGAGAAGCGCTCGCTGATTACGGCTTTGATGATGCAGCTAGAAGGCTGTGTTTTATGGGGAGATATTTCTGGCTTCAGAGTAATTTGCTGGAATTATTCAATACCTTGAACAAAGACGTGCAGTCACACACACAACACTCGCATGTCACGTCTGAAATGAATGAATCATAAACAAAGCAATCATGATACATATTTCCTGTGTATGTGTGAGTGTGTGATCTACATTAAGTTTACTATGACAGTCACTGTGATGGATCGGTGACCTGCACAGATTCCCGTCAGTGCATCCTGGTGTTTGCTTACTATGACCTTGAACATAAGCAAATAAAGCAATTGAGTGAATAATTTCAGCCAGCGTTGATGCTGTACACCAGTCTCCTGTCGCTGTTGTCCATCTGGATTCAACCATTCAGGATCCTGCATGAGCCGGTGCTTCGGTAACGAGGCAGCGCTGGACACATAGACACAAATCTCCCTTGGGTGCTGGGCTCCAGCTGGAGCAGACATGCTAGGGCAACCTGTCCCTATTATTGTTTGTGACAGAATCAAGAAGGAAACGCAAGTAGAAAAAGTGCGTACGTTGTGCCTGCACGTCGGTTTCTGCTGGCAGTGCCCCCAATGTAATTATGGGCATGGGTGGCCAGCTATGACAGCTCATCTGTTAGCCAGCCAGTAGGAGTCTGGGGCACCTGGTGAGCCCTGCACCAGAATGATGAGCCGCAGATACACACAAATTAAAAATCACATGCTGTATTTCATGAAAAAAAGGGGTTTGTTTCATGCTACTCATGTACACCGCAGCGCATGCATCTGCCATAGACTGACAGAGCCGCCCACTTTCAAGGGTTGTTTCTCTTCTTTTCATATGCCATGCAAATGAGTTACAAAGGTGTAGTTTGCACTTGTCATTTTAATTAGTCCGATCTGGTCATATAGTCAAAACTCAATTACATGTAAGTGAGATTAGTTTTGAATTAATTGAGGTAGTTGAACGCAGTGTTCATCAGAGGGTTTTAAATGAAATGATTGAAATGAGATCTTTAACCTGCTTCATTTACTGTTTTATAGCAGAGCATCAGCAATAACAAATAATGTCTGCACCAGAAATGAACGTCTTTATGGTTCAATCGGAAAAAATATGCCCTAGTTGCACTGTTGTAACTCAACTGAATGGCTCAACTTTCTTTCAAGTTGTAACTTTTTATTCTAGGGCTCACTAAGGATTAAAAAAATAATTGGAAATAGTTCAGAATATCACTTTGATCTATACTTAATTAAATGAATGTCTGAAAAAAAGTCAACATTTTGATGTTACTTTTACTTGAAAACACTGTTCTTGTCTAAAACCTTTGAGTTCATTGAATGCTTTGCCCCAGTTGGCTCAGTCCTCACTAAGTACAGCTCAAAGAGCGACAGGTCAAGCCAACTACACAGTCTCGAACCTTATTGCACAAAACATATTTCTGTCAAAAGGGACCATCCTTTCCATATGCAGCCAGGGGAACCAATCATATTGTGCTCACCCTTTGGCAAAGGCCCTCCAATCAGGGATGAGTAATGACTAGGCAGGCTAGCATGCCGTGATCCCAGCTTTCTAATTAGTCTTCCATTAACTTTTTCAACCTTGGCGGCTGCAGGGTGCACACACACACACACACACACACACACACACACAATAACTCATGCATTCACACACACCTCACAGCCTCAGACCAAAATATTGGGCTTCTTCTCCAAAAATCTAAAATCTAAAATGAAGTATTTAGTAAAATGTTCTGCTCTGCGGTGCTCATTTTGACTGTGCTTACTTTTACGCCAATTGCTAAAAAAGAGAATGTTCTATTTATAAATTTTGTAAATGTTTTATGTGTTACCAATTTCTATATTCTCTCTGTGAATGTAGAAACACTCATACAGATATAATGCCACTTTGTATACCATCCTTTCCCTTGTTCTGTATTTTTAATCTTGCAAAAACAAACTAACATTAAGTCAACTTAAAAAAAATACTTTTTTGGCATCTTTATTAATCTATGTGGTAGAAAACAGTGTGTTTAAAAGTGTGCAATGATTTAAATTTTGTTTTTTAATTTGTTTTTGTTCACTATTCCGGAATTCTATGACTATTCAGTACTATATGTGTGCATGCAGGTGATAAGCCATCTGTGGTTGAACAGGATGTTTTTAAGTACAACTGGTAGAATTTACTTTCACAAAGACAAAGCCACAGATCACCTTCACTGTCACATCTGATTCATTTTTCGTGTTTTTTGAAGCCTTGGCCGAAGGTGTTTGTTTGGATATAGACAGAATGTCAATGTTCTACACTGCCATTTCTGTTTTTTATTTAGCATCCTGGTCTGGATGATATCTGTCAACGACCATACGATGTGTTTCTGATCTGTAGCATAAAAGAAGTTGCCCAAGCCTTTGCAGAATGTGGACATGCTGTAACAGAAACTATACAAAGAGATTGACAAAGAGGGAGCTGGAGAGAAGAGTCTACATGACATGGATACCAAGATTTTCCATTTTGTTTGGTTTTGTTTTAGCACAGCTCAAGTAATATTTCTCCTTTATTCCTTTATCACTTCACACACATCACGAGAAATGTAATCAACATCTTTGGTGTCTGTGTGAGTGTGTGAGTGCGTGTGTGTGTGTGTGTGTCCACATGTGCGCGCACTGGCATTTCTGTGTTTCAATGCATGAATTCATGATTCATCCTGTTTCACAGTGGGCAGTCAGTTTTAGAATAGAGCTCCATAAAAGAGTAATGGAAATTCCTGGGGAGCTGCTGTCCTGTGGCCTTCCAGCACCCAGTGGTATGCACTATCTCGGCATATTATCACTTTTCGCTCAATCTGTTTGTCAGCGAGTCCACGACTTCAAAGGAGACTTAAAGCTTTCTTTCTTTTTTCTGCCGGGGTTGAGAGAGTAAGTATACATTTTATGAACAAAGCCCCCCCAAGACATCTAGCAAAATAAAATGTTACCATCCTGGATGCAGCTCCTAACATTTACTCCAAAGCACAGATCATAAACTATTAATAGATATATGTCTGTATGAGCACCAGAGGGGTGCCTCTTTGAATCGGATCCTTGTGTTGGGCTGGGTCAGGAATGGGGCTAAAGCTGGTGAGCCCCCTTTTATTCCCCCTTAACATCACTATCCTGCCTGGATAAGGGGTGGATGGCCACCATTATGGCTACTGTGTAAAATTGCCATTATTCAGTCAAGCGATTATCTGCTGCCGTGGTGTGTAATGCATCTCTGTGACTGTGACTGATGCCTGCACATCTGGGACTCCACTGCAGAAGGGTGAAAGTGAAAGAGGTGACCTCTTTCTCTGCAATCTTTCAACAGCTCCAAGTATGACTTGCTCTGTTTATCACAGTATGGGAAGTGTTCATGGCCTGGGGGGAGCTTATATTGCGAACCAAAAGTAGAAGCACCGTTTACAGATGATGATCATGAAAAACAGTAAAGAAAACATGTTGTTTTTTATTGCTGTTTGCACAATTTGCTAAATTCATCATATGAAGCTCTTTGTCATTATCTTCTGGGAGTCATTGTTGTTCTAGATTACCAGGATTACATTGTAACTTTGTGATTAACACCAGACACATCAAACGTTAGTTATCTGCAAGAATAAAACGTGAAAACTGCAACAGTGTTTTGGCACAGATGGGAGCTCAGGGGATCTGGAAGCAGTGGGAGCAAAAATAGAAAGCAAGGTCGTCCACAATGATTAGAAAGATTGAAATTTCAAGAGTAACACCCACTGAGCTGTGTTGTGCAAAAAGCCTCTGAAATATCACTGACTTCCCCTTTTTTTTCAAGTTTTATTGACCTTTTTTCAAAAACATACTGTTGAAGAAAGACTTTGGTACATAGCTGTTTTTTTCCCCAACATTATTAAGAAGTGATCGTCTGTCTGTGATCAACACATAACACATTAAAGTTGTTTTATGTTAACCTCTTAACTGTTTCAAAGATTTTAGTAACCAAACACACTGTTTCACAATTGCACAGCTATAAAATAGAGTTTCAGGGTTAGAAAAAGTAAGTCAATAGCAATTTCTTGTTTTCCATTTGAGTTTTACAATATCAGAAATTACCCCTTCATCAAATTTGTTCGAGTTTGTAATATTAAATGTTCTTGAACCGAATTGTGATTTTCTTTTCAACATTTAATCATGGCTTTATGTTTCTGAGTTGTAGAATAAAACAACTTTTTGCCATTTTCTCTTGTAATTTTCAATTTGGATGAAAGTATTCTTTTTTGCTCGTTGCTTTAATGTTGCAATTTCATGTCAATGCACTTTTTGTGATGCTGAGGCGCATTGCTCTGCTCTAACCAATGCACCCATTCAATAATGCTCATTCTGATGTAATGTGCAGTAATATTCTACAAAAGCTGTCTCAGAGGGCCTACTTTGGGTGGTCTTGATTTTCAGGGTTACTTATTAGATTTTTGAATGGCTACGATTGTCTCCTGCTGATGCAGACTACTACCGTCCACTTAGTCTTCCCATCATGTAATTCACCAGAGAGATATTTTGCAGTGACTTTGTACTCTTATTGCTTTTCCATCTCTTTTTCTTTCTTTGCAGATCACACGGGTCATTTTCTGTGTTTTCCTTGAGACTGACTTTGCCATCTACAAGAAGAAAATGTCTTGCATTTTTCAAGGTATGTGTGTTTACGTCTAATTGAATTAAGTGCATATCATTAACACTAGCAGAACATTTTATCTGTCACTCATTGTATTTTTAAGTTGGAGTTGCTAATAGATTAATAAATAACCAAAGCGTTGCCAAGGCCTCCTGTCAGAGATTATGTATAATTTGTGATGTCACCTCCTGCCTCGTCGGCCATCTGTGTAGACGCTGGCAGTTTTGTTACCTTGTGTATCCTTGCAAACATCTGCAGCGAGAGATATCTTATTCCTGGAGGCCCTAGTATAAGGACCTGTCAGGCTTGGGTGACACCTTCAAATATAAACAAATTCAATGCAGACACACGGCCATGTGGGAGATTAACAGTGAGAATTTATGCTGACAGTTGGTAAAACAAGTGTCAGGTTCTTAATAGGATTGGAATAGTTAGACTTCTTGTCAGTGAACCAGCAGGCTGATATTTTGCATAATTGTTGATATTCTGATGAGACTTTAATGTCAGATTTGATTGACTGTAATAACGGTCCTCAGCAGTAAATGTCTCCCGCAAGAACTAAAAAATTCAGGGATGCATGGCAACCACTGATCGTCCTTGGCTGCTGCTCCTCAATTCTGTATGTGAAATAAACAAACATCCATTATCTTCTGCTCCCACTCTCTTTTCTGTCTCTCTTTCAATTCCCTCTCCCCTTTCAAGCCATCATCTTTTTTTTTCGGGGGCCCGGAGCAGTCACCAGCTCTGATGGGGGCTCCACGGAGGATTGAGTTTAATAGCCGGGGAGCTGAAAGAGGCTGGCTGGCTTCACCAGCCTAGCATTACCTCCCTTTTACCTCACTTTTCCCTCCTCACCTCCCCAACGGAATACCGGCTCTCAGGCCTTCATCTTGCTGCTCCCAGATGGAGAGTGTTTTGTTCCCCCTGCGCTCTTGTCATTTGTCCCGCTCCCCGCCCAGGCTTTTCCTTGAAAGATTACATTCTGGGGAGAGACCTTAATTATATTGCCTGGCCCCATGCACCCGCCACCCGTCTCATCATATTAGCACTCTGAGATGAGAATCTGGAGCTGTTGTTCTCCAGTTATCACTCTCGCCATTTACAAGTGCTGTCAGTGGATAAATGCCCCGTGTCTCTCCATTGACTGGAAACACAGAGGATGCTAAATAACAGGCTCTGTGTTTGCCACAAAGTGTAATCAGAAAACTTTTGAGAGCTACATTATTAGAAGATAATTCTTTAAAAAAAAAAAAATTGTTTACCACCATGCAATGAGTTGCTAATGAGGGAGTCAGAGGTCAGCCTTGGATTAAATATGGGGTCGTTCCAGAAGGCTACCACAGCACACTCCAGGATACTGGCCCCAGTGCTTTCCTAATCACGGTGCCTCGCCTATCGCGTGCCCTTTGACGTCCGGGGTCAGAGCCACCTTTACCGCTGCTCCCTCTGTACGTGTGGGCTGAGAGCATACTAATTCCATAATAGACAAAGTGGCTAAATAAATGTGACACTCCTGCCAAGGGTCATTGTCTGGAGTGAGGCAGGCATGTTTAGTTTTTTTGCCCGCCATGATTGCTTACACCTGCTCTGATCTTTCAACCCATATGTTTGTCTAAAGCTTTCACCTTACCATGTGGAAACAAATTCTATTTTGAGATGTTCCACATGGATGTACAGGAAGATAGCATAATTACTGGTGCTGTGATTGTAGACTAGACAGTCATGTAAGGGAGCGAATTCAGTTGGTTTTCATCCAGCTTGGCTGCACTTTGTCGATGTGTAAAACAGTAGTTGAAACGTGTGCTTTAAAGAAAGAAATGCTGATTGGTATGATTGTACCATGTAGGGACTGCATAACCCCGTAGTGTGAAAAGGCTTGCATTTAGCTTGCGCAGAATGGCAGCAGTGAATCAGAGGCTGTGAATTAACTCTGCAGGTGTGCTCAAGCGCTTTCAGAACATCCCATCATCCTCACTGCCAGAGACAGACAGTCAGGTAGATCTTGCGGCAACGTTGAATGCATCACGCAGAGGCCTGAGACCATTCTGTCTCCTGCAGGATCCTATCGCTTTCAATAACCCTCCGTCACGCCGACCCTGCCTATTCTCTCTCCCGCTCTTCTTTACTTATTCTCACTTACACTCCTCCTTTTTCCCATGCTATGTGCCTAGTTCCACATCCCTCTGCTTTCTATTATTCTTCCTCATCATATCAAGGAGGAGCTTCTCCACCGCCTCCTCTATCAGCAAGCTGCTATGGAGCTGTTGTGAATAGTGGCCTTGATCTTTCTGTCATTTGTATTTGCGTGTGCGTGTGGTCGTGTGAAACTCGGGATCTTCCCTGTGACATCAGTTTCAAGCATGTCTAGAGCTGAGAGCAGGCACAATGGATTTTTTATTGAAGTCTTACTATTCTCATTTTTCATTGTATAGCTGCTTTGCTCATATTTGAGCAATCTGTCAAGTGACAATGACTGGAGCAGGAACGTGTAAACAGGCCATTTGCATACAGGAAATTGCTTTATTACAGTGTGCATTCCCACAAGCTGTCACTGTGAGGGAGCCAAAATATGGTAACATCTCTGCACGAGGAGGAAACTGAAAAATGGCCTTTGCTGACAAGAATGCTCACGCACACCTGCATAGAGGCCCATTAACCACGACACACGGACGCATGCACATATGAAAGTTTCACCTAGGCAAGTATTGAAAGTGAGAACGTTGACATCACAGTGAAACATTGGAACAAATGACTGCAGATTTCTCCTCGCAGTGGTATATGCCTGGTGTTCAAACAGACTTGCCAGAAGAGCGGCTGTTTGATGAGTAACATTTGATGAGTTCTCACAAACAGACAAAGGTCTTTTTATGTAGCGCCAGCTCAAGGAGCACCTCTCAGACACATAAATATTGAAATATGCAAGTCGACAAACAAGCTAATACACACAGCAACTACACGTAAAGCCTTTTTCCTCTGAAGTACCATTCAGAATCCATTACACACCTCACAACTGAGCTCATAACCGGTGATATAATGACCTATTCATTACTTCAAACTGTAGACATCTCAAAGGTGCGACAATCACCCTGTCAGGATCACAGGGGCATCAGTGTTTGCATTATTTG
>JAQNCA010000003.1:8570196-8627185 GCA_029783725.1 Acanthurus tractus
TTGCAGATTTTGTATCTTTTATCCATGCTGGCTTATCTATTATTTAGTCAGTACTCAAGCTTTTGACTTAAAGAGCTAAAATAAGTTGAATTCCCTGAATCTTAAATCGTACCCAGGATGCACTTGGGTGGACAATTCAAATTAGCTGACTAGCTGACGTTAGCACGCTAAGACACTTTCCCATGCTAGCGAACACTGTAAGCACCCCACTGTTTCCTGATAATGTTAGCATGTGAGTATCGACACTGTTACCATTTTAAGGATAGCATTTAGCTCAAAGCACAGCTGTGCATATTTACAGCCTAGCAAAGCTGTTAACATGGTGACATGGACTGGTTCTGCTACACATGTGACCCCTTATTCACGTTGACATGACAGCCGACACTGTGTGACAAGTACATGTTTGTTAACGTTCTACAGCTGAAGCTCAAAGCTGGTTATGTCAAAAGCAAGCAAAGCTAACAAATCAATTGGTACATTTCAAGCAAAAAAAAAGTTGTTTTTTTTAATGTTATCATCAGGTGCAGTTGTAGGTTTTCTGAACCTAGAATGTAAGAAAGAAACCACATCTTTGACCCTATATGTAAAAACAGGAGGTAGACATAAGGCTGCTGTTTTGAAATGGGATGCCAGCACCCACAAGATGAATTTTTTGCCTCGAGATGAACAGTTTGTGATCATTAGTGTGACTGGTAGCTTTGTCTTTCAAAATGAACAACTGACAGTATTCCCTTTCACGCATGTGTTTGGCTGATGTTTCTTTTGCACGTTTTTCAGGTAAAGAGGAAGCAGGTGATGAAGAAGAGGCCGACAATGGTAATGTAGCTCTACGGACCATTAACACATGTTCTGAGCCCCACGGCTCTACCAATGCTCCTTGATGTCATTTGTCATCAAAAATTGAATTTTCAATTCGCTCCAGTTCAGTCTTTCCATCCCGTGTGCCACCACTCTAACAAAAAAAAAACTTCTCTTATCACAGACGCTTGGAACAAAGAAATCCCTCAATTATGTATGGCTTTAGAAGTGACATTCTTTTTCCCTTCTTTTTTGTCACTTAATTTATGCATGTCTTTGTGGTTCCATTGCTCTCATACTGCAGTACAAAGACAAAGCTACACAAAGAGATGGAATGAAAAGGCTGTTTGAGGTGATATCGAAAGCCAAGTTAATTCAACTCCAGGCACTGGCACTGAACTCAAATGTTTTCCCACTCTTTTGCATTCCTCTCCTTTCACTAGATGCTGCAGGGAATGAAGACGTGGAGATGGAGAGTCAAAACCCAGGTATGGTATAGTAATAAGTCTTGGCTCTGGCACGGACGAGCGTGATTACATGTTATTGTCAGCATGCGGAGAGCGGCACACATTGATCGGACTCTTATCTCTGGAGGAGACAGGAATTGTGCGAGCCGACTGACGTGCAGCTCATTGCTCTGGTTTTCACTTCAGCTTAGTTTATTAAAGATCTGACCTGATCAGTCTTGTTAGCAGCAGAGGAATAACAAGTACACAAATGCATCCTTACAGGCTGGGTGAACAGACCCTGAGACTCGGATGTGTTTTGTTGTGCTTACAAGAGAGCCTTAAGTGAATTGAGAGTGTGTGTGTGTGTATGCGTGTGTGTTACAAAGGGGCAACTATTAACTTTGAGCTAGAACCATTTCTCTTTCTCCAAATTTCCTCTGTGCTGCTGGTATATAATTAAGATTCTGCATTTGCATACTGGCAGCGAGCAGCGCCTCGCCTCTCTTCTGTTATTGTTTTATTCAAATCCCTTCCCATTGACTAAGATTTGACAGATAGAGCGTCTCTGAACATGAATTTTGTAGATATTCTATGAGAGAGTTATAGCAAATTCAGCCTTGGGATGCAATCCAAGACCCGAGATATATAATTATTTCCTCATGAGACACAAACAGAGAGGTAGGAGGGGCAATGCTATACTGTTTAAAACAACACCTGCAGGCTAACTCGGCCAAAAATGCAGCAGTTGCATCATTCTCTTGAAAAAATGTGTGTATTTTTTTCTGTGTGTGTGTGTGTGTGTGTTTTGTTTTTTTGCAGGTGAAAAACAGAGACCACAGATCAATATGTTGTTCAATTGTGTGCTCTTGGTTACTTTGTTAGAGACAACCTTTGTGCTCAGACCTTTATTAGCAGGTTTATTTACCCAAGTACTCTGTTACTCTGCACTTTGTATTATTCCTTTCACACACAAAGTTTGTTCTTACTTACTTTCTCTTACTAAAAGTGATTTTTCAGTCAGACGAGGATTTAGCAAACCCCAGCAATCAAGTGAAGAAAAACTTTATAATCCGAGTTGCTACAAACACAAGTGCTGTTAATAAACTGTTCAAATTTCAGTTAAACTAACATATAGAGCCTAAAGCAAGCATTCTTCTCCAGACTTAGAGGGGTTATTTCGGTTTCCGACAGTTTTTTTCTCAGGGAAACTTGTTGATGAAAAAATGTTGAAAATGTTTCACTGTATGACATTTTTGTCAGCAATTATGATACACGAGTTTGTTTTTGCTATGTTACACGATTTAATGTGAAGTCTTAGTCTCTGTGTGACTACACTAATCCCTTAAATTGTACTTTTCTCATATATTTTCTTGTTTTCTTGCCTCCAGATGAAAATTTAGGGGGCGAGGAGCTGAATGAAGAAAAGGATAATAACAACATTGACAACCAAGACAAAGATAAAGATTTAGGCGCTGACAAGGACAACGACAAAGATGCAGACAAAGGCACTGACGATGACAAAGTTAAAGAAGACAACAAAGGTACGTGCAAAGTGTTTTTAATCTTTTAACGTCAAAAACTTTGAGATGTAACATTTGACGGTTACAAATATTTATACAAAGCTAAAAATAGTCCAGGTTATCATCAGATGTTCCTAATATTTATGGTGCTTTATCAGTATATGCAGCAGAATCTCAGGCACTGAGGCTGACGGATTTGAATGAGCCAGTTAATGCATGAAATCTTCATGGCTAAATGACGGCATAACAAAATGGAGAAATGGAATGTTTACATTTTTGGTTTACCGGCAGTCTAAAATTGCATGGCTGAGAGATGGAACACTAAAAATGCACAATAAGGATGTTCCACACTCGGATGTTTTTTTTTTATTTCCTCCTGTCTCTGTTTGAATCTATGCAAATGTTTCCCTCAGCGCTGAATGAGCAGAGCCAAGTGAGGAGGAACCAGGGCTGAGTTTGTATGCTGTGTTATAGACTGGACATGGGATGTTCTGTCACTGGAGCCTCACTGGGCCCCTGCACGTCCATACTCTGTGGACACCATGCTTGCACATACAGAAAAAGCCGATCTGTTTGAAGACATGACAGTTCGAGCTTCTTTTTGCATTCTCACGGGTGCGATCACCTGTCTGCAGGGACACAGATGTCCTGTGAATGTGTAGTGTAACAAACATCACAGCTCTGCTTCTCTTTTCTCCAGCAGAGGAAGAGCCGGCTACTGATGCGAAGCCAGAAGTTGAAGATACAGCAAAGACCAACGTGGACATGGAAGGTTAGATCCAATTTGCTTGGAACTGACATGATTTTATTTTGACCTGATTGAGAGTCTGACTGTGTGACTTCCATCACTATTATTTTATCACCCAGTCTGGTGTATTTGTTTACTTCTGTACTGAATTAGTATGGTCAGTGTTGTTTTTGTTGCCCGCTGTTTGTCAAACCAGTTTTCCTCCAGAATCAATCTCAGCCTTTATAGATTTGACTTTGACTGTAACATCACCTTCTACAGGATGTGCTTGGCATTATAGGGAGCCTCAGGTGGCACAATGTATCTCTGGAGGCCCTGATGGAGGTTCTTAGAACACCAAACACCTGAAGATGAAACAATTAAGGCTGCTTATTAAAGCTATATGAAATCATTCATTTTGTTTATGGGCAGTCTTTGAGTAGAAAATTATCATTCATTAGTCATGTTGGTCCGTATTTTCACATTCATTTTTTCACATACAAAATCTTATCAAGAAGGGGTCGGTGGTCTAATTTTATGTCAGATTAGGCATCCTTGACTTAAAAAAGTGCAAGAGCTATTGATGTGAGTAAACAGTTTTACATTTAGGTGTTAAATTGATCAAAGCCAGAAGAAGCCTTTTGCCAAAATACAATACCACATCACAGACTGGTGTGGTCACAAGTGCAACTTTGACATCCGTATTGCTGTTGAAAGACTTTATAGTGCAAATATGCTCGTGTGGCTGTGATTTTCCTTCATTTAAAAGCTTGCGTGCAGCTACTCTTTATGTGTCTGATTTGTAAAACAGCTAGCTAAACATAGCAGATATGCAGATAGGATGAGTAATGGCTGTTTGTACTTCAAAACAGCTGCTTTGTAAAGAGTGAAAGCTGGCAGTAATCTCAAATTTTATCATCTACAAATCCCTTAAAAGCGATTGTGTTTGTAACCAAAGAATCAGAAAATATAGCTTATTCCTTTGTGCCACAGACTTTTATTCCTCACTATTCAAAACACATCAATAAACCACTGCGTTGTGACCTGTTCTTCATGAACACATACACAGTAGTTTATTCAGAGCCATTTCCACAAACACCGCTCTGCCGCTGTAAATGCTCATTACAGCACCCAATGCTTGTTAATCTGTGACTGAAAATAGTCCCCAACAATGGGGATGTGTCAGTTTGTGTGGTGTTTTCTCCAAACCAAAGTGCCCAGTTGTTTCAGGCTTTCTTTTCAAATAGAACACCAAGGATTTGTCACCTTTTTTTAAAGAAGTGTCATTGTTTTCAGTGAAAACAAATTGGCTCAAGGCTCCGTTCCACAGACGGGGCAGGAGAGTCACAAAGTAATGAGAGACGGATAAATGCATTGTTGGTCTTAGTCTTGTTAAAATAACAAGGGAATAATTTGGACTATAGAAAAGGCAATATTTTGATGAATTGAAACCATTTTTTTTTAATAAAAGCTTTAGATGCAGTTGTTTGATGCAGTTTTTTTAAATTCTGTTTTATCCGAGTTGCCACATATTTAGATTTCTTTTCTGTATTCTGATCCTCCAAGTAGAGCTCCTTGATGAGGGCAGCCGTTTTTCATGGATCAGACCTCTACTCTTTCTCCAGAGCCCTTATTTACATATTTTTCATTCACCAACATAGGATCATCTATCTTCCTTTAACCTCAACCGTTCTCAGAGTAACTAACTCTGGCTAACATTGTCGATGATTAAGGATGCTCTCTGGAGATGTTGGGGCTTGGATTTGCGAACCCCTGCCACCCTTCTCCCACCACTGCACTCACACAAAGGTCTGAGTCACTCTCCCACCTCCATTTCACTCTCTCTTTGACTGACATTCAATTAATTTAGGCTGAGAGTGAACATTCTAGATAGATCTATCTGAGATAGGCTTCTCCATCCTCTCTGAAAAGCCATTGGAATACGTCCCACAAACACTACAGGCTTTCCATCACTGGAAAGCTTCACTCCACCCTGTTGATTGTGTCTTGCCCGAGAACCGCCAGTGTCTGTCACTGTCTAGGTTTACCAGGGGCTGTGCACTGCGTGGTGGCACTGTCAGGCAGTAAACAGTGGTGTCATTCTTGATTGCAGGCAAATTGCATTTTGTTCGGAGGAGCAGAGCCTTGGACAAAGTGCAGAACCAAACTGTCTCGGATATTGAATCTCATGCAGGCCAACACAGTCCCGCTTATCCATGTGTAACCAGCTATTCACAGGACAAGACCAAATGATTCCCAAGCCAATACCCTTTATTAAAAATAATAACCGTAATCAGGCTACCTGCTCATGGCCATGGAGGTTAAATCTGCTTCATTGAAAGGAGTAATAAAATGGCTCATAATGATGGGAGGAATGAGTAATGAATCAAACAATTTGAGAACGGCTGAATACAAGGTTGCCACACACATACACGCATACACGCATTCGCATACACCAACTCATGAGTCACTGCGTGTGTGTGTCTGTGAGGGTCTTACCTTCTATCAGCTACTTTTTTTTAAAATATATTGTCTTATATTAAACAAGTGGTCATTTGAGAGCACATATTACTATTATCTAGATTGGGGAAATAAAAATGTGTAGTATTAATTTTTCTCACAGAAACTGTTGACAGTCAGATATTGAATCAGAGCCTGGAGTTGAGCCTACTGTGATCTCAGGCAAGATAGAAAATTATTCGATTATACCAAATCGTTTGGTCAAAAGAACTCTTAATTCATGGACTGAGATATTGAAATATCTGGAGATGAGCGAGCAGTAGATTGGACATCAGAAAGCAGCTAGAATATTTTACTGAGTCACTTGGTAAATTAGGGGTTTGTTTGATCAAAGCTGAGTTTATGATTGCTGGAACAGTAGAAAGATGAGACAAGGTGGTTTATTTTGTTTCTTTTATGAAGTGTGTTTTACTTTGATGAAACTACTTTTATTATTTATGAAGTCTGGTGGATTTGTTTAGTGTGGCTCAGGCATACTTTGTTTAACAAAAAGAAACTTCATCTTTTAAAAGATGTTTTTTTTCGAGATCCTTTCAGTGATGTGACAGTCAGAATAATAACATAAGCTTGTGAATGTTATGATTCTCTCTGAAAGAGATGTACAGGACAAATACCAAAAGTTGTTCTCCTTGTGCTGGCCATTTGCACATCAACACATGTAGAAATATGGCACAGATTTAGAAATATTATAGTTTACCTTCAATTTTCATGGAGAGGTTGTATGTAAAACAAAGTCATTCATCTGAGGAAGTCTGGTATTTTTTTAAATGGACAAAGTGCAGAAGCCCCTTTCGACATACTTATCAAACTTAAGTCTTAACTGTTTTTCTGATTTTTTTTTCTCCTTTGTAGCCGTGGTGAGAATCTACAGTTGCTCTCCTGTGACCTGGGTCTGTGCTACGATGCTTTTGCTTTTTTTTTGTTCGTCATTGTTTGATATTTGTGTTGTATTTATGTTATGTTGTTTATTTATGTTTATCTTTACCTTAGTAGATAGTGAGAATATGTTCAGAAATGAACCAACAAAGTTAAATCTAATGACAAAAGAGCACAGAAAAGCTATTTAGGGTGAAGATAATTGATGCCTCATGCAATCCTTTTTCTTTGATCCAACAATAAATGCTGTTAGATTAATGCTTTCACTTTGTTGTTCGGTAAATTGTTCTGTCGTGCACATCGATGCCCCCTGAGAAACATCTACTTCACTGCACCTGATATCAAACCTGTGGCCGTTGGTGCATCTGATTCAAAAAATTACAAGCTAAATATCTTCAAGCCTTCAGAAAGCTGTCCCAGCAGGAGGCCTCTCAGATTAAAGTCATAATGAAGAGGTCAAACTCTTAATTTCAGTGGTACCACATCGTAAGATACAATGCTGCTAACAGCGTTTTAAAAAACCATTCTTAACCATCTGCACATTTACACACACGTGCTCCTGGTTGTCAGCAGTGTCTGTTTATACCCTGCTGTTCTCACATAGCTCAATGTTGCACTTATAGGTGGAAGTGTGTGTCACAGCCAAGCATCTCAGTTCCAGCTCAGTCACACTAAATAATACAAAGCTTAAGAAAACAGCTTGTTGTTTTATTCATTTTCACTTTTGTCACCTTTATTACTTGTTAATGTGATCTTTTTTTCACTCTTTGCACATTCCCTTATATTCAACGAGGGTGTAAAATCTTACAAAGGTCATTTGCTGATGTCTTATCAGTTTATACCTCCAAACTGGGCCATCTGTTGTTTACATCACAGGTCTTTTATTATAAATATACAGTTATGTTATGTTATAGCATTTATTCCGTTGTTTTTAGCTTTACAAACCACCTCAGTTTAATGCAACATTACAAGCAATGAAAAGCCATAAGATCTAGACATTATGTATAACAAATATCATATTCCCGGGATTTTCTTTAAGTCTCAGGAATATTTGTGAAACTGATATATGTACAGAGGAGAGCAGAGAAGGATTTTTGTATTTCAGATCAGGCTCCACACTCCACTATATAAATCACATATATTAGATTTCTTTCCTGCACAGGCGAACAGATTCTTAGTCTGATATTTGGGATGCTATAAATCCCCGAACCTCCAGTATTGAATCAGGATCCAAGTGGCCTCCATTTTTGAATATTCATAACATACTTTAAAATGGAAACCGAGGCTATATTGTTATTGTGTTTGAAATATCTATCCAGCGAGCCTTGTTCTGGTGACTTGTGAGAGCGAGCACCCGCTTCAGTAAGCTCACGCAACACCCATAAATTAAAATAAGACTGTCTTTGCCTAAAGCTAGGAATAAATAAATCTGAGTTGTGAACAGAAATTGTTTTTCCTTCATGCAGTGTGATTCTCCTACAGGAGTCGATAGCTATTGTCTTAGCTCCAAAGGTAAGATTTAATGGCTGCACAGATTCAATGCCACTGAGTAAACAGCAACTCATGCTTCTTTCCAAACAAACTTTGAGCGACTTTCTCCCTGTAAAACATTTGCATGTCAAGCAATGCACCGATGCACACTAAATAAGTTTTGTTGTGTGCAAGACTGCGCTGGGATGTTATTTCCTATCACACAGCCAGTCAGTTCAGTAAGTACCTCTTATCGACAGCCATTTATAAAAGTGCTGTTTCCATAATTCTGCTTTTGAATAATGCCTGAATAAAAAGCACAAACAACCTTGCAACCATGCCTGAATTCTAAATTATTAAGGTTCCTTTCTTCCCTTCCTTTAATAAAACTGGCCTCCGCTAAAGGCTGACTGTGGCATGAAAGCAGGTCCTTGACAATGGAAGCCATTCAAAATACTTAGAGGGGTGGTCTCAACCTGCATGTGGCTGGGTGCAGACATGGCGGGCGGGTGGGAGAGAGGCTCTACTGGCATGCTAAAGTAAGGCAGGAAGGATCCTGCAGGGGAGATGGAGAAAAGATGATAGGGAGACAGACCCAGCAGGCCATCACAGCAATCTCAGTCTCAACACAGCAGAGAGACAAGGCACCATTACATCAGCCCAGAGGCTGTTGGAATTGACACTCCCACTGCTCATCACTTCTTTGATTTTTCTTTGTTTCCTTTTTCTCGCTTAGAAAAGTTATGTTGTTAAAAAATGACACCAGAGTTCAAATGAACTCCACTACATTCTCATTATCCACAAGTTTTCGCTTGTTTATGTTTACTGTATTATCTTGATATAATGACTTTCTGTCTCCAAATGATTTTTTCTCCACACAGGCCAAGTTATGTGAAGTATAGATGGCTTTGACTGCTTAATTTAGTGCTCTGCCTCTGCCACAAACACTGATGGCTCACTGTAAGTCAGGCTCTGAGCAGAGAGTCCAGCTGTACACACAAGTGCCATATGGTGCCCAAAAAAAGCACATGCACATCATGTGCCCACATCTCTCCCGTGTAAGATCTGCAAACAATCAAAAATGCATCAAAATGGAGGCGCAACAAATCCCCTACTAAAAACTCACGAGAATTGATTTCATTCTCTTGTTTGCAAGTGTTATTTGGGGAATGTTATTGATTTCTATGTATTTCTCTCCCCCAGTGGTACCGCTTGAGTGTAACAAAACAACAAACCGACACAAATGGCTCCTCTAAAATTCGGGAGACATTGCCATTGGCAATATGAAGGTACACACAAAACAATCAGGGCAAAGTGACCCTTTGCGGTCGCTCTTTTATTTTAAAGCAGTGCAGACAGTTGAATTTCTGAGTAATCCATTGCAAATCAAAAGACAGTTTTTTTTTTGTCCCCTTTTTAGCGGCTTGAATAATTTATCCCTGAATTCATTGGTATGTTCTTCTCAGAATTTGTTGCTGAAGTGCGCATTGCATTTTTTGTTCCTTCGTCCTACAGTGGCAAAAAGGATTTGAAGCTTTGCTTAATTGGTTGTTTTGTGCCCTTTTGTCTTGGTCTTTTGTGAACAATGGGATACTGGTGATGTAAATCTAATTCTAGAGAGCAATGCGGTCTTTCCTGTGGCTAAGAGTTGTCAGCAGACAATTAACTTTTGGCATAACATTGTATACTGCAATGCTGAGTGGCTCCTCAGGGAGCAAGCTGCCACTGGCTGAAGACATTAGGCTATGCTTGTGTTTTATGGCTTTTCACGCTGACTGTGAAAGTCCAGGAAAAGCAGCTATACCACTGACGGCCCTGCTGAGGCATTGTGTGTTTGAGTGCCATGAGACGCAGCTTTTATCATTCAAGTCCATTTGGCTTTGATCCTCATCCCTAAACTCCATTTGACTCTTTGTTTTGACTTGTTTTGTTACATTTTTAAGTCACTGGATAACAAATAGAGCCTGGTTTCCTGGTGATTTCAATATGGAAAAGTTTCACCATCCAAAATGATGGTGTGTGTGTGTTTTTTTTCACAGCCTGTTTGTCCCTCTGAGTCTGAGCGGCGGCGATGCTTTGCCGTCATTCTTCAGCATGACAGCGCCCTCCATCATTTTATAGTATCCTCTCATTAATGAGAAATACGAGACCAACGTGGCCATTTAGCTGGAGATGCAGAATAGACCAACGATGTGCACAATGTCCATTATGTTGGTCACCTCTGGCCCAGAGACGGGCTTCAAAGGGAGGGGGCCTCATCATAACAGGGGCAAGGGGGACACTTTTTCTGTCCTCCTTTGAAGCTTCTCTTTTGATCAGCTCTCTCATCCTGTCTACACCCCTCTGTTTGGTTCACAGAAATGGCAAATGAATCAACTCTGAGCAGACTGCGAATTTGTTAGCCGGCAGAGAAGCAACAAATGTGTGTTTGAAAAGTCAGGAGCATATTTTTAGTCTCCGGCTCGCACACGTCTTTTAGAAACACACACATACACGTTAAGTGAGTGTTTGAGTGATGAGTGACCTCTGCATCGGTTGACTCTCTCCCAGAGGCAGTGAGGATGATTTAATGGTGGAGCTACTTCAGTCAGAAAGGAGAGAACATCAGGTGAAATACTGACAACAATGGCTATGAGACTCGGACATGATGGGAGAGATTTTAAATCTTTAACCCTTTGGGTCACTAATATCAACGCATGCTTAACTTGCTGTTACTCTTCAGATATTGAGCCCTTTCTCATTTCTCACCAAGTTCACTCAGAGTTCACAGAGTATCTGATGCAACTACATACAAGAAAAAATACAAGTTTTGAGATGCCACAGACAAACTATGCAATTGGCAGCTATTTTGCAATTAGATTCATTTTGGGAGGTTTGATTTCTTAGTTGAGCATAAAAAGAGCTTTTCAATGGCAAACAGGCTTTAATAAACTGCAAGGGCAGTTATTTATTATGGGCATGTAATGTGCATTTATTGTTTATGTAAGTTTTGGGAATAACAGGTAAAAAAAATAGTTTATAATTGAAATAAATAAAAATTATGGCCCTAATGATATTGTACAATACAGTTCACTTCTTGCTTTGTTAATGCTATCAGTGATACATTGGTAAACTTTATCAGACAACATTTGGGAAAAAATAAATTATGAGTCACCAGTAATGTAGACACATTTGTCAAAATAGTAATATTTAACGCAGCATCTTCATTTGCCGTGGTTATATCTCTTTCATCCCTCATCATGCTGCTGACTTATATAATTACCGCTTCCACAAAAAACATCTACCAAGCAAGCTGCTCTCTTGCTGACCTTTCTTGACTGACGGCTGCTCTGCCAGCAGTCCTGAGTTTCACAGCGTTCTCAATTAGCACTTTGATTATTTTGACCAGTCTGGTCCAATGATCTCTGGTTGAAAACCTAATGCTTAACCTTCGTAACTGCAAATCAGTATGCTAGCCTGAGCCGCCTTGGCTCTTCCTCACCTCCTTCGGCTGTGGCTTGACCCATTTTATGTATTGCGGGGGTTGGCCACATGGCCTCGTGTCAGATTTAGCACTCCCCTGCAAGACTGTCTGTCTGTGCTTTGATATAGTAAACTACAATAGGTATTGAAGACAGAAGTGAGTAGCTTCCTGCAGCAGGCCTGCTAGCAGCCCAGGGAGAGTCTAAAGATTATGTAAAGTAATTCAGCGAGTGATGAGAGAGGAGCAGGCCACCACTGACAGCAGGTTTAGCAGGTATGTAGGTCACACAGGGGGAGGCCTCTTTTGCATTTTTTCCCTCCGATGTCTATTTTTGTGTTGTCTCCCTCTCTAACGTCTTTACTTAATCAGTTATTCTCTCGCTGCTTTCATCTCAGTGTTCCCGCTCGTCTTTTTATCTCCCTTTTTGTCTTTGACAGACCACTGTGACTGTTTCACACCACCTTGGACAAAGCGGGCAAAAAAGAAAAAGAGTAAAAAGAGAGATCAAGAGTGAGAGACATCGCCAGTGGAGACATCGTTTTTACTGGCTCTTCTGTTTCTTTCAGCCCTTGCTGTGTCTTATCAAAGGTTTGCCAGTGGTCATTTCGCCTTCAGTTTTTGCAACATATGTTGCAACCGTGCCTCTCTTTTCTCCTGCCATCCCTCAGCCTTCTAATCATCTTCGTTTTCTCTGCGTCATAGCTTAACCTCAAAGCAGACAGTCTCCTGTTCTCTTTTCAGTCACTCAAAGCTCTCTGTGTTTTCTCATCTTGTCAGACATGGCACAGGCCTGTGTAATGAGCTCGGGCCTTCTCAGTCTGTTTAGAGGACCCTGACCCAACTTGGAGTCGCCCCCACCACAGCCAACACTGCGAGGTTACCCAAACCCACAGGGGATCGCAAAGCTACTTAGTGTCCACAACCTCATGGCCTTTTCTTATGGAGAAGAAAGGCGGAATATTAATGAAGACTCTTGCCTTTTCGGAAGGATGGCAGCAGAGAGGGGCGGTCACAGTGTTTATTGAGCAGGCTTGTTTTCGTCTCTCTAGCCTGCAGGTCACAGCTCAGTGCTCTTTAATTGGCTCAGATTGTCAGAAAGTGTTCCATCTCATAGCAAAGGAAACTCGGGCTATCAAACGCTGGCCCCCTCTTCCTAACAAAACCCCTTTTCTGCTGTTTTGAGAGTAGCAGGTCATGCAGCTAAGCTATTTCCACAAGCCTGCACTACAAACTTAACATTACCATATGAAAATGGGCTGCTTTCCACATTTACCAGCTCATTAGTTCTTTTGGTTGGGCACTTGTTGAGGTCCACCCACTCTTGTTTTGCTTGAGCACGGAGATGTCTTTAATTATCTTTGCAGTAGACATATCAGGCCCAGAGCTATTAGCCCATGCAAAGTTCAATGAGGGGCTCTTTGATACTTGTTTAATATACATGGCCCAATGCAGACCGGGCCCAAGACCCTCACAGACCACCCAGTTTACATACTGAAATTAATTCCGCTCTCATCTCGTGGAAGCGAAGGAGCCTCTGAATAGATACTGGTATTGAACTTGACATTTTCTTATCTTGCTCTCTCAAGATGAAATGCTATTGAACAAGCGGCAGCCCTCCACCTGCTTTCGCAAAAGCTGCAGAAACCAAAGGGCTTAACCTCCTATTTTATGAACTCAGGCAAAATAAAAATAGTTTATGCAACCAGTGAGTGATTCAGTCAGCTAATGTTTTCCATTAGTGATGTGTGTTTTACTTGGGCTTGCTTCTTATTAGTGTCTTTTTAGACAAACCATACTGAGCAACTATTCTAAAGTGAAAGAAAGGTTTTTTAAGGCTTTGAGTAGCACCCAGACTGACATTGTGATGGGTTGTGTTCATTGTTTGAGCGGGAGCAGCTGGACACCTGTGTGAGCTGGCTGAGATCAAAGTTCCAGGACCTGTTCAAACACAGCAGACCAGGCGGCCGCACCACGGTCTGGGGATCAAATGAACAGAAGAAACTCTCCCGGGGAACTGACAGTGTAGGGCACTGACACTTCTACACCTCCACACTGCCATTGATTTTTAGTCTCTCACTGCTCAAGAAAAGAGGAGTTGAATAAAAGACAGCGAGATGTCCTGTGGCTTAGCGACGAACAGAATCTCCTGTTCTGCCCAAGGCTCCTGTCTGGAACATTAAGCAGAGACGATTCCCAGGCTGCAGTGTGGGTGACCCACAGGGACCGCTTCCCCTGTGGGCTGACTGAGCTAGAATGACAAGAACATTAAAAGTAGAGGAAGCGGACCTGCGGCTGATTGGGACAAACCCTTTTTTTAAGGATGATGTGGAAAGGCATCACACAAAAACTGCAGTAAATCAAGTATCTTTTTTATTTCACTATAAGACAAATGAAAATCTTACCTTGCCATCACTGTCCAGGTCAGATACACCTCCTTTCATAGTTGAATATTGTGGTGCAGTACACTAATGCTGACCAACAAAACGTTAGCTAACTCTTGTCTAATAAATGAATGCAAGGTGGGGGGATGTAATTTTCTGCTTGTCTGCATACGGGGGTGACTTATGCCCAACTCACTTCCTTCCTCTCTCTTCCCTTTTGTGTGCAGATGTGAGTGCACACACACACACACACACACACACATAGTCTCGTCTACCCTCTTGATCGTCTGCAGGGTTTTCTCTGAACTCCTGAAAGGCTGAAAAGACAGGAAAAGCTGGTCAAAGAAGTTTGGAAAATGTTTATACGTTTTTTTGATCCCATGCATGACCTGTGTTCACTTTTAAAAACATCTGCCATGAAACTGTCACAGACAACCATAAAAATAGGTTACTGCTCTAATATGAGAGAAAATGCAGATCAAATACCACTTTAAACCTTTCTCACCACTCTCCCTTTGCATTATGCAGAATTATAATGCATTTTGTAGTGTAAGTCACAAGGTATAGATATAGTTAAGTCTGAGATCCCCGCAGTATTTCATGCCCTTGTTCTCTAGACCTCCTGCAACAGCTCATACAGTATACAAATGCATTTAACAATGTGTACCGGTAATTAACATAGCGAAATGGAGGATGGGACACACTGTCAAGGACCCCTCAGGGTCATTGGTCCCAGCTTTAAGAACCACTGGTGTAAGCTGTCTGGTTTCCTGCTGAGGGAGTCAATTCGCTCTCCTGTTTTTCTCTCCTCCTTATCAGCCCTCTGTGGACTGTTCCTCTCCTTCACCAGAACCTTGACAGAGGCCCGTTTTTCTCTCTCCCCCCATCTTGTTTATGTGTTTACCACAGCACACTCACATCCCCCTTCCTAAATGATAGCCCCTGTACTGTCAGCACACAGGAGTCAAATTAGAGTGGGAGACGGACCAGTGTTTCTGCACCCCCACCCCACCCCCCAGCTTCAGGCAGGCAGCGGAGGCTGGGGCTGCAATCAACTGAAATTCTGAGCTTTTTTTTTGCTGTTTCTTGATCAGTGCTTTGTATTAAAGGAAGATGATGTCACTCCAGCATCCAGATAGTGTTGTTTCTACCTGAAGGGGAGGAAGGAGGGAGCACGTGGAATGAGGCCAATGCTTCAGAGAGCAGCCACCGCACACAGATATATGCCATGCTGTCTCATGTAAAAAAAAAAAAAAGAAAGAAAGAAAAAGAGGCAAGAGTCTCAACATCAGGCACAGTCCACGTGTCACGCCATCAGCTTTAATATGCATACAGTGATCATGAGGAAAGTGTTAATGCGAGGCAAATTATTTCATGTGTATGCATAACTTATCACATCACCACTACAGCCGTTTGCCATGTTCTAAATTACGTGTGGTCCAATGCATCAGTATGTTTCCTGTCAATTTTCCCCATTGCGAGAATACTTGAATCTGGTAACAAATCCGCTTCTTAATTTCGTTTCATTCTTCTCTCATTTATTTCTTTCATGAAACAGTTAGTATGAAAGGATATTGAAGGGTAAAATTAGGTTTTGGTGTCCAAATTTGAGTTTAGTTCCAGCACTTACTGGCCCGTCAAACCTCTTTGAGGCAATGTCACAAAATTCTCAGATCTCTGCAATTAACTGGGTAAACAAAATTTTATTACTGACAGAAATCAAAAGTATGCCTGTAAGATCAAAGTTGTAAATATCAGAATAAGCCTTTAAAGAGTTTTGCATAAAAGAGCATAATGTTATTTCACCCCCCTGGACAGCTCCATGCCTCAGATCAAAACAAGTGTGAAAAATAAATAAATTAAAAATGTGAGTGAGATTGTTGCTTCATCCTTCCTGTATTTCAACAGTCCTTGAGTCCCAGCGGTGTCTCGGGGAGGAGAAATTACATTCCAACATGTTGCAACAGATTAAATCAGTTTGACTTCATGTTGAAGGAGCAGCGTAATGCGTGTCCTCAATATCTGGCAGCCATCAGGTTCAAACTGCCCCACGAAGCTGGTATGAAATGCCCAAGCTGTCGAACTGCTGCAACCTGGCACGTGCATACGAACCCGCAATTACAAACCAAAGGATCAAACGACCTTGAGACGGCGTACTGGCTGGTGTAAACATACAGAACAATGAAACCACTTTGGATTTGTTCCTCTATCACGCCTAAGCAGTTGTATTTGTTTACATCATCGCCGGACTGCCTGGGGAGAACGGTTATTTTTATGGTGTGCTTTGTTTGGATGATTGTTGTTGCAAAGGAGGAAGCAGCAAGGTTTGCTCAGGGAGTGACAAAGAAGGAGTTGTGTGGCTACAGATGTAACAGGGAGGATAGAAGTGGGGGGGGGGGGGGGTGGAGGATGTGTGCGGGAGGAGGGGGGGGGGTCTCAGGGTGCCTTACAGGGATGGCAGACTGTAATTAATTTTGCATGTGTCTCCCCCTCTCTCTCTCTCCCTTCTCACATTTGTTTAGTTATTTTTTTGAAGTATAACTCTATAGTAAGGCGCTGAATTTCCTGGCATGAGAGACTGTTGCTGTTAAATTCCTGGACGGTTTTGTGGATGATCTACTTTTTGAGCATAAACTAATTTTGTGACTAAAACTTGGGAAAGAAAAGCAAGACATTCTTGCATGAATGTCTGGTGACACTAATACTTAAGCCTTTCTAAAGTTCCTCAGCAGGAATAAGTTGACATTTGAAAATGACATACATCTTCACGTACGCATATGTGCTTGATGTTACAGATGTGTCTGAGGAAAAAGACCGTGGCAACAGCTGTGAAGGTGAGTAAACAGCATGTTTTTCCACATTGAACTTCCCCACTCCGGTCGCTGTAACACATGAAACCCTGCCACTTAACAGAAACCTCCTCGCTGTCTGCAGCCCACACCACCTCCCCCTGTCCTTCCTGTCCTGCTACTCTATGGATATCTCTGTAAACATGCATTCATAAAAATGTCATCGTACATATCAGCTTCCCAATCATATGCAGGATGCACTTAAAATTCTGCACATCCATGTCCAATACAATCCTAATATCAGAAGGTTGTTATCTACATTGTACCTATAAAGCCACTCAGCTTGATTCGCAAGCTTGACAGGGCAAAGAGATTGTTAGAGGTAAATGGATGCTTTTCTGTTCGGGATGAGGGGCAACAGATTGCTTGGTTGTTATTGCCTCTCCTCAAATTTTCCTCTTTCCCTCTCTATTCTTTTCATTTCTCTCCCCTACTCTTTTCCAGAAGAGATGAAAGATCCTGTCAAGAACTCAGAAGAACCGGAATCGAATCAAACCGACAGCATTCAGTCCAAAGGTAAGGGCGTGGGAGAAGCGCTCTCATTTCGCTCACACTTCACTCTTATCTCGCACGCGTCTCTATTTATAAGCAGATTCTTATTAGTGGCCACAGCTGCTGAATTAAAATTCACTTCACCCGGAGAATCCTCAGCGCTGTGCAGCCGAGTGTTACCAGGCTTCACCCTCCTTGTCTTGGTCCCCCTCCTCCCCGTCTGTCTCAATCTCCGTCTCTCTGTAGGAGCAGGCGGCAGGCAGGCAGTTTGTACGTGCTCCTCCAGGGCCAAATGCAATTGTATATCCTCTCTATCCATTTCAGGTCCTCAGCTATGACCCTGATATTTACGTAAACGTGTCAGCACGTCTTTGGAGATTGAGTGTGATGAATTACCTGCAAACTCCAGTATCAGACATTTAATAAATTAAGTGGGCAATGCATATTATTTCAACTCGCAGCCAACACCAACTGTAGAGGCAATAATCATGCCAATAAATCATAGTTGATAAGGATAGCACACTGTTGTTATTCTCAGCTCCCCGCTGAGATTTAGCATAATAAGACGGTATGCAATTTGAATGTAGACATCTGTGGAGAGTGCTACAAATTTCTGCATTGGTGTGGAGTCTGTGTGGCTCTGTCGACTTAGACAGAGAATGGGATTTAGGCACCCAACTCTTTCCAGGTAGAAAAAAAAATTCATTAAGCAACTGTTGTGCACAGATTGTCAGGGTTGAATAAATAGGACAGGCTAGCAGCATATGAAATAACTTGGCAGAGACAAAACGGGTTGGTGAAGAAAGGAGACAGTTTAAACAATGCCAGACGAAGTGCCAGAGAAGAAAAAGCTTGTTGTCGAACAGGCGTATGAATCAGGGTGGGATGGTGCATGAGGGAGCTGGGTGGCACATTGTAGCGCTCAGTTAAAATTAGCCAGAGTATCAAAACACATGACACTGAGCAATCACAGCAGACTGCCCTGTTGTGATCGCCAAAATAAGATATCTTGCTTTGGAAAAACTTATTTGCTTGCCATGAGATTGGGTTAAGTTATTCCTGATCTCCAGGAAATGTCTCCTAATGACTCTTGATAACACATAGACCTTTTGGTGCTACTTTCAGGTAAAAAAAATTCTATTCACCAGCTTTTGGGTCCATGACAAGAGTATCCTGAAAGCTAATCAGTGCAGTTTCATGATTTGGATCTGAACTTCTCTCTGTGAGCAGCAGCACACAAATGGTGTATTTCGACTTCTGCAACACCAACAGTCCCCCTCTATGGACAGAAAACTCTTCATTTGATGATCCCATGATCTTGCTCCAAAACGAACTTTCTATTTATCATTACAACTTGTGGAGCTCTTTGAATCACAGCTTTTTCTTCTAGGACTTAAAATAGAACTAATTGTCATTAGTGATCAATCTAACAGTAATTTATTTGATAAATGGATTATACTTTTGGACTGTTGTATCCATTAGCTGTGTAAATAACAGACACAATAGATTCACAGTACATTATCGCCACCTACTGGACATGAGAGTGGCGCGGTAATGTAGCAGCCTGTGTTTGTTGATTTTGTTCTAGTATGTCTCACAAAACTGACACAAGTATACCATCCATTAGGCTGACATCTCCTCAGGAAGTTTCTTTTAGTGTTGCCAATGTCAACAGGAGAAAAACTCTTACATCCACTAAAACTGCTTTCTTGCCACTCATCTTTTCTTTTCACACAAACACATCTGTCTTCCATCCAGACACTGTGGAGAAGAAAGAATGACCAGCTGAGGGAAGGACAGTCAACCTTATCTGACAGCCAGCAAACTGTGCGAAGCCAACTACACTGGTGTCAGCCTGGCCCATGTCAGTATGGGCTCTGACACTGGCCCAGGACAACCAGTTACTCACAAGATGCTCACATTCCCTTCTTTATTTAGCCTTTTCTTTCTCTGTTAAGAAACTACTCATCCCTGAAGTATGTATGTACTGTATGTATATATATATATGTATGTACAAAACCTTACAATAGGACTTGAACATATCAACCAAGAAAAGATGAGCCATACCTCACTGTGTGTTAGAGTCATACATCATTATGCCAGCTGGGTGCGATGAGATAAACCAGGTTCTAGTCTCTTTATTTGATCTGTACCCACTGTGAGAGCGCGGTGATGCTGTCAGAGGGCAACAGCCACAGCTCCTACATGTTGACACTCCATGTTGGGTGATGCTTCACATCTGCCATCCTTTTGTTCTTGCAACCCGCATACCGCCGCCACAGTCACGGTGACATTTAACTGCGGACTACCTGACAACACCTTCATTTGTAGGCCTCTTTGGAGTGCAACACACTGACACATGCCATGTTTCCTTGCACACCTCTGCAGCTCGAGCTCCATTGTTTAGTCAAATCAGCCGATACCTTGATTCAGACCACAGTCTGTAAGGTGGCGTGTCACTTCCCAGCCTTTTATCTATGAACGTCACTGATCGTGTCTGATCTCCTCCGCTGCTGTAACCGCAGCTTAACTAATAATACCAGGATGCTGTTCTTTCAACGCCCATGCACACTAAAAAAGGATGTGAGCGTCTTCTAACGAATCAATTAGTTTCTTTCGTCCCGTTTTTTTTTTTTTCCTTTGCTGTTTCCAGTGCATGCCAGAAAACTGCTTTGAACTTCACCAACAGGAAATTCCAGTCCTCGCTTTCGCTAGTCTCCTTACCAGATTGTCTCAAATTGTATTAAAGGAATCTGCCTTATTTCATATTAATCTACAAAAATCACAATCACAGACCTGAGGAGGTGGTCCAAGTATGAATTCTTGGTCGTGTATTGCTTGCAGATGATTTGTAATTTTAAGTACAATAATGTAATGGCTAATACCTGTTGTTAATGGTTTCTTGATTTCTCCTTTAGTTGATTTTTAACAATGGTTTTGGTTTCTTTTTAAATGTTGGTATGATACATTAATTTCTTTCATTGGTGCCATACTAAAGATCAGATGAATTAAAGTTCTATGAAATGATGCCTTCATACTTTGATGTTTGCTTTGCTAAACTATAACAAAAACAACTAATAAAGATTAAGGTGGAAGCCATGTCTCAGCTTGTAATGTACAGTTCTCATTAGTCATGTTTTTTTCCCTGTTGTGATGGTAGTTGTTGTTTTATTTCATTCTGCTGGGTTGGTGCAGGTAATGTCCCCTTGTTTCAGATGAGTGCTGATGAGTGTGTTGTTGTAGTAAGGCATGACAGTGTTTTGTACAGCTATAAGAGAGGAGGATTCTGACATTACACAGGGGGTAATGTAATGCTGTACTGTTGTAGCCCTAACTTAACTAACTTTGAGCAATAGGCTTCCTTAGAAAGAGAGAGGGAGGGGGGATAGAAGGGCTTCCTGGTTTGGTGCCATAATGAAACTCTTGGAGTCAAAAGGGACCAATAAACTGACTTCTGTTTCTCCCACCACCACGAACTGCTAATATTCATCATTCTAAATTGAGCAACAACAGCAGCAGCAAGGCGTGTGCTGGTTGACTCGACAGATGCATGCAGCTTCCACAATCAGCTGAAAGAGCTCATCTACTGGGACAGCTGATTGTGGAGAAAAAAAACAATAACTTGCATTGAACTGGTAAGTTGTCTACACACACACACCCCTCAAATAAGGGAATATCACACACATCCAGAGAAGACTGGGACTCTCTGTTAAGGCAAAAGCAAACACATAGGGAAAGGAACTAGCTTACTACCGTTACTAGCTTTGAAGCCCTAGACTTGGAATTTATCACAAGCCCAGGTCAGCTTAGAAACATAATAGCATGTGTTAAATTAAATATCTGTCACTGGGCAACCCATCATGTGTCTCTGGACTGGAAACAATTACTCTATTCCTGGGATCTCCTGCATGCTACATCTCTGGCCCTCAGGCTCTTTCCTGTATCAAATGAGAAGCGATAAGTAGCCAAACCCTTTGATCCCAGAGCTTCCCTCCTTCCGAGAAACCCACAAGAGGCCAGAGACCTTACAGAAATCTCGTTATCATCAACACAGCAGCTCTCCAGAGCAGGATATCTGCATCAATCACTGTTCTTATCTGTAAACAAACGGCATATTTAAATGGTTTACTTGTGTCCATACTTCCTAATGTCACCCTTTATGAGTTTAACTATCACATGTAACAAAACTACTGTATATTCTAACAGTCAGTCATTAAAGCCAGCACATAGATTTAAAAAAAATAAGACTGGACATCTCTCATAGAACGACCTGTTTCACCAACAAATATTTTTGAGTCTTCACAAACAGGGAGAGCTCACAGCAAACATTGGTGTATATAATGAGAGAACACAGTGGGCAGTATGCACTGGGGTTACAATTACAGCTGCTTTGCTAGGCAACTACAAAACTCACAACAACAAGGACGCAAAAACTTACATGTTCCTGTAGCAAACACAAACACACATCCATCAAAAATAGTTCTCCAAGTTATCGTTCACTGTTTTCCATTCCTGGAGTGCTCAAAGTTCAATTAGAGATTTGGGTGGGAAATGCTAGTATAGGCTAATGTAGCTTTGAGCTGTTAGCCTCTCACAGGGACCATTAGAAAGGTTCAGAGGTCTAATAAACTCACTTTTTTTTCTAAATCTTCAGAATTGTTTTACTTTTAAACTTTTAAGTTTAAAATGAAAACTAACACTGACCCAAGTGGCATTACTTAAGGCAATTTGAGATTTTATGCAGTTCCCGCCGGAGCCATTAATGGCTTACACACCTTTTTTCATATATGCAATCATAAAGTTCTCTGCAGTATTTTTTTTTCTTTTATTGCACATTGCTAAGATGGTGAGGTTACATAGGGAAAAAGAGGAAGACTGTGACTCACAGCACAGATCCCTGACTGAAACAGAAATAGCAAAGTTAACCATGATGTCCAAGACTTCCTCACACTGTATTAACATATATAATCTATTCTTAATTTCTGTCCAACACAAAGTATACAAAATATTTCTGAACATGTTCCTGGTCATCCTAATGTAGAAAAAAGGAGCACAACTATTCAATGTTATATATATATAGCTATATTTTAAACTTTTTCCTTTCAGAATAGTCTACTCTTGGTTTAAAAATAATATTTACCCTTTGTTTTCTTTTTTGTAATATATAGGCGCCAAGCAAAAAGAAAAAAAACAGATTTCTCATCTGTTACTGCCAATGAAAAACAAGTTTCCCATCGCTTGGGCTGCTACCATGTTTACGTTCCATGAACTTGTTGCATGTCAAGTGGATGTCAGCAGTGATTGTCCCTGGAATGGAGACGGTTTAAATATTAATGACTTCATTTAAATGTTGCATGTCAGATCCGAGGTTCCCCTGAACTTGAGCAGTAGGTAATGTCAAGGAAAATGGCTTCATCGCACAGGCTTGCTGCTATGCACCGGCTGTTTGGCATGCAAAACCCTCAAGGGCTAAAATAACAAAACCCTTCTCTGTAAAAACAGCTTGCAATCCCAGTTTGTACCCAACATTGTTGGCATTTCTGGCTCAGATCAGTTTGTACGTCTGAAATTGTTCACTGACATTGTTACGAGCACAATGCATCTCACAGGTAGTGTATCAGTATCTACACATTAAAATGAGCCACAAACACATGACAGAGTATTTATGCATCTGACAGTAGTGCTGATTGACCTGTGATGTTGCCACGCTTTCTTTCTCAGTTTCTTATCTGACAGCTCCTATCAAGCGACTGTGGGCTGATATGATGTGATGTGCTCCGTTTATCCCATTTTACAGATGAAAGCTCTGTGGACCTCTTCTTATATAAACATGCATTACCATGTTCTCTCTTCTTCATCCAGCTTTCCCATTACTCTTCTGATGCCATCTCCTCCCACTTTCTACCATCCTTCTGCCAGCGGCGACCCAACGCCACACTGGCTGTCAGCACAGCACAAACAAATTGGAGATAAATAATTCCAGCTCCAAAGCTTAAAATCCCAGCACTAGATAAGCTGTTTTTATCTGAAGTACAGTGTTTGTCCTTCATAAAAATTCATCGCCCCCACAAGAGGCAAAGGCAACACTATAGGTGAACTAAGCTGAGATAAACACTCTAATTGGGATGAAAATTGACGCCATTCATTATGGATGCCTGTCTTCAAAGGCGGCGAGAGCCACTGAAATGTTGAAAGGAAATTGACTTGCAGCATTGCTAGTTTGCTTTGAACAAGTGAGAATACGTCGATTAAACTCCACCAGCACAAGACAGTTATGGAGATTACGTTTGTTGTCTGACTAAAAAGCACGTTTGTCTCATGCTGATGGCCCCTCATGACAGAGAACAGAAGAGAATGAGGATTAATAAACTAATTCTATCTCTCTTGCTCTCTGTTGTTGCTCTAATTATCAACTTGATAATGTGCTTACTAAGGTAACATGGCAAATTCTCATCATGATTGTAGCTACGGCACAGAAAAGGGACGACTGAAACTTTTCAGTGTGAACAAAGAGCATCCATGTTTCCATTTCAAGTCAGAGTCTTTCTGCTGTTTTAAACAACTGAGCAGTAAATCTGAGATGAGGAGAACAGCCTCTTCTCATTCCTATCATCAAATACCAACACATCTTTCACCCACCACGTCACATGCAGAAACATGGGTTACCCTTTATGCCTGATTTATACCTAATCTACACAAATCTCAACAAAACCTTTGCTACAGCCAACAAAATTGTTGGTATTTTACCCCTATGTTGGGGCGACTGCAGCGCTGTGCAAACGCACTGCCAAAATACTAGTTGGTGGTGGGGTTTCTTTGTCACTGTGTTGAGCTTCTTCGTGTCTCCTATGAGTACTACAAACAATGGCAAGTGAAAGCAAGAAGATTGTGTTGGTGCTGGGGGTAATAAATGTTTAAAAACTTACTTTAACTGAAACGATTGAAATGCAAAAAAAGAAAAGATGTTTGAGGAGATGATGCATAAAACCATTAAACTGATTAAAGCAGGAGGATGGTGAATGTTTTATGCTTAAGAGGAGTGGGTGGGGAAATGTATTTCAGGTCCAAGTACATTGTTGTTGTAGTCTCAATGACACGACATGTAGCTACATTTATAAGGAAAGTGCACAACAGACTCCATAGTGGGCAAAGAGTGCAGAGCTACACTGTTCTTATGCAAAGGAGTGCACACAGAGGACTTCAGACAACATGCAAAACTTTTCAAGAAAGCCTTTGTCATGTGAAAAACATTGTGACATGGTCACAGTTAAAACTACTAAAGCTATATTTTTAGTTTCAGTTTAAGTTTCGTACAGGACTTGAAGCCACCCATCCTACTACATCAGCTAATGCCATGAGCATCTCATTTTGCGGTGGACAGGTTACATCAGGGTTTTTTTTTAAACCTCTGGCGTTTCTCTTTCAGATGCTTAAGCGTTAATGCAACTGAATAAGACAGGAGGGCCTGACAAAGCATCAGCTGGCTCAGAATAACAATTTCATGATCGTTTACATGAGCGACATCCACACCTGAGTTCATTTAGCTGCTATTTTCAAAACCAAAACCTACCTTGGTTCATTGAAAAATCTAAATTTCTAGTAGGTTATGAAACTTGTGTGTGTGCAGTGGGTGTGTAGCATAAACCTATTTTGCTGTTTTTATGGGTTGAACTGTTTACCACCAAAACTGATAAGAAGCAGCAGAGACCAGTAAGGTCCTGTATTAATTTACTCAGAGACCAATCTCCAGTATGTGTTAATAAACCTCAATTAAATTGGCATCATTAGCTCTGAATTGTCCTCATTAGGTCAAAGCTTTTACGCCAGTGAAAAAGCCTCCATTTAGATAACATCTAAATAAATGCATTTGATAGGTTTGTGCACCGTATCCTCTTTTAGGGGATAAATTGAAAGGAGATTTAAACAATAACATCTCTTTGAAAGAACACTAATAAACTGAGTGCAATTGGGAAAGAAATGACGACCCAACATGTTGCTCCCCTTGTTAACAAATTTACTTCAGAAGTCACTGAAAAATGTTCTGTTCCTGTTTTTCCAAGAGGAAAAAAAAGCCCACCCAGAGAGCCTAATGAAAGAAAATGAAAGGCAACAGCTCTAAAACGCTCAGTAATTAAATTGGACATTAATAAATGCATTAGCCCTATTTAGCTGTAACTTTGAGAGATGTTTGGTTATGCTGATGTTCTCTAACTCATTAAAGCAAAATGTCACCTGCATCTTAAATTCCAAAGATTTGAAGAATGAATCAGCGATGCATTTAAAGATCAGAAACCTTAAAAGTCAAGCTGAGGGAAGTGCAGGGTTTCTCCTGGAGCCCTGTTGCTTTTTCACCACAGCCATCTAATGTAAGTGCGCACTTAAGTACAAATCCCGAACAGGGCAGAGAACCAGCGGAGCAGCAGGGAAGCTGAGGTGAAATGTAAAAATACTGTTCAGTTTCAGTTTTGAGCCGTCCTTGAACAGATATTTCCACTGGTGGTTCTCTGACTGCCTCTCTGTCCCACACTGATGGTACATTGTTGAAAAACGTGCCAACAACTGTGGTAAGATACCGCTTGAGAAAAGGTTTGTTATCAAGTCTATGAATTACTCATCACAGAGAGAAACTCTTGCAATCTCTTTAATGCATCCCTTTGCACTCTGTCAGGAAGCTGTGCCTTTGTCTATGCATGTCAAAAAAGGTTTTTTCAGTGTCAGCCATGAGACCATGTCCAGCTAACTGACCATGAGCTACCTGCGATGGCTTGCTAACACCTAAATATAAGCTAAGCAAATGACTTAAGTGAGAGCTTCAGGTAAGATATGTAACTAGCACTTTATTCGCTCTTGCAGGCTTTTCTCTCTGTGGGTTTCTGAGAACTAAGAAGGTGAATCAAGTTAACATCTTAACCTGAGGAAGAGTCTGACCTCTCTTCACAAGAAATAAAAGTATCAAGAATGGAGGCCATTTTCCTTCCTGTTAATACTTAAGTTTGACTCTTGGAGTCTCAAAATCAGCACAAAGTCTGAACTGTTGAACTGTTCTATCATCTATCATCTATCAGCAAGGCTCCAGACTTGAATCAAGCAAACAAACAACATAACTTGTTCTCTCAGCCCTGATTTATTTTTTTTTTTTTGCCATTAAACAGAAGCTGAAGGGAAATACAGTGTGAACACACATTTGGTCATGGGAGTCTAGTTGTTCACTTATTCAGAATTTCTGTGTTTTTTGCTTTTTGCCATCAAGTTAGTTACAATATTTCCCACTGAGTGTTTCTCAACTGTCAAGCATCAAGGTAGAAAGTTAAAAAAACAATTTGAGCAATTTAGACACAGTAGCCATCTCTGCAAGCTACTGCACAGTGACTGTGTGCAACACAAAGGGTTTTTAACTGACTCTGATGTGAAGCCGGCTGTGAAAAAATGTGAAATGTTCAGAGTAAGGGCTTCAGCTGCTGAAGCAGAAAGACAGAAAAACAAGTTCTTGGGTAGCTAAACTAACCAAACAGTGCCTGTTTCACAATGTTGAGTGCCTGTTTAAAACAACAACCTTTTCACAAGGTTGACTACTTGTTATTATGTTATGGAAGAAAAGCTTCGTAAGTTGCACCAGTGCATTATGAATGACACACAGGCATTCCTGACCAAGTTTCCATATGTGACAAGTTGGAAGCAACGATGTTAATGTGCCAGGAACCTTTTTATATATTCTTAATCACTGTTAAAATGAATCTCGGATATTTTTAATTAAAAGTGTTTTTGCCAAATCATTATCAGATTTTATAAACTGCATTAAACTGTGGTAACGATTAGTATGAAAACACAGTGGTAGTTTTCTGCAGAGTGGCCATGTGCATTTAATTTGCCCAAAAGAGAGAAAGAGCATCAGTTTGGTTATGTGTCTTTTTGCAGATAGACAAACTCCCAGCACCAAAATGACTCACTGACTTTAGAGCTATTCAAATGAATCCTGGCAGCAGTCTCTGCTTGTGTGATTAACCCCAACACCCTAGGCAACTTCTTTGCCACTGTCAGTAATCGCTGTTGCCAAAAAAACAAAGTTGCCTCAAACTTTCCGAAACAAATGTGATGTGTTGTGTTCTATAAAATCTACTGGTAGGTTGTTGTTGTTGTTGATTGTTGACAGCGCTGTGAAGAATTACATTTCCTTGATTATTTTCCAAAACAAATTTCAGATCACATCTTCACGGGAAAACAGATAAGCTTGATTGCTTTTGCATTTCACCATCTTGCCTGTCAGCACTGACGGAGCCTTTGGGGTCCTCCAATGCTTCCGAGAACTGTTGCTGTAGCAACAAGCTGGAGTAAGTTTGCCACTGTGTGCATCCAGAAAGGGGTGAGGTGCTTTTTAGCCACTGGATGGAGGAGAGTGAATGGGCCGTTTCAACCAGGGTCCAATTTAGCTCGGCTCATTTGCTGAGAAAATGTATGAGAGGTTATGATGAGTTGACTTAATGATGAAACATTTTACTGCAGAAAATAAAAAAAAAAAACTGCTGCGATGATGGCCTACAAACACATTTCACAGGTGAGCTACGGTGCAGTCATGATATTCAAACTGGTCCAGGTAATGCTGGTCAGTGGTCTTGTAACTATTGTATTAACTAATCCAATTCGCCCATTGACAACGGCTGAATAAGGATACCAAACCATTAGGTGGGAATGTTACCTGCTCCTTTCACAGTCCTCTGTCAGCAGACCTACATGTGTGTGCATTTAAATTCGATTTCCCACTAAAAGTACAGCCTTCAGTTAACAATAAGGAAGGGCCATCAAGGGTGGTAAGCATTCGTTGGAGTGTATACGGTGTGACCCCCAGGGGCAAGCTGTATGTGTGTTTATTAATTCACAGATAAGGGTGGAGAGCGATGCTCCTTCCCACCAGGATTCATTATTTTCTGTTCCGATCTCCTGCTGCTTATGTTAATGTATCATGAATTTCCATAACAAAATAGGCATCAAGGTAGGCAGGAAAATCACTTCAACACAGCATGCAATTTAAATGTGCCATTTCGTATCCAATCATTCAGCAACAAAGTGTGGATGGTAGTAGATAGACACACTAGCCATCTCTGCAAGCTACTGCGGGGCAGTTGGAGGGTAAAGGACAACATGAAAGAGTATTTTTCAGTGTCCCTGTTGTTGTTTGACTGTCATCAGTCCCTTTGTCCTTCTTGTACCCTCCATTCTCATTTAGCAGAATACCTCACAAAATATTGCTCACTGTTTATCACAACAGGACTTTCAGTAATTGTTTACTATGACAGTAATTGGGGAAACAATTCAGTATCTGTGTTGAATTATTTTGATGATGCACATCGTGATGAACTCCATTAATAAATGTGACTACTTAGCATCGCTGTCTATTTGTCTGTGCATGGTGGAGAGGTGCTAAAAAATTCTAACGAGCTGATGGGGATAATAAAATGACACGAACAAGACTTTTTTAGACTTTCCTGTCACAGAACACCACAAGATACAATTCACAAAACACCTCATAATGCAACACACAGTGAGAATTTCTCATTCACTGTGAACTGGCTCATGTATTCCGGCATGAGGGGTAAAAAAAAAATAATAATTTTTTTTTTTTAAAGCGAACATAAAGCCAACTTGGCTAACAAAGTTCTGGAGCATTTCTGAGGTGAGCTGTCTGAATTGAAACAGACACTGACATTAATAGAGAGAGGCTGGAGCGTCTGCAGACAGTCCGTGACACCCGTCCCTGTTGTCTTCAGGCTAAACGTCTCTTGTCACAGCTGACAACTCCTGCAATTGATTTAGTCAGTCTTGTTGACAAGAGGACACAAGGTCAAAATTATGATGAATGCTCTGTTGATTCTTTTGATATTATGGAGACGAAGAAGAAAATCCAATAATTAACTTTCTTCTGTTGAGCTTATAATAATTATAATGGTCAGATAAAATATAACTGGTTCTCAGTAACTTTAAAAATTAATATATAAGATGTTTACATGGATAAAACTCAAAAGACAACGCTAAACATTGCAATAACTTTTCTTACTGGCTGGAGCCAAAGGAAAGAAAATTCAATTTCTGGGACTAAATCAGTTTATTCATAGCAACATTCCACTGTGCATCTATCAGTTCACCAATCTATTAATGTAGCCTGTCAGATCTCAGCTTAGGTCCCTCTCACCTTCAGCGTCTCTGCGCCTCCATATCTCCCATTTCTCAGCTGTTCACGGCTCAGTACTTTCTGCTCTAATATATATATGACCGATCCTTTCAGAAGCCAATTCAGGAGCTAACCACCACATTCCGGACTTCTATCAGGCCCTGATAACGTGAGGTCTGACCATCTGTCAGCGCGGTGACTGTTGGCTATAAACTTCACGCTCTGTCTTTTTATTCATCTGTTTCTGGGAGCAGAGATGCAGCCAGCTCCTGAGAGCCAGAGGCGGAATCAGAGAGGAGAGAGAAATCAATTACTGCCTTTGCCTCTGCCTAAAACAAGCCGTGTCGGAGACCATCTACAAAAGGAGGACAAAAGGGGCTGGTGGCCCCCTCAAACTCTCAAACCTCAGGAGATGGGGCGGAGAGCATCCTGTCATGAGCTCTGACATGCAGCCATCACTGCCACCAGTGCAAAATAGGCCCCTGTCACACCTCAAAATGGGATCCAGCCACTTCATGTGCAATCAGGCCTACATCAGTGATTGATGACCACAAAGTGGAATTTGTGGGAAGACAGCAGAAATGTAGCCAGAAAAGTGAAAACAATTTTTAGTAACCTTTACAAAGCTTGTGCAGTTCAGACACCATGGTGGTACAACGGTGGTTTTAAACTCTTTATCGAATCAAGTGAGTTATACAATAAACTGCTACATTAGGAGGTACACAAAAGGGTAAATATGCTTTTCGCTCTGATAGCCAATAATGTAGTTTAGCTGAACTTCTTGAGAAACATTTTGCATTTCTTTTATGGGGTTTTTAATGTAATATGTAAATTTTTGTTTTTGTATTATATAAAAAACGTACGTCTCTGCAAGTCCCTGAACTGCAGGTGAGGAGTTGAAATAGACTAATATCCATTAGAAAAAAAGAAACTGACTTCAAATCACTTATCCTTCTCACTGAAAAGAATCTCTCAAACTCACGAAATGACTTCGGGCTGTCACCATTTACTGAAAGACTTTTCAATATCATATTCCCATGAGTGATAATAAATGCTTAGTGAGTGAATATGAAGTCAGAATGCAGAGCCATCTCAATAATACAAGAAATTCCACAGTTTCCAGGGAGCCTTGATTGCTCCAGACATTTTGAATAACACCAATTCCTCCAAGCCACCTCGTCCTTAAAGCCAGAATGTGCTTTGAGGGGTGAGATTTTCGCAGAGCTGTCCTGACTATAGTGCAGCCACTGAGATATGAACTCAATAACACTGTTTTATTTTCTCCGGCCATTTTGTCCAAACCAGCTGGTGAGGCCAGAAACAAAACACAGCATCTGGCAGGGGGAGCCTCTGGACCCCTTGCCACAGCACGCACGTCGGTCTGACTTGGTACGTGTAGATGCAATAGCGTGAATGTGCATGCATGGTGTCCGCAGCGTGGAGATGAGTCACAAATCGCTGCCTCCATCCGAGCGCTGGGGACAGTGTGCCCATCAGCTTGGCATGATTATGGGCGTGAGAGAGGCTCTGATTGTGGGATGCTGGAGCGTGAAGCCACTGGAGAGGAACAGTGGGGGACATGGCAGGGCCAGAGAGAAAGGATGGAGGAAGAGAGGGGAAGCCCAGCTGGCGGCTGCCTCTAATTGGGCTGAGCAGGTTTCCATGGCTGACCAGATCCATATGCAATGTGGATCTAAAAGGAGAGTGGGCCACAAGCAAAGTGGCAAGGCAGGCCAGGCTGCAGGGGTGGGGTGGGGTGGGGTGGGGGGGTTTGTAAGGCCGGCGGGCGGGCGAGCGGGAGGCTGGTCACACTCCAGCAGTCACAGCCTCTTTGTGACAGGGGGCAGAGAGAGCCAGCTGTCACCCCCTGACAGGAACACACACACTCCTCCATGTGTACCGATAACACAGGCTCAGTGAACACACAACAACAGAAGCATAACAAGAAAGCCACTTATGAAACAACTACTTTAATCAAGGCATCCGGCACTTACTGAGGGAAGGAAAGAATTGGCTGAAAACACACAAACAGCATAAAAGACAGAAAGGGGACCAGATGAGAAGAACCAGGGGGTCTGGGTCTACTGCATTCTTCCCTCCAGATAGTTGCCGCATGCCACTGGAAACAATTAGAAGTGATTAAAACAGAGGTGAGCTGACAAGGGGAGTGTGGGTCCTCCAGCCACAACCCCAGCTACCCTCCCCACCACGCCCGTTAGATGGGGGTGCTAGTGCGTGTCGTGCTTGGGGGGCAAATCGATTCACTTCACACTCTCAGCACCATTAATTAATGATCTGTTCTCTGTATTGTACAGTGACTGGCTGTCACGCTGCACTTTCTTCCCTAATTTTGCTCCATCCTCACTTGTCTAACTCTCCTGAGGCCTCTCGCGTGTCCTGTTTTTACTCTTACAAAGACATAACAAAGCAACAGTGATGCACTTAAACATAAACGCTGACACAAACAATAAATGTACCAATAAGGATTACAATAGTGACACCGAATATATGTTTGCATGGAACATAAATTCGAGGAGCGTCATTCATAGGCCTTTGTTTTTATTTATTCATTCCCTTTACAACCGAGCAGATGTCTGGAGGGCAGACCACAGTCCTGTTTATGAGAAAAGAGAGAGGGACAAGAGAAAGGTAGGAAGTCAAAACTGATGACAACCCATGGCTCACTGCTGCCCCCTACTGTATCAACAACAGTATTCTACATAAAAAACCACCACACAGCTCTGTCTTCAAAGAAGTTATGATACTGTCGTGCCGCAAAAAGGGTTGTTTTTTTAATGGTTTTCCTATGATCGTAAGTTTGATTTCTCTCTGCATAAATGTGTCAATGCTTTCTGTGTGCGTGTTGGCATGAAAATCTGAGGATATGCATGGTCATAGTCGATACCTAAGACCTTTATTTGTGTGCAACACCTGTATTCCATTACATTCATGCCCACTCGTGTGGACATGTCAGTGCAGGCGGAGAGTTAGAGCGATTGGAGTGACTGCAGGAGTCTCCAGGGGGCTGAGAGAGAGACGGTAAACGAAGCCATGAGAAAAATCAGATCACCTTGAATTTGCATAAACAGTCTTCAAATGGCTGCGCAGAGGGTATAAGTGTTAGCCATCCAGGCCTGAATAACTCCCATCCTCGGATTAGTATTGGGTTCATCCAGGTCATTTAACACTTAAGACAGTCTCCAGGGAGCCTATTCATGTTGGACAAATTGTTTTGCCTTTACGGCAGCTCTGCGCCGCACAGGGGTGTTAGTGGAGTTCTGAGGAATAATTTGCCGCCTGTAGTGAGGGACACTCTGCACCCTGTTCTTTCTATTCAGCGAGCAGTGCCAAAAATACTAAATGGCAACAAGAGCAACATCCACACCAATTACATGGAAATAGTCCATGACCGGGTAAAGGTCTCGAGGATGGGCCAAAGACCCGAGGAATAATGAGTGAGTGCTCTTCGTTCTCCTTCTTTTTGCTTTTGGCAGAACTGGCATCTCAGAGAGCTCAGATGAAAATGTGGAACACGGAACTTTGTAAAAGAGCAAGGAAATATGAAAATTTCGCGAAGGTGGACACTGATTGTCAAGTTATGAGGGGAATCAGAAGGTTATCAAGAAACTCAGAGAGTGTACTTGTATCCCGGAGGAAATTGCTCCTGCTGCTGGCTCGGAGTCAGTTGAATCTGGCTTTGTGACTCTGAAGAAGAGAGCAGGGACAGACATCCTTGTAACATCCTGCCAAGTGGGACGCTCTGGGTGTAAACAACACTCCTGTTCTACATGATACACTTATTTACACACACAAAGGACATCCGAGAGGGCAAAGACAAGCTGGAGGGTCAGCCACATCTTATTCTGCTTCTCTGCTATTCAATGCCTCCCATAAGGCTTCCAAAGTATGTCTTGGTCTCATTTTCATGAGGTGAGCCAACACTACTTCTGTTCCAGAGCAGTGATTATTATCCCTGCGCAAAAAGCAATTGGAGCAAAACACATCCCCGACTGAATGCAGCACTACTGAAAAATAGATTGGTTGATGACTAATTATGCATTCCCATGCAATTTATAACACTGCAATGTCTACAGTAACACTAACTTCTAGAGCTTGATTAATGGCACCATGCTGGAAGCCTAGAAATAGGAGGTGTGGAGAAGGAGCTTACATTGCCAGCATCAGCAGTCTGGACCTGCTCCTTCTGTCACCGTTCTCACTCGCTTCCCATAAAAGTAAAATGCAGCAGGTTTGGAAAACAGCCTTGTCCTGTTTGTCAGAGGGCTTGTCGTAAATATCGTGTTTGTCAAGCCCCAGAGGGGGAAGCTTTGGTGATAGCACTCATCACAACTGTGGCACTTCATCTGCTGGTGCCAACCACACTTGGTGCAAGAATTGTTTTATGCAGTGCAAATTTGTTGCACCACAAGACAATCCTTCACTTACAGCCAATTTTACTCACAGATAATTATCTGCCACTTCAGTCTACTGCACAAATGACCGTGCTATAATCAGCAGAGCTTTGATAGGGCTGTTGATCAATATTTGTGGATCAATTATGAATGATTACTTTGGGTTCTAGGATTTCAAGCCTTCATAAGTTACTCTGTAATTCTGTTCCTGCTCAGCGATGGAGGACGGTGCTACAGTACAAGCAAATAATTAACATCATAAGGCATTTTGTGAGGCTAAATGACAAAGCACTGTTATTAAAGTAAATTGAATTTGAGATACATTATTTCTGTTTCTGTTGGATCTTTAATTAAGCAGCTAACTTATTCCCATCCTGACTGTTATTTGATACAATTACAGGCCCCTGTAAACGGAGATTTATCATTGTTTTTGTAATTTGTTGTTTGGTGGTTGATTAGTCAGGAATTTTGTTATACTTTTCGGTAGAATAACAAGGGAAGCAGGTAAAATTCTGATGATGACCCTTAGTGTTACTTTTAGAGCTAGTTATGTATGTCAGAGATATTTCTTCGAAGCACATTTGTTGTTAATGAAATACTCTGGATCTTGAACACATCAAGAACCCCTTCCCACTCTGTTATCAAGTGTGATGGTGGAGCTGGCAAGCTAAACGGGACGTTCAGTGATGCTTCAAAAGGTTACCAAACACTAACCTTAACTGAAAAACAGCTGGACATTATATCTTTGTTTGTGTATTTTTAAATTGGTTAAATATTTTTGCACATTTGTTATCGTACACCACTCATGACGGTTGTTTTATGCAAACAATGTTTGTAGCTGCAATTTAATACATGCTTAATGGCTGACTGCCATTTTTTAGGGAGCCAAAGATGTAAAAGCTCATTTGTTCAATTTTAAGTCAGATCTGTGAATGTGAGTTTTGATGAGCTTTTAATTTTTTTTTAAATAGAATAACTGCTGAAACATGTAGCTTGTGTACACGCCTGATTTAACTCACATTATTCAGCAATATCCGAAAAAGTAAACAACACCGCCGTGATTTTCTCTTCTATCAGCATATAGAGAGTTGGTGGTTACTTTTTTGTGATTTTTCACAGTAATAATCACACACACTGACTTCAGCTCTGATTGAATCAGCATTAACAGTGCGATGGCACAATCATTTTCTTGTGAATGAAGTGAGAAGCTGAAAGCAAGCTGCCACTAAAATAGAAGTATGCCAGAGTCCCTCTAAATGAACCATGCTGACATGAAGCGCATATACAAGCAGCTACACCATCTGACTATCAACCATCCTTATCATCCACCAGTCCCTCAGCAGATAATAATGAGCTGACTTTTTTCACTGGACACCCATAAATAAGCAGGCAGAGGACTGCTGTTTACTGAAGGGTACACAACAACAAAATGATAACATATTTATGCTGGTACCAGCTGCAAAAAAGGCACATCCTCCAAAAACCAAGTCAAACATATTAACATTTCAAAGGGTTTTTATTTGTAACCATTATGTGAATGTTGTAAACCAAAATCTTTCAGGAAATCAAAACATGGTGGTGCTGCTTTTAACTTCTTTATAGGTTAATTCTGCAGAATATGTGAAAAGCTTTTCAGTAAAGCTCGACTCATGAATATTTGAAGTTCCAATGCCTTTTTTCCAACTTTTATTGGAGACTTAAGAAAATCATGTTAAAGCACATCCACTCAGAGCAGCTACTCATCTGTGGGACCTGCTGCACAGCACCTCTATCTCATTTTATTACAACATAATCAGAAATACTTGAGGTCTCAGGGGGCTGCAGTGCCCTGTGGCACAAATATGAAGTGGGCTGCTATTTCAAAGAGTTAGCTTTTGAGCACATTCAATTTCTGAATAAAAGAATTAAACAAAAAGCTGCCACAGAGGCGAGTTGAAAGCTAATTGGCAGTGAGTGTCACTCAAACTTTTTATGCAAGTTTTAAAACAAATTTCAGTAACTAACACAGCAGGCCCCTCAGCAAGCTAAAACAGTGATATCTTAACTAAACTTAGTCAAAGATGCGCTATGAAGATATATCCACTGAAGAATTGTTTATTCTTAAGCTTCTGTTTATGTATATTTTCCATATTCCTGTTATCACATCGGAAGGTCACGTCATTAATCAAATAAGCTGAAAAAATTCCCATTTTCCACCACAGCCAGTTATTTATTTATGGGCTCTTTGTGAAACCAATCAGCAGCTCCCAGGTTACATCATTTCAAGCTTTCATCCCACCCAATCAACCTCAACTGCACCAAGGCTCCATCCACAATCAGTGCCATTATGGCCAAGCTCAGGCATTCATGTGTCCCAACAGAAAGAAGTGTTTTTCTCTACAATCAGTCTACAGCTAAAGCCACCAACATTGTTCTCCCTCTCTCTCACACACACACACACACACAAACACACACACTGCTAAACAAAGTCCAACTGCCATCTCACAGAAATCAAAATGAAATCAAATGTCTCTACTCGCCTGCCAAGGTTCCACATGTAAAAACATGGTCATAGAAGCTTCTGGAGAGCAACATGAAAAGGTGGGTTTAACAGTAAAGTTCAGCCAATCCAGGGATGATGGAAGCTAATCTGTAGTTGAAAAACTGATCCCGACTGTTAAAAACAAAACAAAAGATTCAAACTAACTTCACCATCTAATAACTTTATAAAGTACATTCAACAGTTTATGTGCAAGAAGTACTCTGGTTTAAAAAACTACCCTCAATAATTAGCTAAACTTCTGAGAGAATTAAACCTCTATTGAAGTATTCATGTCTTGTGTAGATGGCAGAATTGTCACAGGACTGTTAGCGATGGGAGAAAGGCAGCCTCATAAGGATGTGCCGGGTACAGTCACAATCAACAGATGGTGAGCTCTGCCTCTCCCCCCCCAGGGCGACAGTAAAATTGAGCTCGTGAAATCTGTCACAATCCATGGTGGTAAATGTCTCGCAGTTCCTGAAAATGCTAATGAAGTTCATGTGAGGTCCAAAACTAAGCAGGGGTGGGCAGGGAGAAATGGAGTCCAATTTAAAAATGACACTGTGTGACAAACTCATCCTTCGAGAGGGCAGAGAGTGTTCTCTGGCCCGCGGACAGACATTCACAAATGAGCGCCACTCAAAAATGCCAGTGACATTCAGGTCGCCATTGTGTCTGTCTCCTTTGAGACTCACCCCCAACGCGTTCCATCAGAGGCCTGGATAAAACATGCCGTTGCTGGCAAACACCAGCCTTCATTAAATGGAAACATAGTGATGAAGTTAATTACATTCTGCTGGTTTCGAGTGAAATGATTTTAAAACAGTGGGGATGCACATAGTGAACATTTAAAAGACCTTCACTTGTTAAGAATTTAACTTGTAAAAGTGTCCTTGACATAGAGGCTTCAAAAAGAACGGACTGAATTGACTTTGGTTTGTCGTGTACTAATGAACATACCCAGAAGCCCTACTGTTTCACACCCCATATACACACATTGCACTTTTTAATTAGTGGCACCAGTGTTTTGGTCATTACTTCAAAGTTTCAGATCCTTGCAGAGAAATTGAAATATTTTAGAAAAAAAAACAATGTTTGGAAAACCTAAAGTTCATTCAATGTAAATTCAACGCAATTCACTTCTTTATCCTTGCATGGAAACACAAAGTTCAGCAGGAAGCTAGAATCATAACCTTTCTCCCAAAACCGCATTAGGAGGAGTGTAGGAGCAATCGTCCTCTACTCAAGACCTTTGATTGCCTCATGGCCTCCAAAACCACCAAAGTGTAATTAATGTACTGATGTAATGTTGTAGCCAACAGAGGATGTTTTATTTCAGACAGCAACAGGCATCTTTAATGGCAGAAAATCTGGCATGCCAGAGCAAGACATGTAATGGTGTGCTTAATAGCCTTAGATGTCCACATTCCAGATGTGCAATTGTGTGCACTGACTCACTGATATGACTTACTGAGCACTTCACTGAACATCATTCAATAAATCTGTACTCATCCAGTAATAACGTCTTTAAAAAAAAGTCTAAATTACAGCACCATCCCTGTGCCTAACTATCAGTGAGACACGTGGGGGAAAAAATGACTGAGAGAACTTTCCACATTCAAACCAGAAAGTGCAAGAGAAGCTCATTAACACTGTTTAGAACATTAACATTAAAATATCTGGCCACAAGCACCTCAAGCTGACTGTTGAATGTCATTGCTTAATCACACAGATGCCACAGATCTAAGAATAAACATGTGAGCACAAGCAGTGAGCACTTGGATCGTTGGGGTGCTGCAGTGGTCCCCCAGCATCACAGTGGAGGGAAAAAAATAAACAGCTGTGGTCACACATCAAAAAAAAAAATTCTGCTTTCAAAGTGCAGAAATCTCTTGAAGGTGGTTCAGCATGCAGCAGGAATCACACCTGGAGCAGCTGCTGGGCAGGTAGCTTAAACGCAAAACTCCTCCATAAGACTTTTGGACTGTTGGCAATCAAGCATGCTGCATATTGCTCGCCGCTGGAGATTTTAGCGGTTTCTGCAGAGTATGCAGATACTATAGCAGCCAGCTTGGTACAGTGAGATGAGAGACTTATAAACATCTTCCAATAATGATTTGTTCATTCATGAGTGCAGAAGTGATTATTCCTTCAGAAACTTTCTCATAAACCACGAAGTACACATACTGTACATGTCAGTTTCCAGTCTAGTAGCACCATTTTGCATTATACTCGGTGCATCAACAAGGATGTATGTGAAACATTAAAGATGTGTAAGTCTGCAGCAGTACACATAGTGTGATTATGTTCAAGTATACAAAACTGCTTTCTGACTCAGTCCACACACAGCACACAGCTTTTTTTTTCTGGCTAAATTTCTTGGTTTTTAAACTACAAAGTGCATTTTAAAATTACAGCACTTGGCCCAAGGTTTACAAACAGCCTTTATTCACACGTCTTCCTGTGTTATACAGGGCAAACCTCCACCAGCATTATAAATGTTGTTTGCTGATTTGCTGGCCTCCTTTCTAAAGGTCCTGTATTAACAAAGTTGAATTGATAAGCCAGCTTTAGTAAAAAATTTGTTTTTGGCTAAACATGGTTTGTTTTCCAAAGCAAAGCCTAATTTGTAACTAGGAAACAGACTCTCTGGGCAAAACAAACTGAAGGAGATGTGGTGGTTTTAAGTTTGTCAGTCGCAAACAGATTAATTCTAAAAACACAATATAAACATGATCAGGACTAATTTACACCTTCGCAGTGGGTCATGGATTTGCCCTGAAACTCTCTGAAGAAAACCTTTAAGTGAATCATTGAATTTTTATGGCGACCGCAGGCAGGCAAAATGATCAAGATCGACGTTAAGAAGATTTGGCCCATCGTCTTAGCAACAGCTAAGCAATGAGGGAACTGACTAGATCACGTTCACATGCTTTCAAAGAAGGAGGTAAACAAATTATCCTGTTATGTGCTGTCAATGAATGTGCGTATTAGGGCCGGAGAACCCAGTGGGAAATCACACAGAGTAATGATTAGATTCGGAGCCTGCCAGTGGGTATGGGTATCTGCTGTCTGGGAATGAGTGCTTCCACTTAACCAGTCTGTGCCGTACAAGAGCTCATGCCTATTTCTGAAAAAAAACAGTCTGTGAACTCTTGGGCAAAGAAGTGTTTTGATATTTGAGGAGACAAATAAATTCCTAAACTTTGGCTCATACCCTTTTATTCTTTAAAATTGAATTTACTACAAGATTATCTTATATCTTATCTTTTTCCATTTACATTCCCTAATTATTATTCACAAAAAATTCTGTTAAGTTATCACATATGTTACAGTGCAGGCAGTTGTTGAGATGTGATGCTCTAGCCTCAAGATGGAACAAACCAATCAGTCCGCTTTCGGTATAGCAGGAATAGATATATCCCAACTTCTTAGCTACAATTCCAGCAAACAATGTTTTTTGACATTAGATGGCCTGCTGGACCATCTGCTCCCAAATACTGTCACTATTTTTTGTCTTATCTGCAGAAGGCCAGCATTTAATATTGTACTTTGTGTAAAACTAGCTTCACTTCAATATATCAGGTTATGCTTTGCCTGCCTTTTATTCACAGGAAGTCATGAAACACAGATGGTTTGGATGCTAATTAACTGTCTCCTGCAAAAGGGAGTGTTATGTTGCTAAGCTAGACTGTGCTCCTGATTAATTCTAAGGCTAGCAAGCTTGTCACATGGTGCCTTTGCCTACACGTTGTGAATGTTAATTTTTTTTCTATCTGGAAGGGTGTATGAGCAGCTAATTTACCAGCTAAGCCAGGTTATTGTTTTCTTGCACTGCCAGCTGTCTCTCTCTAAGCAGGTGAGCTCTGTCGGCCACATGCCTCTGTCCAGCTGGCCAGCACGTGCTGCCATGTTGTACTTCAGCTTAAAAGGGTAGACCCAAATATTTTCACACTTTGTGGTAGAGGGTGAAACAAATTTCTGTTTATCTGCCTCTTGTCTCCATAAACATCCCTCCAGTATTTATTGTTTTTTTGTGTTTTTGAGCATCTTCTTTAAACTAAAATCCAGAGATCCCTCTCTTTCCTCTTCTGCTTTTCTTCTGTTTCTTTTTATTTAATTGGTGGTGGGCAAGCAGCTTGAGGGTACGTTACGACTACCCACTGGACTGGAATATGGAACAGTAGATTTGCAGCTTCCATCATATCTCTCGGGGTTCAGTTACTGCCTGCTCGAATGAGTTACAGCCACAACAACGCCCCCTAGTGTAATGTCAGAAGTACCCTGTTCTCTTAGCTTGCCAATCACACCCATCTCTACAAAAGACACTCATCATAACGGGAGAAAAACAACCCTTTCACATCCCTGAGCTTTCATCCTGCCTCAAACCTCATTGCTATGAGGTGTGATAGGTTTCTTCATTCAAGGCTAAAACTCCATCCTTCATGCCGGAGCAGACAAGAGGACTGATTGCACTATATTTCCCCCTGTAATTTTCCATGCTGGATGGGGTTTCTCAGTCAAGAAAAGAAAGAAGACAGTGTTTGGCTCCTACTCTTGAGATTGGAATCAGACTCAAGCTCTTTTTCAGGGATGCAGCATGATCAACCTTTCCAAAATTTAAAGCAGTTCTTACACAATGAACGAGTCTGTGCTGGAGTAGACAGTGTTGACTGGCTCCACTGAGCAATTGTGCAGGTAACCGTGGAGTGGAAGATCACCTTGACCTCAGACACTAAGAAATCTTTCCAGACGTGAGTTTAGTAATAAAAGTAAAATACAGATTCAGAGTCCAAGACTGTGAGGAGAGGGCTGCAAGTTCAGATGAGGCCTGAGCCAAAGCTAATATTAGAAAGAAAAAGAGAGAGAGAGAGAGAGAGAGAGAGAGAGAGAGAGAGAGAGAGAGGGGGGGAGAGAGGGAGAGAGGGAGAGAGGGAGAGAGGGCCTGACAAAGGTGATAGGAAGGCAAAATATTGGACAGAGAGAGCAGTGAAATGCATCAGACTGAGAATTCTTTGTTTTCCAAAGTTAAAAAGCTCAGCTATTAGAGCTTATCTGCAGTCTTGGTGAGAAACAGAACTCCAAAGCCATAGTGGATTAGCCTTCCTTTTATTTTGACAGTATTCACACATTTCAATGGATCTTTTATCACATAAAATAAAGAAACTGACGACAATTTGAAACACATATACAAAATTACTCATAATTACAGTGGGATCATTGGGTCTTAAATGGCAATCTAAAATCCTTTAAAAACATTACAATGCCCAAGAAACAAATTAAATTGATACAAACATGTTTTTTAATCCTGAATGTTGAACCTTTGGCCCCGAATTATTGAAATGATCCCAAATTAAACTGACAACCTCTTTGATGAAAATAATAATTAGGAAGTTGTGCTTAATGCACCATTAAAGAACAAAGACATTCAAGTGTTAAGATAAACTTTCAAGTGCTAAAGCCATGCAATATTAAAATGACAAAACTTCTTGAAAAAACATGGAGACTTCAAAATAGGTCATAGTTTTTGCTGTCACTTAACAGTGAAGCTGTCCTTTTCACTGTCTGGTTGGAATGCACTTTTGCCATTTCTCCCTGTGAGTGAGAGTTTTCAAGCTGGGCTGTTCATTACTGGCTGTTCAGTCCTTGATCAGACATTTGACAAGTGATTAATCAGGCAGTCGGCCTCAGAGGAGCAGCTGAAAGTTAATTTCCACACTTCTGCATGCGGAGATGAATTTGAAGCTTGTGCAGGCAGGGTAGCTGCCTTAGTCACGCTTTCAGGGTGACCCCTGCCCCTCACATTTGCTATGATTACATCCATTCTGACAGCTCCACGCTTGTCCTCATCATGCACCAGCATGCAGCGCACATCTGAGCGCCGACGAAGAGTTAGGTTATGGAATTGGGGACGGCAGGGAGCTATGGGGACAGAGTGAGGTGGCGGGTGAAAGACAGTATCCTTGTGCACCAGGCCAAGGTGGGTATCAGTAAGTAAAAGTTGGGCCAGATGTTCAGTGAGGGTGCTGGGCCTCATGCACACCCTCACACCTGTGTAGAGTAGCAGCTGCACATTTCCCAGCGTGAATGTTTCTTGATCCATATTACAGTGAAGAAGGTAAACTAGATCAGCAAGACTCTTCTGAAACTGACAGCAAACCCTTAAGCCAGCATCTAGCAGCAGGTCAGGTATGCAGGTCTGCCAGTCCAAAGACATCTTCATCAAGTCTCCATGAAGCAGAGGATGCTGAGAAACCCTGTTGTCCCCTTGGCAGGTAATACTGAATATGGCCTGGCACAGCTCTTTGGTGAGTGTCTGGCTGTGTGTATAAACACCCAGGATGCTCTCCTCTGTTATGCCCATCAAAAGCAGACTGTGGCCTGCAAAGCCTATCTGCACCTCCCTCAGCTGCAACAGGGGGAGGTGATGGAACAAAACCATGATCCCGGAGTCAATGGTCAGTGTGTAAAGGCCCGTCTCCACTAGGACCAGCAGGGCAGGGCATGGCTCAGGCTGGCTGCATTTAGCAACATTAAGCCAGAAAAGAGCTACGATCTTCTGACGGGTGAACACTGAGCTGGAGATGATTGACTTGAGAGTGTTAATCAGGTCCAGCAATGGCAGAGTTTGCAGGTTCAAAAGGGACTCGGGCCATTCGATCAAGGTTTGACGAAAGATTTGGACAGCTGTTTTGTTCTTCACAGTCCTTGAGTTCTTAAATATCTGATCTTTGTCTTCAGGTGCAGTTAGTTTATCCTCTTGTTTTACATGAATACTGGCCATGTCTTGCCCCTGTGCTAATCCCAGATCCCTGGTATTTTTATTCCTTGTCCAGATATCTTCAGGGATTAGCGGCACATTGTCTTGTAATTCCCCTGCCTTGCGGAAGGTTGGTGTTAGAATTGCGAGTTGTGTGGTTTCTGGATTAATGCAGCCCTGAATCATGTGAGCTGCTTCTTTAGGTTGAAGGCTTTGAGTTATCTCCATCTGTATGTGCTGTATGAGAGGCAGTTCTTTCACCAAGGCCAAAATATGACTATCCTTGATCAGAGAGAAGATGAAGCTCCCTTTTACCATGGAGAACACTTGGCTGTCCTTTACTACAGACAGAACATTACGGTTCCTGAACAGAGAGATAGCATGTCTGGACCAGCGGGCACCAACAGGCTTCAGTCCCTCTTCCCTGACTTGCTGCAGTACAGTGGGAGAGCTCCAAAGGAGACGTCCTGCATCCTGGACAATCCAAGAAACTCTACTGACCAGAGATCCCAGTGCTGAGTTTTGAACTTTTGCTGCTGCAGTCTCTGTCTCACACACTCCTGGGATCTCCTCTGAACATTGAGATACATTCATCTCTTCACAGCCGAAATGGCCCTCAAAGGTCGTTTCCTTGGGTGGACGGCAGGCTGCTAGACTGCTGAGAGGCTTTTTGTCGTGCTGAGAATGAGGGCTGGATTTTGAGAGCACAGAGGTAGAGCTACTTCCTCCTCTGCTCTGCAGGTGGGACATGCTGCTTAATGAGCTCCCACCAGAGCCAGGGCTCCCCTTGTAGCAGTCAGCCACGACACCTTGGATCTCGTTAGCATTCCCCTCTGGCTTCTTGCGACATCCATCACCTGGGCCCAGGACACTTGTCTGCTGGAGGCTGCCATCCCCTGACCAAACCTCCTCTTCCTTATAACTTGCATCTCCAGCTCCGCACTGAGCCCTCCTCCTCGACCACTCAGACGTTTGCCCTGGCACTGATTTATGACACAAGTCCCTTTTCTGCTCCCGGCTTTCCCTGGTGCTTACCCCACCCTGTAGTGTGTCTCCATCCAATTCAAAACTAGTGTGAGAGACAGGATATTTTCCAGGTGTGGCCTAGTTTATATTGTGTAGGTGGATGGGAAAAAAAAGAAGAAACAGAGAGACGAAGTAAAAAAGAAAAATCCTGTTTGTTTTTTATGCAATTTACTACAGAATAATTACTGCCACTGCTCTCAAAAAATCAAATAACCATTTCACCCAGTACCCTTTAAAACATATACTTATGCATCCAATTTTACGTGAATACATAAATATATGCACAGGAAAATGGAATGAAGAATAACAAAGTACATGTAAAAACAGGGATGTTTCTGAAGTGCTCTCATTGCAATATGCTTTCACAAAACGAGTGTCATTTTCTTTGAAACCCCTACAGGAAAGTGTAATAGGGTTTAAATATGTGCATAATAAACAAACACAACAAGCCAGGGGAAAAAGTATTTCATGCCTCATAAAAATCTGTATTGAGTGGGGCTGAAGTTGGGGAGGGGGGTTGGTTATTGACATTTGCTCTGCTTTGCAAAGACAAAAGGGACTTCTACTTGAGTTGCACAGCGGCACTATAGTGTCTCGATATACAAAACCTGCAGAACAAAGTCACACTATTTGCTCACTTTGTTCAAGCTTTACTCAATTTCTCATTAAACTCAAGTCCTTCTTGATTCTATGCAGAAAATGGTGGAATGAATAAAATTTCCTTTTCTATCATTTTTAATCAAAAGTGAGAGCTATAACTCTTAAAAAAAAAGTGTGATACATACTGTAGTCATTAGCTTTTGTGTCACGGCAGAGGAAAGACAGCTGCTTGACACTTTGGACTCAGCTGTCACGGCAGCCAGCTCATCCGTCTGGCTGAAAAACAGACAGCAAGGATACAAATTTGAAATAATGCCTTTTACATTCCATCAGAAAACTAAAAAATTGCGTCTCGATTTGAAGGCCTTTGCACAAAACAACTGTGTTTATATGCCTATACATGCTGCCAGGCCTTTTCTTTTCAAAATTCAATTATTTACTGTGGTGTGACACTGGAGACTTCAAACTGTTTGCCAGCAAAAGACAAGACTGCAATACCCCCCCCTCCATACCCTTTCACACAAACCATCCATTAGATTTGAAAAGCAAACAACGCAAATGGTTGGATGAGATTAGAGCCACTCTACTAGCTGTGAAATTAAATAGAATCTGTGCATGTTGATTTGAGGATTTACATACAATACTCGGCACTCAAGAGAGGGGGAGCAGAAACCAAATATACAGCTCAGAATGATTTCTGACAGTAAACAGCGGCTTTGGCTCAGCTTTGTGTGTTGCGGCAGGTTGACGAGGGGGGAAAAGCGGGAGCACTAAAGCATTGACAACATCAACAAGAGGAACACAGTGCAGGTCCTCGCGACGATTAAAGGATTTTTGCAGATCCTGAGGATCAGCACAGAGGATGTCCTGTGCTCAGCACTGTTTGTCTGCCCACATAAATAAGTAGAGGAACACTGATCAGGGATTCCCAGTCGAAGACGTTCAGCAAATTTTCTGGATACCATTTCTTTCAGTCTCGCTCATTCTTCACACACACAGAGGTTTGCACTATTCTTGTAGTGGAATTACTGAACACGACTGGTATGCAAACAGTAGATTCATTAACATCACCGCAGAGAGCACAGTTGGCCTCCTCTTAACTAGTTCTGTGTGGATTGGGATCCTTTGGCAGGGTTTTAATGCCCTGATTTTGTCTATTTAGGCTTCCTTGGACCTGCTTCCATTCCACCTCCTGCTGGTTAATCTCCTCCTCCATCGTACTAGTCGTCGCATCATACATGTAAACTCCAACAAGGCTGAGGCTGATGCTGCGTGCACAATTGTAATCTTGTCATATCATGAAACAGTAAACACAGCATCCACGAAACTTGGCCAAAGAGCAGGAGCAGCTAAACTTGGTTTTTCTCAAGCAACCATCTACACAAACAATAAGAAACAGCCATATTGCAAGTTATTTTGACAGAGGCAAATGAAAAACATGTGTGGTTGAAGCCACTGGTCCACCGAGACTGACAATACCATCTTATGTTATGTCCCCTTGAGGGGCCCTTGGTGAGGAAAAAGCTGAACTGCATTTTAATACAGTTTTTCAATTAAATTTCAGTAGGTAGAAAATCTCTCCATTTAAATTTTTATATTCAGACAATCAATATGCACATGTCAATTAGATGGCAATTATAAGAGAAAATTGAAAAACTGTTATAGTAATCATCTGCTTCTAGGGATCGTTTTAACCCAGACAAAAATGATCACTATTAAAAGGTTTCCACTGCATTTAAAGGAGCATCTTAGGATGTTGGCTCAAAGGAAAAGGTTTAAGTAGAGAGAGACACAACCTAAAAAAAAAAGCATCTCAGCAGTCAAGCTTGATAGGTTTGCAGGTGAAATTGTTCTGTCTGAGCTAAAGCTAGTGTTAGGAGACATTAAGTGGCACCAGAGCCCCAGGAGTGATGGATGTTACAAATGGAAAAGCACTGTTTCACGAGGTTCGAGCTCCTGATAACAGCCTGACGGTGGTCAGAGGAGGCAAATAGTAAAGTTGCCACTTGGCTCTCTGGCCAGTGACTGAAGGTGCTGAGAGAGCAGTCAGATGACAGACCTCGGTGGCGGTTAAGAGCTGCATGGGTCAAACACCAGCTGGCCCGCTCCATCACTGGGAGCTCTCAGCAACCAGACTGGCTGGGTTTGAATGGACTGATTTCCAGCTGGGCTTGAACATATCCTCTCTGTTACACAGTCCATTTAATAGAATGAATCAAACATGGTGGTCCAGCTTTTACTCAAAAGGTAACAAGTGGAACTTAGACAAGTGGTCACGGTACAAAAGCATGTGACCCGTAACAGATATTGCCAAACATATCCATCTGAAAGCTTCCAGGCTAAAAGCTTATTTTAACTGAATTTCTACACCTCATACTTAAAAGCCAAGGCTAGATAAGAAAATCTGTATTAAGCTAACATAAATGCACTTTGATAGCACATACATAAAAAATGAAAAAAAAAAAAAAAAAATCAGTGAATCAAAGATTGAGATAAATAAAAAATGCTGTCAGAGATAGGTCGGGCTTTTTGTTAAAACAATCACCCTTTCACATTCTGAACTCTTGAGTGAAAAAGTTTGTGGTCGAACTGATTTAGCCAATTACAGCCAGGTTGCTTTTGTATCGATGGAGCAGCCCCTCAAGCAACTGCAGGTCAGTTCACTGACATCTGCGATCACTCCCAGGGCCGAACACAAACCCACAGCCGCCGTCTGAATTCAAATCATGTGCTCTTATTTACCGCTGAGGGTTATTTCCAAGATGATTGGGAGAACTGACAGATCCATGTCCTTGCTGTGAGCGAGAGTTTATGCTACGCAAACAGCAAGCAAGACAAGGATGGCACATATGTTTAAGTGATGAGAGATGAAAAAGACCTTTCGCTCCCTGGTTAGGAGGTTCAAAAATCATGTATATGAGTTGAAAGCACCATATTGTGTGCTCAGTAAAATATGAAAACCCACAAAAGGAGTCAAATGATAATACCGTATTATATACATATCAACCTCTGTGTAAAGCGCGTTTCTGAACACACTGAAAAAAAAGAGGTCACCGCTGCTATTAACACATTTAGACTTCAATCAAGCCTTCTGGGTCTCAGTTCACCACCAACTCCCACTGACCTCATTTATTCTCCATGTCACACCCGCCCTGCAACGCCACTCTCACAAACATAACAAAAGTCTCTAGTCAACACAGAAAACAGTTGCTAAGGTCTAATCAACTTATAGTAGCCCTGTAGTATTTATACATGTGTATTCAACCGCTCATATCCACACAGTATCAGGCCAGCAGATGGAAACAAGGTTGGTGTCAAACTGAAATCTATATGAACCACTTGAGCTGGAAGTGCAGTTTTTTGGTGAATGCTGCACTGTGAAGGAAATTACATGTCAGACAGCTCTGCATGCTGTAAAACATCAGGGTTATCAGATCATGAGAGACTGGGGGAGTGTTGTCCTGGATTTCTCACTGCTTCAGCAGGTGGTGGATCACTAGAGATTGAATTGGTTTTTGGGCATTAATTTTGATGAACACAGGGTCAATGACAGATCTATGACCCGTTAGACAATTCTAAGAGAGTGATGAGGTACAAAGAGCGGTCACGTTAACATTATGTTTCTCAGAGTGTGGTAGGCCATGGGGGGGTTAGAAAAGCACACAACCGCTGCTAGTAAAAAAAAATTGTAATGTTTGATTTGGTTGGTGGAAGAACTAGCACAGGCAAAAGTGTTACTCGGTTTTATATCATCATAGCATTTCTTTAATATCCTAAAGGCATGTTTTTAAAAGAAAAAGTAGACAAACTTGGTGAGAAAACTTAAACAGTGTATGTTTTGTTTTAAGTCAAATCACTTTCGCTGTCTCACAAGGTTTTCTTGCTATTTTATTAGTTACAGTTGTGTCTAACTGTAGTGACAGCGGGCCTCTCTGGGTTTCTGATGACATACCACAAACACGGATGAGAACGCATATTTTGAGAGACCTAATGTGAATTGGATATGCTGGAAGTGTAGTGAATCACAAGGGGAGCCATGTCACTTCCAATCAGTGCCTTTTTTTCACTTTGCATAATGCATTCTGGGAATTTAATGTAACTTCAAATGCGCTGCAGTGATTTAAGAAACAGGACACGAGGCAGTTCACTACCTACAGAACTAGAGGCCGTTTTGGGACGCTCCCTTGGCTGTTGATACGTGCCTGCTGGACTTCCACTGGCTCAGCACGGAGCCCTTCGGTATGGCTTTATACTCGCTCCCACATCTCACAGAAAGGCTGCCATGATTTATGGCTTTGATTTGGTCCGGGTGGTCGATGAATGCTGCTCAATAAGCAGGCATATTGTGGAGATTGAGGTGGAGTGGGTTCAGTTATGCTAGGGTCACAGAGTTTCAAAAGCTGTTGCACCATGTCTGTAGAAGTCTCACCCTGGATTTTGCAGCATCACCTTGGAGAGATTCTCAGCAGATTTGGCCGTGTCAGTCAAGGACAGGCTGAAGGCAGATGGCAGCACGCTCTGCAGACAACAGAATGAGACAGCACTGTGAAATGAAAATCTGTCGGAGCGCAAAGAATGAGTGACAGCTGCCCACGCCAGATTCATGGTTACACAATGGTTTAAATATAGTTTATACTGTAGGTTATCAGCATTCATGACACAGAGCATAACAGGGTAAACTGAGGAGCTTTGATAACATTTGAAGTCCAGATCTAATATCTGCTGAATTCATGTCTTTCCACAAACAGGATAAGCAGCATGAAACTGTCACACTGCCAAAATAAGAGGGTTGTACATTTTGCTTAACAAGAGAGCAGCTGTAATGTACAACTCAGTCCATTATTGTTGTTTTTACAGTTTCATTCTTAGCACTGCTCTCTCTCGGAGGGCTGCCGCATTACTTACTCTCCTCTAAAACTAGGTGGAAATGTTACACAATTTGCCGCCAATTTAAAAGCTATGTCTTCACACAACAGTGACACAGTCTAGGGGAGCTGGCTCATATTCAGACGGAGCAAATGTGAAACTCTCAAGACCATCTAATTTGAAGTCGGTGTTAAAAATAAATGACAAAGACTCTACTTGGAACCACAGCAGGGCCAGGATGTCTGCACTTTACTTGACTGTAATAATGTGCAATTTTCAATAATGCAGAGGGCAGAAAGCTCTCAAAAAACCCAAAAGTACAGCTGTGCCTATAAAATGGTGTGCATATCCATTTCACAACATAAAATAAAGCACAGGAGGAAATTTTTAAGGGGACTTTATTTGATTTGTAGGTCATTTCCTTGCGTATCCTGAATAGTTATAACAGAAAATGGAAACAAGACCAGAACTTGATTATGTATCAGTATCATCAGATTCTGTATATATCAATACTCCTTTGTTGCTTTTGTTTATGAAGAGTTTCTGTTTTTGATTTGCCCTCTAACACACATTAAGCCACATGTCTTTTGAGTTTTCGTCCAGCAGCTTTCACTGTGCCATAGAGCCCTAAGCAGAGATGCAGCAGTATTTGTATGCACAGTGTCTGCCACCCCTTGACTGGAAGCCTGCGGCTCCTCAGAATGTCTGCAGGACTCCTGCTTCACTGGGGCAAATCTTCCACTGAAAATAGACAAATTGCACTTTGTCTAACCCTTAATCAGTGTGATATGATAAATCTTGCAAGTTTTCATTTGGAATCATCCCTTTTCTTAATGATAAAGAGAATATTGAGAAACCAGCAGATGCTAGTGGATGTCACCTAAAATCTCGTCTCAATTAATTTGTCTTTACTTTGACATAAATTTTTCTGTTGATCAATATAAATTCCATGTGTCATTTGTTGTTGGAAAGCAATAAAACATGAAGTAAAAAGGGAGTGGTGCCACTGGTCACTGTTGTGGCAACCTTTCATTAAATTCAGTGAATTTAGATGTTCACAAAGTAAAATAAAATATAAGTATTATAAGCGTATAAAAAGCAGCATATAATGTAAAATAATAATGTGAATGATTAGCAAAATGTGACTAGCAGCACATAGTGATATCATCGACACAACAAACTGCCATTAAAACTCTCAATTTTCAACTGAAAACCTTTCACATTTCAGCCATTTTTATGCAATTTAAATTATTAAAACCTTCCCAGTCTGTAAACCCTAACTTTTTTTTTTAATTCTTACACCCCTTCAGGCTTATGCAACTCAACATTCATTGATTCGATAAAAAAGAAATTACTGGATATAAACATTAGTTGCTGGGACAAATGACATGTCGAGTATCTTTAACAATACATGAAAGTGAATAAAAGCCAAGGGGGAGCTGTTGCAAGCTGGACGAACAGGCAGCCAGTTTTGAAAGCTGCTGCACCTGGCCTCCTTTCAGGCAGAGCTGAGACGCTTTTCTGAGGTCGGAAACAGTTCAGCATTGTGGAGTGATTTTCATGATGTTCAGGTCTGCCGCTTTTTTGTGAGCCAATTAATGAGGAAAAAGGAAGGGGAGTTTCATGCTAAACAGGCAAAAACAAGCAGCAGCAGCTGAGAAAGTGAGCAGTAGGTCTTATTCGGATCAGAGAGAATCTGCATGGATCACACCGGTGACGTTGTTGTGGAGTTTCTGATGTGCAGTGGAGTGTGAATGAGAGTTCAACACGAGAGATGTTTGCTGAAGGAAGCCGCTATCACAGCTGGTCATTATGCAAACAAAGTGCACGCCGCTGACATGCTTTTAGTTAAATGGAACGCAGTTAAGGCAGCATCTTTTTCTGAGACAGTCTCCCTCGGCTCTTAAAAACAGCAGAATGGTAAAGGAACACAACAAGGCTGATCTGTGATGGTTTAGGGGGCAAACTGTCTGTACCTTGCCCTTCTCTCTGAGCTGGGCGGCTTCAGCTGGATGGTTAAACAGGAGTATGGTTCCTCTTCCTAGCTGAGTGATGGCTCCTGGAGGGAAAAGGGAAAAAAAGGCATGAAACAAAATGGCAAATCACCCACTCGCTGGCCAGTTTAGGCTTTACTATTTGGTAGAAATGCAGCACAAACCGCTGAATTATGTATCACACTGTGAGAAATACTGGCTGAGGCTAAATGTGATCTGCTTCTAGACGGATACAAGTGACAGTAATTGCGTTGAAACCTGGCAGACATGGGAGCAGCACAGTATCTATAATGCATAAAAAAAGGTGAAGAGTGAAAGACTTTGGCCATTGCAATCTTCCGGGCTGCACTGAACATTGGGAAAACTTAATAGCACAAGAGTTCAACATTTTCCTGTGCTGGGGTAAAGTGGAGGTATTGCCATGAAGAACACAATCCCCAGTGTGATTGGCAGTGACCCCGACTAGGGGGATAATTTACCAGAGATAATGCTCCGAGGAAACTTGAGAAGTCTTGTAAAGCTATAGAATTGAAGTGATATTAGGGTTTATATATCAGACTCATGCTCATATGACCGCATCCACAGATTTTCTGGAAGGTCTCCTCTAAATTCTCCTCCTCCCCTCTCTGCACAGCAAATACTAATCTTGCCACTACTAATGACTTCTGACGAGTGACAAAGCACCTGAGAGGGCAGCCTGTGATAGATTCCAGCTGCTGTTGGACTGAAAATTACTATCATTTGTTCAAGAAAATAGCTTGAGATGCCGCAGTTTCTGAAGGGGATATTGGATAAATTGAAATGGTTATAAAAGAGACCAGCGTAGCAGGGCCCCGCGCTTCCTGGGTCTATGTGTGGTTTTTTATCTCTGGAAAGCAAAGCAGTGTGGATGAGGAGGCGGTAAGCGGTGAAAGCTCCCAGCCCAGGCAAGCGGGGACCTGCTCAGGGAGGCAGGAGTTTTGAGCCTCGCCTGCCTCTGTCCTTTGAAAGGTTAATGCTCTGGCCCACTTCAAACCTGTCGGTCCTATCAACTCCATCTGCCAATTAAATGGAGGGCCTGGGGCTTTGTCTGGAGCTTTGTCCAGGGCCTCTCGCCCTTCAAAATGTTTAGTAAGAGAAATGGCATCTGCCCTGTAGAGAGCTGTGTGCACAATCCACTCATGCCCTGAGTGCTCTGTCGGGAGGGAGCCAGGGACAGAGAGTGGATTTCATTTGCAGATGTGATGCAGTGATCTCATATATTTGTATTCAAAAATGGATGAAAGTGTTATGACCTCTCACTAGTCACATAATTGGGAATCTGAGGGAGAAATCTTCATTATTACAGACATCTCTTGCTCCCTCCTTACTCCCATGTTTATTAAAAAATATCTGAAGCACATTAGCTGTGCAGAGACTCTTACCCTGAGTCAGCTGGCAGGGATCGGTTACCACAGAGCCATTGACTGAACACAGCGCACCATCCTGCGGGATCAGAGTCACCGTCCCAGCACGGTTCTCAAGCACACAATGTTCACCGAGCAGCCCAGGCCCATGAAGCACTACAATGCAATTAAATATGAAAGGATAAAGAGAAGCACTGCTTATTTTCAGTCCCATGGATAACACAGCAGTGGGGCACGTTGTTTATTAACCTTGACTCACCAATACCCTGCCTGCATGATGCTTCATCACTCCCGATCAGGGTTCTGCCCTCCTGCAGTGAAGATTAAAAGGTTATGATACCATGTGCATGATTGCTGTAAAACAAGCAGAACAGTTAAGGAAAGCTTTGGACCTTGGGTGGGAATGATTTCTTTAAAAATATAAAGACCTCTGGGATAATATGAAGTTCAAATGGGCTATTTACTTTCAAATAATAAAGGATGATTCCAATGCTGAGCAGCTCTTCATCAATTCCTATCAGATGAGGCAACTGGCAGTCCAGGACCAGTCCACTTCCCTCCTTCCTCAGAGCCACAGTCTCCTCCTACAAAAGAGGAGAGCATACACTGTGAGGGAAAAAAAGAACTCATTCAATAGCCTGTAGCTGGAATGGCACACAATATGAAATAAAAATGCTGACAGACATTTAATGGCAACCAGCAGAAAACTGAATTCTTTATGACCGCTCTTCCTCGCCTGAAGGCCAAGCAATAGCGGCGCTCCAACCATGTGTCGCCAGGAAGCAGCAGAGTGGCTAACGGCGTGAGAGATGCCATAAATCATTCAGATTATCGTGGCGAGAGTCAAACTGTACATTGTGTTCAGTGAGCGAAACAGGCGCGGTGCAACCTCCCACACTCACACACACACACAGACAGGTGGGTTGTATACCATGCACCATTGCCTATACACACATAGCTAACAACAGTATATGTTGCTATACTCCTGAGCTTGTAAAGTATGTCAACTTTAGATAACAGCAACAAACTTCAGCTAGTTCCTTTGTATTTACAATGAGTCTGGATGGAGTCTGAATCCCTGTGCATTATAGGCTCACATGAAGAGGAAAGCAAGCAGCAAATATAAAGCTAAAAAGATTATTTTAATATATATATTTTTTAGGTAAGTGAATAACTTTAGTAAAATGAGTCGCAGGATTAATTCATTTCCATTTCCATTTTTCCCCTGTAAATAATGTTTGCATCAATTCCAAATCTCAGAGGCAAATGATGAAAAACACATTACTGTCCATCTCTCACTCATGTTGATTAATACTGCAATATAGTGACACATACAGCAAAACTACATCTACATCACAACTCAAAAGTTCGACAGAAATGAATGCATGCATACGATCTGCTCGTCCAGACAACCCTGTTATATATAGATTTAATGGTGTTATTGCACCTCACTACAGAAACGCAATAAGGAGTCGAGAAATTGATTAAATCCTTGAAAGCTATTTCTAAAGAACAGGAAGGCTACACTTAAACTTCTGATCTGCTCCCTGCACCGCTTCATCGCCTCCAACAATGTGTTGCTGAGGAAATGTAAAAGCATGAGTCACACCACCTTTGAGCATTTGCCTGTCAAGGGCTGATATTCATTTGCCTTTTGTGTAAAAGTGTCTTTTCATATTATATCATTTGTAACTTGACTTAAAAAGGTGTGACTCAAGCTTGGGGGGGAGACAGACAGACTGGAGACAGAATGAGTTTCTTGAGGAGTTAATTTGCCAATTATTCTACAAGAAATAAAACACTTAGCCTTAGATGACCTGCTCGGTTTAAAAGACACACTGAATTAGGTTATGAAGAGAAACTTAACTCTCTGGGCAAGTGTTTAAGGCCGCTAACCTTTTCCCCTCGCAGGGCAATGGCCGTGGTTCAATAACCCAGAGTATACCCAAGTATGAGTGGCCCTATCAGAAGTATTCTTCTGTTAAGCTGGTGGACTAATGCCTCACATTGCCATGGATTATCATAAGTACCTCCCCAAGAGCCAGAGCAGAAAATCTCACATATGAGGGATCCAGAGGCAACACTCTGCATAAACTAGTTTCCCCTCTCTTTCAACCTCTTACTCTCTTTCGTATAGACCGGACCGTGAAGTGAGAGACATGTCCACGGCCAGCACCAGCTCGCTCTCATTGGCAGTTGTGAGACGGGAGAAATCCTTTCTTCTAATGAAGAAGGAGAGGCATCGACCCTAGCCCCTGCACTTAATTAAAAGGGATTCTTCACAGACTTCATTAGAGGTGGGGAGCAGCCTGGCAGATTAATGCACTGTGTCACTTTCCTCAAGACAACAGGAACAGATGAGATCCTCTGATTTTCTCCTTACATACCAAAGAAAGTTGCTCTGCAACATGTCAGTCATCTGTGCGTGTGCTATGAGGCCCACCAAAAAAAAAACAAAAAAAAAGAAGCCTGCTTTCAGATTGAGGCAGCTGGCGAACATACTGTAATTAACTGTGGCCTAGACCAGCAGCCAGGCTCAAGCTGCATTTAGGCTTCCATTAAAAGCTATCATCTGTGGTTGGGCAGAATTTTTAATGGATTTTTCTCGGCACTTTGAAAGTTCAGGTTCTCAACTTGGTTAATATGCATTTTAAAACATTGCAATACTGAGCCAACCAATCATTCTTTCTTGACTGCTATCTGAGGAGCAACTTGCCAGCAGAGCAGATAAGCCGGCACCGGATCCAGAGCAGGAGCAAAACTTCTGGATGTGAATTGCTCTTTTTCATTAGGGGTTAATGTCCTTGAAAAGCAACATCCCTGGTTGCTACTCTATGATAATTCAAAGAAAAACTGCATAAAAATAATAAGGCAATTACATGGCCAGTTGTTAAAAGGGCATGAAGCCTTTTGTTTGTAGTGATTAGTTATATTCCATTATGGCAACTCACAGAAGAATTGGCATCTTATTAACAGTCATTTCTGTCCGCCCCTTTATGTTATTTGTGTGTGTGTGTGCTGGACGTAAAGGCAGAAGCTTAACCAAAAAGATGTTGTTTGGTTGGAATATGAATGTACTGTGTAATTAGCTTGACACGCACTCTAGCCAGCAACGTGTTTCCATGCATACACTAAAACTAAGAGAGATCCCAGTCAGTCGAAAAATTATTTTTCCCATTGCAACTTATGATAGTTAGCAGTTGTCATTTTGCACGAGTGTACAACAGATGCTGGAATTCACGGATTCTTAGTTTTCTTGAATTTAAAAAATAAACAGGACTGTTATCTTCAATAATAGTAATATGTGAAATGCAGCTGACTGTGGGCTCCTGCGAAGAAGATTAGTAGACATGAATGGCACAGGTGCTCACCTAATTGCTTATTTTTATGAATTCAATCAAAAAAAGGAAGTCAGTCTAATATGTAGGAAAGATTTATGTGAGGCATCAGAGGCAATCTGCTGATATGAATCCGTAAAGGTCAAGAAATGCTTTGGCGACAAACTGTGATGTACAACTGCTGACAGTATGAGGTAAATTGGCATTAAACACAGCCAAGCTCGGAGCATTCAAGGCTTAAGTTGAGTCTTTGTGCTGATTGTAGCGTGTTTGGGAAACACAAAGACTACTAGGATCAAAGAAAAACTAAGGTTCATTTTATCTTACTGAAATGGAGGTTCCTCCCACTATGCTGTATTACAGGGGGACCTGAAAGGGT
>JAQNCA010000003.1:8666426-8703189 GCA_029783725.1 Acanthurus tractus
AAGATATCCTTTTGTTTTTCCTGTTTGTTAAGTTCTTTACAGTACAGTTTCTTCGTGCCTGGCAAAGACAATCTGTAACCAGACTTGAGAAACCAGAGCCTTCACTTTAACTGTTTGTATTAAGTGGTTTGAGGAGAGATTGTCTAAAGGATGCCTATGAAAACACTTTTCAAATAAGTGCGCTGGGGTGTGGACCGAGAAATGTTCCATTATTAGAGCAGAGGAGCTGCACATCCTGTACACACGCAAAGGCACACAATGATTTAAGCCTACACATTATTTTGAATGTTAAAATAATAGCAGGTGTGGTAAACGAGTCTTTCATGAGGAATGTCACCAGTGTTAACAATGTTATCCTGAAGGTGTGACTAATGACGATCGTTTCATCTAAGGTCTGTAGCCCTACTTGAAAGTTTTACTTTTGTATGTGAATTGGTCCTGATGCTCTGGCCTGTCTGGTCTTTCTATAAAAGTTACATAAAGTACTTACACCATAATAGAAAATTGTAAATCATGAATAAAAATAGAAGTCCAATAAGCAAAGTGGAGAGCAGTACAGTATTAGTAGGAGAGAAATGTATGCATTAGTGATACTTGAAGGATCCATCCTCTATACTTAATGCTAAGAACGCCCCTAGTAGGCTACTTTTAAACCCATTAAACTCTGCTTCAAATTTAATGGAAATATTGAACTTTCTAAGGATATAATAGGTCTGGATGAATCTTTTGTATAAATAAATATATTAATTTGCATGCTTTTTCTCAGTTCAAACATTATATAGTGTCAAAGACAGGCTAGGACAAGCTAAAACATCTTCATAGATTCCATTATACAGCTAAATTTAACTGCTTTGAAGTTAATAAAATCATTTAGAACGGCTCTTTGCAAACAAACTACCCCTGTCTCTATTCATTGTTACTTCTTAGTATACATGGCCCACATGTAATGGAGAAAAAATGCGTCGCTCTCTTTGATGACTGAAATTGAACGTTTCTCAAAATATCTGAAACTACTTGAGGAAAAACTCAGCACCTTACTTAAAAAGCCGTACTTCAGCACTTTACTGGAGTAAATTTACTCCGTTACATTCAATTTCAAACAAACCACTTTTTGTTTGACTGAAGAAGTCCGAATCAATGAACCCTTTCATTGACGACAAAAACTATATTTCCCAGCATGCTCGTTTCCGGCTTGGGGAGCATTCCAGCCAATGAGAAGCCTTCTGGGTTTATGGTAGCTATGTGGGGCACGGGGCCAGCACGTCTAGCCAGCTCGAAGTGCCACGACTTCACAGTGGACCACGGATTCTCCAGCGGAGTGAGGAGGGAGAGTACTGGGAAAAGGCTAGTTAGCTAGATCGCTGGATATTAGAAAGCTTTTCATAGAAGTCACCTCGTCTACAAATTAAAGCTTTTTGCCCTCTCTAGGTTGACTTTGAAGCAAACAGACTAGCTCCATCTCTAGCGAGGTAAGTGTGGGAATCCTGGATAATTTTTATTCATTGAGCCTGCGTTAGCTAGCTTGAAAAGCTATGTTCTGCTAACTCTTGAGCTAACTACTAGTACAGAAAGACAGCCAGTTAAAGTACTGCAAAATTACTTAAGATTTCTTCCTCTCTAGCTATTTACTTAACTGTTTTATTGCAGCTGTTAAAGGCGAAGCGTTTTCTCGTAAACCGACACTTCGTACCATTAGTGCATGATGATAGCAAAGTTCATTGATTCATTATGTTAGCCAATATGCTAGCTTACAAGTAAAAATTTAAACCATATTTAATAAAAAATCGCAGGGCTTTCATAGTCTTTATTTCTTTTAATGCATGTTTGACTTTATAACGGTTTATGGCGATGTCGGGTGTCCCCAATATCTGAATGTCTTATTAATCTTGAAGTCCGTTTTTTTCCAGTTGTGTCTCAGTATGGTGATATTAAGTGTTAGATTGTTGTTAAATAAACTATTTTGGAAGTTCCTGGAGGTCAATGAGTCTGTGTTCAAGTGTGGTCAAAAAGTGGGTGGTTTTGTACAAATTGTTCTCACGAAATGCATCGTGTGTCTATAAATAATTACAGTTGGGCACTGTCTTTAAGTCAGAGAAAATATAAGCATCACATAATCTACTCCTCTAACTTCATGAAGTTCTTGTATGTGAGGTGAAGATTATTTCATACACTAATGCGACCCCTCTAGTGTCTACTTTTTTCAGTGAGGGTGTACGGTTTATAGCGACACACTTAAGTCTTTCAGTTTATCATCCAATCTTGGAGAGGTACCTTTAAATGCACGCAAATCTTCAGAAAGCCACCACGAGTCTGTTTTTTTGAAATCCTCTTCTTCAGTTGAGTTTGAGTGGAGATGCACTGACGTGTGACATAAGAGGTTAGGAGGCAGTACAAACCCTTTCGTTCACTTTAAGCTTTAGGCCCCACAATGAACAGGGACTCTGGACTCTGTTTCGATTATACTACAGTAGCTCTGCAGTTTTTCCTGCACCACATTACAATGCTACTTTCTTTAAAAAAAAAAAAAACCTCCATTAATACCTTTTTCTGCATTTGTACGTTTTTATTTTAACTTCTACATTTTCCACAATTTCCCAACATTCATGACCATGATATGAGCAAGAACAGAGCTGACAGTGCTCCAAAAATACACCAAAGAAGGGGTTTTTGTGTCCTTAAGCTGCCATCTACTCTCAGCCAACTTTCCTCCCCTACAGGCTAAACTTTCTGCCTGTGTCAAGCGCCTTTAAGAGCCTTAAAGGGATAGTGGAAAGACCCTTTAAGAATTTTTTTTTGTACTAGGCAGGAAATTAACATGAACTATTAGCCAACTGCTGGAAATTTTGACAGTTGCTGTTAGTGTTGAGTCTTTGGGATTTATATTTCCTGCCTTATTTATATTCAAGTTGTTTAGTGTTGCAAGAAATCAGTTTTTCTTAAGCCCAACTGTAACACATGTGCTCGATCCCATAATAGTTCTCATAATTTCAACATATATGTGTAAAAGTTGCTCTGGCTATTTGCCCGAATATGATCTTGCAACCCCATAACTTGATAGTTAAATACAAATTTCTGTAACAGTAATAATGTACTTCATGCAAATAGTGTGATCTTTATAAATTAACTGTAATGCTTACCCCTTGCACACAAACTGACATGTTATAAGTGTTTGGTTTTCATCTAAAAATAATTTTTGTGTATTTCTAGTGGTATATTACCAACAAAATGATAGGTCTTTCTGATTAAATTACATAAATTACATCTTCATGTCAGCCTATTGTAATCTAGTTTATCTTGTGACTCTTTCAGACAATAGAATAGTAATCTAAAAAAGTGGAAACCTTTGAGACAAAATACACTGAATTAGTCGTAAAATTGTAAACCATATTTTAAAGAAATGTTTCCGAGTGGATTTTAGCAGGGTGTAGCTTATTTGCTGATATTTAATTGTATTTCTTTAGTTTGAGTAATTGCCTATGCTAAGAAAGCTCAATTCTGCACTTAACCTGTTAGTGTATGTATTATTTATTTTTGTTATTTACTATAGGGGTGACTTTAAGCTCTATAGAAACTTGTTTTTCAAAGTGGAAGGTTGTAGTGCAGGTACACTGATATTTGTCAGAGATTGCTGATAAGATTTGCTGATCTTACATGCAGCCTGCCTCAAGGCAAACATTAATGGGGATAACAGCGACACCCTGAGGCTTTCGAGGGTAAAGGCTGTGGTTGTTGTCCATGTGGAATTAATTACAAATCTATCTCATCAGCTGTTCTGTTAATACAGTTGCTGTCAGTTCACTTTCATCTTGCTAAGGCAGAGACAATACTGTTGGCCATATTACAGTTTTGGAATGCCTAATAATAGTATATGTTCATGTGTAACCCTGGGTTTAAGATTGTCAGCAGTAGGCCCTTTATTTTAGTAAAATTATCTTTTTTACTTTACATTGTCTTGATGAGACTACCACTCTCTTTTCAGGAAAGCTGAAATTGAGAAATGGATATCTATGACCCCCAGACCCTTGGAATAGTGGTGTTTGGTGGATTCATGGTGATCTCTGCTGTCGGGATCGCTCTTGTCTCCACCTTCTCCATGAAGGAAACCTCTTACGAGGAGGCCCTGGCCAAACAACGCAGAGAGTTGGGTAAGACACAGTCTGTTCGCTCTGAGAAAAAGAAGAAGGACAAAGTATCTGAGAAGAAGAGCCGTGGAAAGAAGAAAGAAGAAAAGCCTAATGGAAAAATCCCAGAGTCTGAAAAAGAGGAGGCTGAAGCAGACACAGTTATTGAGGCGGCTGCTGCTCCAGACGTAGCTGCTGCTCCTGCTCCTGCTCCTGCTCCTGAGCCTGTCCTTGCTGAGGAGGTTAAACCCACTGCAGCCCCAGCGCCAGCAGAAACCCAACCTAAGCCTGCTGCCGAACCAAGCCCGGCTCTTGCTCAGCCCTCACCTGCACCCTCACCCAAAGAGAAAAAGAAGAAGAAGGTGGCTAAGGTGGAGCCAGCCTCTACTCAGTCAGCTTCACTTGTAACTGCCCCTGCACCAGCTCCTGCAACAACTCAGGCCCCTGTATCTGCCCCAACTAAAGCATCCTCTGCAGCTGCCTCAGCCAAGACTGCCCCTGCATCAGTTAAGTCTACTCCTGCCCCGACGTCAGCTAAGTCTGCTCCTGCCCCTGCATCAGCCAAATCTGCCTCTGCCCCTGCCCCAGCCAAGTCTGCTGCAGCCCCAGCCAAGTCTGCTGGAGTGCCAGCCAAGTCTTCACCAGCTCCATCCAAGACTGCCCCAGTGCTGGAGGCCGTCACTAAAGATGTCCCAGTGATGGCAGTGCCCCCTGTAGAATCTCAGCAGGCTCCTGCTGTGGCAGCAAAAGCTCAGGAGCCCAAGAAGAAGGCCTCTAAGAAAAAGACTGAGCCTGGTATGTAGATCTGATAAGGAGAATTAAAAAAAAAAAAAAAAAATTGCAGTTGTAACTGTACATCTAATGTTATTTTTAAAATGTTATCTCATTTTATCATGTAACATGTACACAGTTGTGAGGGAGGGACAATGTCATTGTAATTAAAAATTAGAAATCTACTGGTAATTTAAGCACATTATGAGAACAGAAGTGTATAAATAGCTCATCAGTCTTTAGAATCTTTTTTGTAGTGGGCTAAACCAGAAGTCTAAAGGGTGTTACTTAATGGCTATGAGGCTTTAAAACTAATAGTTTAACTGCAGGTTTCAAAAAAATGCCTGCTTGCACTTGGTTAACCTGCTAGATATCCTTCACTGTTAAACCAGCCTGCTTGGCCAGATGCACAGGACTGCTTTTGAGCTGGCATGTAGTTGGGTACTTGGTGGTCTCCACATCAGAGCTCAAGTCTCTGCATTCCTCAGTTACCTACAAACCCTTCCCTGCCAAATCAAGCACCTAAGCTATTGCAGCGACTGTTACACTATAACCATTACTGTAAAAACTAGCCTTTTCCCCTGAACCAGATATAGTTTTTTAAGCAGTAAGTACATTTTCACAATATTTGTGATATTAATAAGACTTCAATGATTTGAGGTGGAGTAGGGGCATGTCTGCACAGCTGAGTTGCACACGCCCACGCTCAAAATCTACGGCAGTATTACCCTGTCAGTGCTGATGAACTTCAAACTCTGTATCTGTAGAAAGTAATGCCAGTGTCACTTGTGGGTAATGTCTGGCACTCAGCTCTGGAGGGCATAGAGCACGCCAGCTTGTCCAAACACCACTGCCCTGTTTTGTTTGCTGACAAAGACTCTCAGTGCCCTGACAATGGGTAGAGAGCAGGGTAGAGTTCTCCCTAGCCTAAGGCTTGTCTCTGCCTGGTGCCACAGTGCCTCACCATTTTGCCATCTGAAGCTGCCCAGGGTCCCAGACCCAAACTTAAAGCTTTGTCCTTTTCCTGAGACAGTTTAGGAATCCAGCTCTTTGCAACAGCCTTGTTATCTTAAAAAACTGTCTTGCTTTTAGTTTTAGACTTGGAATCATTATGAACTCTGTATCTTATGACTCTTTGTTAGTGTGCATTCATTGAAATATTTTGTGTTTGTGTTATTAATGGCAGCGGTCGACTCTTCTGATGCCCCGCTTTATCTGCCCTACAAGTCTCTGGTGTCCACCATCAGTAGCATGGTGTTCAGTGAGGGAGAGGCTCATAGGCTCATTGAGATCCTCTCTGAGAAAGTTGGCATCATTCAGGACACATGGCACACGGTATGGAACACTGTTGTTAATGATGGAGATACAGAAACCTACTAGACCAAGCTGAAGCAGGCAATTGATAGTTCACTGAATGCATGTGACACATGTAGGGGAAACCCCTCTTTGTTTAAGCTGTCTTTCTATATATGCATTGTCAGGCCACTCAAAAAGGAGACCCAGTTGCCATACTGAAGAAACAACTGGAAGAGAGGGAGAAACAGCTGGCAGCAGAACAAGAGGATGCCTCTGCAGCGAAGAACCGTCTCAGAGAACTCACCAAGGTTAGATGAACATGTGTCGCTCATGTCAATAATGTTTTAAATGGTGCCAGATTGATGGATTGAGAAAAATCTCTGTTATTCTGAGATTCTTCGACTTTTAGGGCAAAATTGCATTATGGCCTGAAGGTGGCAGCAGAGGAAAAAGGGATGTTGCTACCTAATTTGAAAGTGTTCTCTGGTGAACATCTATGTGTAGTGCCATTTGGGATGCAATCTTTTGTCCTTTAAACTTTAATTTTTGTCCTGAAGATGGCACTAGAGGAAAGTTAATACGGTGACGCCAATATACAGGACGCATGAAATAAAAAGTAGTTGAGGCTAACTCATAGGGTTATCCATTCAATACATGTCAGCCCACAGGTGGCCACACTTGAAAGGCTAAAAAGTAAACACTTAGGGTGGCGCTCAAGGAAAAGCCAGGATGTTTATGTAGTGTTAAAGCAAGTACGCCTGATGATAATGTTAATCAGCAAATTTCACAGAAACTGTTTTACTAGCTTTCACATTTTCTTATCAAAACTCAAGTGTATTATTATTTTAATGACACTGAAGGAAAAGTTACAACATCAGCAGACCATTTTGAAATCATTTGGGGTGGATAATTGATGTTTCAACAATTTTTTTTCTCTCTCAAAGTCTCTTTGCAGCTCTGCCACATTTCCAGTGAATCTGAATGTGTTTTCTGACTGCACTGTATGTTAACAGGAGCTAGCTGCTGAGAAGTCCAAGGTAGCAAGTGTGGAGACGAGACTGAGTTCCCAGCTGAGTAAGAGGGAGCAAGAAATGATTGCTCTGCAGGCGCGCATGCAGGCCAGTTATCAGGACCACATAGCCCAGACGCAGGCGCTCAATGCTAAGGTCAGTTCTCATACGCTAATATTACAGATCGGATGAGTATATTTTGGTTTGCATTTTGTCTAGAGACTTGTGTAAGTCAGCTGTCTAAGATGTGTGAGTCCAACATGCTTTATTTATTGAAAGAAAAAAAATTTTTTTTCAGATCCTAAGCCTGCAGGACCAGCTGGAAAAAGGCCCCAATGCCCAGCTGGCCCGTCTGCAGCAGGAGAACTCCATTCTCCGCGATGCCCTCAACCAAGCCACTAGTCAGGCTGAGAGCAAGTGAGTGTTTCTCTGTAACAGTAGATTAGACGCAGACGTTGTATTTAAAATAACGTGCGTCTTGCCTCTTTATACTGATATCAGTTACATAAAGTGATTGTCAAGTATATTGTGCAGAAATGTTGAGGTATGTTTGACTTTCCCTCCTTGTGTCTCTCTTTCTGCATCTCTCCCTTCTATCCTGTCTTCAGACAAAATGCAGAGCTTGCCAAGCTGCGTCAGGAATGTGCAAAGTTAACCAAGGAGCTTGGAGAGAAGACAGAAAGTCTGCTTGCTGATGAGCACGTTAGGAAGGGACTGGAGGCCAAGGTCTCTGCTTCTGAGAAGCAACTCTCCCTGCTGCAGGTTAGCCTGGCCCATAGGAAAACTACATCATATTTATAAGTGACAGCAGACAGGATCAAGTTTCCTCAAACTGTTTGTACCTTTTTGCCCTTTTAAAATGTCGTCTCTTGAATGAGCAATGAGTTATTCTCACACACAAGCCTAGGCTTTTCTCATCTATCTCCCAAGCCTCTAATGTTATTGGAAGTTTAAATACCTTGTAATCATAGAGCCCAGGGCTGAGCTGGAATGCAGCCATACAGAAACGGTGCTGCAGGGGAAATGTTTCTCAGCACCAGGTGGAATGTGCGCGTGTCTGAGCACTTCTCCACAGCCCTCTGTAACCAGCTAAGAAAGAGCAGCAGGGTCTGTGCTATTTACAACACGTTTTAGACAGTATGTCCCTGTTTTACATAAATTGTTACTTTGCTGTGTGTTTCTGAATGTCAATATATGCAGTCACTCACTGATGGAATGCTGTCTGTAACAGAATTTACGGGTAATGTGGCTCAAATGAGTCGTCACTTTCTGACAGTCAGGTGTTCGGCCATTTAATCATTTACTAACATCCCTTATAAGCACTTGAAGGTCTTGGGTTAGCTATGCAACGGCTCAGGCCATCAGTCAATATACCGTTGACATAATGTAAGTGTTATTTTGTCTCTCTTGATAAGAGTGTTGATACCTTTTCATATTTGCTGCTGGACTGTGATCGGCAATAAGTTATCAGTGGCAACCAACTGCTTTTACTCAATGTGAGGTTGAGGCACAGGCAAACTAATTATCTCAAAATCCCCTGCAGTTCAAAGCACTTCCTGCAAGACATTTCCTTTAAAAAAATCCAAACAAACTTCCTGACATGCTGTTAAAATGTCTCTCAATTTTCTTGTGACACATCAACATCAAAACCCTCTGATTAAGTCATAGCTAGAAAGTTTGGTGAAACTGTATTGTTTGTTTAATTATTTAGTTTTCTTGTTTTTATTTTAGAAATATGCTATCTTAAGGATACTTAACAGAAATGTGATACAGACTACAGACACAGAAATTCCCCATGTAAATCTGTGCTGCCAAGTAGGATATTTGTAAGTCTTTACTGCCCCCTGCTGTTAAGTATGACTTTTTTTTTTTGCACCAGGCCAGCCATTTTGAGAGTGAGCAGGCTTTACAGAGAAGATTGGAGGAGGTGTGTGAGGAGCTCCGAACAACACAGAGCAACAACAGCAGCCTGCAGGCCTCTTTAGACAAGACTCAGCAGGACAGCAGCACGCTCTCAGGTCAGAGGATGGGCGGGGGGAAGTCTTAATGGTTACCAGATGTTAAGGCAAAGTACTTAACTCTTGATCTGCAGAAATATGGGAACAGTGGTTACATTTGAGAATATGTGGGATATGTTAAATGTGCTGTGTTTTGCTAGTAACTTTTGTTCCTGCAGAGTTTCAGGTGTGTATTGGGAGACTGGAGGCCGAGGTCACGGAGCGCTCTGCTCAGGTAGATGCCCTCACTGCACAGCTGGAGGAGACCCAGGCAGAGAAAAGCCAGCTTGTACAGCAGCTGGCCTCCATCAACTCACTGCTGGAGGCCAGTCAGACCAAAAAGGAAGAGGATAGCAATCAGGTAAGATAAACATTGCCAATTTAACTAGTTTTAGGTGGCCAGATGCTTTACTGCAAATAGTTAGCCATAAAGATGTTTGTCGTTAATGATTCGGCAGGTAAATGCTGCAGAACTGGAACAGCTGAAGCTCAGGTAAGTGTTTGAACATTCTTACTTAAGAACCAACATGAGTTCCCAAGCTGTCTGGTTGATTAATGGGAATCCTGTGCTCCCTCTGCAGCCTTCAGGAAAGAGACAACCAGCTGGGCACACTCAATGATGAACTGAAGCAACTGCAGATCAAGCAAGAAGCTGCTGTGAGTTTTGATAACTTTTTGTTGGATCTATTTCTGTACAGTACCACCTCTTGATTTTAAGAAGAATTAATTGAATCATTCAGAGAAGTGAACCAGTGGCACTGCTAATCACACAAAATCTCTTCTAACAGGAGAACATTATTGGTGAGCTAGAGCAAAGAAATAAGAGGTATTGTGATTTTTTTTTTTTTTACTAAACATTTATTTGACTCATATCCTTTCCTCCCTTTTGTTAAGGGCTTATTAATATATAATCCATTTTGTGTTTCAGCGAGGATGCCGGCCTTATCACATCACTTCAGGATGAACTTAAAAACCTCAAAGAAGAAATGGTGCAACTAAACAGCACATCAGTAAGTGGTTCTCTCCATGCATTTCATAATCTTTACCTGTGGAGCTGCTCTGCAGAACATTATCTCAGTGTTTCATTTGCATGTCTTCTCTGTTTCAGCAATCAGATAACTCTGCACAGCTTGAACTACTAGAGAACAGGTAAACGAGTCTTAACATCTGAAAAATAAATGTCAGTCCTACATCTGGTTGGGTCTCTTATAGATCTTTTTTTGGTTCTTTTTTGGTTATTTGGGCAGTCTGACTGAGAAGGATGCCCTTGTCACATCACTACAAGAGGAGCTGAGAGAAGCAAGAGAAAAGACGACCAGTGATACAGTAAGGCTCTCTTCAGTCTAGTGGCTTATCAGTTGAGACTTCTTTGCTCTTCATCACCTTCCTGATTGTGCCATCTGTTGTTCCAGCAGAACACTGTGGCAGAACTGACAACTTTTCAAACGGAAACCAAAGAAACTCTACAAACACTCTTCCCACAGATACCTGTAGAGACCGAGCAGGTAGGAGAAAAGGATTTCAGGAGAGGAATCTTGGTCAGTATTCCCTAAAATATTGTGCACATGAATTATTTCTGTCTGCTTTTCTCCCCCACTCAGTCCAACTGGTTACAAGTATTTACACAGAAGGCTCAGGAGGCTCTCAGTCAGCAGAGTCAGGAGTCTCCGTCGAGCACAGAAATGCCTGTAAGTCACAGTTTTGTAATGTTACTATATACTGGTTTGAATTAGCCCTCAGATAAAGTTCTGAATGTGTTTCCTTTGTTCCAGGTGTTGCTTGAGAAACTGAAGGAGGCTGAGGAGAGCCATGTCTCACTTCAGGCTGAATGTGAACAGTACAGGACTGTACTTGCTGAAACAGTAAGACTGAATTAACTAAATAAAATATATGTTGTATGTATGTGTATTTTTATGTACATCATGTAAATATGGAAAAAAACATATGCAGCTATAATTATTTATAAGAATTCCCTTGAAGAACAGCACTGATGTGTTTTTTTGTGATCTTGGTGTCTTTGAGGACGAGCTTCAATTTCAGTTTTCTTCAATATTGTGGCTTTCTTCCAAGTCTGGGCACTGTGTGGTGTAGAATGCTTAAATAAACAAATCAATTAATCAATCAAAAAAAATATTTACACAGAACATTTTCCTTCTCTAATAGGAAGGAATGCTGAAACATCTGCAGAAGAGTGTGGAGGAGGAGGAGCTGGTATGGAAGTCCAAGATGGCTGACTCAGAGGAACAGCTTAGGGTGGTAAGTTGTAATACCTCCTTAAAATCACTTAACCTTGGTCAGTATTTCTGTTGTATGTTGGTCCCACTTTCTTATTTTTAAAACCTCACATTGCTAGGCTTTGGAGAAGGTCAGCAAACTGGAAGCAGAGAACCAAAGTGCAGAACAGGTGGGTATTTTTCCATGTTTGTTTGAGTTAGGCTAGCTGGTAAGAGAGACGTGATGCAATGATAAGCTGTTCATATTGGTTCTCTCTGCAGTTGAAGGAGCAGGTGATGCTTCTGGAAGCACAGCTGGAGAAGCAATCAGACAACCAGGGAGCCTCAGAGGAGATTGAGCAGGTACATGTGCAGGTTGAAGCTACAAATCACAGCAAACCTCACTGGAGCTGATAAAAAAAAAAAAGTCTTGTTATGTCTGTGTTTCCCTATTACAGAGGCAAACTGATACATTACTTGCATGTTAAAAATTCTTTGGTCATTTAAAAACAATTTGCATGGGCTCATATGTTTAAGTATTTTGTATATTTGTACTTATTCTAAGAATATTTCATCACTACAATCACCAAATTCCATTTTTTCCTATATATAAGTCTGTCACTTATTTATTTTGTATATTTAAAGGAACCAGCCTCTTGTGGTCTGTTTAAATCTGTCTGACCTCAGTTTATTTCTACACTGTGCTCTGTGTTTAGCTGAAGATGCAGCTGTCAGAGCGTCAGAGCCAGCTGGATTTGGCCCAGAAGGAGGCCCAGGCAAACAAGGAGGAAGTTGCACAGGTGACTTCACTGACTTAACCTGCTTTCCCATCCACCAGACAGTATTTACACATGCATATACCAGTGTCTCTGAGGCATTGTTTATGAGAAGTGACGTGTCAAGGAGTTTGTTTAAATCCCTACTTAACCCACTCAACAAACTAGGTAAGGTATCAGGTGATGTGTGACACAAAGGGGGATTCATGAATGGGAGGTTATGTAACCAGTGACTAGCAAATACTTCCTGTTTCAGGTTAGAGAGCAGCTGGGCGAGATCACGATGCGGGTTCAACAAGAGCAGAATGGCCCGGCTGACACTCAACCCAGTCAGGTCAGGGTGCAAAGGTCACAGGGCACCCTTTACTCCCTGTCAGAGAGTACTGGACAGTGACTAGGGAACTTCTCCTATGATCTCATAAATGAGCCCAGTTCAATCAAAAATTAAAAATTCCTCAAATAAACGTGTTACTCTGTAACTATTGAGACTTCGTGTGATCTGGTTGAGCCAAACTCTGGTCAAACCCACCTCCTAAATCAAGGATGTGGCCACTGAACACGCATACTGGGTAACAGATGACTGATAAAGAAGTGTTGTATTTCCTGTCTGTCCAGTACTCCTCCGACACAGTTGCTGTTTATGCTAACCACTGTTTGCATTGACTGAGTGGACAGAACTCTAACCACTGCTTTTTCTCAGTTTTTCAGCATGCTCACTTCTGCTTTGAGTTTGTATATTTATTTGTATGCTTCTAACCAAAGTGTCTCCGTTCGACTTAAGCCTTTCACCTGAAATAAGACTGAGAACAACTAATCCGGCACAGAAGTCGAGCAGCTTTTGTGTGTGTGTGTGTATGCAGGGATGGGAATCGATAACAGTGTATTTACATCAATTCAATTATTGATTCGACTTAATTTTCAATTTTTGAACAGTTCCCTTACTGATTCCTGATAGTGTTAGCGGTTGATGTCTGCTAAGCCTGCCTGCGTGGTGCAAAGGTTATTATTCCAGGATATTTACCTCCTGTAACAGTTAGGAAGCAGTAGCCCTTGTTTGTTGAGTGTCAAATAAATGTCATTCCTGGAATTAAAGCCAGTGCTATAAATGTTTCAGTTTATTGTCTGTGTCCACTTTTACTTAAGATTATTATTTTAAAGACATGACAACTGAAAGTGTTGTCATCTCTCTTTCTTAAACAAAGCCACGCTGTGGAGTTACGCTACTCTCCACCGTGCCTGCTCCTTGTTGCAGGTTTTGTTGACACAAGTTTGATGTAATTGCTTTGCAATACAGAAGTATCGGTAAAACATGCTAGCATCAATAAAAGAGAATTAACAGGCTTTGATGCACAATTCTATTGAGTTCTACTGATTGACAATTTGAGTCCAGTCCTGGAGGTGAAATTCGTTTTCGATTTCCATCCTTTGTGTATGTGGGTGTGTAGTGCTTTGGCACCAGAATGTTACACACACAGATGTTCAGTATGCATCAGCTTTTTTTTCTCCTGTGTGTATTTACTGTGTATGTGTCATTTTTGTTTCTGCCGTCAGGTTCAGATGGAGTTGAGTCAAACGAGTGAGAAGCTGCATGAAGAGGTTGCTCAGAGGCAGCAGCTTTCTGAAGAGTTTGAGCAGGTTAGCTGTCACTCTCAAGTCATTTGACTTCATTTTCCAAAATAATAAACTCCCAGTGTATAACATCAGTGTGTGTTTGTGTGTGTGTGTGCACATGCATTGTCAACCACCAGGCCCAGAAGACTGTAACAGAACTTCAGGCTCAGCTGGATCTTCTTAATGTTTCTGCAGAGGCACCACAGTCTGACACAGAAGATGTTACCCAGCTGAAGGTGCAGTAACAACTGACACCATAATAGATAGAGCTCTTATATTCTCCACCAGCAGATTTTTGATGTCTCTCAAGCACTTATTCTCTCACTTGATTAATGGAGAATCAAGTAATTGAAAAAAAATAATGCAAGACTCTGTGATGTTAAGTGGTATAATGAAAAAGAATAGTCATTTGGGAAAATGGCACTGTGCAACAGACAGGCTTTGGAAAAATTGCCCTTCCATAAACTCTTATTTTGAGAAGAATCTGGCAAAGGTAACATTCAATTGAGCTGGGTTTGAAAAAAAGTTCCTGAATTTTACGGTTATAGGATGTATTTTGTTTTTATTTCATGTCTTGTTTGTTTAATTGCCATACTGAGTCATTTCTCTTAGTGCTCTGAAGTAATGTCTGCTACTGCTGTCGGTACAGGAGCGCCTGGAAAAGGAGAAGAAGCTGTCTAAAGACCTGGGCCAGGCAGCCACCAAGCTTCAGCAGCTCCTAAAAGTTACTCAGGAGCAACTGACCAAAGAGAGGGACACAGTGAGAACACTACAAGAGCACCTGGAGGGAAAGGTATGACTACAGATACACATTTCTAAGCTCAAATTGTTTTAGTGTGTTTGTTATGTTTGTTTTGACACTAAATTTTGGCTCGGGCTAAGTGAAGTTTTCAGGCACTTGGCATGGAAAACAAAGGGTTGCCAATGTAGCTCAGACATGGTTTTGGAATATAGACCAGTAGCTTGCAGTGACCAGTGCTTGATGTCGTGGTGGACATGCTACTCTGACATCTTTCCACAAGTGCATGTCTATAAATTTTGAAGTGATCTTTTTCTTATCTCTGTTTTCAAGGGAGAATACGTGGAGCTGAAGGAGGGAACATCCGTCTGAAAGGAAGTTCACAGCAGACACTACAAAAAACTGCCAAATATGCCTTATGATTACCATAGTTATGCATTCCAAAACTATTTCTTTCTTGTACTGTAGTTGATTGCATTTGTTGCAAGTGTAGAAATCAAATGTTTGATATTATGAACATTTCAAAGTAAGATTAGGGGTGAATATCCTTCTACAATCTTAACTGAAACCCACATTCCATCAACAGTTCTGGCTATGTCAGAAGTTATTTATCCCCCTGCCTTATATTCCGAACATCTCCCCATAGTTCAGTGTTAAAAAGGGAAACCGATTGTACGTCAAACGTACATCAACCTGTGCAATTACTTTGTATGTCTTTTCTATGTGGTTGAATGATGGAAACATTTTATGCCTCAATGTTTCATTTCCATTAGGGCCTGCTTTCCTGGCTGTCGATAACACAAACTTGTATGAATGAATAAACTACAGTGTAGCTCTATGTGCTTCCTGTTCAGTGTTTGTGTCACAGTTGCTGTTAAAGGTGGAATGAATGCAAAGAGGAAGCAAAATAAGTTAGTTACATTTTGACATGGTACAGCAAAAAAAAAAAAAAATAGCACGAGCACTGAAAGTTGTAGCAGGACACGAAAAAGTTAACAGTTGGCTGATGATGATTACACTGTCACTTTAATACTTATAAACTGTCCTGCACGGTTAAAAGGCTGTTGCAACAGAGCTGTGTAGAGAACAGTTTCTGACAGGAAGTATTACTACACTGCAACATCCTCTCAGTATATCATCATTCAGCAGAATGAAAGTTCATAATTTTTCTCCATAGCACACTATATGTTTCATAGCTCCAATTTCTTTGTTTTTCTTAAAATAACTTGATCAGAGTTTTCTTTTAATTTGTTCGAATATGTGACAGTGCATTTCTTTAAGCTTTGCAAGCATCAAGGTTCAGGTTGTGTCAGTGCTCACAGGCACAAGGAAGTATATGACAAGAGGGGGGTTGATTGCGGGCTTTTACAACTACCATGTATGGTTTTGTTTCGGGCAAGATCTGCATTTGTCATTGTCTCTCCCGCCCCTTTCTTCCGTAACACACCCACTGGTGTCTTCTTTAAAATAATAAAAAAGGTGTGAGGGTGGCTGGACGGGTAAGAAAAAACAAAAATTGAAACTTGACTATATTAATACTTATTTTAAATACAATCAGACTTCGTAAACATAGTTCACATTTGACCATAGTAGTTTGATATTATTGACAGGAACATGTCAGAGGCGGTTTAAATGCTTATGAAAGGCAGGCACAGCATCTCTCAAGTGGAGGGTGCAGCTGTATCTTTCCATATTTGGGTGCAATCAGAAGTCTAAAACCGCATCATCTGAGGAAGTTTTCAGATGAGCTGGTTTTGTGTAGAAAGGCGGCAAGTTGAGTGTCAACACAACTGCCGTAACATTTCATTTGATTTTTTTTGATTACATTTCAACCTGCAATAAATATACTTCACCAATTCCAATACAAAAAATACCAGAGCTAAAAACTGTTGACAACTTATGTCGACTCAGAGGAATCTACATATTAAAACGTACAAGTGTGATATGCATAGCACCACTTGGAGTGCTTGGTTTGAATCAAGCTACATCTTAAATGAAGCCTAAAGGTAAACTCTGTCCATCAGACAACCCTTGCCTACACCAAAGGGAGAGCGAATCATTGAAAATTATACATCTTTGTCTTTAGTAGAAGAAAACTCAAATTTGATCAAATTAAACTAAAGATGTGGTTCCACATTCGGTGTACTAATCTCTGAGGACTGGCGATTGATTCTTATTTCAGTAGTTGAGCAAAACTACTAATATAAAAAAAAAATACATGGGAAAAAAGTGAAACTTGAAACTTTGCTTTGTTCTTATGAAAGTTTTACTTTTCTTTATACTTGTCCATCAAAATGAAACAGTCTAGGAATATAGGTTTATATCAAACTTACAGGCCTGACCATTTTGACCAAGTAAATGGTGTCCATCAGGACACTTCTCTTTCTCTCTTTTACAGGATATAGTGGTACACAGTGAACATGATGAAAGTAAGCAAGCCATAAAAGATGACAAATGTGCACTGAAGTATGCTGGGACTCAAACAGTATGTACATAAAAACAAACTGATCATTTGAGAGCTATAAATGTATAAGAGTCACTTAACAAATTATGTTAGAATTAATGTACGGATATGTCAAGAAGTGAATAAAGCAACACCTCAACAAGACTATTTTACAGCCAAAATGGTGTGACTGGTTAATTTACACATCAGGAGTTTGAGTTACAGAAATCTAATCCCATTCAGAGCCCAACCCTTCCCTTTAAGCTTTTTAAACCAATGCAAAACACAAAATTGATTCAGAATCTTGCAGTTATTTTCCACTCAAATCCCTTTTAATTGATATTGTTAAGGAAGACTGTTAAGTGAGCCCTCACAGCAGTTCAGTTAAGAAGAAAGAGGGAGGCCCTCCAGAGTTGTCACATTTCCCAGTTTTTCTGCAAAATTCCTCCTGTCACCGCAGTCACCCAAGTCATTGAACTGCCAGTTGTGTTTGATACCTGTTGAAAACATAAGAGTTACTTAAAAGAGGGAACACCATTCAATTTTAACTCTAGTATAATCAGTGTCCAGGGAAGTAGAATTCACGCTATTTTATTTTTTAAAAAGTGACAAGTGAGAAAAAAAAAAACCTTACCTGTAAAAATTTTCACAATAGCATCCTTTGAGCTGGCGTAGCCCATCTTACATTTGATAGATGCGTTCTCACAACACCTGATATGAAGCGGAAGTATTATCCAAGTGCCACATGACAGACACAGACACTCATGTATCCTCAGAATGGATTAGCTCTCAAACATGGGAAGATTTTACCAAGAATGTATTGCTAGTCCTCTAAAGTCTGCAGTAATTTGAGGATTCAGATTCAAAAAGTATTTATGCTTCAGTTGAAATAAAAAGGACCTACCACGTCACAAGGATCAATTCTTCTTTTTTGCTTGATTCATTGTTTGCATAGTGGCAGTCATACAGTATGTAGTGGCACTCTCCCTGCTTCAGCAAGCCTTTGAAGAACATGAAGACATCCTGGCCTGTCAGATCTTTTTCCTTGTAGATGTTAGTCTCAACAATTTGGTTATTGACGATGTCAAATGTCACCAATCTTTTGCGTTCATCTTGGTCAGCATCAGATTTCACTACTTTCATTTCATTGTAGAGTGTCTTCACTGAGTCGGCGACTTTTACCCCAGATGTCTATTATGAGATAAAGCAGACAAACAAACAAACCAATCAGACCCTTTGTGTACCACTTGTTTTGTGGACACAATGACAACAATTGATTTAAATTAACCCAACAGATCACATTATTGGTAAACTAATTTATTCAGAATGTATCTTGTCTCTTAAGATATATATTATCCTGAGACAGAAAACAAGACAAGAAAAAAAACACTCACAATTGCTTTTGTAACTTAGAGCAACTTTACCTTAAGAGCTGTCTGGGATTTTGTATTTTAAATGAGATAAGAACCATATGCCTTTAGATAAAATACAAATGAATAAACTCCATTTAAAAAAAAAAGAAAAAAGTGACAAGGTAGCTCTTTCCTATGAAGACTACTCCCCACTGCACATGGGATTTAGAAAGCTCATTACTAATTTTTTTTTGCCATTTAAAACATAGAAATCCCTGTAAAATGAGAGAACAGTGCAAGACTTTCACAGTGTGAGCACTTTGGTAAGACTTGAGACTTAGCTCATATTTGAGCAGATGTTTTTCACTTGCAGTTTGGTTTTGAGGCAGAAAGCAGAACTAAAAAAAAAAAAAAAAAAGAAGAAGCAGGAAGTTCTTCAAAACTAGACACTGAACAGAAAGGTTTACGCCATTTAAACACTTCAATGTGCAGATATTCTTGCAGCTTTTTATAAGCAGTAACATGCCGAGGGTGTAACCTAACATATGAATTTTCAAGACTTTGGCTCTGTCACATTCCAGTCATTGTGGAACAAGTTAGCACATGAAAGACCGCCCCAAGGGATCCTCTCAGAACAAGTTTGCAGCACGAACAAAGCTGCCTCCATTTTGGAGGCAAAACCACACCTTGAACAAGCCCTTTCAAACACTAAACACTTTTTAAATTCAGCAAACCCTGTTCTGCAAGAAGCATTCAATGAAAGCCTTAAACTCTAAACATGTTGAAAAACCAGCCTTCACTGAGTTTAGCTTTTTTTTTTAACACACACATTGTTAAAATAAGGAAATTGCACTTCAAAGCTTTAATAGCTCTAGCTTACATGTCCTATGAGGCTGAAGTTCTTGTGAAGTTCTACACTTACACAAGGCAAGTTAGTTTAGCTCAACTTTGTAAGAGCTACTCACCATTTTTGCTTCTGATGTGTGAAGGAGACTGGCAACAGAGAAAAATGGCAGCAGCAGTTTTAAAGCTGAAGGGTCATAAGGAAGGAGAGCAGGTTGACTCATAGAGGAGGAGCTGGGGTAAATGAGCACACCTCCAAAAGAAGGCCCACCCCCCTCTTCCCAGGTGTGACACAGTTTCAGCTTCAACCTCAGCATTTGCATTTAATCACATAACACTTGAAGTTTGATTCACAATGGGTATGTTGGCTACAATGCCTGGCACCATGAGAATATTTTTGTGAGCTTTTTCACCTTTTTTAGGTTTTGTGCAGGAAGAACTTCCTTCACAGGTAAAACTTCAGGTGAGCTTGAGCCAGTCATGGGTGGGAATGGTTGGAAATTCCCTTATAAGGAAAACAAACCTGTCCACATTTTTAACTCGTCTGCTGCTGAGATGGAGCTCAGTAGCCTTATAAGGTAAAAGATGGGGTGAGTGCACAGATGTGTCAAAGGAATTGATCTATCCACCTATTAGGTAAGAAGTCACACCTTAATCAGATTTCAAGAGTCAAAGTAAAGAGATTGATGAACAAAAACAGAATTTCCCGAAACCATGACGTGGATGTCATTTTATATTTTGTTTGCATATTTACCATGCAAGAGGATCGGTGAAGATAATATAAAACTCAGTCTTTTTATGTAAGGATGGATAAGCCAGTATAGTTTAAAGGATTCACAAAAAAGTGATTTTGGCGCACTCTAAGTCAGACTCTTTGTTTCAGAGGCTCAAAGTCACACATGTCAAAGGAATGTAGTTATACATGGACATGACATGTCAGTGCAAGACAAGGAAAACACGAAAACATGGACTCAAAGTGTGAAAAGAAAAGGGTTTGATCAGAGGTGTCGAACAGGTGTCAGCTATATTTAAGGGGCCGGTTCTCAGGAGAGGAACCGTGGTCCCCCCTCTTCTAACTCTGATCCTACACCATGCCTTTTTTCAGTGGAGCAAGAAAAAGAAGTACATTTACTCATGCACTGTGGTTGAATGCACTTTTGAGTTCCTTGTACTTCACTGAGTATTTCAATTTTCTGTACTTACTCTCCGCAACTGTTCTGAAGCACTGAACTTGTACACCCCCACTTTATTCATTCATTTACCAGGGTTAGTAGTAACAAGCAGAGATCTAGCATACAACAAGTGAATAAGTAGAGCCCATCTTTTCTGTGTCAGGCCCAGATATTTGTTCTGCATAAATTGAAATGGCCAGGTCTACATTACCGTACGTCGGTTAGCTTGGAAAACGTGAATAAAGATTTTAGACTATGAAGGGATCAGACATCATATACACAAAGGATTTTCTTAAATGTCTACAAGGCAGATGTAAAGTCCAAAGTTTGCAATGTGCTGCTGCTGTCTGCTGTGATGTCAAGCTTTTGTTGAAGGCACTAAATTGAAAATACTCCAACTACCAATGACAATAAAGACATTTCCGGTGGAAACTACTAAACTGACCTATTAGAGGCCAAGGGAATATTATTCTTTACCTTTTTTGATGATATGCATAGTTCATAGTACAGCGCTTTTTTCAAAACTCCTCTTTTAATAGAACATTTAGTGCTTAATAGACTCTCCAAAGGGGCTATTATTAAACACAGATACTTCAGCGTCACAGTGGCTTTGCTTCCTGTGTGAATTAGTGGTTTAGACAGTCAGAGTCGCGGCCCATCCGGACTAGCTTCTGTTTCAAAATGCTGGGTGCCAAAGTGTCAGAACATCATAGCCTGCTACTCTAGCATTACGTTTATGTATGTATATATGGTTGTATGCATGCATCTCTCCCCCCCCCCCCTCTTTCTCTCATCCATCCATCTAGACACACCTTCATATACACTCATAAGGATAGATGTATGGATTGATAAATAGTTATAGTTGTCATTCTGTGTAGTTGTAGTTTTAGCTCTTTTTGGCAGCTTTAGGGTTATTTAAGGTTTATCATTTTGATCGTGGTAAGACCCACGTACCAGAACTAACAGCAGCCAGCAGCAGCTTTTCAAAGTAGTAAAAGGGGAAATACAACGCCAAACCCGCTAGAACAGGAAATGGCTGCTGCATAACTCTCCGTCAGTTGAAAACTTCATGCTGCCGTAAGCACATTGCAAGTCTGGCCACATCCCCGTCAGTAAAGTCAGAGCGGCAAACCCAGATCTATGAGGACTCTGACATCTACTGGCAAATTCCGGGCACTAAACTCGTCTCCTCCATTTGGGTTTCCGCTATGTTACACAATCATAATTTGCCCTTTTTGCCAAACGTGTGCACTTGCACATGGAAATTTACCCTCAAAGCCTACACAAACGTGAAAAGACAAAAACAGCAGAGAATAATGACATCAAATCTGAATAATGAGAAAATGAATGGTTAAAAAAAAAAGATTATTAATGGTATGGATGGCAATGCATAGTATTATTAATAATGAGTATAGGGGTATATATTTTTAGATCACTGATGACAAAAACTTCACAAAGCTATATAAAGCATTTAACTTAAAAAGAATAAACAGAGAAATGACTGGAGGGATATCTGTCTTTGGAATGGGTGAATTATGTAACATGTATGCATATATACAGTCTAAAATATTGTGTACAGTGTACAGGATTGATAATAATTAATAATGAATACTTAATTAAAATGACAGTGCACGATGATATGACTGTTTTAAAACTGTCAAATACTTCAACCAATGGCTCTAAGTATAAGATTTATTTTGTGCATCAAAGTTTGTGTAAAAGGCATGAATAAGGAAACACATGGCAAATTAAATTGAATTTACATATGAAACATATGGCAAATTAAGTTGAGTTTACATATATGAATTAAACTTTGTCAGTCAAGTAATTCTGTCTTATTATGACCTGTGTTTTCTTTGGGATTTTTTTTTGTAATACACACATATCTAATTAACATGCTAGTATCAAAGTGTGGCTGAAGCTGTGACAGCTGCTCTGACACAGTGCTTTGGAGGCCTGCTATTGGCTGCTTAAGAGCTTGAAGGTGACATTTTAAACAAATGAGAATGAGAATGAGAACAAATGTCTTTTTCCTTATTAATAATTTTTAACTGGAAGTAATTTGTAAATGCAGACAGAGCAGGGCAGTTGAGAGCCTGCTTTTACCCCACAGATGTTAGGCCTTAAATAGATTGCAGTTGGTCTATACAAAGTAACCCTATACTTACCCATATTTTATGGAGAAAAAACATTGTTGCTCTGTCCAGAGTACAAGTTTCTCAGGTTTGTTGCATTATTATCAAGTGTGGTCTGTCATATTTTCTTGTTGTTATTTTCTTATTTTCATCTGTGGTTTATGATCAAATTCCCTTTTGATTCCTTTGGTCATCGATTTTGTCAGTAAGTGCCAGTTAAATTCTCATTCTCCATTATAAACATTGTACACTCTTTTGAAAAATATGCTTTATTGCTTTCTTGCCACAAATTTGATAAGAAGATTGACTACACTCTTACATTTTTCAAACAATAAGCTTAGCTTGGCATAAATAAGGGGAAAACAGCTAGCCTGCCTCTGTTCAGACAAACAGAGCTGTGTCAAAGCTGTGTCCGTGCTGAGCTGAGAGAATCAGCTCCTGCTTCGTGTTTACTATAAAGACATGACAGCAATAACAACAATGTTCTCAAGTACCTCTTAACATGAGGGCAAACAAGCTTTTTGCCAAAAATGTTGGACTCCTTGAAGTCAAAACTGAAAAGAACAGAGAGGGTAAAGAAAAACTAAGATGTTCTCGGTCCATTGGTCATAAATTTTCACCTTTACTTACTGAATTCAAAAGAAACAGATTCTCATTGGTGGAGTGCAGTAGCTATTTTATGGTAGTGGATAAACAAACTCTTACAATCATCCCTCATGTTCAGCAAAAATTCGTAGTTGCACACAAGACACAAAGTGGCATTCCCCATGAAAACACACAGAATATTGATGACTTTCCACACAAGTCTGGTTCCCTTGACTGTGAAGAGTTCAGAGGTCACAGTTTCTTCACAGCATCGCCAATTCTAGCCACTGTGGATGAAAACACAGGCACAAGTCACAGTGTAGCCCATAGAACACTGTTTTATATTTTTGTGTCATCATAGCATCTCGGCTCTTACCTCGAACATCCCCAACTTTATCTTACCACTCCCATCAGGGTCCAAACACTTGAAAGTGTCTAAAGAAAAACAAAACATTATAAAACATTGCAACTTTCTGCATTGCTTTAGGATTAAAAAAAAAATAGCAAGAATGCATAGCATGACAAGAACTTACTGAAGAGTGACTCCAAGCGGATCAGGCAGCACACAAAGTTATCAAAATCAACGCTGAGGTCTGAGTCGCGGTAGCGGGCCACAACCACCTGATACAGAGTGTTGTTGAGAGAGAAACCTGCCAAAATAAAAAATGATGAATTAGACATAATAAATATCTGCGGACAACAGAGAAAAACACAAATTAACCAGTTTCCTCTGCCCTTGTCTGTCTTTAGCTATTTACAAAGCAAAGCAGACAAAGTTCAGAGGAGTAAAATTTGAAAAAAACAGATTTCTCACCAGCAGCCTCGACAGCCATCCGCATCTCAATGGTGCTCATGCAGCCACTCTGGTCTGCATCTCTGTCTTTGTACAGATCCTAATGGAGAGCCCAAAAAGTTCATATGTTCAACGTCCTACTAACCTATAACACATGGTATGTAGATGTCAAGACAAACAAGTAAAGTACACACCAGGAACATCTCAATCTTAGTCCACAAGATCCTAAATTCTACCAATCCCAGCTTGCCGCTCCCGTCTTTCTTTGCAGGTTTTGTCAAGGACACTTGTGGGGTGGGCTCCAGTGGAAACATCACACAGTGTCAATGAGAAAGTAAATGCTAACATAGAATTTTGTCTGACAATGAGGATTTTCATTTTCAATCTTTAAATTTCAATGTTCTTTCAGCGAGTTAATTTAAAAAAAAAAAGTAAACCAAAAATTTTTAAAAATGAAACCACTTTATTTTAATCTACATTACAGCAAGCAGTTGCTTACCTGCTAAACATAAGGTGTTGTAGTTTAATGTTTTAGTACAATAATTCCCTGCTTTATTTTTGTAAGTTGATTAGTTCCACTTATTCCTTATTAGCCTTTCCTCAATAGTGCATGTAAGTGTGTATTGTTATATTTTTAAATTTTCAGTTAAGCACATAACTCTATTCATTGTATCAATTCTACTTGAGGATTTTGGATCCTAGTTATTGGACTTTGGTTCCTTATTGGGTTTATGTTTCTTGTTTGCTCCCCTTGGATTTTTTTTTTCAACAGTATTTGTCAAGTTTTTTGCTCACACAAAAATGATTAAACTGCACCTGTTCCTGTGTCTGCACTTGGGTTTTACTTCTTGCGTTGGACCAAGTATAAAAATGACCCTTTGACTTTTTGGAGACATTACTTGTCTAAATATTTCTAAAGACACTCCAGGAAATCCCTATGCCAGATCAAGAAACAGCTTTATAGATGTCCTGCTGTTAAGACAAATTTTTGTGTTTTAAACTTGGAAGTTCTAAATGTATTCAATCAAACAATCTGTTTTCTTGTATTTAAGACTTCATATGAGGCTGAGCTAACAGTGCACTTGCCTTACTTTTGTCAATGAAATAAAGTGTATTTCTCAAAATATCACAGTATTCCTTAAAATGAAAATAAAAGTAGAAAACAGATGATAAACATTATTGGTCTTGTACATTTCTCCTGACATGACAAGAAAGGATACATCCAGCAGATTGATCATGTTGCGGCAAGTCATCAGACTGAAACCAGTGGTTTTAATGTCATTTCCTGAAAAAAAAGAAAGGAAACACAGGGGTAAATTGCCTTGGGTGTCAGGTGCAGATAAATGTGCATACTGAGCTTTCTGGAAGGAGGAGAAAAAATATCTCTTACTCCTGGTAACCACACGATTGAGGATTCTCTGGAGCTCGAATGCCGAAATCTCCACGTCCTAACAGACAGACACTTTGTATCAAAAGACCAGTGATTTGAAACAAGATAACAACAAAACTATAGCACTTACATGACCAGCAAGCTGCTCAAACAGACCCTTGAATCTGTCACAGACGTCATCTTCGTCAATATCAATCTAAAAATGACAAAGGTATCATTTTCTTCCTTTGTTAAGGTGTTAACATCAATATTAACCATTAAAAACATATATCACAGGGTATGATTTACCTGCTTAACATGGCAGTCCACTGGATCATCAATCTCTCTAAAAAAGCAGCAGAAAGTCATTGTTATATAACCGTTTTGAATGCTATGATTATGAGTATTATTTGTCATGATAAAATGGTACTTTTTTCTAAAAGTAACATACTGGAAATCAGCCTTTTTCTCAGAGAACACTCGCAGGTAAAAGTCTCCGTCCTTGTTTGGCTGGAATGTGGAGGGAACGATGAGGTATTCTCCTGGAGGAAGACAGAAGTGGGTGCTCACCTCTCGCAGATTAATGAAGGTCTCCGAACGTGCTGCTGCGCGGTTGTACAGGAAGAAGTTTTTCTTCAGGTGCACTTGCCTTTTGCCAGAGTACTGTAAAATTGACACAGACGCAGCATGATCACATGGGGGCGCTGTTTTAAACTTGCTCTATCCAACTTTTTCTGACTCGTGTAAATATCTGCCTGATAGTCTTCGAGACACATTTCAAACTGAAAAGAAATAATCCAACAAAATCTCTGCAATGACACTCTTCATTAAAAGTGGGTGCTTCCAGCAACAAGTCCATAAAGTGTCTCCGTCTTTGCATGCATACCTCCTCAGGCAGCTAAAAAGACAAAAACAGATCACATGTCAGAACAGGTGCAGATGTTGCAAATACACTCTCTACTTACACAAGTATCATCACATACACTGTCATCTTAAAGGCAACTCCTTACATCATAGATGGCGTAGCCGATGGTCTCCATGTCCTTTCCCATTTTTCTCATACGGCGTCTGTTCTTCTGCATCAGGCCCACAATGACAGTGCAGCCTTCCTCACCATCATCAGGGTCATCATCCACCTCTTCCAGCTTTATGACAAACTGAGGGTTCATCCAGAAGGAATCTATGAAGGGAAGCAAAGGTTTGCAGCAAGGATTTGATCAAAAGCACTTTGTGTTGCTTTATGACACTATTACAATGGTGCTGGATTAGAAACTGGAGGGGAGATTGAGAAACTGGTCACACCTGCATAGTTCCTGCAGCCACCAGCCGACACACCCCTTCTCCATGTTTCTTCAAACTCTGTCTCTGCCCATTTCTTGTACTCATCGCTAGAGAGTGCATCGGGTGTAAGGTTGCAGATCTCCAGGCGAGAATATTGCCGCAGGAAGTCGGAAAATGACATCCTACGGACAAAACAGTATAAAGGAAATGAGAAAGAAAGTAAAATCCATCATTTTATTTCCTTTAAATGTTCTTTTCCTCTGATTGGAATACAATGATGTAAGAGTATGTCAGCACTAAGAACTCAGACAAAGAAAAATAACAGTTTCAGAGGTTTACCAAAACTCCCCGTCCTCAGAGCGGTTGGTCAGCCTTGCTCGGTCGTCATCACTCACATATCTCCACTCAGAAGAACTAGGACAAAGAACCAGTACATTCTTATGTAATAATAGACTGATGAAGGGAAGACATGGAAGACTCAACCCTTACACACACTCCACCTACACCTCAGGAACCAGAGTGAGCTTTAAAACCAGAGTCTTTGGTGACAACTTTTTTCACGACAGGATTTACCAGCCATTCCACTGGGTGTGTGTGTCTCTGTGTGTTGTATACATAACAGCAACACACACAGGCTACACCTAAAAGTCCACAACAAAACAAAGGATGTAGATGTTTCAGTCAGAGTGGCTTTTATTAAATGTACAATGTACTTTGCTGCATTGGGTCACTATTCCATGCTTGAACGCTGCTACTAGCAGTATAATATGTTATAATAATAATAATAGCAAAATATGTTCTGAAATATGAGATACTAATATGTTCAAATATTCGAGGCTAAAATAAAGTAACAAGTATCATGTATCATGTTTACCATGTTCACCATCCTAATTTATAATGTTAGTGTGCTTAAATTTGCTAATTAGTACAAAAAAACCCCCCAAAAAACCCAGAGCAACTGAAGCTGGAGGGAGTGTCATTAGTTTTGCACATTTTTGGTCCAAAACTAAATTACTGGAAAAATTAAAGATTAAAAATTAAACGACGAGATTACTTAAATGATCCAGCAAGGAACATGAATGTTTAACAAGGTTATTTTCATATCCATGCCCCTAGAAAAGACCCACCCTGTAAATGTGGAGATATTTGATCAGATAAGTGAAAAGTTTGACCTGCTGATGATGCTGATGTAAGGTCAGGGAAGTGTCAACCTCATTTGGACAAGAATTTGAGTAACTACATTAAATTACCTGCCGATTTTGGCTAGAGCTGATGATATGGAGGTAATGTATGGATTAAAAAAATCTTAAAGCTGTCCAGATATGCACAGCACTCACCTGTCACTCCAGGCTCCATTCCATTCCACCTGACCCCATGGGTTTCTAATCCTGATCAGCTGCACCATGTTTCCTCTGTACTCCACCTAACACAGAATGTAAATTACTCCAAACAAGAAAAACACAAAAAGGAAACCCTAAACACAATAGAAGTATTAAAAGGGGCAGAACTATTTAATAAATCCTATCACAGTTACCTGAAAAATTGAATTTATTACAGAATAAAACATACATGGGTGCAGCTGCAGCTTCTCTTGTACATGCGCATTGAAATAAATGCAATACAGATACAGACCCAAAGCTCTACTCACCTGGTCTGCTCCTGTCACTGAGTAGGCATGGCCCTTCACCAGCTTGCGATATGTGACGGCTTCAGAGTCAGCTGAGTTGGTAATCTGTGAAGGAGAGGAAACGTTTATGAGGAACAAAGTACCAGATATCACAGTGAAACAAACATCAATACATTAGAGTCAAACAAGGAGCTCAAACAAACATCAATGGAGCATCCCAGAAGAGAGCCTCTGTCCAAGGCTTTTCTAATGATTTTGAAGAGGTGGGGATCTGGCTTGCTCAGTTCATGTCTCTCAGCAATGCCTCCAGTAAAGTCCTCAAAACCCTCAGTGGTGCTGCCTCCAGAAAGAGCCTCGTAGCATCCATTTATCCTAAAGGGAAAATGAGTTAATAAAAGGCTAGGCTGGAAAAAAAAGACACTGTAACAAACAGACGGTATCCAGATGTTTTTTTCCTTCCATACTTGGCGTAGGCCTTCTCCAGCAGTGCGCTCCAAAACTCGGAACCCTCGGCTGAGTGGACAAAAAGGAGCTCTCCGTCTCTGGTAGGCAAGCGGTCATCAACCACCACGTCCACCCATTCACCAAACTGCCAGAACTGAGAACCAAGGAGAAGACACAATGAGTAAAATCAAAAGCAGTATGTGCCACTTTAATGATGAAGCTGTACCTGTGCTGTACCTCAAAGTGAAAGATGCCAGCGTAGTTTTCCTCAAAGCTTTGGTCATGTGGGACAACACGAGCCAGGATCTCTTTGTTTAGAGTCAAGGAGGCAATGGCTGCAAGGAGCCAACAGTCACCTGAACACAAAGGTAAAAAGAGTTAGGGAAACACCTGTGTAAATTAACACCCAGAAGATTTACGGTTGGTCCAAACTGCCGTTACAACACATTTCGAAAACATGCTAGGTATGCAGTTAGCTTGTGCACACACCTCTGTTGTGCAAAATCAGGACTATTATCGTGTCTCTCATTGTTTCACCCACACAAGCGAGCAATTTGCTAGACTGGGCGTAGACAGAGAGGAGTTTTCTCAAACTGACAGGGACAGCTGGTATCAGTACAAAGACATTAACAAGGAGTTATCAAGTGCAGGATTTTATTTCAGTAGTATAAGGTCAACAAAGACTAGCAAAAGACAAACACCTGGGATGAGACTGAGCAAAATGGTGTTAAACACAGACTTGCAGAGTCAGAAAAGTCAACACTTGAAGAACGATTGTATTCACATCAGCTGCATTTTTAAAAATTGTTGAGAAGTGAAGTTCTTTTTGAAAATCTGTAAATATCGAAATGTGCCATCAAAATGCATTTGAACGCGATTAGATAGGAAATTGTTAGAAATTAAAATAAATAAATAAACAAATAATTGTTAGAAATTAAAATAAAATGCTCGGTTTTAAAAGGCTGCAAAAAGCAAACATTGTGAAAGACTGTACATGTTTTGTTTGTGTGTGCCCTCGTGTTTATTTTTGTGTGTGTATCTTACCAAGTGCTCCTTGACAAATGTCAGTCCTGCTGGCATTCTCGACTATAAATTGTGGATTGGAACACAATTCCTGAAAAACAAGAGCAAAAAAATTTGTCAAACTAACATGTTTCCTTACAGCAACACTCTTTTATTGTGTCCACCCTCATTTGATATTAAAATGACTGTTGTAAGGTACAAAATGAAGCTCTCTGGGTCGTGACCACACTTAAAACAAAGTCCACTTTACATGCAAATTCGATGCAGGCTCAGTGAATAACACCCTTCTTTCTCTGTCATACTTTAAACATTACAAAAACAGTATTACTTTGCAGTTTTGTATCTTCTAAAGCCAAATATTGACTGTTCCATTCTTTTTTTTTTCAACAAGAAACAGCATAAAGGTTGAGAGGCTTAAGGCTGAACATCTATGACCTGTTATGTATATATGCAGGTGCAAACCTCCATCACCAAACAGCTACAAGTATATATTTCTCACAAAGCTTGAAGCCTGTTGAGCGACATCTCATCCAGAAAAAAGAGAACTCCAGTTTTTTTCAGGTGGTTTGGATTTTTTTGGGCCAGCATATCCCAGGGATTGTGTTCTTTCAGCATGTAAAATAATGTCAATAATGTAAAATAAATCTATGTAATAAAAACATACACACCGTTGGTCTTTTCCATTCAACGCCCCTAACTTTGTAAGAGTTTGGTCCAAGTTCATCGTAGCCTAAGGACTTAGGCAGAGGTTCGAAGCAGTGATCCTCAAACAGTTGTCCTCTGTCCAGGCAGCTTGCCTTCAGTGATTCATAGTCCTGGTTGAGGTATTTCACTGCGTGAGCATTATCTCCAATGCCCTGTGCTTTCTCTCGGTGGTGTTGAATTGTTCTCGCGATGCCGGACATTTTAAAATACAGCAAGACTTTTTGTTTGTCACTTACAGTCTCCTGGTGTGTGTGTGTGGTTAGAAAAGCTCTGTGTCGAATGTGCAGCTGAACTGTCTCCACACCCTTTATTATTCATACCAGTCAGCAAGCTTGCTCTGCCTCACCTGTTACAGCCAGCCTTCTCCACAGCTGGCTTTGACTAATGGCTTAAGATCAGCCCAGATGTTGGCAACATTGTTGGATGGTGCTGGTCCAAAACAAGTTTTGATCAGTAGAGCAAAATCTTGATTTATTTCTACCTTACTGACCCTTTTAAACAGCACAGTCAATGTAATTCCATTAATGATTTCTCACACACAATCATGAACAGTTGAAAATACAAAGGCAAAGCTAATTTGTTTCATCTGTATAAGATTCAATGAACATTAATAGACCATAGTTGCTTTATTTTCTTTATTTTCTATCATTTGCTACCACAGCTAAAAGAGCAAAGTAATTGTACAAATGTGACCCTACTGCAGCAAAAATATGAGTCATACAAAATATCTCCAAACATTTGAAAAAAATCTAATTTTTCATTTGTATCTTCATGCCCCGACAGACAAAGATCCAGATGATTGGCAGTCAGGACAGACCATTTTGTCCCCACAGTTAGTTGATCGCCAGACACAGCCACTGTGAGAAAAGATGAATTTAGACAACAAGGCGTCTAAACTATGTGTGCAGACAAACCAGCAGGTGTTGTAACTCTCTTACACACCTGTTGCATATCCAGCTCAATCCTCCCTGAGTCAACTCTTTCAAGAGTCTTGAACATTTCTGGTTGAGAGGTGATAAAAAAAAAGCTGTTATGTTAACACGCCGCAGCTGTCAGATTGTACAGATAAATATGAATCATTCTGAAGGGACACTGTTGTGTCTGCTGACACTTACTGAAGAGCATTTCCAGTTTAATGAGACAGCTTACAAAACTGTCGAAGTCTATGGCATACTGAGCGTCAGCGTAGCGACTGACAATGGCCTGCAGCACAGCACTGTTGATGTTAAAACCTGGGGGGAGAAAGAACAGCCCTCACTTCTCATCACTTCCTGTCAGCTTTAACAGCAAGTTTCACAGGTTGCCCCTGCTCCTGGGTTTTTAAATGGGGCCTGTTTTTAGAAAGGGACAATGGAAGAGTTAGGTGACACAGCCTCGCCCATGCTGTGTTTTGTTTGCGTGGAAATGTACACCTGAAACAAACTTCTTTGCAAGGAGGGAGTCCTCTAACTGGCTCATCCAGTCTGCCACTAACTGCCTTCACATGCCACATAGACAGACAAAACCAAATGTGGTTATTTGTCGGATATGAGTCAGGAAAACAAACTATTTATCTCCTCCAATCCATCCATGTGGATGTGTCCCAGGGCAAGACACGGAACCCAAAACTGCTTCAGATGGTTTTTCCATTGGTGTGTGAATGTATGTGTGTGACAGGCAGGATGGCACTTTGTAGAGACGCTTCCTGCCATTAGACTGTGTCTGTGTGTGAATGGGTTATTCCTGACTTCTGTTGCACAGCACTTTGTGTGGTCAAAAGACAAGAGAGTTGCTTCAAAAGTTCAGTTCAATTTCCATTTATCACAAAACTCATATCATAGACATGCTTATTTCTGATGCATGTCTCTTATTAAACATGCGTCAACTGTAGCAGCACAATATGCTTGATTAAGTCTGCAGGAAACAAATCAAAATAGTTCATTTCGATTCTGGTTAGAAAAACAACCATAAACCCGGATTTTCATTATTTTGTTAAAGTCAACAAATTTTAACAAAGAGCAAAGGCAGCAATGCATATTAAAAGATGCAAGGTAAGAAAAAAAAGGCAAGAAGTTGCCTTTCAGAATATATTAATAACCAGATTGTCATTATTTATGAACTTGTGTTCCCACAGAATTTAAGTGCACATTTGGTAACAATCACGTGATGATGTTTGTTACCTGCTTCAGTGGCGGCGCCTCTCATCTCGTGGGAGCTCATCGTGCCAGAGTTGTCAGAGTCATGATTCTTGAAGATCTCCTTTATGACAGGCACCCATGTGTGTTGTTGACAAATACAGTCAGGTTTTCCAACATAGCCATGACTCATTTCAAACCACAATACTCACCAGGTATTTCTGGATTTTGTTCCAAAGTAAATGAAATTCGATCAGTCCCAACTTCGCGCTTTCATCTTTCTAGAGACTGTTAAGGTTTATAAAAAGCTCATCCTGGAAAGCCTTTAATTATTCATCTTACTCAGTGTTCACTCATCTTGATCTCACTGTCAGAACGCACCCAAACTGTAAAATGGAGTTTAAAACATTGACATGAAGGGGAAGGTTAAAGAGGATACATCCAGCAGGCTGATAATGAGGCGACCTGTCTCAAGGCTGAAGCCATTTGTTTTGATATCAGACCCTGCAAGAAAATATCAAAACACAACTAGCTTATACACTTAATTAAAAAAAAAAGAAAAAAAGAAGTGACATGCACATGTATGTAAGAGTTTGATGTACTCACGGTGAGAGACAACATTGTTCAAAATCCTAACCAGTTCAAAGACTGAAACCTCTGTGTCCTGTTGGAAAAAGGTGCATATTTTAATGTGAGTGTTAATTTGTAATTTGCAACTTGTGATGGTTTAAAGCTGTTTATGCTCTACCCACACTGCCAGCGATCTGCTCAAAGATCCGCTTAAAAGCAGGATCCACATCACTCTCAGATATCTCCTCCTGAGAGGCAAAGACACAGAAAAGTTTAGGTCACTATTAAAAGCACTGGATCTCATTTTGAGGCATTTGAAGTATCGGTGGCTGTAACAGTTAATATACAAATGTAAAATATTTCTTTCAATATCAGTTTGGGGAAAATAAGATCTGAAAAAATGTGACTGTTTTACACTAATGCAAGAGCAGCTTATCATTATGTAGATTTTCTTACTTCTTCTTCTAATTGAGCATCAATGTCCTCCTCCAGTGGACTGAAAAAAAACCCCCAGAAATGCACAACTTGAGCACACTCTGCTGGATTACAGAGAAATGAAAGCCACAATACCTTCAGCCTCATATTATTCTGTAGCCTCTGAGCTTTGACTAGATGGCTGATCAAGCTAGAGCTCTGATGTCTCTGTTACGCTGAAGACATCAGTCTGTATATTAGATGAACACTGGTACCTGGTTGCGGCCTGTTTCTCTGAGAACACCCTCAGAATGAAGCTGCCATTCTTGTGAGGCTCGAAGGTCGAGGGAATTATGGCATATTCTCCAGGAGGAAGTTTGAAACGGTTGCACACTTCCCGTGTGTTGATGAAGGTGTTGCACCTGGCAACAGCTCTCTGCCGCAGCAGGACATCTGGACCAAGGTGAACGTTGCTGCGGCCTTTGTGCTGAAGATTAACAGGAGATCACCAGAATAACAAAAACAGCTTAGACGTTCACAATGCAAACAATACTTAGGATACTGTTTATGTCTATTTTGTATTTAAGAATGTCAGTGTTTTGGTGAGTGCTCATTGACGGCATGCAAAATTACAGACCTGCTCTGGGACCTGCGAAAGAGAAACAAACAATGTATTAATAACAGAAAATCAGTCAGTTATTTTTAAAAAGTCAAGTACAGATACTGATTCCATCTAATATATGTTTCATAGACACCTCATAAATAGCAAAGCCAACGGTCTCAAGGTTGCGGTCAAGCCTCTTTTGCCGTCGTCCATCCTTCTGCATCAGCCCCACCAGGATAGTACAGCCATCTTCCCCATCCAGGGGATCATCATCCACATCCTCCAGATGCACCACAAACTGAGGGTTGGATGAGAACGTGGCTGGAACATAGAGAATCCAATCATTTCGATGAAATTGTCTAACCTAACCTCTTGCTTAGACAGACATTGATTCCTCTGTTTACCTGTGTAATTGCGACAACCACCAGCGGTGGCACCGACCCTCCACATCCCTTCAAACTGGTAGTGGTTCCAGTGGCCAACCTCATCACTCATGAGCGTGTCAGGGGTCAAGTTGCATATCTCAAGTCTGGAGAACTGTCTCAGGAAATCTGTAAAAGACATCCTGAGCAGAGGAACACATTTCTCAGCAATGAACAGTGTGTCACTTCCTGTGGATTAACTTTCTGTTACTGTTGCTACTTAATATCATCTCTTGAGGTACAAAGTGGAATTGCAAGATAGGACAGGCCAGGGGCAGCTGCCGAACATGCCAACTACAACAGATTTCTCTGCAACACAATACATCACTAACATTGTCAAAACTGTTTTTTATTTTTATTTTGATGACAAATTCTTTTGCTTAAACTAAAATTCTTACTGCTGTAAAAGTTTCTATGTTGATGTTAGAGTTTTGATTATCAGTCAATATAAAAATATTAACAAAATAGCACATACACTTATTGTTACAATACATTTATTGTAATATCAATTAAAAGTGCAGACTGCATTTACCAGAACTCTCCATCTTCAGCCACATGGTTCAACTTTGATTTCTCATCTCTACTAACACGGTCCCATTCGCTGGATCTGATCAGGATTGAAAAAAATCACATGCTTTTAGGAAAATTCTGAAAAAAAAAAAAAGGTTGGTGATTAACAGATCTAAAACAGAGTTATTTACCCATCACTCCAAGGTCCAGTCCATTCCACCTGACCCCATGGGTTCCTGATGCGCACCAGCTGAACCTGTTTGTCTAGAAAACCAACCTTGGACAAGTAGCAAAAGGATGTAATGTAAAAATCAGAAATTTAAAAAAAGAAAGAAAAATGAAAAAGAAGCAGTTTATTGTCAACAGTTCAGACAAATCATTTACCTCTTCGGCCCCGGTGATCGAATAGGCATGTCCTTTGACAAGTTTGCGTGCTGTCACTGCCTCTGTTTCATAGGCACTAGTGATCTAAAAGCACCAAGAACAAATGTTTCATCTGGTGACATTAACACTGTACTACTGATGATGTGCTTGTTTTCAGGTCTGCATGCATATCAGTATGAACATACAACTTACATCTATTGAGCAACCCAACAGTGAACCCAGGCTCAGGGCCTTTCTCATGATTTTAAAGAGGTTTGGTGGAGCCTTGTCTAAATCATACACTTCTGCAATTCCTCCAGTGAAATCCTCAAAACCCTCGATAGTGTTTCCTCCTGTCAGAGCCTCATAGCAGCCATGCACCCTGCCAGGCACAGAAGGGGTGTTAATTGATTAATCAATGCCAATTTTTCCAGCATTTTTAGTGTTGTGATGAACCAAAAGATACAAGATGAACAATTCATACTTTGCATAGGCCTTCTCCAGCAGTGCGCTCCAAAACTCTGAACCCTCGGCTGAGTGGACAAATAGCAGCTCTCCGTCTCTGGTAGGCAAGCGGTCATCAATCACCACGTCCACCCACTCGCCAAACTGCCAGAACTGAGAACCAAGGAGAAGACACAATGAGTAAAATCAAAGCAGTATGTGACACTTTAATGATGAAGCTGTACCTGTGCTGTACCTCAAAGTGAAAGATGCCAGCATGAAAAGAAAATTAATGCAAACTCAACATCAAACACTTCTTAAACTGCAAAGTTCTGTCATCTGTTCTGTCCCTTATGACTGACAAACAATAACATAATGTGTTCTGTGCTCTGCATGTCACCATGTAGTTGATGTACAGGTAACTGATTTATAGTTTCTCTCCAGACATACTTTAAAGAATACAAAATATTCTTCTGTGATAAATATTGAGCTTAACATGGTTTTCTTGCATGAGAAGTAACAATGGGTTCTAAAGGGGCTGGAGGAGAAAATACCCACCAAATCTCACCTCCACTGCTTGAGCCAAGTTGACTGGCAATTTGTTTATGTTGTTTGTTAGCGTGTTAGCAGTTGTGCTCATGTAAATTCTTACCCTTTGTACTGCACCAGGGGTAAATGTTTCTTTGCATGTGATTTGCTTTTGGATTTGTGATTAACCAACTTTAACTTCCTCTCAGTACATTTAAATCTCAGTTTTTAGAGGAAGCACACGCACATCTTCCTGTTGCCACGTTTCAACCTTGTTGCCATGAAATGCTAAAAATATTTTGAGTTGCAATTAGGTGGTTGTGAATGTCTGTATATAAGTCTACATGACCACACCTTTATCAAAAGGTTGTGCCTGAGGAACTGTTGAAATTTGTATGCAGAAGTATTTAATATTAAGTATTTAATACTTCTGTACACTGATGGTGAAGTATTGAGGTTTGTAATCAGTTTTGCAGGCAAACAAGTTT
>JAQNCA010000003.1:8718494-8740866 GCA_029783725.1 Acanthurus tractus
ATGGAAACAAATGCTTAAGCTACTTAATAACTATTAAATGAAAAAAATGAGTATGAGCTGACAGCATACAGTCATTTCTTTAAGGGAAAACTGCTTTTCAACCTCCTTGAAAAACAGAAAATAACACTCAATTTAAGAAAGTGTGCAACCTTATCCCTGCTAAAAACACAATGCAAGTGTGTGAAAAGAAAAACAATGCAATAAAAAACAAACAATGACATCAATAATGAAAACTCACAAATAAAAAACCTGCATTGTCTCCATTTTCTAAAATATAACATGAGACATTTTACTTTTGATGGATTTATGCTCAGGAATGACAGGCTGTACCTAACATTTTTTTAAGGAGGGTGAATTAAACATATATATCGAATACTGACTAATCTTAATCAGTAACTGTACAAGCAAAATGCTTAAATGCATCTTTTCTGGGCTGGTAAACTTAACGTTTAGAGCGATCACCCTCACCACATATCTGAACAGCAGTTGTAACTGTCACAATACAATTTGACAGAAAAAAAAACTTACCTAAAAGTCTTCTGCTGAATTTTAGATGATGTCTCTACGAAGAGCCCAGTAAGGGCTCTTGAAAGCTGAGGGAGAGCCATGACTACAGCAAATAATGTGTCCCCTAGAACAGGAAATAAGAAACATTAAAGGTTTAGCAGCTCATAAGCTAAATGGTTTTCTCATGATACCGCTAGCGTATGCTAACAATCACATGGTGGTTGGAGTCGTCCTTACGACTGAGTAAACGATTTTTGATTTGTACTTTCTGCTACAACTTACACCAACGTACACAAACACTTTGAGACAACAAAGATTTGACCTGAAAAATCCAAAGTAAGGACTAGAAAACTATCTTGCTAGCTTTACCCTTCTATCACGCTCCATGCCAATGTCAAGCGTATATATAACGTCAGCAACACGCGACCAACCACCTTAGCCGAGTTTCTTGATAACGCTGCGTTAACCTCACTTAAAAACACATTTTTTCGCTGTAAATGAAAAAAAAATATCAGTTTGACTTCATATTTGGCGTTAAACGTCAATGTTTGCGCTTGTACAAACTAGAGCACCAAAAGAAACTGCAAAAACAGATACTAGCTATCCCAATTTAGCTTGTTTGTCGTTCTTCTATGTCATAGACACGCGCCGGTAAAGACATAGAAATAGAGGAGTATAGAAAGAGCACAACGAAGACGCTGCGAGGATTAAGCGATCAAGGCGTATAAGGATGTGTCGTCTCTCTATGAGAACGTTTTCTATCTACGTCACGCTCTAAACCTGACTGGCTTTGCCTCCCGTTGGACTGGTTAGGTTAGCGATAGTTGTTCAACTGGCCGAGAGACACAACGGCATCAGCTTGGACATGTTTGTCATTGCTAACAACTAGCGTTAGACAGTTTGAGCTACAAGTACTATTTTGGTTAGCTTTAGTGTTGTGATCGGGAAGGTGCAACGAAATATAGGTTTTAGCAGAAATTAGCCTACAGTTGTCAGATTGTCCCCACCTGTTATTTGCTAATTCAAGGGGCTAAGTTAGCTAACGCCAACGTTACGTTTGTTAGCTCGAATAAGCTAATTGTGTTAGTTTTTGCCTCTGCTACAAATCTTAGCCGGGTAAGTTGTTTTTCTTAATAATAAACTCTGTATTCACTGATATTCCTCAAAAAGCTTTTTGGTTGTTCTCTGTAGTTGTCAGCTAACCGTTAGCCACTCCGCTACCAAAGTAAAATGTTGCTGTCAGAAAACAAACAGGTAACGTTAATCACACTCCGTTATCATTATCAGCGTAACGTTAAGCTAACGTAACGTCAACTGATCAAAAGTTTACGAGCTAAAGCAACAGTATGGTTACTAGTAATGAGAGCTAGTGACCACGATTGGTATAAGGTAGCGTTATGAACAAAATAAAGCTATTTAAAGTTATTATACTTGAATTGTTTTTAATGAAAACATTCTGTGACATTCACTGTAAAAGTATTCTATACTTTGCCACACTTAAACCAGAGGCTCGAGATTAAGTTCTCCGGCTTCTCATGACATTGCGCTCGGATGTTTCGTTTTGTTGTTGAGTCACCGATCACGTTTCGCTATCCGTGATGAACAACAACAACAACAACAAGATGTCAGAATATTTGTCAAAAATCTCGGAAACTGTTCATGACCTTCATAAAGCTTTTGAAGCCAGCGCTTGGGAAATTGTTTGTGCTTGGATAGGACGAACCCAGAACAGATGTTGGTCAATGAAGCTATGGTTTTAATGTCTGCTCTTTTAGCTGTAGGATTTAGTAGTTTGAAAGTCATCTTGGATACACATCGGATGATCAGTAATTCCAAACAAATCTCGACCATCTCATTCCGTAATAGCTGAATAAAGCTGCTATTTAGTTAGAGAATCTCTTGACAGTAACAGGTCAAATAAAATGTGAATGATTTACTGGCATAAACTTCAACGAGGACTGATTACTAATCATAGCTTTTCTGTGACAGTTAATGCTGTAAGTGTTTCCTTGAGCATATCCAATAAAGGGATAAACATGAGCTTGTTGCCAACAGTCTTAAGATTTTGTAAACAAGCTCATACTGTTGTGCAGTGATATTATGAATATTGATGAAACACCTTAATTAAAAGGTTTTTACCTTTACTTTACAAGGAGGAGAGGAATCAGATTGAATTCATGCATTCAGATGGATCGAACTCATTGATTTCATTCAAAAAGAAGGGCCTTGCTTGCCTGACTCCTTGGTGTAGGTAGTGATTTTCTAACATGAAAAATGTTTTTTTTCTTTTAATGGGAATGATAATGTTGTGGCATCTGTCTCTCAGTACATCTAAAAATGTGAAAAACAGGAATAAATGCTCATCACAAGATATTACACTACAGCTTATGCTCATAACACTGTGACCTTACAATTTTGTGGTATGATTAAAAAGCACTAAAAAGAATAGTTAAACCGCTGCAATTGTGACATTTGAGAGTTTTATTAGCTCAGGCTTCTTTCTCTCTCTTTAAAGTAGAAATTAAGCAGTAGGAAAACTTTGAAAAAGATGATGTAAATCATTGAATTAATTCACCTTAGAGTAAGACCTGTTGTAATGCTGTGATTTTGGATGAGATGATTTGTGCACTTGTTCCATTTAGTGTAATAGTCTCTCATCACATAGCATCACATTCATTGGCTATGTGTTACTAATGTGCATGCTCTCTACTGCATTGTTTGTTGGAACATATTTGACCAAAAAGCTGGAGCACACAGGAGCCTATGACAGTGGAGAAAAAGATTTTACTTGTCCAGTATGTCATTTTTCCTAAGTTCTCTTTTTCTATTGTATCTGGTCATCATGTCACATACCTGCTGTGAAATGATTATGAAACTGCGCAGTGACATCATCATCTGTGATAATCAAAGCTCAGGCACTGAACAGTGGTTAATAATTTCCTGAGATATACCAACAAGGCCACAAATCTGTGTGCAAATCTAATATAATAGCAATCGGAATGGTTAAAGAATTTATGACAACTTTGATTTTGTTGTAATGCAGAATGCATGAATCTTTAACTATAGCACAGGTTTCTGTATTCACAAGTTGAACAGGGCTCATAATGAATTAAGAACAGCATTTACATACAGTGGTAATTATTTAACATGCAAGTAGAATTTGATTACATTTGAACAAATGCAGCACAAAATGTCTAATTGTCATCCACTAAGCTCAGGTTTCATTGGCACATTCCTTGAAGGGTGTCCATTAACTCTTAGCTTCTTGTTTTGATTTTGCTGATAATTTTATCTCCAAACCTTTGAAAGGTGATAATGGAGACGATGTGTGCCGGCAAAAGAATTTACAATCTTTCTATCAAAGGCTTTATGAAGTGGCTGAGTTGATCCGACACTTAAATATAATGTAAATGTAAATATGTATGACATGTAAATATCTTTTGCTTTTGTTTTTCGCTTGCAGCACAAGTTAACAATTAAGTAGTATTTTTCTAGAGGTTGAAATTTTAAAGATTGCTCATAACTTTACTGTAGAGAACACACAATTTTCTACCAAAAGGGAGTAATTGTTTTTCACATTTTTTATTATCAGGATCATAGACGAGTGTGGTTTTATTTAGTTGTGGATAGCAAGATAGAGTATGTCACACTGGTGTTATCCAACAACTCCAAACCTAATTCTTAATAACCCACTGTTTCCAAGCATCGAATAAGCCTGTTCAAATATCTAATAAAGATTAAAGGAATGACTTGCATACTGATTGAAAACAGCACAGATTTAAAGGCACAAGGTTATGAATATGTGTACTGTTGCTGCTGATTGATGGAAAGAATTAGTGTTGTGCAGTCTCACAAGACAATTTTTCAGTGCATTATGTCTGAGATACACTTAGTGTTTTGCTCGCCTTATTACAAAAAAAAAGAAAAGAAAAGAGAAAAATGATAAAAGTCTATTATCCCCGTCAATCAGTCCGACCACATTGATTTGCCTGCTAAGGCTGTAGTGCAAACTGCAAAGTCACTCTAGATTGAATTTCAAATGGACAGGCATTGGATTACCACCGCCTTCATCTCCATTATGTTTATTTGTATTTTGAGAATGTTTGCCAGGCTAGTGGTAGCATAGCAACTAGCATCAGGTGGAAAGGTAGTACAGTATTTTTATGCTGCTGAGTCATGCTATAATCAAACGGATCTGCTAAATATGTCCGGACATTGAAATTATAATAAAATAATAAATGGTATCTGTCAAAGACTACTGTCTTCAGTGTTGGTTTTTGCACTTAAGTCAGTTATGTAGTAAAAATAGATAGCAGATAGAATTTTAAAAAGCACACCCATTATTCGATTTGGGCTTAGTCATAACACTGACAAATATTTAATTGATTTATCAGATGCCATTCTGTCTACATTTTTAAAAAATATATTTTTTGCTGTTACAAATAAAGGTAATTTGTCATATAAGCCAGTACTACAGTTTATTAATATGTTATTCGTGATTCTAATTTTGATATCCTTCCTCAGTTGTACTTGATTGGTTCAGGAGTCTTGGCCACATTATTGCATTTCACTTTTAATAGCACAGATTTGCTTGAGTCATGCATGCGCAAGTGCACATGCTGGGGCCAGTATCATATGTCTTTAAAATACCCAGACGAAAGGATATTATGCAATCCTGGCATGAATACCTCCTTTAAAACCTTATAATGCTCAACAATCAAGTCCAACAGTTTTGACTCAGCTCTACTGTGCCAAGTAATTATAAGCTTCAAAAAGATTGGAGGCTCTCATAGCAGCATTTTTGCATTGTGTTGTCAGGTGTTCATATCACAGTAAATATATTGACATAATGAGAATTTTCATTAATTATTTGCTGCTCTTTTCACCTTAAATGTGAATGAAAAACCATTAATCTCTACACGTTAATTACATTTAGAAAAGGTATTCACACTAGATTCTGCTGTATCTTTTGTAAATGAAATTAATGTGTAGGGAACATGTAATTAGATTAAAGGTTATTTTTGCACTCTTTCGAATATGTGGTAACAGAAAACAAATGGAAAAGTTTGTCTCTGCTAATTGCCCATTATGTAAGATTTTTTAGAACATAGGCAGTGTGTTTCAACAACAGACTCAATTTTCAGAAGCCAGCTGTTCTGACAGACTTCCGAAATTGTTTTGATGGTATAATAAGTCCTTAAGTCCTTTGCAAGATGTTGGTGTTGAATGTTAAACAGTCTGAACTGTGTCGGCGGGTCCAGGATGTGCAGCAGTGTTGTTGAAGGCACAGGGGGGTATGTTGTGTCCTCCTTGGGGTGAGGCCGGTCCATTTGAACCCCCTGGTCTCTATCGGCTGATTGTTCAGCTCTGGCTGCGTCCCTCTGCAGTGATGTCACAGCATTCCAGGGAGCGTATAAATGAGTTAGTGTTAGGGCAGATGAGCAGCGTCGTGAATGCTGCTGGTAATAGTGGGTCGAAGGGCACAAGTATAGCAGTGCAACTGTGCAAACACACTGGCCAGCGCTCATCAGAACACCTACATGTCTTCTACAAGCTGTTTGTTTAGTCTGAGTGAAATATGAAGCCTTTTTAAGTGTGATTGCTTGTACATAGTATAGGATTATTTAAGACAGAGCAGACATCACACTTGGATTAGCAGAAATTTCTTATGTTTTGGATCTCCAGGTCTACTATATTATAGGATGTTAGGTATTTCTTAAGCCTATGTCAACATATCATCAGATAACTAAGGGTATTGATTGGGTGGGTAGTGTTATTATTATGTATTATTAATAATATTATTATATAGTATTATTCAAACGATTGTTTGCCCTGCCTCTCATGCTTGTTATGGAGTTTAAATAGTCATTGAAATCCATTTCCTGGCAAAGAGCTTCCCAGCATGAGTCAATGAGTGTGAACCTTAGTATTAGGATGTCTGGTTTATCTCTCTTCGCTTTTTCTGTGTGCCAGGGCAAGAGGAATGACTGTCAAGACTTTCTGTTACTTTGGCTTCGTTTTCAAAACCTGTTTTAATCCTTTAGTTTGGGAGGAGGCTGATAAGTCATAAAGACTTTTGCCTTACCAACCTTTGGTCGAGCTGTTAGGTTAACTGCTTTTTTGTCTTTAAAATGTGTCAGAGACCAGAAAAGTCAAAAATAGAAGAATAAAAAGTCATGCAATGTGATGATTATCCCAACAGGCCACATCTTGGGAGCCTAACAAGTCAGAGTTAGACATTCTACTCCTGAAGCCGCATTAAAAATTCAGTGACCCATTGTTTTTTCCACTGACCCAAGCATAGACTGTGGGATTAAAGTTCTATTCTCATCAAACTCCAACACATGATTGTATACAGGAGTGTAATCAAGCGAAGACAAGCTTAGGGTATGTTACCTGTCTAAAACAAAAACAAGTTAATGCCCAGATATTTTTTCAAGTGTTTTGGAGGTTTAACTAAAATGAGACTAAATATTGGGCTTCAGTTTCACAGTTATTATTAAACATGTCTGTAATAAAATACCAGTGTTGCTCACTGTCTGCTCCATGGGCAAACGGAATTGCTGATACATAGTGAACACCAAAGTGAATTTCAAAAGTGGTTGAGCAATGTGTTATTTGCTCATACAAAATTGGTCACAAACAGGGAACAGAAAGTGTATAATGACTGAAAGCATTATTTCAGTTGTCATGTGTGTGGTCAAAAGCAACAGCATGTGACCAATTACAACAGAGAAATCTCTGCCTCAGTTAAATGGGACATAAAATTTAAATTGCACTGCTACCATTACCCCAGACTCTCACATGATAGGCGTTTTCAGACTATTTCCATCTTTGTTCTGTTTTTCTGTTAAGCTCTGGAGGAGAGTGCCCTTGATAGACACGGACAGTGTGACCAGTTACGCTAGAATGCTACAGTAGTAGTCAGCATACATAGTGTTAACACTTTGTCTTGTCTTTACAGGTTATCAACATGATGCAGTGAGTGATGTACAGAGTGTTGATATTAATGATGGCCATGGTGGGGGCGCAAGGATGCTCCAATTTGGAGAGCTGCCCAACCCCGACGCCATCGCCCAATCTCACCTCCAAGGACTACTGTTACTCAGCTCGTATTCGCAGTACAGTGCTCCAGGGTTTGCCTTTTGGTGGTGTGCCTACTGTCCTTGCGCTTGACTTCATGTGCTTCTTGGTGAGTCTTAATGTCAGTCAGATTGAGTCTCCATGTATTACTGCTGATGAGGACCATTTGCACCTTTCAAACAATATATCCTAATCATGATGAAGTCTGAGCCCTTTAGTTTTTGTGTTTTGATCACAACCCTCAGATTACAGGTGAAATATTTCTAGGAATGTGTTTCTTCATGATAAACACCTTCAAGCAATTATGTAACCTTTGTTCAGTCTGTGTCTGAAATGTAAATAAAGGGACTAGAGGTATTGAAAGCCTTTGTTTGTTTTGTACTTCTAGGGGCTGCTGTTTGTGTTCTCCATCTTAAGAAAAGTGGCATGGGACTACGGGCGCCTGGCTCTGGTGACTGATGCTGACAGGTAACTAACACACACTGGTCAGAACTGGAAAGTCCAGTATCAAGGCTTTCTGATTTGTTAAGAGTAAATGCAGTAGCTTTATGACCAAAATGCACTGATAGATCAGCTATGACAAAAGTTTGATATGTTCACATCACAGTCTTTTTTTTGGTATACATGTATACTTAACATCGTTCTTTTAACTTCATGTAACAGGTACTAAATACACAGTGGTGGTCAATAATTAACAGATGGTGCTTGTTGGTCGTTGTCCAATGTCAACTGCTGGCCTGAATAACTCGACAAAAACATTTTAAAATCTACTCATCAAATTACAAATAGATTTTTCCCAGAAATGTCATTCAGCGTTGATCATTTGTGTTAACTTTAACTTTACTTCCGCTTTCACATAGTGGTTTGCAATCAGACGTGAAGTGCAAAAGAATTCATGTTGCAGTTCAACTTTTACAGTCACTTTGTTCAAGAACTTGACAAATGATTTTATTGAGATGTCAGGCTAGTTACACATAGTCAAATAGGAACTAAAAATGTAACATTTTCAATGTAATATTTTAAAACAGCATTTTTAAATGCTAATGAACATTAGAGACAAAATCTATGCCCATTGGTGCCTATGACTGCCTTGTTGGCAAAGATTTTAATTTGTGTCCCAGATGGTCCTAGAAAGTGCTAGCCATTGTGACTGGTGACCCTTAATGTTTTTCTTATTGCAAAGTCAAACTTAATTGATGTTTTCCCCTTGGTATCTGTTAATTCAGGGTGCCAGTTGACAGTGAAAAAGTTATTGTTCTTTTGTTCGAGTGGAGTTTGTTTTTCTGACATTGCAAGGATGGTACTCTAGACAGGAAGTCAGAGTCAGCAGTTTCTCTCTCAGTGGCAATAATGGCATTATCAGGCTTTGTTACTTGTTACATTGTTTGTTCTCTCTAAAGTAGAGAGGCCAGACTACTGTTGAAATAAGCCTGAAATAGAGCAAGAAGAAACAAATGATTAGTAACTGTTATCAATATAAATACCCCTTTAGATCCATTGCTCTCCAACTTGAAAATCACTGTTTGCTTTTAAGTATGACACACTGTAGTTTCCCATTATTAGGTGTTGATATGCTGCCAAATACACTGGTATAGTTTGAGACTGATGTCTGCGCACTGACTGAATGATAGTTGTGGAAGTAGCCAAAGACGCACTTGTCAGCAAGTTCTGATTCTACTGCCCCTTTTCAAACTGCCTCACAAGGAGGACGGTCAATTCATACCAGCAGACCTCTTTGAGTGTGAACCCTGGAAAGAACATGACACTGTGCTCCATCACCTACATCCCCCTGCTGTGTTTGTGTGATGTTGCAGCTTCACTGTTTTTGCAGCTGCATGTGAGCAGAGAACGGGGTTGTAGCATGGTGGGAGGATGGGAGGGGGGCGGCAGCATGGGACACAGACAGGAAATGTAGTTTGTTTTCTCTGACACCGTGCTGATTTGAGATCAGCATCTGCCTTTTGAATTCTTGTAACATCTGAGAAGTGAATGTAAACTTGCTGAAGAAGGGTTGTTTAAATGTTCCAAATTGGATACAAATGGTGTCTGTTGTTGTTCCAGATACATAGTCATGACTCTTATCGAAACCGAATGAAAGGATTTTTACAACAAGGCCATAAATGCATTTATGTGGCTGGATAGTGCTCTGTATACCAGAATGAACAGAAACCTTCATTGATATGCCTGTGGTGTTATATGCTTCCCTGGAGTTTCCCTAAACCAGCACCCTCACTGGCCAACAGGGCCATTTCCTCCAGACTAAGCTGAATGGCTTTGTTTTGCTTCTCTTTTCACCAGAAGAATGGACCAACGGTACAGTCGCCTGGATGATCGGGAATAGTATGTTATCACTCCATCCATCCATCTGTAGACTCACTGCCTTTTTCTTCTTTCCTTTCCCTTCTCTGTAGTAAACCTAACTCATAACTTTGGTTCACTCTGCCCAGGCCGCTGTGGGTTTCAGCCTGTTTTTCACTCTTGATGGTTTAGCTTTTATTTCCCTCCTCCAGGCGTTTCCCATTGCCAGGCTTCTAATCAAGTCTCCCTTTCACTGTCACTCTTGTATTTCTGCTGTTGGGTGTCCCTGTCCTCTCTCACTGTCTAATCAGATCTCTTTCTGCTAATCTGTGTATTGACCTCTTTATGAAGCACGTACGTCTCCTATGTGAGGGCACTGCATGAGCTACACAGACAGGATGCTTACAGGGAGAGGTAATGCTTTCCTGAGTTGCTGTTGTTCATAGACAGGCCCTAACATGGTGCACCTCCAGTACATCCTGTCGTCTAGAGTGGAGATGAGCCATTCCGACTTCTCACAGGAATGTGCAAGAGAATGACTGACGGTGTATTAAAGCCGCAGGCTCTCTCCACATTCAGTTAGTGATCTCTTAGAGCCCTGGCTGACGCCATCCTGTAGAAGTGAACACTGAATTAATGTTGGAAATCTGGCAGAGCTCGGGTCCTCTTCATATTTTCCAGTTATGTATAAACTGACCGGGGATGACCTCACTGAAGAGAGAAATCAAATTGTGTACAGGATACAATAAGGTTTTGATGCTGTTTTATGTCCTTGGGGACCTGTGGCTCTGCTGGACACAACTCAATAAATCTGATGATGGGTTGGGTTTCTGTTGTTCCCTCTGTGAATGACCTAGAGTTTTCCCTTCTAACTTTTTATCACAACCTTTCCTCTCACAGTGATGGTGTACTCAACCTGTGTGTAAAGTAGGCTCTGTACTCATAATGCTACATGAAATGTGGCTGCAGAGATTTTTCCTGTGGCTGATTGGTTAACCAGCTCAAGTCCTGTGCTCAGCCTGCACAGGATGAATAAAGGTGAATCTCTGCAGTCCATTTCAAGGCATGTGTTTGTGTGTGATTTGTGCTGTCAACTGTCCTGACATTCAAAGAACTAACATCACTACAAAGTAACATGATGTCACGAGATAGTCGTGTAGCTTTATGCAAATACTATATGTTGTTTTTCTGGCTACAGTGTTGCCTCTGCCATGACATCAGACACACCAGAGCGCTATGAGCGCCTCACCTCTGTTTCCAGCTCTGTGGACATTGATCAAAGAGACACAGTAAGTGTGCCACTGTTATCACAGGATGACATCAAGTTTCCTCAGTGCCTATCTTGAATAGAATCTATGTTGTATGTGGAAACTAGCATCGCACCTTCAGTTCTCTGCTCTCTCTTTTTTAGGGTTTCTGCTCCTGGTTAACTGCCATTTTCCGCATCAAGTGGGTCAACCTCTTCACATTACATTGAAAATTAAAAATGTGTGGAATTCTGATTAAATTGGGTAGGGTTTTTTTTTTTTGTTTGAACCTGATGTTTTCTCTCTAGGGATGAAGAGATCAGAGAGAAATGTGGAGAGGATGCAGTGCACTACCTGTCTTTTCAGCGGCACATCATTGGCCTGCTGGTCGTGGTGGGCGTGCTGTCTGTGGGCATCATCTTGCCCGTTAACTTCTCTGGGAACCTACTTGGTGAGTTCATGGAAACAAGATGATGCTGCATTGTCATTACCATGTTTGTTTTTCAGGGCTGTCTTTTTCTTTTTGATTCTTCTTGTTTTTTCTCGTTCTTTTTTACCTGTCTTTGTGCTTCTTTTCTCTAAAATTGCCTTTACATGATCAAAATTATACAAAGGTTTGCAACCCTCTCAAGCATGCAATTGTTATTTGAATATTCACTACAACTGCATTTAAATCTATAACCTTTTGATGTGAAATTATGCTTAAATTATCTTAAATCTTGAATGAAGACACAACAAATTGCACACTTTCACAAGTCATGCACAGAACTGCATGACCTCCAGCAACATGCTTTTATTTTGTAAGATAAATAACACTAAGTAAATATGCTGAAGGATTTTTTTTTCTTCCTTAAAATATTGAAAAATTGAACACTACGCTAGCAGCCATTTGAGCTATGGATAAACTTGATTTCTGATGATTGACAAGCCATTGTGTTGCTGCTTTTATTTTTCTACAGAAAACAATGCCTACAGTTTTGGGAGAACCACTATAGCAAATTTGGATACAGAGTGAGTACTTTACTCAATGTCACTTCATTGAACGTATTTTCTCTGCAATAACTTGAACCCATATGTTGACTCTTCATTTTCTAATGCTGTCACATCCATTTTGTCCTGTATTTACCCAGTAATACACTACTGTGGCTGCACACCACCTTTGCATTTTTCTACCTGTTACTGACCGTGTACAGCATGAGACGACACACCTCTAAGATGCACTACAAGGAGGATGACCTGGTGGGTGGCATATTTTCAGAAAATAGCTGTTTTATGCACTTACTGTACATAAGAGTCTAATTTTTTTAAAATGATTAATTCTCCATCTTCATTTTCATGCAGGTGAAACGCACTTTATTTGTCAATGGAATCTCTAAATACGCAGAGGAGTCTGAGATAAGACAACACTTTGAGTAAGTGCTCTTCAGAATCATTGTATCCCTACAATATCCAATAATGCTTCAACCTATCTGGTTATAAAAATGGTGCGCTGCTGTATTGATGTGGCAGTCGGCTGTGCAGTAACTGTATTAACGTTTATGAGAGCCATGCCTTTTCCTATTAAAACTCTGTCTTGTCCTGGCCCATATGGCTGGAGTCAGACAATGACTGGACTATATGTGTAATTGTCCATAATAGAAGCCAGATGAGCAGGATCATGCAGGTCATGTGTCAGGATGGCCAAGACTGAGGAGGCGGTGTATGGCTCAACTCCTATGCAGTCAAATAGTAAATGACAAAAAAGTCTTTACACTGGAGTAAAAAACAAAGAAACTGCCCGTGTAAAAATAGTGAAAGCCTTTTACTGTTTGTGGCTTTTGCCTTCTTACCTATGTGAACGTTATTTTAATTGGTCAGAGCTTTTTCAACTACTGTAAATACAACATGCTGTTATTGTAAAGAATGTGTAAATACTTCAAGATGTGTGTACCTCTGTTTTTTAACTTACTCTGCCTTGACTGTCTCTCTCTCTGCCCTTCTTCCACAGGCAGGCGTATGAAAACTGCGCTGTACTGGAAGCTCGTATCTGTTACAATGTGGCCAGACTGATGTATCTCAACTCTGAGAGGTAACAGTGTTTGACCACGTCACTGGTGTGTGTATGTGTGTGTTTGCACTTGCTGTACATTTTTGGTGTCCTTGTAAAGTGTCTCATTGGCTCCAAGACCTGAGCTTCAGGGCTGATAAATGGTCGGTTACTTGATACTTTTGGTACTTTTGACGCTTGACAGAAGTGAAAGTGATGACATTTTCAATTCAGTTAAAGGTTTCATCTTAAAAAAATGAAATCTCTATGGTGTTGTTAGAAATAGCACCCTATTGTATAGTGCAACAATATGACAATGTTGGAGATATGACAACATTTTTCTGGTACACAAAAAATATATTATTTCTACCTAAACTTTGTCATTTTTGTTGAGTGACACTTATCAAAAGTGCCAGCACCCTTGTGTTGCTCAGGCTTCAGTCTGACACAGCTGATGTTTCTGCATGCAGGAAGAAGGCCGAGCGTAGCAAGAAATTTTTCCTCGACCTGCTAGCCAAGGAGCATATCCCCACCATGGTCAATCCGAAACCATGTGGACACCTTTGTTGTTGCGTCATCAAAGGCTGCGAGCAGGTCAGACTGACTTCTCTGCATAGCTTTGTCTCTAAGTCTTGAAACTTGTTTGCAAACTGATGATAACAGCATATTTGGATAGAGGTAATGAAGGCATCTATTAGACTGAGAATCTGGACAAAGAAAGAAAAAGTATGTAAGTAATGTAACATGGTGGTACCTGCTTATAGAACAGCCACCAAAGCAGGTATTTTCATATTTTTATATTTTTAACAAACCACATCAAAACATAATTTTGTGTATTATAGCCCGTATTTTGGTATTAGTCAAATTGTTTAATTGCTCTGCTAAATGGCTGACTGTATGTTCGCATTTAGTTTTCTATTACTGACATGCATTAAGAGTATTAATGCCAGCTGTTTGTTTGCAAAAACATATGTAGCTTAAAAATCATGTGACGCATGTTAAAAGGTTGGAGGAGGTAAACAGATTATCTTAAATAGGCTAACGACGTAAATGGAAGGATTTTATCATTTCTTTTAATAAAACCAAACCGAGCATAATTACATAATTAGTTAACTGAAGTACAATGCTAATTTTAGTTTTTTTTATTTAGAATTTGCACAGCACAATGAAAAGAGTGAAAAGGATCGCAATATGTTTAAATCTAAGATGGAAAAACACACTTAAAAAAAACTTTTAAAACACACACACACTTGAAAATCAGTTAAACCTACCTGAAATGAAAAATTATTCAACCTATGTTTAGATAACATTTTGTTACTTATAAAACATGAAACTGGTGGCATGGCAGGGTTTGCCTGAACCTGTTCCACAACATATAGCTAAATATCTAGACTATTATTACATAACCAAAACATGTGCAATGACATTACTGTTTCGGCATTCAGTGACTTAAGTGTTCTCATGCAAAGTAAAACGTGACTTGGTATTTATGAACTGGAGATGCTTACATAGCTTACCTAGTGTATGATGTGACTTTGACTTTTACTGTGAAATAAGATGATGACAGTGACAATTTAATTAAAACAAAGACTCTGACTCAGATGTCCGTGTCCCTTACAGGAAGAGGCAGTGAGCTACTACACGAAGCTGGAGTCACAACTAAAAGATGAATACAGAAAGGAGAGAGAAAAGGTTAACAGGAAGCCCTTAGGAATGGCTTTTGTTACCTTCCAGAATGAGGCCACAACTGCCACGTAAGTGCATTTATGTGCTGTAACATATGCGAATGTAAGTCTCTGACACTGGTTGTATGTGCACTGATTATTTAGCTCTTGGCCCACTAATATGGCTCTTTATTTGTCTTGGGGGGGATGTTTCTTTTTAGAATCTTGAAAGACTTTAATGCTTGCAAGTGTCAGGGCTGTCACTGCCGTCGGGAGCCCAAGTGCTCTCAATTCAGCGCCAAGCTTCACACAAACAACTGGACTGTCACCTACGCCCCTGATCCACAAAATGTCCTCTGGTAAGAACACATTGAGGCCATATATTTGTGAGCAAACTGGGCCCAAACACACCTTTATTTTTTCTTATTCATGACATAGCTTCACCAGGTGATTTGTTGTGGCAGGGTAAAAGATTTAAACTGCAATATACTCAATGGGTATTTTACAAACACAGACTTGTTGTTGCTCTTAATGTCATGATGAGAGGAATAATTAGACTTCAGTGCACTTTGAAAAAGACTCAGCTTCTCCTCCGGATGACAAGCTGAAGTATCAGTTTACTGGCCAGCTGTGTCCATAATTGTAGGTCCTCACCCACTCTCACTACATAACCTTTAACCCACAGGGAGCATCTGTCAGTGGGAGGATTCTCCTGGTGGATCCGCTGCTTCGTCATCAACCTTGTTCTCTTCTTGCTCCTCTTCTTCCTCACCACCCCAGCCATCATCATCTCCACCATGGATAAATTCAATGTTACCAAACCAGTAGAGTATCTAAATGTGAGTGTCAAACATTAAAGCTGCTTTTCTGATTTTGTTTCTGACATTTTTTGTGAAAGGATTTCAGTTCAGTGACCTTAATCATTACCATATTGACCATCCAAGCCATCACATGTCTGCATGTTGTTGCAGAGGCACAGGGATTCACTTTTCAATTTTTGACTCACATCCTTATCTTTGATCTGTCATCCAGAATCCGATCATCACCCAGTTCTTCCCCACCCTCCTCCTGTGGTCCTTCTCTGCCTTACTTCCTACTATTGTCTACTACTCTGCCTTCTTCGAAGCCCACTGGACCCGGTATGGTTTCCACTTTCACAAGCCAATAATTAAGCAAATTCAGAATCAAATTGTCTTCATTCTAATTAGGATTCTGTTTGTTAGATTTGTTTTTTCTATCTGTGTTTTAATATGTAAATACATCCTCTGGCCTAACAGGTCAGGAGAGAACAGGACCACAATGCATAAATGCTACACTTTCTTGATCTTTATGGTCCTGTTGCTTCCCTCCTTAGGACTCAGCAGGTATAGCATGTTTTTCACATCTGCACTGCAACATAATGAGATGTAAAGCGATACTTCCATTAATTTTTATAAACTTAAATTTTTGAGCTTGTGTTTTTTCTTTTCGCTTGTCTTTGCAGTTTGGATGTTTTTTTCCGCTGGTTTTTTGACAAAAGATTCTTGGCAGATGCCAAAGTCAGATTTGAGTAAGTGGAGTAAATCATTTTTTGGACATTTACATACCATTCTGTAGCACTCAGAACAAAACAACAAAACAAGATGATATGTATAATAAGCTTAAAAACAACCAAATGTCATTGGTCCTGTAACTCATTAAATGTACCATGAAGAAGAATTTGAAAATGAACTCAGCTCAGTGTGAGTCTACCTTTAGTTGTTGGTGAAAGTGACTTCTTTCTTTGCTCTTTAGGTGTGTATTTCTCCCTGATAATGGAGCCTTCTTTGTGAATTACGTCATCGCGTCTGCATTCATTGGTAATGCCATGGACCTGCTGAGGATTCCTGGTCTGCTCATGTATATGATTCGCCTCTGCCTTGCTCGCTCTGCAGCAGAGAGAAGGAACGTCAAGAGGGTAAGTGTGTCTTCACTCGCCAAGTTAAATATCATTTGACAAGACTTTGACCCGTAGATCAGTTTTGTTCAATAAATTGTGTTATTAAACTCTCACATAAAGCTTGTTGAAATGAAGATGATTTTCTTAAATTACCTGTGATTGTGTTTTCACAGCACCAAGCCTATGAATTCCAGTTCGGGGCAGCTTACGCCTGGATGATGTGTGTTTTCACTGTGGTGATGACCTACAGCATCACCTGCCCAATCATTGTCCCTTTTGGTGAGTTCTGCTGGGTTGTTGCTGTTTTCCAACAAGACACTCTGCAGATTAACTGACTGCCTGGTTAACATACAAAGGGCGGGGAGCATTTAGTGGTTCTGGTTTTCCACAGCAGCTTATCAGAAGGCCTGATTGGATTAGTTCCACTAATTGTTTTATCTTCCTTTCCTGTGCAGGGCTGATGTACATGCTGCTAAAACACCTAGCAGACAGATACAACATGTACTACGCCTATCTGCCATCCAAATTGGACAAGAAGATCCATTCTGGAGCAGTTAACCAAGTGGTGGCCGCACCTATTCTCTGTCTCTTTTGGCTTTTGTTCTTCTCCATTGTTCGCTCGGGTAAGATAAGGACTCCATCTACTGGCCACTTATGACCTAACACTTCCCAGATTCATTGAAGGTGCCTGCACCTTTAGTCTGAAGCATAATGAATTATGAATAACTGATAATATAAGTATCCATCTTTCTTTCTTTTCTCCAGGGTTTTCAGCTGCAACTTCCATGTTCACATTCATAGTTTTGATCATCACAATCATTATCTGCCTCTCTCACGTCTGCTTTGGCCATTTTAAATATCTCAGCGCCCACAACTACAAGGTAAAAAAAAGAGTAACCTTTGTGTGCAGTATTTAAAACAAGCATTATCATTAGGTACTTATGTTAAATGCATATTTTCTGTCCTAGATTGACACCCAGGATGTGGACGGGTTGCAGAATGGGCTTCCAGAGCCCACTCCTGCCACCAGCAAGGCAGCGGTACGTCCTCAGTTATATCTATTTTATAACATCAGCTTAAAGATCACATGTCGGAAAAAGATAGAATCTCTGCTGGCCATTAGGCAAAAGGAAAAATGGTGGTTGCACAATTATTATTCTGATGTAAAAATTTATTTACTCAAAGTTATGACCACAAGGTCCTTGTCAAGGCATAAAGAACAAATTCAAACAGTTTCAACAGATCATAAATGCTACACTTTGGGTAAAACCTGGACAAAAATCAACAATATATGAACACAAGAGTTAAGCTAGAACAAAAATTAGACAATCACAATAAACATGTTGGGGGAAAAAAACAAATGACTGTTTTTACTTTTCTTTAAGAAAATTTATGGAAATTTGTTTTCTTTGGAGTATTTTAGTCCTGCATGAATCTGTTTTTAAGATATTTTATACAATATTTTAGCCCAAAGGTCTGTTTTTGACCTCAATTTCAGAAATATTATGTAACCAAAAAAGGCCGATGTTTTTTCAAGTTACGTATCATCAACATATTTTTTGTTTAACAGTAATATTATATAGTAGCATTAGCAGCTGTTAGCGGTTTAGATTCTCAGTTAAGGCTAAAGAGCCATAAAATAAAGAAAAGTGAAGGAGTATTAAAACTCGAAGACAAACTTTTGGTTGTAAGAGAAACTTATTCTGAAACATAAAAATGTATCAAAATTTGACATTCTGTTTCATTTTCTCTCCCACAGCAAATGTACATCGCTCTGGTACTCCAAGACCCAAACTCAGAGGAGGCTGGTTCAGGCAGCGGGGAGGATGACGGCCAGGGATCCTCGCAGGACGAGGAAATTATTAATGTTGAAAATGGCCTGAATGAGGACTTCCAGTCTGGTGAGGACAGCCTCATTGATAACGAAGTGCGGCACTGACTGATGCTGCCTGGAACAGAAGTAAAATCCCCTTAAGTTTAACTTGGAGTGCACTGAATATGTGAATTAAAGCAAGAACTGAGCAAACAGTTCTCCAAAGCATCTCAACCTCCGTGGAGGAACTTGACACTAACAAAAGCACACTGTCTACTAAGGATGAAATGGATTGTCGCACAAGGACCCTTCACCGGGTCTCACCAAGCATCTTCTGTCTGTGCACCTGAAGAGGAAGTCTACTTTGACAATGCAAGGGCAACAACATCCATCTGCCTTGATATAGCTGAGGCACACCTGAAAACACTGTACATGGACCCCTGAAAGAGAGACACTAATACATAAATGAAGAATATTCGCCTTTTCTTGTTAGGGGAGTGATATTCTTTCTTTATTTCCTTAACATTATTGCACTTGAAAGAGAGGACCTGTCCTATAAGCTCAAGTTTCATTAAGGTACTGTTGTACAGCATGCCTTCATGTTCAAAGGGTGGAGGGATTTTTTTTCTCCTGTAATCCTTTGCCAGTGTCTCTAACTGTCTGCACTACTGTCAATGGTTCCCCTGAATAAGCAGCTGGTGATAGAGAAGAGAGAAGTTTTCCAGATCCATCAGATAGCTTGGTCTCTGCAAACATGAGGGTCTCTAAATGGCTCTTCCAATTTGATAAAAGCCTCTCTAAAAACACAAAAGAAATAGAAAACGATTGCTACTAACACTCCTGGATGCTTCGACACTGTACAACTACAAAACTGGATTTGTTTGGACATGATATTTATTTGTAGGAACTGAAATGCTATTGAGTTGGTACACCCCTAAACTGTGGAAAAAGATAATTCACATCTGGCACACTACATTGATAAAGATCTTCATGGCGTTCAGCCTCTGAGCCTTTGTTGGGACTTGCTGTTGGACTGCTGCTACTGATTCTTCCCCCAGTAGGGGGAGATCCTTGCACAGCTGCTGCAGGAGGACTGCAGGCCAGGCGCCTGCCTATCCTTTTGTATTGCTCGGTGGATGAAGAGATTGGCCTTTTTGGAGTTTTTCTGGGTCAGTTTCAGATGATATTCATTGTGACTGGTTCTCTTTATTTGTGTCTTTTTGTCCATGTGTTTACGCCTGTAGTTAGATATGTTGAAATTAGCATTTAGTTTAAGAGGATACAGATAGTTCCACAAAAGAGCTAATCTGTATCTCATCCCTCTTCCCTCAGTCTGATCCTTTTCATCACTAACTTTTATGTAGACAAGTCATTACGAAGTAGCATGTTGTGAGTTCCAGTGGTCAGTGGCCAGCATTGTTACAGTTTCCCTTTTTGCCAGGACTGAATACTGATTTTATTACTTAAATTTGCGCAGTTCTGATGATAATATATCAATTCTTAGTCTAGGCCACTCAGAGAGAATTTAACCAGTAGGGGGGGGTCCAGATTAGTTAATTGACTTGTTCATTTTCAATCCTCAAATTAACGCAGTTCAGTACTACTCCCCATTATAATTAATGTGAATAATTGTATCCATTATGTTGCTTCTTGAGTTGTTATGAAGTAACAAATATTGTCCCACAATTGTAAGTTCCATTTGCAGAGACATTGACATGCTCCGTTAGGTCTCTGCTGCCGCAGTAAACGTGTCATTCGATATGTTCCTGATTTGCCTCTGCCATATTAAACAGCTTCTTTTCATGCATCAGGAAGACAAATGTACAAACTTTAACAACACAAACATCAAGTAGTGAAAAATGATGTGAAACGGTGCCCACACAGTTATGACTTAACTCAGGATTTATGGAGCTTCTTGTTTCTGTCATTTCTTCTCTTTCCAAGTCTAGAAAACTATGAGCTGCCCCTCATAAACATAAAAAAGGATCGTTGGTAGAGCAAGGGGAAGGGCTGCAGACACAGTACCACTACAGTCTGTCAACATGGGACCAATTACGACTATTGGACCATAATATTAAACCTATATTGTCCAGCTGCTCCAAGAACCATTGTGGGAAATGTGCACTAATCTTACTTTCACTTAAATGATTGACAGAAAAAAGTTAAAGCCACTTGTGGGTGTGATGAAACATAATTTCCCATTGGTATTTTAGCACCACATATGGGTATAAAATTATGGTACTAACAAGCATTGTTTGACACCACAGAGACTTGAGCTCTTCTAGTCATGATAAGGTGATTTTATATAATTTATACCTCTACATTTTTATACCTCTGAGATGTCTTTAAGTCTCTGAATGTGTCCTTTCAAAATAACATTTACTGTCCAGCTCTGCGAGAGATACTTTACTATCTCATCTTGTCTAACAACTCCAGTATTAAAAAGCTGAATGTAGGTTAATTCCACAACTTTTGGTAAGATAAAAGTGGTTTAAGTAATCGAGTGGTTGCTGTATTTAAACAGCATTAAAAAGACGGTTATCTAGCAAGCCAGAATTTGTTCATTTTATAAACAAAACTTACTCGTCACTGCACCTCGTCTGAGTACAGATCTACATTTGTCAGTCTGATGGTTGCAATGATATCCAGTAGCATTTTGCTCATTCCAAATATAGGATCCTCAATTGAATTAACTTTATCTTAACTTATCTTTATAACGTCTGTACAGACGGCGGGACTCACTGGAAATAAATGGATTGGTTTTTTTTTTTCTTTTTGTAAACAGCCAAGCACTCTTTAATAGAAGTTCTCAGTTTCTACAATGTATTCAGAACGGGGAGAAAAATGTCTCTACGTCTCAAAACTGTGCACAGTGAGAATGTGTTTTTGTTTGCTTTGCCTTTTTTTAGTTTTACAATTTTTCTAGATAGAAACAGTAACAATATTCAGATCTGAGCATTTGACTGTCATTTTATTATTCTTTCCAAAGAGCCACCTGTGCAACAGATATATAGGCTACTGTATATATCTCTACTTTCCCCCAAGCTCTTTGAACAATAAATCTGTATTTAATCAACTTTGTTGACAAGAGTTTCTCTTAATTATTCCGGGTTATAGTCAATTAAACTGACAATATGTAGACTGTAAGACTTAAGACCTATTTGTCTTGTCATTTACCACAGACTTTTTCCATCTGTCAGCAGCTCTTCCTTCCCCATTGTGCTTTGCATTGTGGGAGAAAATGTGTAAAAGCACAACACTCCTTAATGGTCAATGATGATTGCGGGCTCTATACAAACTTATTATGTTTTCTAATATAAAAGCACTGTGGTTTAAAATCTAGTTAGGTTCAAAGACAAAAAAAACACTTGATTATATATTGGAAAGGATTATGGTTTGGATTGAAATGATCACTCTCGACAGATCTTTTTCTGTGCAGGAATCACCATCTGGACACGCTCCTTAAAAACTGACCGTACTTAGCCTGCATTCTGAAGAGGGCTTCTTCATGTTCTTTTAGTGTGAACGCAAAATTGTTTTGGGACTTACTTTGGTTGTTATGTCTACTGGTTGTCAACAATTCAACCACAGTTTTTTTTCTTATTCTAGTTTTAAACTTGAAGGGCAAAATGGTCAAGTTATTCATTACAAAGGTTGAAAAAAAAGCAATGGGTTGAGAAAAATGTAGAAGAGCTCCCCCCCCCCTTTTTTTGGGGAACTGCTCACTTGGATTGTATTGTGGTCTGGATGCGTGAAGCATCTAGTCAAAAAAAAAACACCTCTGTAGTGAGACTGACACTAGCTACGGGGTGTTTT
>JAQNCA010000003.1:8753074-8789380 GCA_029783725.1 Acanthurus tractus
TGGTATCATCCTGTGTTCTCATCATGATGATGTATCATCGTTGCCATCGCCTGGGTCTTTTAAAGGGACAGGCGCACACTATGTTGCCTCCCATCTTTTCCTTTCTCACTCTCTGTGCGTTTGTTCCCTCCACAGCAGTGCTTCAGTCTGCTCACCCGTGCAGCGATGTGAAGCAATACTGCAATGAGGCTGGAAACTGGAGCTCCCTTTTTCACACTCATTTGATTAGGTTAGATTCCTTATGTAATGTAGATTTTATATAACAATGACTTAAAAATATATATGTCACAGGAGAACCATGGGCAGTGCAGTGCAGAGCATTCATTAGTCACTGAGGCACACACACACACATGCAGAAACAGAGGCTTGCAAACAGTCACTCTGCAACCCCAGCACAGATCTGCCTGCTTTGGCGATGCTGAGTCTGACTGATAACGATGCAGTTCTGCAGAAAGGTGCTTTGCCAGCCGTGTAGTGCCAGAGTCACTTCACCAGAGGAGGACATGGAATACAAGATGGGGAGCTGCATCGGAATCTCACGCCGCCAGGTAAACAGAGGGAGCATGCTGAGCAGAGGCTGTTTGCAGAGTGGCATGGCATGTAGAACCTGTGTCTGAGCAGGGAGTGTGTGCAAAGGAGAGCCAGAGTAGATTTTACTGGTCAAGAGCTGAGTCTTTACTCAGGCAAAGGCAGAGAGAGAGAAGGTGCACTCTGTGTTGGAGGAGGGGCGACGTCAGCGAGGAAAAGGAGCTATGGAGATGAAGAGCAAGGGGAAGGAAGGGAGGAGTATAAAAGTGAGGGGGTGATGTGATTGAAGTGGGGGAAGAGAGAGGGTAGGTTTATAAATTCTAAAGAGAATATATAGTGCACATGTTTTAGAGTCATACAGACAAAAGACAGATGAGACTGGAGAAATCTGCAAGAAAATGGGAGGGAACCAGTATGTTTGGAGAATGCTGTGGTGTCTGTCAGCCACAGAGCTGATCAAATCAGTGTTATTTTTAGGAATGATAAGAAGTCTGCTGCACTGGGCAGAAGATGGCCTGTGATGACTCTGTGATGATTAAAAAAAAGGGACCCAAAATACATTTCAAACCCTCTTCAGTCAAAAAAATCTGTAAATTTAGCTCCTGTTTGTGTGGTTGTTTTCTTGTTCCTGCCATTAGTGGCTTTGTTCCTGCAGGTTTGTGGTTGAGCCAATGTTTTAGCTAATGTCTGTTCATGTCAGCCACCAGTTTGGATAGAAGGGATGTGTTTAAAGAGCATACAATGGTTTAAGAAATATGCAGTAAAGCTACAGGTGTGTTGAATATTATAATATATAACAACATTTGCAGGCTTTTAAGTAATCAGTCATGGAGCCGGTCTGATACCTCGTCCTGCTGTTTGTTTACAGTGTTGCCTTAGAACTAGTGCCCCCTCCTGCTCACTGCCAGACCTCCTGAGCCTGTCAGAGCAGGTGACCACCACCTCCCCACTACTACCATCCCAAAGGCAGACATGGCTCCCCCAGCTCCAGTTCAGTCTCCTCCCCTTAATCCTGTCCCCTCTCCTGTCCCTGTCCTATGTCCACCCTCTATGCCCCCCCCCCCGCCACACCCCGACTCAGAGTGCAATGCAAAAAATAGCAACAGAGGGACAGGGGCTCCTCTGAAGAGAGGACAGACACAAACATTGGCCTTGAGTCCAACAGTAAACAGACTGGAAGGGTTTGTGGAAAACTTAAGGCAGACATTGTGCGGAAAAGTCTTGTCTGAAGTGGTGAGTAGTTTGTGAATGCAGGACTGGTACAGATTGTGGATATGTGCTTTTACAGGAGTCTTCAGATGGATACGAGTCAATATATAAAAATGAAGGGACAAAGAGTAAAGGTTGCGCATTGCTAAAGCTCGTATTGAAATGTGTTTGACTGTGTCTTGCTTTTATCAACATCTTGTTTGATGTATTTACTATAGTTGCCCTAGCTGGGTTGGGGGGTATAAACTATACTATTCAAACAACAACTTCTTCTACTGTGCTGTATTCACAAACTTCTGCTGCTAAATCATACATATATATATATTTTTTTAGAAATACCATATATTTTATCTAAGAAAAACTATATTCTATCGTATTACAAATAATGCTTTCTGTTTTGTTTGAAGGTTGTGTTCATGCCTGGTTTTTGTGTCAGCAGAGAGGTCAGACATGGGGCAGGAAACAGTAACCTCATACTGTAGTAGGTGTCTTAGCAAAGACACACGGTGTTCATCCGAACAAAAGAGCTCAAAAGACAGCTCAGGTTGAGTGACTGACAGGCTGATGATGAGGTGAGAGAAGACCTGGCAGCAGTCGAATCATGACTTGCCCCACTGCTTCCTGTGCTGCCAAAAACCCCTTGAACACCGCCGCCAGTTCAAGCGCACACACGCGGCCACAGTGTGGGGGTTGAAATTACACCCCATTTGCACAAATAGCAAACAGGCATGAGAGAAGGGTCGACACACTGCGGAATAATTGAGAATTAAGATGTAAGTGATGGATTTTCATTTCCCCATGAAATAATCAAGGCACATTTCCAGACAATAAATATTAAAATAAACTGGACTAATGATTCTGATACATATCACTGCAACATACGGCCTCTACATTTGTTTGGCAATGAAGTGAGCATGACTAATTGTGCACAAGTCTGGAATAAAGTCAAACAGCAGTGGACAGAGCTGAACTCTATTTATAAAATCTTACATATTCAGGTCATTGCTTTCTGACTATACACAGTGCAGTCCCCGCAGTCATATGAGGAATGCATAAACAACCTTTCTGTGGCACAAGTGTTTACTGCAATTCATGCAACAGAGAACGGCTCTTGTGAGATAAAGAAAAATGGCTGACATTTCTTGAAAATACTGGAATATGAGAATGATTATATATTATAATTTAATCCTGCTGTTGTTTTCTTCAAATCATTCAAAATTGAACGTTTTTATCAGCACAACAAATTGGGTTTGACATGCTCCTGGATTAATTTAATCGACCTTGAACCTACGTCATCTACTCGAGCAGACTGTCTACTACATGGGGCCAAGAGACACCACAATCTGTTATTTACCACATGCAGATTACCTTACAGGGCTCAGTCACTGTGTCAGTATGCTGCAGTTGGATCACATGCACAACACTGACAGACTGAACACTGTTTTCAATCTCTGTGCTGTGGGATCAATAATGTTTTTCTTTTGCAAAGATATCTTTGTTTTAAAAGGCAATGCCATTTGTTTGGGGTAATTTTGACCAGATGCGGCGGGCTGGTCACAGTAATTTACTGCAGCAGGAGATGAATGTGTCTACACTTAAAGTGGTTTCTAGGATCAACTCTAACCATAATTTCATATCAGTTAATTTATCAATGGATGGATGCTGTTCCTACTTTTAAGCCCATATCAGCAGAGGTAAACTATGCACTTTGGTCTGGGAGGCAGGTCTTGCATCACGGTTCCTTAATCTCTAAAACACACACTTACCCTTCTCTCTCCGAGCTAGTTCACCCTCATACCAGAGACCTCTAATCCTGTGGAGCTGGAGTCTGTTACTACTCTGTGTCTCTCTGGGAATAGTCGTATGCTGATGGTCCTTCTGTGTTAGTTTCTTTCAGCCAGCTGATGTGAGAGACTGTTGGTTTGGGCAGTTGTGGCCCTGCAGCTGGCTGAGCCATGGGGAACGAGAGCAGCACAACTCAGACGTTGGTAAGGGCAAACTTGTTGGCACTGAAGGGTTGGAATTGCTACTTGCTGCCCCTGTGCTGCTACACATGCCTTGAACTCTTTGATGCACAGACGACTAACAAAAATAACACTTACTCGCATGATTGCTAACTTTTGGCTTCAGTAAAACACACTGGATGTGCATGGCACTCTGGACTTTCCCATGCTTAATTAAGGCTTTTCTGATAAGCATCTGGATAATATGCCTTGTTCTATTTTATGGTTTTATAGTTTATGGTTAACTGGTGTAGAGCAAAGATAAAGATACATTTTTGAAGTATATGCCATGACTCTTAAAATGGGCCATGATTTAAAACAGCACTCGCTGAAATTTCCAGGCCTGCTTTCATAACATGTGTAACATTTGTCCCTCCTGTGATAGTTGGAAGAACATTTCTATATGTATGACTCTCTAATTTGCAAGTGGAGTTATTGTTGTAGATAATGTTTTAAAAATCAATTGTTCCTTAAAGTGTACTGATGAAAAATGAAAACTATGAAAAAACAGTATTTTCCACATGTGATTGGAAGACCTCAGCAGTGGAATTCAGGATTATCTTAATAGGATTAACATATACATTTGTCTCATGAGGTATAGACTCCACAAACCATGTGCACTGGATGTGACTGCTATGGGGTTTAACATTCTTACCTTTGCCTTAAAAAAACAACTGTGATTTGTTTCAATGTGTACCACTTCTACTATATAGTATACAGGAGGAGCAATTTCCCTTAAAAATCTGTTGTTGAACTCTTTCATTCCCCATTACAGCCAGAAGAGGGCACTCAAGAAAACGTTGTTCTGTTTCCACCTCAGGAAAATCAAAATGACTCCCTGCAGGTACAATATTTGCATGTGTGTGTGCGTGACTGTTAACTCCTGAGAGACAATCTTGTCTGTTCTAGTTGATGAAATATATTTTACCTCTCTTTACAGAAAACATAAAACCTAAAAACAGGCTTTCTAATTTTGTTGTAGCGTTTGGGAGCCACCAAAAGACACAAATTTCCTGTTGTTGATTTTTAAACTCAAAAATGTAATGAGATCTAGCTTAAGGGTGACCAAACAAAGAGTTGCTGGGGGGCATTTATTGCAAGCTTGATTACAGAAACATTATTACGCTGCAAATAACATCAATAAAACAGAATATGATCATTTGCTAATCTTGCTTGACATACACTCAACTTAAAACAGCACAAAGACAACATATTTATCCTGAATTTGCTGGCAAATGATTCACACAGGCTGTAGTTGCACCAAAACAGCCAGCTGCCTGTCCACTAGCATCTGTATGAGCATATCGGCCACACTTGCTTTAGCATCTAAGAAGAACAGTGAGGGATACATCATAGACAATATCACACAAATCATCATCAAAGGTAACTGAAAGGTAACTCCTTGAGTTTGTTTGCAAATGAATGCATTCTAATTTTCATTAACTTTTGACAAAGTGTCCAGAGGTTATTTTTGGAAATGGGCAGTACAACTTCATCCTGAGAAGTATAGCAATAACACTTAAGTGTTGTGTTGCTGAAAACTAACAATGTGACACTAACCTTTATCTTAGTTTGTAAACTGTTCATGTGTTTTGTATTGTCGGTATATCAGGAATGCATAAAACCAAAATAACGTAGAATATAGCTTGTTAAATAGCAGTTAGCTTAATGTCCAGGGAAAACCAGCCACAGGAGACATTTACTAACCATCTGAAAACACTCAGTGATGACAGATGTTTAGTTTTTGTATGTTTTACCCAAGAGCCAGTCAGAAGGCACACAGGGTGTCGATATGACCAGCGGTGTGTGTTAATTAGGTGTCAAAGAAAAAGCACTGTCATGTCCATGTGTAGGTCTACTGATGATGTCACATCCGAGCAACACCTAGAGGTCAAAGTTGGATGATGTGGGAGTTTTTATAATGCAGGAGGAAGGTGTGTGTGTCTCCATGTGTGTGTGTGTGTGTAACTAAAGCTTCTTGGAGTGTAATCTGATTCTTTCTCAGGGGGTCACTGCAGGCCTGACCCTTGGCCCAGTTCCCCCCATTCACCTGCAGAGGCACTGTCATTCAGTCAGTGCAACCAGCCAGAAGACACAACGGCCAGAGAAGTGGGGGAGGAGGCCGTAACAGAGGTGGATAGGGAAGGACGGGAGAAAGAAAACAGGGAAGGGAAACAAAAGGAGAGGAGGAGGGAACATAAAGAGAGCTGAGTGGAAAGAGTGTACAGTAGAGGGGGAGGAGTATTTTCAGCACTTCCCTGAAGCCAGCCCATCAAGTCAGTCAGTCAGTCAGTCTCAGCAGCAAGCACCGTGTTTGTCAGCGCGTGGTAGTGTTGTGTTTCTAGACTCCTCACACACACACACACGCACACACACACACACTTCAAGAGCCTGAGGAGGCTCATGGAAATTTAACAAGGGAGCGGCAGCAGCAGAGGACAGGACAGGACTGTGGAGAGGAGGAGAGGGAGGAGGAGGAGGAGGAAAAGGAGGAGGAAGTTAGCTGAGTCAGTACAAGAGAGGAGAGGGAGCGTCAGCAGCATGTGTTGCAGCATGTTTGTGTCGTCCTCTGCCCCCTTCAAAACACAGAGCCCTGCAGAGGCTGCCTGTGCAGTCAGCAAGGTAGCAGGGTAGCAGAGGAGCTGCACTGCACTGTAGAGTCACCTTCAGGACAGTGGAGCAGGCTGCTGGGTAAGTGCAACACAGAGATGGTGGGATGAAACTTACGTTGCATTCTGAGATGGGAGAGGTGTTTTTATCTTACACAGGCTAGAGGGCAGGAGAGACAGTGTGGACATGTGGATTCTGTTTCATGTGTCTGTTTGTTTAAGAGACTCCTGTTCCTGCTTTAGCACTAACTTGTCTCTCTTTACGACTGTCATGTGTTACGCATTAAAGCTGTGTTAGCATGCAGGCACTGACACTGACTTTACCGGTTACTGTTACTCACTGACAGTTGGACGAGTAGCTTTTTCAACAGCCAACTTTCTGTTTTGTTCCTGTTAGTTAATTAATAACAGACAGTGCTTTCCATGTAGAGCTCAAACTAACTGAGACATGGGCTCTTGCTCTTCCACCTCACTGAGCTTCAAACATCTACACACAAAAGGCCAATAATGTGTGAATGAGCGTTGGCTGTAAACTTGGACACGCTTTCCAGCTGAGCGCTGCGCCTCGTTGTTCTGTTATTAGCTCCTCTGAGTTGATGTCAGTAGAAGTGTTGGTCTGTTTCCACCGTGACATTAGCAGGTCTTGATAAAAAGGTGACAGGGTTTGGGCAGGAAACAGGAAACCTCAAAACACGTCAACATACAGCCATCTCATGACAAAACTGGGTTCTTCTATGCATGTATGACTGTTGAGGTGTGGAAGATTTTTTTAATCTTGTTATGCAACCTTAACTCAGTAGGGAGATAACAGACATACAGAGTGACGCTCTAACCTGCAGTGATGCTTTTTTTGGGTTTTATTTTCTTTTATTCTGATGTCCTTTAATCTTTTATGTTCTCTTGTCTTTTTTTTCTGTAACCAAATGTGTAGCCAAGTTTTTTCTGAAAAAGAGCATGAGCAGAGGAAGTCTAAATTAGTGCATTTAAAAATAACCTAATATGGCTTGAGTTCAGCACACACAGATGTGAATAATGAAACTACATCACTGGCACAGTTTTAAACACCCAATGTAGTCAAGATTTTTTAACTACTTTTATTCTTGTGTTCGTGTGAGCAACACAAGAGATCCTCCATCTGTGCTTGATGTGTCACACAAAGGAGGCTCTTTGTAGTGGTGACACAGGTGAGGCCAGTGACTCAAACCCAATACACACACAGTGTAACAAACTCCAGTATGTTCATCCAGTAAGTGCACCATTAAGGTGATATTACACTAAGAAGTGGCACCTTAAAGGAGTATAACAGGCAGTTCTTTTTATTTAAATTTAAATAATGTGATGCAAGATTTGTTTAAAAATACTCTGTGAGATAAATGTAGTAAAAACTGTAAATAAATATATAAAAAACAGTAAATAAAAAGCAGGAAAAAACAAAATGTACACACATCATTTCAGCTTGTCATGATACTTGCTCCTTCTCGTGTGCAGCCATGCTGTCTACTCGTGGTTCATAAATAATGAAAGAACGGATTCAATTCTGAATCTCAGCAATGGAGAGCATTACCACAGCCACGTTGTATCTGCCTGTGCTTAACCTATCAAATCACCTCCCGTCCTAATTCACAAAATCAGGGGCTCTATGTAAGAGACAGCTAATGCACATGTTTCAAACCAGAGTGTCAAAGGTCTTAACACTGTCTTGTGTTGTGTATAACAGCACATGTTAATATGTGTCTGTGCAAGTGCACATGTCTTTGCTGACACCTGCACACCTCATTTTCTATCTAAGTAGATAAAATGAAGGAAACTTTTGCCTGTGTAAACAAAGGGAGTCCATGTGGGAGGAATTCCTGCATATAGTTGCTCCACAGTTAAGTGTTTTGTGTTGTGAGGGCAATGTCGCTGCAACATGATGCCACAGCCAAGTGTTGTGGTTGTGTGGCTGTGGTTGGACTCTGTCCATGTGTCAAACAGCAGAACAGACACATCTGAAAAAAACAGCAAAGCCTGAGTGCTCCGTCTATCGTCTGCACATGCGATTTTAAGTCAGGCTTATACAGGTTTTTAATGCAAATCTCTTAAAGTTGTTTTGGAAATTGATTGGCCAGAACCAAGGAACACCTTAGTTTTTTACTCCTGACAAAGGAAAGGATTGAAAACGCCATTCAAATATGATTGCCATTTAAAAGAATGTGCTTTAGCCAATGATTAAACTGCAGGTTTTATTATCCCTGTCACAGTCCAGCAAAACTGGTTTGTCTTTAAAGATTAGTCACTGGGTACAATTTTTTGACACCATGCACAAACAATTACTTTCTTGTGAGAGGTTTTTAAAGTGCAAAACACCAGAGGTTAATGATCATACAGTCATTTTAATAAGGTGCTTTTTCTCTCTGAAGAGCATTTATGTGATGTACAGATTAAACAAAGCTGCTGAGATCAGGCTTGCTAACTGATCTCCAAGATATAAGGGTTAGAAAATCTTTTAATCAAAACAATAATGAAGAGGCTGGAGGTGTTTGAGCGGAAGGGCGTGCTCCACTTAAAATGACCTATGCATTACAGCACTTTACTCAGAAGGTGGAGTTATTACATGGGTGGAGTAATATGTTCATGATGTCTGGCTTTGAGCGTTAATGCTGTAATTGTTCCCATGTTTGCAGACAACATGTTCACACTTGTTTAAGTTCACGCTCTGTCATTGACAGTGGAGCAGAAACTCTGGCATGAAGCTCACTCACATCATGTTTTACTGTCCCTCAGGCTGAAGCTCCTGACAGTTTGACCCAAAGGGACAACAGAGCGCTGCTGACTGAAGCCTCCGCTAGCCAGCAGAGCGTACTTTCACAACCAGTTCTCCCAGAAGTCCCAGTCATCACCGGAGTGGAGGAGAGCAGAGGTGCAGCTGGAGACCAGGAGTACAAGGAGGAGGAGGAGGAGCTAGAGTTTCCTCACGACCTGCTGCCCACTTTGGACTTCAGCAGCGAGCTCAACATCTGGGAGTCCTCACTGGGGTAAGTTGAGGGGTTATGCATACACACAAACACATAAATACACAGCGAGCCAGGTAATCATTTTCACAGATTATCAGGTGGTGTCAAGATAAAACCCTAACTTGATATCACAAAGGACAAAAAACAAATTCCTGACTTGGCCGTTGTTGACTCTCACTGTTCTGAGGAAATGTAAATCATGTTCTTGCATACTCTACGTTAAATACACAGTACCTCCCCCTCAAAAAACCAAATACTCACTATGTTGCATAACTAGTTTTAAAGGGCTTGGAGACCAGTTTCTATTTAGTTTTATTTTTTTTATTTTTAGCATTTGGATCCATTTTTCTGCTGTAGTAAGAACAGTTTGAGTTATTTCACATAAGAAATGTCTACATTTCAATTTTTGTCTTTGCTTTTCTGATGGTTTAAAGTGGGCTGGGTTCAGCAGGGAAAAAACAACATCAAATATTTCTACTGAGAAAGGATGAGCACCGTGTGGATTAAAACATGATGACAGTTTGTGGTTGTTTTCCCAATGATCCAGAACTGTCAGTCAAACCACACCCACACGATCCTCATGTACGGACTCATTTGCTAAACTTTCTTTAAATAGTAATAGGAATGTTTCTTAACACTAACCTTTATTTCTACTCAGTCTGATACTAAGCTGGGGCCTTGAGCTGCTAAATGTCAGAGTTCTATCCAACCAGACAGACCTTTGCCCTATTAAATCTGCTCATTTTTCAATATACAAATCATTCATTCCTCCTTTTCATTTCGGCTGAGCATCTTTTACTTTATTTCAGGCTATCATACCTAATGTTTATAGTATCAAGGTTATTTTCTAAGGTGAAATGATTATTATATACCCCAGTCTTCCTAGGAGGATGCAGGGTTATCATTAATGTATTCAATTATTATTAAATTACAGTATAATGATGTATTGGATATTCAGTTAGCTTGATTCATGGCTATGAGGGAACAGATTTGTCTGAATTATTCAGTCAAGGTGAGAGTTAATCTGATATTGATGTGTTGCGTGTGTGAATGTGTTTATGCGTCTGTGTATGTATGTGTGGTTTGCCTTTGTGCTAGCAAAACACAGAGTAGCACAGGTGATAGGAAATGTGAGCAGGTGAACCCCCTGCTGGTGGGCCTGCAGCATCACATGGAGGGCAGTCGACCACCGGTAGTTCAAGATGCAAGGTACTGCACAGACTGAGCATGATGGGAGACAGAGGGGTGGGAGAGAAACCAGGGAGCATGGAGTGTAACAAAAAGATGGCAAGATGATTGAATGTTTCTAATGTCATCTGTCTGAGCAGATTTGGCTTGAAATATGGTTGGTTGTTTTTATTTCTCATGCTTGGGTGAATTATCTGCAGACTGACTTTATGTTCTGTTGCAAGTGTTGCCTGTCATTCTGTTTTTGTCTGATTGCTGAGTTAATTGCACTAATTTGTCTGAGGCTTGAATGTGTTCTGACAGTCTGACTCATTGCAGTAGTCTAATTAGTTTTGCTTGATTGGAGTGAGTAAAACTATGATTTTAAACAAGGGCATCACAGAAACTAATCAAGAATTCCTCAGCAAAAGCTCAGTATGTAATTGTAAGTTTTGTTTGATGATGCTTTAAGTCATTTTGGGACAGCTGGTCCATTCCACCTCAGCAGATATGGCAGGCAGGAGCTTGTTGCATAGCAAAGCTTGCCAGCTGCAAACAGTTTAGTCTATTTTGCCACTCAGCCCTTCAGCAGGGAGTGCCAAGTGAATTAGATACAGGCTTGCGTGTCAGGTCGGTGAGGTGAGTGAGTAATATGTTGTCAGGGCAGTTTTTGTTTTCACAAGGAAATAACACAATGTTAATGGAGCCAACATGTCAGACTGTATTAACAAATCACATCCAGTGACATTTATCTCACATCTGGACATGAATAATGACTTTTGTCATTGTTGTTGCCGCTTGTATTATTCATATTAATAATGAATTGGTCCTGTTTGGAGAAGATTTCAAGATACCAGCTGATGACAAGAGTAGAAGTGAAAGTAATTTGATGACTGAATAATAATGAGCTATACACTTAGTGGGGGATTAGAGATTAAGATAGTACCACAGCATTTGCCTTTACTGCTGGCTAATAGCTCAGCAGTGACTCAGCAATTATAACTGACTGGCACAAGCTAGCTTACTTGTGCCAGGTTAAAGGGATTAACTCCAAACAGTCTGAGATTATGATGCTACTTGTGTACTTTAGGAATGTTTTGCAAGGTGATGTAACTGCTTCTGTATATGATTTATGAGACAGTTTTTTTTTGTGGGTATGAGTACGAGCATGTTTGTTTAGTAAAATGATTTATTGCCTCCCTTTGTAATAACAGGGCTTTAAGTGTTTCTGTAAAATGCTTAATGTAGCTTTTACAGTTACAGCTGGATAATCACTAAACTTTGCATAAAAAACAGTATTTTAGAACAAATCAGAACAAGAATCATTATATTGGGAAAGATAATGCAATAGACAGTATTGCTTAGTATACATTATTATAGTATAGAGCAGCCATCGTGTTCATATTGGTTACTATTGTGCAGTATATCAATCCTGTCCTTAGTAGTTGATACTGTTGGTATTGTTATATAATGTTGCTACTGGGTTTATACTTAAAAGTTTGCATGAGAAATACAAGGCATAGTTCTGACACATCAAAAAAATAATAATCTAATAGTATCTTTTCATCATTGCATGTGTTTGAGATGTTTCTGGGCATTAGCTTTGGGGCAGTGGGGGGTGTAGCTCTGAGCCAATAACAGGGTGTGACAGCCGCAGGTGTTACACAAGGCTGTGATCTAGCAACTGCAGTCATGAGACATGTGCTTGACCCAGGGTGGGTTGTCCAGCTTTCATTGTTGTGTATACAAACTACATCTGACAGCTCATTCTCATCCTTTATCAGAAAGCTGCATAAAAATCGGGAGATTTTGTCAGAAGGCTTGTTGCTGTGATGCTACGTGGTGTGATGCCTTTAATAAGCCATGTTTTGGTGTGTATGAACATGACCTGCATGTTCATTAACAACTACATGCTTATAAACAGCTGGTTATTCCTTGCGATGGAATTTTCATATCACAACAGGCACACTGAGCATAGTTGTTTGGTGTGTGTGTGCATAACGTCGAGTGCAGTGTCTGAGCATGGACTTCTGCTGTGCCAGTAAAAAAAACGCTCTGTGACCAGCTGTCTGCCCACCAATTCAGACTCTTTCCTCTGTCACCCTACCCTCGTCTCAGGCCTCATGAAAGCGACCCAGTTCTCACAGATGCCCAGTCCTCACCATGGCCCGCTGCCACACCTTGCCCGGATATCCGACCCCTGACCCCTCCCCCTTCTGTGCTCCTAGACCGGGAACTTCAAGCGGCCTTCCAGGAATGTGAGGAGCAAATGGCCTCACTGGGCATACTTAATTCCTCAGACCCCCCCAGCACCACGCCTGAGACAGTTAATAATGCAGGGAAGAAAACTGGAGATGTGATGGTTAATGATTCCAGTGAGTCATCGTCACGGCCTCCAATCATAGTCAAGCCAGGACATAGCAACAGGGGCCATGGAAACAAGAGTACACACGGAAACAGTGAGGCAGCAAACAGTAAGATGGATACAGTTGTGTTTAGTTTCAGGAATTACATACTGGGCACTGAGAGCAGTGCTGGGGCAGCACAGACAGGGAGCGAAATAAAAGCAGCAGAGAGCCTGGACAAATGTCCCGAGATTAAGCCAGAGAAAGAATCCGAGAAAGATGAGCAGAAGAAAATCACCTCACATGCACAGTTACAAACAGCAACAGATTCATTTAAAGGAAGCCAAAAAGATGTTGCATTCACTGAGCAGAGAGACAATATAAGAGAGGAACATGTTGACTCTAATGCAGCCACAGAGGAAAATTGCACTTTAGATTGTAACACAGCGATTAGGAAGGAAGGCACAGAAGTGGTGACAGAGATTGAAGACAAAAAGAAAGAAAGTCACAGTGATGAGTCTCAGGTTGAAACTGGAAAAAAAGATAATTCAGTCTCTAAAACACCAGAGTGCACCGATCTTCATTTAAAGGATAAAGGTGCTTTGCCAGAGATGGAGACACAGATAGGAGCCTACGATCACACTGAGCAGGGCCCAGAGTCAAAAACTGAGCAGGACAAAAGGGCAAAAAAGAAAGAAAAAAAGAAAAAACGGAAAAAGAACAGGGCAGTAGAGAATGTACAGACTGAACAGACAGAAAATACAGCAGTGAAACTTGAAAATAACCAGGGTGCATCACTCTTAGATGCAGAAAATCACTCCGATTCAATGGAAAACACACAATCAGCAACACTGACAAACAGTCAGAATGTGATTTATGGGGAACAGCTTAATGATGGGTTTGAATCCAAGCAGCAGCTGAGTCTCGAGGGAAAGCCCATCTCCAGCCCCCCACTATCATCCTCACAGAGTGGGCAGGATCATCTTACTGACTCGGCCTGTTCACCTGCAACCAGCCAGGCTGTTTCGCCGAGGCCTCATCAGTCAGATAACCACAACCGTACCGATGCCCTGTGTGGAATGAATCACCGCTCAGACGAAAGACCGCAGCAGGAGCAACATGCAACCGAAGGTGTCATCATCAACCAAAATGCACCCGTGACAGACGTCCAAACCACAGTTATCAATCTAGCTGCCGGTGCTGATAAGAGGTCAGATGCTCAAACAGAGGAGGCTATAGATACCTCAGAAGCAGTGATACTCACACAGGAGAATCAGAGCTCATTCCTCAACAGCCGAACTTGTGTGGGAGAGAGCGGCATGGAGAGTGCCCTTGAAGAGGCTTTAGTGGTGGTTGCTGCGTTGCCACTGACAACACCCACGATGCCAGAAGTGATAGAAAGCAAGGGAGAGGGAGAAAGCGTGAGGCGTGATTCAGTGGAGAGAGAAGCTACTGTAGCAATTGCAGAGAGTGAGAAAGCAGAAGGAGAGAAAGGTTTGGGAGAAATAGAAAAGTGCTGTAGCTCTGCACACGGAGAGAAAGGAGCGCTCCTGGACAGCCTTCCCCAGCTCTCATTAATCTGCTCCCAGGAAAAATGCTCACTTGCATTCTCAGCCAAAGAGGGACAGGCTGCATCTGAGGAAAGCTGCAGCAGCAAAATGCCACACAACTCGGCTGAGACTGAAATGAAGGGACCGAAAGAGACAAGCGCTCACATCGCAGACACAGAGATCTCACCAGCCGGAGAGGGAGCCACAGAAAAAGAGCCACTCCGCCTAGAAGCCTTTATCAATACTTCTCCCCTTGGGCTACTCAGAGGTACTGATTGTCAGGATCAGAGTGCTGCGGGATTGGAGGAAGCAGGAGAGGGAGGCGGAGGGGGAGGAGAGGAGGGGGAAAAGAAAGGAGGGTTGGTTAAAGAGCACAGTTCATTCAGCCAGCCAGAAGGCTCTGCTTGTGGGGTGTCATCAGCTGAGACTGAGACGTGTCCACCCACCGATGTTGCCGAGTCACAGCTGAAGTCACAGAACTGGAGCGAGCCGATTGCTACCGTCACTGACAGCATCAGCACTGAAGAGGACCGTCTCTCTCACCCCTGCAAGGAGCAGCATGGCGCAGCGATTTCACCTCTCCCTGCTCACTCTGAGCGGAGCTCCAGCAATACAAATGGAGGGGAAAGGGCTGATCTCCAACTGAATTTGATTTCTGAGGAAGCGCTGTCTCTGGGACGCACTATTAAGGAGCCATCCATCACGGAGACAGAGAGCACCGTGAGCCAAGTCTTCCTGTCCTCAGTCTCACCTCAGCCTTCGAATACTTCACAACAAATCCCAGTCGAGCGACAAGCGAGCAACAATCAACAGGTCCAACCTGAGAGTAGCACAACAGGAGCCAGGACACCCGAAAGTGCATCTGACTCCCAGATCCAAGTGCAGACCCAGGGTGACAGAGGTAGCCCTCCTGCGTCTGGAGTGGGTGTGTTTCTGTGTGACAGCAGTGGGCGCAACACTAGAGTTCACTTTGCGGACACTGTGAAACAAGAGGACAGCTCCTCTGTGGCTCTCAGGAACATGTCGGTGCCGGCTACGGACTGCGCCTCCCTGCCTCCGCTGACTGTGCATGAGAGTTTGCACCATCCTATTGTCGAGGCCAGCTACACCTTTCCGGACTTCCTCAGCACGAAGAAGCCAGAAATTCTCTCAAATGCAGCTCCTTTAAAGAAGGAACCAGCAACACAGAGCCCAACTGACCTTCTGAAGCCACAAAAAGGTGTCCAGTTGGAAAAAGGAGATAAAGAGACAAAAGATGTTAAGGAAAATTTTACCGTAGATCAGAAATCAGATAACAAAAACTTGGAGACAAACACTGTGGATTTACAGTTGGTAAATGAGGCCTGCCCAAGACAGCTTCCCTGTCCTGATGAGAAGAGTCACACTGGTAATGAAGAGTGTTTTCTTCTTTCCCAAACAGCAGGAAGTGCCATTTCTAAGGCTGATCATCTGACAGGTGAACAGGTGTCAGCAAAGGTGACAAAGCAATTGGAGGCAGAAACAGAGAAGGATGCTGTAGATTTGTGTACGTCAAAGAAGGAAGAGATAGATAAGTTACATAATGAGTTACAGGGTTCAGTCAAGGCTAGCGTGCCACAGGAGTCCCCTTTAAGAAGTGATGCTACTGTGGGGCTTGAAGAAAAAGAAGGTAATCGATCTCCTCTCTCCTCATGTTCTGTGCTTCCAGCTGATGATGTCACCTGCAAACCTTTAAATGATTTTCCCAGTGAGTTACCTGTTGGGCAGCTCTCTACTGACCTTGACCCCGGTGCAAAACCTGAAATTGTGACCTTGGCAAAGCCTAATGATCTTAGTTATAAGCCTCCAACACAGTTAGATCAGACACCTCCTTGTGGGCAAGTTACCACAGATCAGGCCAGTGAGGGGTCCACAACTCACACTGCTGATTTAAGTAAAAAGGATGCATCAGCTTCAGAAGTGATGGCCTCTGACCGGTCAGTTCCTGTTATCGAGCAATGTGCCAGTAATCCTGCCTTTGTGCTGCTGCCTCCTGGCCCAATGTTGAGTCACTTGGAGTTCATTACTGACTGCGATGTGTCTCTCCCTGAGCAGACAGACAGCCACGGTGCTGATGCAGACGGCACCAAAGTCTCCGGAGAAACGGATGGCAGCGACAGCAGAGGAGTGACACAAATGTCTTTAAAACAAGATCCGAAAGGCAATGATGTAAGTCTTAGAGTAGAGGAGACTTGTCCGAAACTGGAGGATAGAAATTATGGTACGGAGTCTGACATTGAACTTGAGAATTCTGCAATCAATAGCATAAATATTCCTATTTCACAAGAGAAAAATCGGTCTCCTTCAACTCAGCCCCCTGCTGCAGTGGCTGAACAGGCAAAGAGCAGATATGATAATGCAATTTCTCCATCTCACAAGCAGTCTGACTCCGTTGGCAATAAACCTGTCATTTCTAAAGCATCCATTAAGGATGACCTCATTAACGTCAGCCGCCCACTCAGTTCAGACCTGCCAGCCATCGATGCTCATGATGGCATTAAACAAGACAATGAAAAAGAGAAACACAAAACAGGAAATCAGACCTACAAGCTGTTTGAAGAGGAGAAGAAACAAGTTGAAGAGTCAACGATGGATAATCAGAGGGAAACAGCAGCAGACCACAGGCTGCAGACAGGAAAGACAGGGACGGCAGCACAACAGAGTAATGGGCCTGATAAAGAGGTTGTAGAGGAAATTGGAGACCTGCAGTCACCACATAAACATAAAGTACAAAAGGCTGAATCACCAATAAGGGATATAAAGGAGGAAGGAAAATGGCAAAGTGGCATTGCGTCCGAAATCCAGAAAGAGAATTCTTCTTTATCTCCTGGCAAACCTGCAGAGTCATCTGAGGACATGAGAAGTGCTGAGGTAGAGTCTGGTCGTGAACCTCAGACTGTTTATGAGCAGAGTTGTCGCCAAACTCTAACAGCAGCACTGGAAGGCAGCTCTGACAGGGACGCCGCACCAGATTTTAGTGCGGATATCGGCCTATCACAGGCCACCACTGATCCAAACAGTTTTGCTCAGCAACAGGATCAACAGCAACAGCGTTTAGGATCCAGACATCCTGCAGAGGAATTGTCAGGTGGCTGTCTAGAGGGGGGAGAAAAGACTAATAGTCAGGTCAGGCAGGCCCAAGCACTGGTTTCAGGGGTAAAAGAGGAAGGAGACGGCTCTGTTGGGAGTTTATGTCACTCAAAGAGCAGAGATGATTTGACAGGTGATGACAGCAGCAGCAACAAACGAGTGATAGGTTCAGAGGAAGGGGAGGGAGAGAGAGCGAGAGCTGCACCGGCGACTGACAGGGTTTATGATTCGTCTAACCTTGCCAGTGATTTAAATGAAAGTGGAAGGGCTGGTGAGAAAAATGCCTCAGTTGACATAGCTCGCTCTCATGTAGGTGAGAAAGGACAGGAAATGGATGAGAATAAAAGCCCCAGGTTAGGGCTAGTTGTGTCAGCCACAGATTTAATGCCAGACACTAGTATTTTGGGTGATCTGGGCGGCAAAGGTCAGCTAAAAAACCATCTATCAGCAGCCTGTCAAGACCAACATGAAAACACTGAGACATCAAAGAACAATGCTGTATCTGTTGAGCTTGAATCACAGGAACATGAGACTTCGCCTCTCCCAATTTGTGTTTCATCAAAGGTCAGCGCAGACAGTCATGACATTCATATAGAAACTTTACCCAGAGCAAACCAGACTGAAGAAATTCATAAAAAAGGTTTCAGTGCCGTAGTAGATCCTGTTGTGTGGCCAGAGGCTGTGGAAAAGGATTTCAGTGTTGCCATGGCTATGAAAAGCAACAGTAGTGAAACTGATGAGTGTAACATTCAGGATACAGTGTGCCAGCCTCTTGAGCTACAATGCTCCAATATAACCTCAGCCACACAAAGCAGCCTAGTAGCACAAATACCCATAAAAGGCCCTGATGCAGAGGAGATTACAGAGCAAGATAAAGCAGCCTTGAGTGAGGAGAAAACCAGCAGCCAGGGGACGGGACAAAGTGAGATAAAAGCAATTAACGATGAAGCCATGACAAAACAGGGGGTCATAAATCTAACTGGGGGTGCTACAGACAGTGACTTGGGATCAATTAGCGTTTCAGGCTCCTGTGAAAATTGGGTGTCACACAGCAGTATCCGGGGTGCTGTTTGTCTCTCTGACAGGGACATTAGTCTCTCTCAGGCAACAGAAAATGGAACTGATATAGCTGTTGTTTCATCAAAGTGCCCAGAAGATTTTGCCTCGACCTCTCCTGCAGCCCTAACCCGTTCAGAAAAGCCATCTGATCAAGTGTCCTTGCCAAAGCCTCAAGATGATATTGTTGTTGACACTGTTGCTGCTTCCAAGTGTGAGGGAAAAACACAAGAGAAAGGTCCTCCCTGCGTCTCATCTGTGAATACAGAGACTGATGTTGTGTCAGCAGAGAGTACTGCTCTTGTACCAACAGCCCGAGAACCTGAGATAAACTGGATAAAAGCTCTCAAAGAAGCTGCATACCTCTCTCAGAGTAACACAGTGGGGACCTCAAGGTAAACACAAGAGCATGTGTGTGTGTTATTCCATAAGCAAAACGCCTTAAGAAAGAAATTTAGAGGAACACATGAAAGACTTTATGGTGATAAACCATGTTAAGACTAATATATATATATGGTGTATTAAAGATCATCATGAGGTCCTCTTAATGTGTTACACAGAGTAGCGTGTTAGCGTGCTGTCATATCTTTCTAGTACATTACAGGCACAAAGAGAAAAAGCATGTGTGTAGTCTTTTTTGAGCTCGTGTCACCAGCCACATCTAGCAGGACCCTGACTAAAGAATTATGAATTGGCCGGTTTCTGCATCATTGAAATATTCTTGTATCGTAAATCTGTGTTCTTAGCTTTTTAATATTAATAGATTTCTGCAGTTTTTTTTTCCGTCTTGGCATTCCAGTTACATAATGTTCAGGACTTGCTTGGAGTGATATTACAGAGAGCAGTGTGACATTGAATATGAATGAGGAGGTAAACACAGAGCTGCACTTTGTATTGACTCCAGCTCGGGTCAGATGACTGTGCCTGTTGAAGTCTAATGGAAGTAATGCAGCCCTTTATATTCAAAGGGTGACATCAGCTGTGACATCGTTCCTGCTCTCCGGGGCAAGAATGAGCCTTTTCTCATACTGCTCGACACAATGCAACAACAACAACAACACAAACACACATGTACCTACAGTCATCACACTCGTTAACACACACACACACACACTCTTGTAGCAACTTAAGCCCTCATACCCACGCAAACACACATACATTTGTCTTTGGTCAGTAATTCCTTGTGCATGAGCTGTGAATTAAACAACAAATCCCCCAACCCCCTTTTGTCTTGCATTGTTTTTCCAGACCCCTCCCATCTCTGGAGTCTCCTCAACTAGAGTTTCTTACTCCAACTGAAGAAATAGCTGCTCCACTGAGACAGGAGACTCCACCACCGGAGCAAGCAGCTGAGAAGACAACAGAGATCCCACCTCTAGATCTCGTGGAGAAGCCAGAGGATCTTCCTGAGCCTTTACAGAGGACAGCAGAGCTCCCAGAGCCAACACGGCAGATTGTAGCACATCCAGAACAGACACAAAGCACAAAAGTAGAGCCACCAGAGGAAACGAAGAAAGTAGAGCTCTTAGAACCAACCAAGACAGAAGAAGAGCCCCCAAAAGAGCTTCCAGGAGCAGAAAGGGAGCCAGCAACTTCCTCTGAAATAGTGGTGGAGCAAGCTGAGCTCCCAAAACCACCAAAAAGCACAGTAGAGTTCCCAGAACCAAGTAAGAATGAAGAACCAGAGCCAAAAAAGACGACCACAGAGCCTCTAGAACCAGAGAAGAAGCCGATCAGTAAACTGCCAGAGGAGAAACCAGTAGAGATCCCACCTGAGGAGCCATTCAGAGTGTCATCTGAGGAAACTGCAGTCCCAGAAACGGTCCAGGATCCTGCTGAGGATCTACATGACAGCAGGTAAGTGTTTCTGTAAAATCAAATAATTAATACACTGATTTATCTTCACATCTGCAAATCATTTTTAAGTGTTGTAATTCATGACCATTATCTTTGTTTTGAAATAATGACATCAGCGAACAGAAGCAGCTAATCCACACCGCAGATCATTTGTTATTGTCTGTGGCCTAAGTTATGACCTGATGTCTACAGTTTCCAATGAAAGCCATCTTAACCAGAATAAATCATAAATTAATGTTTACCTATAAGGCTGCTGCCAAGGGAACGACTCTCTGCTCGAGTCTGGATTAAGAGGAAACGTGCCCCTGTAATCCTTGATCAACTAAAAATTTAAGGATTATAGCCTTTTGCCAGGAGGACCAACAGGTTTGCAGTGACACTGGTAATTTTGTGGTTGACTGGTTTCCCAACAGGAAACCAGACATCAGAATGATTTGTATATGACCTTTTAGACCCCATAGTTTTCCTAAAACCTATCATAACAGTTCCATTACAGTGATGCATCTGAGATATTTTATTGCAGCTAACTTATTTGTAATAGGGGGAGTCTTAGGGGGACATGTGCTCTACAGCTCAGCGGCTCAGCAGCTCTGCCTGTCACACGTTTAAAATGGATTTCCATGCGCTTAGACAGTCCCCTCGGTGGCTTTGTTTGGCTCTCAGACACCTCGAGGGCATCTGGTCGGTTGTTGCTGTCTGCAGCGGTTTCACAGTGTCTGATTGGACAGAATGAGAAGGAGTCCCATGGATTTATGCTGGTTGATGCAATGGCAGTGAACCCTTTATGCTGTTAAATCTCCTGCTGAATAAGTTAAATACACATGGTAAACCAGTGTGTCGTTCAGTTCAGCATCCATCTGGGCATCCAGTATTTATTTAAGTATTTTATTAGCTTGAGCTGGACTAAAATTCCACGTATGTCATTCCTTTGACTGAGGAATGTAATGAGAAAGTAACGTTTTTTTTTCAGTTTTTATCATATGTGATGGATATCCTTTCAGATATGTAAATAAAATTTGATCACCACCGCTGATTTCTTTTCAGCTTTAGTGTTTCTCAGCCTCCTCAGTTATCTCTCTTATTTGTCACTCTCTCCTGACTCCTCTCCTGCTGTTTGCTGCATGCCCAGGAGCCATCCCACATGCCACAGTGGCACTTGCTGCCTGTCAATCACAACATTTGTCCCATCACTGCTGCTGAAGACATAAAGGTTTATTCAGACTAAGAGGGGAGGAGGAGTGACGGTGCTATTTCCACTGTAGGTTTCATCAATAGCTAAAGTTACACTTGCATACGTGAGGCAGGGACAGAAATGTAACAGCATGGTGGATGATGTGTGTGTGTGTGTGTGTGTGTGAGTGTCTGTGTATTATATCCCCGCCCCCCCAGAGGCTGTCCTAGCTGTCAGTCCCGCTCAGTCTGTGCAGCTTTGTGAAGTGAAGCCTGTAGTGGGAGGAATTTGGGCAGGCACTCAGCCCCACTGAAGTCATTTGCACAGAGCAGACAGAGTGGAACAAAAGCCAGAGTTCAGAGAAACACTTGAGCATGTGCTGCGGTGTGAGTGTGTATGACAGAGTCAGTGAGAGTCACAGACAGAGGACAGAAGGACCGGGACACACACTTGTTGGCTCTGATGTTTTGGAGCAGAAGTAGTTTCCATCACTTACTGTGGTGAGATCAGAAGTTGAGTGATGGACTCCTCCGTCGCTGAAATCATCTCGGTGAGTTGACGTGAAGTAGCTGCCCTTTTTCCCCCTCTGCGTGCGTGTCTAGTGTACATGTTTGTGTTTAAGTCCCTCCAGGTGGATGCAGCAGATGGGCAGTAGGTAACTAGTGTTAATTACGCTCTGCCTCTGCTGACCTCACCAGATGGACAGAGGGGAGCGAAAAATAGAAAGACGACAGGATTGAAGGAGGAAAAAGAGGGAACAAAGTTGCGAAATGTTTGAACGTTGTATTTCTAAACTGTTACAGGTTAGAGCATGTTAAACTCCCCTCCCCTACAGTACCTGAGGTGGAGGCTGCCTGATGGAGGGTTAGTGAGACATCTCAGTTGTAGTAAAACTAATAAACGAACTAACAAATCTATTTACAAAGGTAGACTATTTCGATTACTCGTAGCAAACTGAACTGGCCTTTCACTGTGTCATATATGCGGCACAAAAGTGCCATAAAAACTTTATTAAAAATACTACATAAGTGGTTTTATGACACCGATCATTTATTAAGCAATTTCAACTTATGAACACTGTGGGAACGTCTGTGAGTCTTTAGCTCCATGTGACTGATATTTCTCATCCATGTTCCTGGAGTCAAAAGGAAGTAGGATGTGCTATATCCCACATTGTACTGTAAATAGTCTAGTTGCCATGGCGATTGTAGATCCGTATGACTTTGCTGGCACGAGTGTAGTGGATAATCTCATGTCTGTCACTCATTCAACCGCTCCAGACTGCCTTTAAGTCATTATTTTATCTTAACAAGGGCAGGAGAGAATTAGTGGCCTATTTCATGAATTAGGTCTATGTATTTGCAAGAAGTTCTTGAATACACATTATGAGAGAGTGTGTGTGGGCGTGTGCGTGTGTGTGTGTGTGTGTCAGGACAGCATGAGCTAGCTGCTGGCTGCAGGACAGAAATGGTCCTCCGCTCATTACAGCATTTAAAAAAAACACTATTCTCAGTACCTTCAGCTGGTTGTGTTTATGACTCTCTGTTTATCATTAAACACTCTGCCTGGACTTGCTGTCTTTCTGGTCCAGCTGTTTCCCGTAGATTACACTAAATGTGTACGTGTGTGGCTTGAATATAGTGCAGGCAAAGTAGAGTTAAGCACTGCGGCAAAAACGTGTTATCACAGTTTTTCTTCAGGCAGAAATACAAATTTTGTTCATGTGAGGTTATTTTGCAAGTTAATTTATCAGTAAAACCAAACTAATTTCCCTACTTTAATATTTATAACTGCACCAGGTAGCAAAACATTAAGTAATTTTGAATATATGCAATGTCACTGTACCATCAGTTCTTTCCAGCGCTTGCTTGCTTGTCCTGTCTCACATGGCGTCTTTCACACGTCTTCCTTAGAGGTGTTTGTTTTGGCCTTGTGACCTCTGACTGCGTGGTTGGAACTGATGCACTCAGCTGGGATCTCCTTACTGCTTGACTGACTGTATACTGTTTTTAGCTCTTTCTTTTGAGATAATTGATAAAGTTCACCTTTTTCACACACAGCTCTTCTGTGTTGTCAACCGTGCTTTCAGTGGGGTTAACAAATCCACATTCACTATTATACAGCAGTTTTTGGTTCATTAGTATTCACACAGAAAGACCCAACCTTGACTTGGAAATAGTATGTTCAAGATCTAGCAGGCTTAACTTTGAATGTAAGAGCCACAGACCTGCAAGTAAATGTGCATAGTAGCGAGATATTAACAATCTCTCTGTAAAGGTAGATTGTTAAGACGTTTTAATGCTGATCCATATCATCATGTCTCACCCTTAAGACAAAGTCCATATTTGTTTGGAGGTTAGAGAGGTGAGTTTTGTTATCTGGACTGTGATAGGAAATTACTACTATGTATTCCTGGTCTGGCTTATAAAATCTTGATTCTGGACTCTTTTTTTAAAGTGTTTATGAGGTGCTTTTGAGTAACGCCCCTGCACAGTGCTGAATTACTAACAATAGAAAACTGCATTGGACAATCTCCAGGTGTAAATGCTAACAGTGAAGTAAAAAAGTGTGTGGCTGAAAAAACACACACACGCTTTTTTCAATTTGCTGCATTCCTCTGCTTTTGCTCTGCTTGTTCATACACATCATATTTTTAAAGAGAGGTAAAGTTGGACTCCAGCTGTTAACCTCAGTGGATCTGCTGATATGAGCTCCACAGAAAAGCCACTGAACCGGTAAATACTCCACACTGCCCCAGTGTCCAAGGTTGCCCTTTTTTTCTGTAAAAAATATCTCCTCTCTGATTTATTTATCTGCTTCAGAGCAACTTTTGTCCATCTTTGGAGGCAGCAGTGAGTCTTACGACAGTTTGCTCCAACTATGTTATGACTTGGTCATTTCTATTTCCAGGCTGCATGTGCCAAGTCGGCCACAGATGCTGACATATGTATAGCTTTGGCCTGCTGGCACAAGTCACTGACTGAAGATTTGTAATGAGAGATATGGGACCAAATAAAAAATCAAATATGAAATTGTAGGACATTTCCTCTTAATGCAACCAGCCTGCATCAATTTAAAATTCTGTACTTATATTAGAATAAAAAGAACCAGACCGGCGTTACATGTAAACTGCAACAAACGACACCCTGAGGAAAAGCACACGCCCCCATTAAACGTTATTAAGGTCTGACTTTACTGTAGTGAGAGATGGAGAATAACAGAGTTCAGTTTCAGTCTGAAAAAAAGCTGGAAGGGTCCCGTGGAAAGTGCAGCTCAGCAGACAAGCTGGCTTGATGCTTGAGAAATTTAAATGTGCTTTAGTTGATGGAGGTATTGTAAAAGCAGAATAGACTGCTGGGATATTTTTAGAGCTAAACAGGAGGCATGCCCCATGTGGGGAACAGCTGCATGGGCGTCCGTCGCATTGCCTGTCAGATTAGAGAGCCTACCACTCCTGATAAGACTGGCCTGGATCCGAGCCAAATCCACTCCACCAGGTGGCCGCTGATGACAGAGCCAGACACCCTCAGACATGCTACTTAACCACAGAGTGCAAGCAGAGCAAGCAAGGGAAACATGGACTATCATGTAGGGGGGTTGATGAGAGGGGTTACATTTCCTGTTTCATGCAGTTCAAATGACAAAGAGTTCTTAGGATGGTTGGAGTGAGTTTTTTATTTTTCAAGTCGCTGCTAGGCTTAGGTGATGGCACAGAGCAGAGCGTTCCATCTTCCTCTGCTTTGAGGTGAGTTCATTCGTGTATAGGAAAGTGGAGTGTGTCCACGGATGACTCTCCAGAATTTTTTTCTCCGTACTTGGCCTTCTTGTATGGGTCTGCCTGTTGATGTTTTGTGTTCCCTCCCCTGCAGGCCCTCCTACGCTGAGCAGGCAGAGAGAGGTGACCGTGCCCCTACCTGTCCCCCACCTCCATCCTCTGAATACCACTTCCTGCCCGCTCACCCCCCTCACCTCAGCGACGCCACCGAATTCCCCACTCCTCCTCCCACTCCACCGGAGAGGCACTCACCAAAAGCTCTACCGACCCCACCTGCATCCCCCCAACTTCCCCCTCCTCCCCCACCTCATCCAATCCCAGCATCCCCTCCTGCTGTACCTTCTGCTTACCAGTGTGAGGACCCTGCTTCTGCACCCCGCCACCCCCCTATAAGGTATGAACTCTACCTCAGTATTCCTGAACCTGTTCGTCAGGTCATGAAGTTCATCACAAAGCACTCAGCATCTGTTTTATTAGAAATGTAATGGAAATGTGAGTCAGTTTCCTTTCGTGTTTCTGCTCTAATAAGTTTGCAAGGTCTCATTTGTCCAGTGCTGACACTTAGTCCCTTTAGCCTACTTGACGAAAAGTGCCCATGTCTTTATCCTTTCAACCCCAGTTCAGGTCAAATTACAGCATTAAATCGACATCTGGTACACTGAATTATCCTGCGATGTTGATTCTCAGGGCTCCTCAGCAGAGAGAGACATATTGGGAATGTGTTATCTAAATTTTAACTCAATCTAAAGTAAATTAGTAGTTTGATATTTTAGGGAATGTTTTTTGCAGAGCGTAAGATAAGATGATTGATAGCATTTTCCAATCTAGATGGTAAAAATGTAGCAGCTGCCGGCAGGTGTTTAACTTGAGTGGTTGCACTTATTTACTCTACTGACTGCCTGATGACTGTTTAGGGCCATGAAATGGTGCCACATAATCCCCATCAGGACAGCAAACTTCCACGTCTGCATTTTTTTGTTAGACAGATTAAACAAACACGTTAATTAGTGAGCTTTTTTGGGTGCTGGTGGGTAGTTTTTGGACAGAACCAGGCTATCCCTGTAAGCTAACCATTAACCCCTACAGTTAAGCTACAACCAATAACTTCGCAACTTAGCTTTTGATGGTTACTGGCCCATTATTTTAAACATAAGCTTTTCCTAGTTTATGCTCTCAATAGCTTTATTGGAGCAGGTGCTAAACTAGACTTCACCTCTGCCAAAAGATGAGGTGGTTGAATGACACTGATGATTTACTGAAATACAGCCTGCCATACCAAGAAGGTGTTCGGTGCTCTCCAGAAGCAGAGTTTTCTGCTGGTAAGAGGAACTCTCTGTGGCTACTTTGGAGCTTTTCACTTCCCCAACCTTTTATATGCACAGACAACCTTTATAACATGCTAAAGGACAAGGTAAAGCCATCATCCACCCTCTTTACCTGTGCATTTAAGAAACAGGCTGCTCATCACATTCAGATCTTCACATACATTATCCCCATGTTCGAGTATAATCCAGAGCAATAGTCTCCTCCAGTATTTCAGCACCCTGTTTTACCTCCTCATCAAAGTACAGATAAGCATTGCTTGCATGCTTACACCACAAACTCAGGAAGCTGGATTTGCACATGTATGAATTCAATGGTCATGGAAACTCAAATGAATAGTCTGCTGTACAGTTGTGGCTTGTTAATCATTGATGTAGCAAAAGCGTCAGTGTAAAATGATTTGGTGTGACTCTATTAAACATTACAGTGTTAAGTCATTACACCATGCAATTTTCACAATCAGCGCAACCTGCACCATCACAACCACTCTACATATTATGGCAGATTTCTTCCTTTTTGAACTGTGTTGTCATGGCACCGACAGAGTGATTTCCATTCATAACACTGATGCTGATTACATTTAAATGCGCCTCATTATTTTGGCATCAGCGCAGCTTCTCTGCTGACAGTACTTGACATTCCTCTGCAGTCGTTCCAGGCTTTGCAATTTATTTCATAAACTTTATGAGAGGGAATGACTCAGCCACTTTAACGGTGCAGTGCTACTTGCGACCAGCAGAGGGTGATTTCTCTTCACTGAGTCCACTGTTCACTTTGTACTGTCAGCTTGTGTCTGCACTCTGCTGTCTCAATGCTTTCAGGTATATGAAAGTAACACAGAGAGACGGACAGACAGACCAGCTCAGGTCTCCCACAATGCTTTAGTGTTGAATTGAAGAGTCTGTGTTATTTTCTGTGCTATTTTGCATATTTGCTCATGACTTGGTATTATCTGGTGTTTGGAACACCTCTGTATTGCTATTAGAATTTTGAAAAGGCTCGGTCAGCGTAGTGTTGTTACATTATTTATGATATCTGAGAGGACTTTTAGATAGCAGTGGTGCACAAACATGGATGGAAAATTACGATTGTCCTGTGTGCCTGCAGACACACAGAGGCACGACCATGCCATTATTTGTGCAAGTTCAAACTATATTTTTAATCTTGGGAATTAATTTGAGGATAATTGTCATATGCAATGTGAAAAAACATGATGTTCATCTTCTGTGGTTATGATCAATGATGTGTCAGTCCCTGCAAAGACAAATCACCTTCCTTGGAGCTGTGAGACATTTAAACAGTTGGTCTCTGTCACTATGTAAAGATGTTAGTCATCCAACAGCAAACATGTTTTATGTGATTATTTCCTGATTGAATCATTGAGAGCTGCATGAGTAATAATCAAATACTTCTGTGCGCAAAAGAAAAAACAAGGCAGACTTCCTTTTTTTAACTGAATAATTATTAAAATAATAAATCTGTCAGTCTCTCCCACACATTTTATCCGCATGCCTTCTGTGATGAAGACAATCCCTGGCAGCGTAGAAGTAAAGGGTGTCTTGTTTCTTTTGTTTTGCTAGACTGTCTTTGAAAACCTCTAAACCAATCATCTCTTTCCCTGTCTGCTGAATTTGTGATTTTTCTAAAAAATCTCTCTCCTCTCTTTTTTGCAACTGTATAGAAGCACAGCATTTTGCTGGTTACAATGTCTGAACAGCTAACCCTCCTTCTTTATGTGTATCTGTGATCCGTGCTTTTACTCTTGTATCTTAAGCGGCACATGTCTGCAATTATAATAATATAATTATAATAAATAGATGGGTATCAAAGTTTTGTTTCATTCAGTCTCACTTTTTGAGGTTTTCAGTTGAAGGGCTCTGAGTCCTCCACTCATTGCTCTTGTGATTTACTTTCATGATAAAAGAGAAGGAATGCTCTGAATCTGAAAATATTTGGATGGAAGATTTACAGTAAACACAGACAGATGAAGTCGGATAGTGGACGTTTATTGACACAGACTCAATAAGCTGATCCTACGAATGATTGCTTGCAGGAGCAATGCAGCTCTTTCTTGGCGTATGAGGAACAAAGCTCCAGGCTCATACCCTTTTAAGCAGTAGCCGTTCAGCAGGAGGATCAGAGAGGCAGGTCAGCAAACAGCATTCCATCACAAATATCTAAAACCAGGATTCCCAAAAGAAAAAAAAGACTTTGAACTGCTTTACACTAGTAGAGCTGCTTTGGTGCTGCTGGCCCACTTATTCGTAACTGTGTCATCAGTGATGGTTGGTTTAAAGTGTGGCAACAGTAATTTCTCTGTTACTAAAAGTCTATATTCTATTTATAGCAACTTTTGACTGATGCAGACACTTTAGCTTTAGGATTTTCTCATATATATTTTTTCTATCAGCAGTCAACAGAAATCTTTTGGCTGCATTTTTCATGCATCATTCACTCAGTCAGCGCCTATAATTTGCTGTTGAATGGGATCCTCTTTTGTGGTCGTCAGTGAGGTTTGTTGGTTTTTCTCTTGCTTAGGATTGTTGGAGTAATCTCGAGTCTTTGAGCTATCTGTGCCAAATTAGGGGGCACATTGTTGGGTTTCTGTTGTTTAATTTGAGCCTGTGGCTTTTTTTGAGACTGGGCCTATGATTAAGCCACAAATTTTAACTTGAAATTTGACTCTGCTGCACAATTCACATTTGATTTCAACACTGTCGAGTCTTAAAAACCAACAACAAAAAGCTTCTACATATTACCTCCTTTAGAAGTCACTCTAATTCTGACTTAATGTGTTTTGCATTTAAACACTCAAAAAGCCATTTTACAGGTATGTAAAGGTGACCTTTTTTCTATTGCCAATCTTCCCACTAAGCTTCCCCCCACACCCATGAAACCATAAAGTGTTCAGCACATCACAGTGTGCATGGAAGCGCACACTTACAGTTAAACCCTCTTGCAGGCTACACATATGTGGATAGTAGTGACCTTGATTTCTCTTGAGCGTTGTTATAAATCTTTCAGAAAAAACTGCCACAGCCATATCTTCCAGTGCCTGAGTTTGTTGAATTTTTTATTTCTTCATTTTCTACATCTGTGTGCAGTGCAACTCCAGACTCCTACCGTAGCAACACTTTAGGAAGATGTTATTGTTAGCCATTCAATAGAATAGGAACTTTTATGCTCACATGCTTTGCTGCCCTACATCTTTGAACTGGTATGAGGGTGTGGATGGCAGTGGCAATCGATATTTTTGCCTTAGCAGGGGTCTGTGATGGGGGTTCGGGGTGGGAAACACTTTTGCTTGTCCCCTCAGGCTATGAAACATCGACCAACTGGCCCATCCGAGACTAAAATCCCATCAATATTCTCTGTAAGCATCAGTTAATGGACTTCATGTTTACATGCTAACACTCCCCCTTTTTCAGCTGAAGGGTTCTGACATGAATGCTGGCTTTTTGTTCTGCATTTCACTTTGTTTTTTAAGTCCACTTAGGCAAAGGTACGACACCTGAGACCCGCACACAGCAAGTTCGTCCCTCTGCGAGGGCTGCAGGCTAAAGTTGCTATTGAAACGAGCCCTCGTTTCCCCACTTTCCCATGAGTGTACAATAGATTTATTCTTCTCGTATTTCCAGCGCCTCTTTTTCCCATTGCTTCTTGACAATCAATGGGAAATTTGTAGAACCGGTTCCTGCTCTTATTTCCATCTCGCGGGGCACATTGTCTGCGTCTGTCACACACATAGAATAGAAACAGGAGAAACTAGAAGACACGACTAGACAGAATATCATTACAAGAATTGCTCTTCTGGCCTTTGATGCATTCAAGGTTTGATGAGAGTGCCTGTAAATTAGATCACCAAGCCGGCCTGCTGCCCAGGGATTCAACACAGAGACCTTTTTCATTTAGAGAGTAGACGCTTGCATGTCAGGAAATAAATGTCCTTTCCTATTTGGCAGAAGTGACACTTCTTGATTGAGCATCTTTACTTTGATTATATGAATATCTTATATTATATTATATTTTGAGTCTTATAATAATTTGTCTATGTTTCTTGTTTTCCTTCTCATTAAAAAGATTCCTTTTTTGTTTCATGATGCCTGTTTTGTTAAAATGTGCAAGTGGAGTGGCTTGCAAAAAAGAGTATAAAAGATCTAGAGTTGAATAATACACACACACCACTTTCTCAGAGTCTATTGTTTACCTCAGGCATCACTCTGGTTGGCCACGCTGAGTGCTGGAAGCGTCCATTGTGTGAAAAGGAGGCACAAAAATGACATTTTCTCTATGCAACTCACTGGTTGAGAGAGGGGGATCCTTGCAGGAAAAAAGGCAAAGCAGAGAGGTACGGTTACCGTGGGAGGGGGGAAGAAAGGGACTGACAGGGTGAAAGAGAAAAACGCCTGTTAATCAGTGTGGTTTTGGGGGTCTGCTATTGTTTAGCTCCCCTGCATAGTCGCGGTAGCAGATGAGAAAAAGCTGCTTGTCTTTTTAAAGGCACAGGAGGCTGGAGTCAGGGGAGAGAGTGGAGGAGAAAGGGGGGAGGAGGCAGTTAGAGCAGCAACACAGCTCAGCGAAATCAGCAACCAAACAGTGAGGAGGCACCTCAGAAGCTCATGCAAGACGGCAGGAAGGCAGGATTATTAATTCATCCTATTTGTTGTGGATTATTCTCTTCTTGAGATTTTTGTTCTTGGAGATTTTATTCCTCCTGGTGTTGCATCATTTTACTCCCCGAATGAGAAGCAAGTACATTCACAGTCCGTAGAGGAGCAAAGGCTTAGGGATGCCGTGCATAAAGTCAGGAACACTGATTCATCCACTGCTTTGGTCCTGATGCGGACTCGCTCATCCTCTGCACTGCAGCACAGCAAGCTCAGCCAGCTCTCACCTCCTCTGTCACAGGCTGCTAGCCTCCTCTGCAAGGACCACAGCGAGAAGGGAGAAGGTGTTTTTGTTGGGGGGGCAAGCAGGTGGATGTGGAGGGTGGCTGGAGAGCAGGAGCAGGTTGGGGGGGGCGGGGGGGGCACAGCTAGCCGAGGATGGGAGCCAACGAGTCCATGGAGCAAGGACAGACCCCCTGTCCCTCTCAAGAACACATGTGAGTTTGACTTTGATGTGATCAAGCAAATCAAGAGGTAGAAGAGGGGAAATCCCTTTTTAAAAGCTAAACTCTGGCCGAGCAGCTCCAGCTGCCTCTGCTCTGCTGTTATACAGAGTTCTTTATTTATTCATAGCTTTAATATTGGCCTCCTGTGCATAATAAATTCCCATTGCAGGTGATTTATCCCGCAGAATTTATCACTGATGAGTTATATTTTATGGAAATTACTGTTATTTTCGATGTTGTTTACTGCCGGATTGAGCCTGACAGACATTGTAAGACATTGTGTTCTTTCACTTCTCCCAGTTTTTGATGCATTTTGTTTTACCTTTCTCTGTCATAGTGCCATCAAACCTTTTCACACTCCAAAATCCGACATGACCAACAAAGCATGTCATTATTGTTGTTGTCTGCTTTTGTGATGTAAATAAGAATGAGAGGATTGGCGCATGTGCACAGGCACATGTGCTTCAGCGTGCCTTGACAACAGTACAGTGTAAATGGCTGTACAGTGTAAATGGCTGAAACGTAATATTGTTCCAGGAGAACCTGTGGGAACCAGAATTAGGCAACTAGTGCAGTAGGTGCCGCTGGGAGGCTGGTGGTGTGATGTTTCGTTCTGTTTGAAAGAGGACACGACTGCCGTGTCGGGAGCAGGAGCTGGTGACGGTGCTGAATTAGAACACGTTGTTTCGGGGTGGAAGGAGTTAACGCAAGAATATATATTAGAGGGAGAGAGATGGAGCAAGAGTGCTCCACTTTGCTGTGTTTTATTTATATCTCAGACACACTACTGCACATGGGAACAAGGACCCGAGGAGAAACAGAGGAGAAGCACTTGGGAAATGGGGTGGATGTACGTGTGTATGTGCTGCCTATAATGTGGAAATGAATGATTTCTAGCATTATACAGACATTTTCAGACCTCAGGTGGTTGGTGTACTTTGTGCAGGATGGTTTAGTAGTTTTTCACTTGTAGGTGTGTAAAACAAAAGCTCTGTGCCCACCATCCTAACATTTGCCAATGTTCACACATTAAATCATCGTGGGGCCCCAATCTGGAAGTGATAAGAGTAGATAATAAGGATTACAATGGTTTATTGTTTAGTATGAAAACTTAAGGGCATCAGAGGGCATGATGACAATTTGCTTATCTATGGTTCTGACCATATTAGTGTTCAAAATTATTTAGTGAAATAATAACTATAACTAACTATATTATTTATAGTGCTACAATGCAACTGGACAGCTTCTTGAGAATTAAAAAAAATTATGAACTAAATGACGTTTATGCTTGAAGGACTTTTTAGTCTCCTGTTACTATGAAAACTAAGGGGCCAGGTTGTTCTCTTTATTCATGGGGGGTTGGGACACTCTGTCCTTCTTATCGTGTCTCCATTGCAGTAATCTAAATGAATGTAGCGTCTGATCCCATCCTCAGAAGAGAGATAATTTAACCCCCTCGTAGCTGGTGCTCCGATTCCCAAACCAGGCCCTGCTGTTGTTTAATGTGCCATCTGCTTGCAGCCAAAGTCACAGATTAGGCTAGATGAGGTATTGCACGTGGAGATTATTTTAGTCTGACACTCTTTTTATTGTCAGTGACGTCTTTGTTTTTTGAGATCGAGTAGTTTTCTTGGACAAAGGGAAACCAGATTTCAGAGGGGGAGGTTTTTGCTGATTGCTCACACGAGCTCATATCAGTCTGGAGACCAGGGACGAAAATTGTGAGAAATGTGCTTTGTAAATGAAAAAAACCCCAAATTTTCTTCCCCCCGATTATGTTTAGATGACCTGAAGAAGGTGCAGAGTGATTGTCCATTGGATTTAATTGTTGGTTGAACAATTATTCTAAGTGGGCAGAGCTGTGTTGCATTGTGGACTTTTCTAGTTGAAAAGCCTTCAGGAGTTTCTTCTCGCTCACATCATCTTTTCTGTATGGAAACTTGAGAGGCTCTTGTAAAATGAAAATAGGTTGCTGTGGTGTTTCACAGGGTGTATAGTGTTGTGATGTAATGCTTTAAATCCAGACACTCATTCATCAGGGGCATAAAAGCACAGGAGCTCCCTCTGCTGGTCTGCCCCTCTTTATCTAAAAACACAGACTCTACATGGTGTAACTAGGGAAAGACACATGTTATATTTTAGTTTTTAATTCTAATATAATTTAATCTATTTTTCATTAAACAATATAGAAATAAATAACTGATTCTATCATACAGTCAATACAAACTGTAGATAGTTATTTTTCCTCTCATTGTTTAGGATATTCAAATCTAATTTAACAGAGAGTGTATTTATCAACCAGTGTTTTGTCACTGCCATTTATTAATACAGGATGTGAGAGATTTATGGCACACTGAACTTCCACATAGCCCACTTTATTTCCATGATGTCTGACTGATTTTTCACTTCATGTTGAACAGATTTGCTGTAGATTCTGTAATTCCAAAAATACAGATTGCAAATTAATCTAATACTAAAATCTCTGAAACAGTAGAGAGGGGAAAAAATTGCTATATGAGAAGAGGATAACAAAGGGATGATTAATTGTAGGGACAGAGGTTGGACAGGAGGTGAGGAGAAGTGATGGAATTGAAGCTAAAAGAGGTCTGGAATAGAAAGATGTAGTGACATGTAGTGTCCAGACAGAGAGGCTTTTAGAGGTGTTTGACAGCCGTGAGACGATGGAGGATGTGTGCGACGGCAAATCCATCGGGGCTAATCACACAGCTGCCTGGAGACCGGCAGCCTTCTTCCTTTCATACCTCCTTTCGTCTCCTTTTTTCCAGGCTTCCATCTCATCACAGTTGCCTCCTTTCCTGGCAACATCAAATTAATCATAAAACAGAGAAGTGCCTGTTTTTGTTTGCAGTGCAAACATCTTAAACTTTTTTTTTTGAGAAGATTATGTGTATTTAGGACAGACAGGTGCTGTGAGTGTTGCTGCAGCCCAGTCTCCCCCTCTTCCCAGCACTGGCAATGGCTTCCCTTCCAGCACTGTGAAGGCTGTTTGGACAGGCTGAGTTGGATTTGGCTGGAAGCAGCAGAGACACGTCTGGTTGTCTGAAATGCAGCATCTCCCTGCCTCACGCTGCAGAGTTTCTGTCTCCAGGCAGTCAACTCAGCCGGTGAGAGGCTGCTATTAACCGCTGCTCTCTTTGTTTCTATTCGCCCACCATGCCATGGCTTATCCCCCCCCCCCCACACACACACACGCTGCTCTTCTTTCTATGTTTTGTCTTCAAATAGATAACAGAAGAGCTGCTAAAGGAACAATTGTGTTAACAGAAAATATTGCCAGCTACATTTTTAATCTCCTTATGATTTTGTTTCATTATGACACTACTTTCAGTGTTTAGTTATGTATTTCTAGTAAATGCCTTCTTTTAAAATATGAATACTGATTACAAATATAAGCCACTCAGGGGGAAAAGAGGTGTAGAATTAACAAAAAAAAAAGGTGCTGTTCATTTTTTGCCTTTTTCAACCGGTCTGTGAGCTGTGCACAGAATGATGCTGATGCAGCAGCCGCTTACCTTATAAATCTGCAGTGTGTCTTTAGTTTTCTTTCATATCATGTAAAACACCTCACTGGACCTTGTTGGCAATGCAAGCACTAGTTGTGTGTTTGTGTTAGACTCTGTGCATCCAGCTTCTCAGATTTTTTTTTTTCATTTCTTCCGTGGTGTAGCATATGGCGGGATCAACCTCCAGTTGCCATAGCAACATGGTGTTTGCAGTCACATGAAAAATGTCCTCTGCACAGACACACTTGGCACAATGAGCCCTACATACCTCGTTGTTTCACTGTTTTCCGTGATTTTTTTAATCATTTTTGGCATTATTTTTGCCAAAGAAAGCAGCTTTTATTGAATCATTATAATACTAAACACAATCTCTGGAGAGCTAAATTTGTAATCGGTCTTCATTGATAAATTTATTGAGTAGTGCCTGTCTGACCATCTGACGCCATGATCCTGGTTCCCAGTGACTGATCCAGATGGACCTCTAGGCAGACAGGTCTTATCCTGCTGAGACTCACTGGGCCCTTGCAGAGATTACAGCCATGGCTCCTCTCTGGGCCATGTGCTGTCTCGTTTTGCATCACACCACCCGCAAAGTGAAGGAAGTGTTTTCAGACCTATGTAAAAACATAATAAATAGCACTTATCATTTTAAGCCCTTTTGTGGCTTTCACATGCTAAGTAGTGCTTTTTGTAGCCCTAAGACTGCAGTGTAAAAAGGCATTTTTCCTCCACCATATTGTTGCCTTCGAGGAGCTCCCATCCATGCTGTGATGTGACCCCAGGGATGCGGAACATATTGGCTGCGACAGTTTAAGACGTTTGTTACCAGCCTACTCTTTGAGCACTAATGTTTCAGCACTGAGTTTTTGTTGCATCAGCCATATTGGTCATATTGATGGTTAGATGATGTATCAGGTCACCTATGTCTTTAATGCCACAGGCATATTTAAAAATCCATACTTGTGTGTTTTTGTG
>JAQNCA010000003.1:8789480-8800492 GCA_029783725.1 Acanthurus tractus
TGCAGCAATGCCATGAGGTGAATCTCTATAGACTGGCTCAATCGATATAGTGAGTAGACTTAAGTGTGTCATTTAACCGTGGGGGTCCTCATCTCTTTTCTCCAGTCTTTTCTCTTGTACTGTGGGTGTGTCTGTAGGAGATTTAAGTGTCAACAATAATGGCACAGTTTGCTTTTAGACATTGTATTTTTAAATTACCATTTCATACGTTTTTTTTTTTAAGGATGCTATATCTAACATTTTTTCACCATCACAAGTCATGAGAGTTTTCAGAAACTGCTTTGTAATTGGTGCTAAAATGTTGCAAATAGCTCCTTTTAAAGATTCATTTCATCATAAAGCTTAAGGGGGTGTTTGGAGATTCGCGTCGGAGAAGCCATCTCACGTGCCTGCACAGACTTTTATCTTTTCAGGTATCAGCAGTTTTTAGACCAGTATCTGGGTGTGTCTTTGCATTGACCAGAAATGTGTCAGTTTGCTTAATGAATTCAGACAGAAAAGGACAGTGTGATGGAGATAACGGGACAGAAAATATATCAGATAATATGTGATACAGGTAATGAGCAAGCTTTATCAGAACAAGCTCAGCTGGTTGGCAGTTGACTGCTCTTTTTCTTGTGTGGATATGGCAAAGTGGTTAGGGAGCAAGAGAGAGAGGGGAGAGAGGGAGAGGAAAGTAAAGGGATGAAGGCTTGGAGACAGGCAGAGAGGGAGAGAGAGAGAGCCAGAATATACAGTATGCAGGCGGTGGGCTTCTGCAGCCAGTCTCATTTAGATGGGGAGGCATCATTTGCTCCTGGGGAGGAGTGGAGACGGACTGATATGGCTACAGATGACAAAGAGGAGCAATGTGAAAGGACTGAGATTATAGATTTAGAACAAAGAGAGCTGGATATTTTACTATAGGAAAATAGAGAAGGTAGAAGAGAGGTTGGATCTGGTGGTCTCAGTCTGAGGAGGAGGCGGTGGGCGTCTACCTGTGTGTCAGGCAGTAGCATTGTGGTGCGGAGAGGTGCAGCCTGCCGGCGGCCATGGCAGTAAGTGCGTGGCAGGCTCTGTCTCCACTGCAGTGGGCTCGCTGGGGCTGGGACACACTGCTGGGAGGGGCAGGAGACGTGGATAGCCCGGACTCGGATCCGGCTCTGGGGCTCCTCCGGCGTCTCTCCTGGGGCTCACGTCATGACAACATGATCAAGGCTGCCGGGGGGCCGGTGAAACAGAGGTGAGACAGGATGGGAGGCTGAGGCCACATAATGTCAGATAAAACAATGATCAGTGGAGCATGGACCTTGGTAGTCAGGTCGTCTGGCGAGCTTGGCTTTTGTGTGTGCATGATGCTAAAGAAGAGCAGTCAATATTTCTTTTATCCTTTGAGGATAGCATTGTAATTTTTATTGACAGCCCATCATGCAGAAATGTATTGTTTTTAGCCCGGTTGTTTCTATTTCATAGCTGTGATATCTTTAGATCTTGGTCTTGTGTGTATATAAGTGCTGCATGTGTGTGTTAAGGTGAGGTAATTCAATGTCTTGGATGTGTAATTATGTGTCACCTCAATGCAGATTCAGCATTTTCCTTGAAGTAATAAAGGTTTACAAGAAATGGAAACAGAAACACAAAAAACACAGACACCGACACCACACAAAATCGCACTTCTACCCTTCGTACCTGAAACCCATAATGAAATACTGCCCTCGGTGAATCTGTATGGTAATATACACATTTATATTACTAAGTAGGTTGTACTAGAGTATCATGGCAGAACTGCTTACTGAGGAAATAAAGGTATCCTGTGATATGATGTGTTTGAAGGAGAGAACAGGAGCTCACCATCACATGACGTCAGCGTCAATGATACTGATACAGTCGCCAGAGTCTTTACAGACTGACTCACAGCATCCTTGACTTAATGTGTCCCTATTTTTAATTCTAGGAGCTCAGACTCTGATGGAGCATTCGAAACCCCTGAATCCACAACTCCAGTGAAGGCTGCCTCTCCTATAGAACCCCAAACTCAGCAACTACCACCTGATAACAAAGGTAATGTTTTTTTTTTCTTAATTATAACCGAAATATTCCATGATGTAGGCTTTGCTCTTACACAGTAATATGCTCTTTTACACCATCATAAAAAGCAGGTGAGACAAAGAAAAGAAGGTCTTCTTGCACCATCTAGTGGAATAAAGTAAATATTTCTCATCTGTTTTTTTTGTTTGTCAAGACAAGCATGTCCACTGCACAAAACAGAGGATTTCGGTATATCGAAGAAAGGCTGAATAATCGGCTGAATCTCTCTCTCAAGTGGCCATTTTTCATGGCTATCTGTCCAAGTGAAAGACTGTTACTGAATTATTTATAGCACCGTCATTCTATAATTGGAAGTGTCAAAAGCCATCTGCAGCTTTTAATCCTGTGCCAGCTGACTTCATCAGCATCTAGCCCTTACATTACATTATAATCCCATTTTATTTCCTTGTAATTTCACCTGTTTGCATTAAAAAAACCAAAAAACCTTTATATATCATGTCACTTTATCTTTTACAGTAACAGACACCTCAGTCAGTGACCCTGCCTCTGACTTGACTTCAGGCAACGCTCCCTGTCATTCACCGTCCATTGTTTTTGATGAGGACAAGCCCATTGCAGCCAGTGGCACCTACAACTTTGAGCTTTTCGCCACAGATTTAGGAAGTCACAGCCTGACTCGTTCACTCAGCCTGCAGGGGGGAGAACTAGACACTGCTGGTCTGTCAGAGGGATCGACAGTCGCAAGTTTTCGTCCACATTCTGAATCCTTCAGTGTGGGCACTGAGAGTGCCCCTGGGACGCTCCACAGGCCCAAGAAAGTCCGTTCAGGGTCTGTGAAGAAGAAACCTCTTCTCAGACAGAACTCCAACCCAGAGAGTCCAAGGCCAGCCTCATCGAGCAGCACCCCAGAGACAAAGAAGAGGGCAAAGCCTCGAACAGCCAACCCTCTCCAGTCTCAGGAGGAGGCAGAGGGAGGATCTGCAACCGTGAGCCCTGGAGGAACCCTTCGGAGGACCAGGAAGAGCCGTGTGGAGACTCCACCTCCTCTGCCAGAGGAGACCAACCACACCAGCCAGGAGGAGAGCCCTGTCGTCCAGGCCTTACCCTTGTGCCAGGAAGAGACACCTCCTCCTCCCCAAAGTCCAGCAGAAAAAGACGAATCCCCTATCCCTCCTGGTGGCTCCTACAAATGGGATCCAGATAATTTTGAGAACATAGACCCTTTCAAGACTGGAGGTAGTAAAATTGCCAATTCTCCTGTTCTGGGTCGTAAAGATCCTATTTGTGCCCCAGTTGCTACCCCTCCAGAGAGCCCCTGTGTCTCTACTGTTGAGGTGTGTCCTCCAGCGCCTCCCACTGAGCCAATCACTAACCCTGAGGAGCAGCCTATCTTACCTAAACGTCAATCAGTAAGGCTGGAGTTTGACTACTCCGAGGAGAGCAGTGAGGTGTCACACCAGGCCTCTCCCCCACCCAAGAAAGTGGGCAAGAAGCCCGGTGGCAAGATGCCTCTTAGGAAACCCAAGTTGGGGCTGAAGAAGGCCCCTCCAGCACAGGTGGAGCAGCTGGACAATGATCCTCAAGCAACCCACAATGGCAACGAGGAGGAAATCCATGTTCATAAAGAATCTTACAACTTTGAGCCGGACAAGTGGGATGATCCAAACTTCAATCCATTTACTTCCAAGAAAGCCGTTGCCAACTCCCCCAAACTGTCCAGGCCATCTTATAGCTTCGACCCCAATACCTTTGATGACTCCATAGACCCTTTTAAATCCTCCAATAAGCTGGCCAACTCTCCTCCTAAGGCCTCTGCATCCTTTGAACTGTCTTCCAATGACTATGACAATGAAAATGACAATGACAACATCGCAGAACTGGAAGACCAAAATCAAAACAAACCTGCGAAGAAGAAGAAAACTCCCATCAAATCGTAAGTTCACAGGATTCACTCTAACTGCAAAAAACGTAAATATATGGGAGAGTCCAGACTCAGTTGCAGGAAATTGTATTCTGTGTGTGTCTCTGTTGGTCAGGTCTTAATCAGGTTAGTCTGTTTATGTACGTGGTCCTCTTGTTTATTCTGTCAGTGTCCTCTGTCTGTCTCTCTGTCACCTGTGTCTGTGTATTCCCATATGTCACAGGAAGTCCAGGGGTGTGTCTTCTCTATGTTGTCTGTTGTAAGTACAGGGACAGCACAACCATCCACCCATTGTGACCTTTAATTCCACACGGCTCTTTTTAAAACAGCACGTTACCCTGTTGTCCCTTTTTCCTATTAACAGACCATCTGAATCCCTTAAACCCACTATCAAACTACTTATTTTAATGTTTTTAATCCTGCCTACTTTAACTGAGAAAAAACGTTTTTAGTTTTTTTTCTAAAAATTATAATGTACACTACAGTCTCATCTACAAAAGTGCCAAGTTGAACAAAAATAAAACACTTTCAAGGTGAGTTAGGCTGCTATGCTAACCTGTTTGTGATTAATCTTAACTAAGAGTAGCAAACTGATTATCAGTTGCCTCTCTCTGTGTGTTGCAATAAGGATGAATGTAATCCTTAGGTCTTAGTACGTGGATAATTTGTGTTATAACTCATGCCATGTCAGCCTAGTTCAGCCATTATCTCTGTTCCTGGAGCTCTCGTCTTCCCTCCTGATCAGCATTTGAGGGTCTTAATGGCTATAATGCACTTAAATGCTGTTGTTCAGTTTAAAAAGGGGACATTTTATAGTTTGTGGTAATGATTGGAACAAGACTTAGTCAGTTTTTTTTTTTCTAAAAGTGACCTGCAGTGTGGTGTCCTGCTTTTTATTTATATAATTTAATTCAAACCTGGAAGTTCCTCTTTCCTCCTCTACCAGGTGAAGCTCCTGGTGGCAAAAATGAATGAAAAAGGGCCACACCACAATGTCCCTTAGTGTATTGTCAGCAGGATCTCGATTCTTTTTGCCTTAGTAATCAGGATTTTCCTGAGAAACAGTCTGTGTCTTGTACAAAAACTTTTCCTCGCAATCATCACCTATGAATTAGGAGTAGAGTCTAGGTGTCTGTGTCTGTATCTGCAGACACCCTGTCGTCTGTCTGTGTTTATTTATTTATTTATCTATTCATTTTGCTGAACATCTCAGGGCATCAACTTTCTGGCTGTGAGTGTGTAATATTCAGGCAGTAACAGCATATAAGGTGTGAGAGCAGGACCCTTTAAAAAATAGTGACTAGGTGCCAGATCATCCAAGAGGAAACTATTTGAGCAGCAAACTTCAGTGCTGTGTTTGCAAACTGCAACTAAAAAATTATATTCATTCTGCCTGTAAACAGACTCGAATAGTTTTTAATTAACACTTTTCCATGAACAAATGTAAATATTAGAGCAGATCCTGTTGTGCAATGCTGAAAAAAAATCCTTCTTTCAGTTTGGTGTGTGTTTATTAAGAACAGGGTGTCCTATCAGCAAGTGTGTAACAAAGGTGGTGCTTGTGCTCCCTCTTGTGCTCATTGTTGGCTATTGCTCAAAATGCTGAAGCTTTGGCAGTGTGTTGAAATGTTTTACAGTCAACAGTAAGAATGAGATAAATTTGATCAAATACACCTTTAGCACAAAATTTAAGGGATAAATTAGTTTGATGCGCCTAGAAAATTATTGTTGCTACCAAAGGGACTCCAGTTTTTTTTAAAACCCTCAGGGAAGCCATTTTCCTGGGATCTACAAATTGAAAACAAGTAAAAAAATAACACTAACAGTTCATTTACAGTTGTAACTAACCTACCACATTACTAATTAGATTCATGTCCAGAATCTGTGTTATTTTTTAACTTGTGTAAAAAGTAAACCTTTCATGACATCTATTAACCTCCACTATTCACTGCAAATTACTAACTACTGATTTAGTGTTCTTTGCAAACATTTCACTGTTTCATCTCAGAAGAGTGCAGTAAGTAGATCCGTTACACATTTTTGATGCCTCTCCATGCAAGGTACATTTTCTACAGATACGGACAAACAGTTTCACATTTTAGCATTTGTGAAACACATTTTTAATATGTATAACAAAAAGACACCACTTTTTGCCAAACAGTGAATGTTAGACATAATAATTATTGTGCTGAGTGACTCTGGATCTTGATGACTCACTGTTATACCATTTTTTCTCAGTAATACTTTCAGGGTGAAGAGGTCGCCAAAGAAATCCCCATTGTCCGACACATCCCAGGTGTGTATATTATTCGCCATGTCAGTACATCTCTCTGTGATTCTCTCTCTGTATTTCTCTTTCTCCTCAGTCTGAATCTGTCACCGCCATCTCCTTTGTTTTGCAGGAACCTACACCTGCTGATGAAGCTCCCACCCTCCACTCACAGGACGACCATGCCACAGATGAGGAGAAGCTGGCCTCCTCCACCAATCACAAGTGGGCAGCCCTGCACGATATGGATACAGATTTGAACTCTGACCAACAAGACTTCCCTCAGCCATGCGACCTTACGTCCTTTGTTAATGAGAACAGTCTTCCACATCAGGCTCCAGGTGAGATTTAGCTGTCTGACTCTCTTGGAATCTCTCTGTACCTCCAACCATTTCCTTCAAATTTAAAGCTTAACCGAGATCAAAGCGTACCACAGACAGGTGGTGCTCACAGGAAATACATACCTCATATTAGGATAAACAGTCATGCACAACAGTCAGCCACTGTACTCTTCATTCATCAAGCAAACTTATTGATTTTTGTTGTGGTGGTTAACAAAGCCTGCTGGCCCAGATCTCCACTGCCCTCTGACCTCCAGAGGAGCCACCTCTTCCCAGAGGCTGTGTGGCTCAACTTATCTGGGTCAGACATGAAATAACGAACAGTCAGCCCCGCCTCAGCCTCTGATCCCACACTTCAGAGCTCAACATCGGCTGAAATGTCTCTCCATTTCTTCTTCTGCATCTAAAATTTCTGTCTCATCTTTCTATGTCAGTGCAAGACTATGAAATTGAGTACATGGAGAAGACTGGATCTTCTTCGCCTGTAAGTATTTAATAAGATTTGAAGAATAGAAAGTGTTTACTGCTTTTTTCATTGAAATGATGTGTTTTATATGTGATATGTTATATTGCCCTCTGAAAACAAAGTGAATTAAAATCCAGACTTATAGATTGAGATCCTTTTTTATTCTTGTTTATCTTGCAGCCGCTGTCTGTGAAGAAGCCGTCTTTGTACCTGAAATTGGACTCAGTATCTGACAACTTAACCAAGAACACGTGTGCACATGGATCTGAACCCAGCTCCCCCTGCACAGGGTACAACTCACCCTCCTACTTCTCTCCCTCTATCATGTCTGTTTTATTATCTAAACTTTGTATTTGTATTTTTTACCCTGCATGTTTACTTGTACATCAGAAACAGTCCATTTCATGCTCTGGCCTGCTCTCTGCTTCTCTTTCCTCTCCTCCCGTTTTTCTCACTCTGCAGGAGTTTTGAGGAGATGGAGGCCCAGATATCAGCAGGTATGAAGACACCGGTGCTGAGTTCCCGGCCCGGTCCTGAGGGCTCTGCTGGGGACAAGGGCAGGAAAAGAGAAAGTGAGGCACTCAGCCGAACACAGAGTGCAGAGAGGGACGAGCAGGTGAGCCAAATGCATTTGTAAGGATTCATACTCAGTGAGCAGTTATTACACGTGTTTTCTAAAAACATCAGTCATTTCTGTGTCCTGTCACCATCATGATGATTTATGCTGAATCTGTCTGAGTTGATTTTGTCACGTTTCCATTATGTCATTGTTTAGTCACAAGCAGAAGAGCGTCACACCGCATGTAAATTATTTTTGGCAGTGACTTGGCCCTCCAAAATGAACTCCATCAGTCAAAGTGATTCGTTTTAAAGCCCTGTCACTGATAACACATAGCCAGTCTGCTGCACTAGACTCCCAGCTTGAACTCAGGGACTTAACTCCCAATGCTGCCACTCAGACACTTGCACAGCGCTTGCTTTGCCATGCTGACCCCTGCCCTCCTCCTTGCCCTCTGCCTACTCCTCCTGGTGCCCCTATAGCCCCCTAGCCAGGGCCCCGTGGAGGCCCCTGCTCCAGCACTGGCCATGCCCCTGTTAGACAGGCTGTCTGAGCGTGACGACCCCCTGCAGTACCTGGAGCCTGACCTGGCTGAGACCAACCCAACCGCATTCGCCCAAAAACTACAGGTGTGTTGACAGACCAAACATGGCCCCTTTTGATTAGCCTCATAGGTTTTCCCTTTAGTGGCCCATTTGTGTCCCTGATATGTGATTGTGTGTGTTTTTGTGTGAACATTATTCCCATTGTGTCCCCTTACTTTAAGCAGCCTTTTCACATTTTTCTTTCTCATACATAAGTTGCTGTTTTATTAAGCTGACTGTGTCAAATAGATTGATGGAGTGTGAAATTTAGTAGAGACAGCAGCAAGTGTGTGTGCTTTACTCAAGTTTCTATGTTTTCCCTTTGCTCTCTCATCCTTGGGCCGCAATCCCCCTCCCTTACCCTCGAAATCCATCAATCCCAACACCCCTCTACCCCTCGCCCCACCCCCCACCATGTGTGCGGCCCAGGAGGAGCTGGTGCTTGCTGCCCTGAGGATAGAGGCTCTGCAGGTAGCCAAAAACATCTCTCAGTGTCCCTCCCTCTCCACTGTAACCCCCCAGGTATTGCGTTGAGTTCTGCACCTGCTGTGCACAAGTGTGCGTGTGTTTGAGAGGACAGATGCTTAAACGAGTTATTATAGAAAAGCAGGTGTGTGTGTGTGTGTGTGTGTGATATGTGACATGTGCGTGACGGTAGTGTGGGTGCATGAGTGTGTCCCAGCCTGCGCGATCCCTCCCTCCTAAACACACCATTCTGAGTGTGACTGTGAAACTCATGGCCTTATCAACATGGCGGCTGCACCACTACATCCGCAGTCCTGCCGCCTCTTCAGTCCCCCACATATGAAATCTCTAACATGGCTTAATGCGTCCAGCTCCCCTCCCTGACTCGCAGTGAGCTCTTCTAGGTTAAATCCTCGGGAACAGAATGCTGTGCCTTCTCGGTCCCCTGCCTTTGTTATGCATGTTGGGCAACATGCATGTTGCCTGTTCATAAGAGGCTTACATGTGCATGAATGTGACTGGGAAAGTCTCACACTAGACTAAATATCAGCAGCTGAAGAGTTGTCATAACACTCCCAGATGTATTTGTTGACGCTTTTGCTATCAACACCACAAATCCCAGTCACATTCCTGTTCTGTGATTTGGTCCTTTTCCCAGACTAACAGCACTAACAAATAGATACATCAGGTAGGTGTCCATATTAGGTTTGGTTTGGATTGTGCTGAAACAGCACGTGCCCAGATATGCTCTAAGAGTAGAGAGAGAGATTACTTGCTCTGCTTAATGATTAGTAGTAAACCTAGATTTTCTGGTCAGAGGAAGAACTGTTGTAAGAGTTGGAGCAGATTAGGCTCCTGCTGGTCCTCGTCTCATACTGGTGTCCCACACGTTACAGTCTCGACTCAAGATATCCAACACACGGCGCTGGAATATCAACGGTTCACCCTTACTCAGAGTAAGAAAAAAAATACATCCATGTGATCTGTCATCCCCTTAGTCCAACTAAAGTGCTCTCCAAGTATTTGGTCATACCAACATTTACTACACCAGCACACATGATTTTCAGCAAGTGTTTACATCTCATACACTAGCTTTATTATATATTTTATTTAAAGTTGGCACTTCATCATCCTAGTGCCGAACTACAGAGCCAAATACCTGCAGACTGCACTGTAAACTCCTTTTTTAAGGTCTCCCTGTTTTTCTAACTAACATAGCTGTACTTTGTCCCTGTGATCTACGTTGTCTTCCCTGCAGTTACATCTAGCATCTCCCTTGTAGCCTCTAGACGTCTCCTGCTGGGCTATTTTTGTGTTTGATCCAATGTTTGTCTTGAGGCTTTAACTCATATCTTAAATTTGTCATTTTGTTCTCATTAAGTAGTTTTTCTTTAAGTCTATGTGATACTTTGCGTGAAGTACTGCCATGAGCGACACCAAAAGGTTTTTAGTTTATTCGACACATGATCCAGGTCGTCCTGTTCAGGCTGAATCACCAACAAGGCAAAGTTGGCAACTGCTTGACGCCCCCAAGTTGTTTTTGTGATAGTTAATTTTTGCTAATTCATACAGAGGCGTCTGGCAAAATGCACCACAAAAAACACAATTAAAAACTGATACGAAAAACGCCTGAAAGTGGCTCCTGCAGTTCTTTCAAATCTTGAAGTACTGTCTTCAGGAGAGGCTCTGTGTTTCTTCAGATCATTAATACTTACAAAATCCAGACTTGTAGCAAACCTGGGGCAAGATAGTAATCCAGTGTGTAAATAATGGTTGGTATTTGAGGCTCTTTTTTTGCCCCAAGCCCCCTGAGTCAGCACATCCCAGCACATTATAAATCATCAAAGCACATGTTGTTTTAACAGACTTCTCTCCAATTAATGGAACTGATATTTTATGTGGATTTCTCTTGGATTCTCTGTGTAAGACAAAGGTTTATGTAAAAAATATCTTATATCATATCACCTTGAGACAGGTTTGGGTAGATTTGCATTGAGTGTCTGTTTAATTCTCTCTAATGTGATAAATAAAGCCCAGTCGATACCAGACTAAAAAATAAAAACAAGTCCATGGTTACCTGAGCATAAACAGTCTTTACCGTCAGGAGAATAATGGAATTACTGCTCGAGCCAAACCAAACGCTTCACTCTTTTTTCTACAAATTAGTGGATCTCAGTCTGCTTGTCCCCTGCAGGTCCCCACCATTTCATCAAATCCTGTAATCCAGCTCCCCAGAGAATGACTAAATCCCTTTCAGGGTAGAGTTTTAGGGGACCAGTAAATTACAAGAATGAAGATTGTTTTACTCTTCGGTGCTCGTGTGAGATGTTGTTGTTGGAATCTTAGAGTCTTAAACTGCAATGATCACATGAACACATG
>JAQNCA010000003.1:8826360-8837747 GCA_029783725.1 Acanthurus tractus
AAACAGGTCAAAGTTTGATGGATATGAGTATTGGCAGCTGTGTGGTGATGAGACAAAAATGCAGGCAGACAGAGAAATCCATTGAGAGCGCTAGAGAGCACATTTTGGTACTTTGGGGGTCAGTTTTTCCATTTTGGTACTTTGGGAGTCGGTTTTTCCATTTTAGCAAATTTTTCACCAGACCTGGTGTGCGTGCCAAATTTGGTGAGTTTTTGAGCGTGTTCAGGGGGTCAAATTAAGCGTTCTGTGTACGCAATCATAATAATAAGAAAGAAATGCGAGAATAACAATAGAGCCCTTCTCCCTTTAGGGCTCGGGCTCTAATAAATTAAAGTTTTTTTGTTAAAAAATTCAAAAATGATCTTTTTTTCACAGCACAGAAATAAACAAAAACTAATCCAAATTATAAGAAAAAAGAAAACACTCTGCCTCCTATTTTGTTCTGACATCTCATCTACATCACAAGTGATGTTCTTCCCATTTCAGCAGCGGGAAAATAATTTCCTCACATGTTGGATCCAGCTGATAAGATTTCCATATCAACATCACCACAAGCATCCTCTGCTGCCAGGAAAGAAAGTGTGTGTGTGAGGGGTCAGCAGTCATACACCTTCTTTACCATAGGGAAAGAAACTCCTCTGAGCTGGTTCTGAACTGGTTTATATCCAATTCATTAATTTAAACACATCATTACAAACAAGTGTAAACAATTTTTGTTGTGTTTAAATAATAAATACCGCTTATATTTGTTTTAGTATCATTGGTACTATATCATTGATTACCGTTTAGCAAAACACACATCTGCGAAACAGGACATAATATGTTTTTGTGAGTAAGAGTGTGTTCACAGTTTTGCAAGAGAAAGTGAATAAAATCTCCATATTGTGTTTAACTTTGTAAACATTTTGTTTAAAGTTCTTCCAAAGGAGGGATTCAATAAATGAGGTTTGGAACACTAAATTTAGTGTTTTAGTAATTGTGAAAAAGTGCAGAGTGGCAGCAAATGTTGAGAGCTGTGACCAAACAATATCAATGGACAAAGTGATGCATTATGCATTATATGACCTAAAATTTCAATTATTTAATGGAAAATAATTTTAATTTTATTGTCATTGAACATTTCAAAGCTGCTCAGTCAACAGTTTTATGTTCATAATAATTATAATGAGTGTATGTAATTTATATTTAGTCTCATGCAGCACGGAAGCCACAGAAATGTATCACTTTACTCTGCAGGTTCACAAAGCTCTACAGAGCATTTAGTGAGCACACGGTTTCGATTTTAAGGCCATCAACTATATTTTTTGTTTTTTTGGCCCTGAGTGTCAAAACACAACAAAATCAAAATTACAGGAAACACAATGACATCTTACAAAACAACAATACATTTAAAGAAAAAGAACATGTCAGATTACACAGAAGGTAAAACACTAACTTTTTGTGATTAGTCAGAACCCAAAAGTTTCTATGGTGTTCTGCTCTCAGCAGTGTCCTTGAACAAATTTAAAGTTGAGTTTGAAAGGCTTGAAAAGGAAGATTGTCATCAAGACATACTATTTTAACAAAGGAGGTAAAGGTTATATTTTTCTTCAATTTGTTAGGATTAAGGATTTGTATTGAAAATTCATGGAGTTAATATACACGGACAAAACTTCCACCACTGACAAGCTCATTTTCTGAATTCCTTCTCTGCTGATTTTGTTTATTGTTTATGCACTCGGCTTCACCAGCTTGTGTAGAAAGTTTACATTATCCCGTGAGGTTCGAGACAAGCTGTGGCCAAATGCTGACGGTCAAGCTAAAGTAATTGGGGTGAAATTTGGCAAATTGTGGGGGGAGGGGGGCAGCAATGTGTGCGGTTCAGTTACAGTCTGCATAATTTTGTAAAGCAACCCAGCAACAAATCCTGAGTGTCGAGGCAACAAATGGTGATGGTGTTTGGTGCATAACATTAAAAAAATGCATAACACTCCAACTCCTGAGTGCAGAACAAATATTTCAAATTGAAATTCAGTGTTGTTCACCTTCAAAAGATTTGTTCCTCACTGCTGTTAATCTAATTGCTTTTTGCCCCCTAGTCACTGAAATAAAATGTCCAAAGTAATAAGACTTGCTTTTTTTCCATGGTGGGCAGGTACCATGATTCAGCCCAGACTGATGCATTTTTGCATTATTTCATCCAGCTGCTAAAAATAAGAGAATCTTTATGAGATCTGTATTGCTCTGTTTTGTTTATCATTTTCATTCCACCTTCTGTTCGTCAGCTCTATCTTTACCTTCTTCTCTGTTTCACAAACCCCATCTCATTAGTTTCCATCCATCCACAGGAAGATTTGTTCCATATTATTGAGCCCCTAGTTTGCACGCCTATGCAAACCATAGCAGTCAGTGGGCCTGATGTTGAGATTATAGAGACCTATTCCCTTGGGATGAAACGAGTCAAGTCCCAATATGAGATAGAGAAAAGCGGACTTAACCCCGTCCCCTCTTATATACCAATCAAATAGATAAATAAAGGTTTAATTAAGAAATGCTCTTCAATGGCGTCATGGGGCTTGGGAGTTGGTGGCTGGATGGGGGAGGGGGATATGAAAAGCACGAAAGGCAATACTTCAGCTTCACCTATGGAATACTGCACAATAAAAGCACATTTATTAAATATCTGGAAGCCCGCTGGCTATTGAACATCACAGACAACATTGGCCATACATAATGGAAAAAACTCTCATTACAGCTTTGTCATTACAAAAATATACTAAATAATCAATTCAATTATTTTGCATTTTATCACCTCTACCAAAGAGCTGAATGCTTCTTATAGGTGGGGCATCAAGATTAATAGCTGTGGAAATTAATTTAGAGAGTAATTCTCATCATAAACAAAATTACATTTTGCTTTATCAGGATGAGTCAGAGCATCAACGTTTGTTGTGCAGATGTCCTTTCTGCTGCTGCAACTCTATGGGCAAAGAGACACAATTCAATCCGGCTTTCTATTAATTTGGGTGTTTTGAAATGCCTAGATTAAAAAAATCATTTCCGTCTGTGGTGCACATCAATGAAAAATGCAGAAAAGCAAACAAAACTGAAAAGACAAACATTTTCCAACATGTACAAATGGTGAAAACAAGACAAAAATGTAAAAAAAAAAATACATAGCGACCTTTGAAAAATGCACAATATCCAGCAGGTAAATTCACATCACACTGAGTGCAGTGAACTGACATTGTGTTCATGACGACAGGAAGTGTTGCTCTGTAAAGTGGTGCTACTGAAACACAAAGAAAATCCCCAGACACCATCTTATGTAAAACATTATCTTCATACCTCTCTGTCTATATAAATGGCATTACTTGATTAGAACAACATAACTTCTCTTCTCCATAAAACTATGTGTCAGGGTTATGTGAGAGATTTTATTTATTTTCTTCACCTCCATAAGGGTAAGCATGGCAACCATTTTATCAAAACTTAATGCTATCCTTGGCCAACCTTCGCCAACCTCTTGGCAATTATTGTACTTTCTGTAAGTGGAGGCTTTCTGCTCTATTGTGCTCGGTGATTACAGTGTCTGTGCAGTGATCTGCAGTAAGAAAGGTGTAGTTATTTTCTACTGATTTAAGTACAGACTGAAAAATTTCAAAAGAAAAAAAAAATCAGCTTTCTAAATGCTCTGTTTTTTGTGGGAATACAGCGTGCTAACCTGAAATGAGGACATGCATGTCTGAAGTCTGATTTGTTGGGTCTATCTGTGCATCGAAGGTGAGAATAACTTCTTCTTGCATCATAACACATCCAAGCTTTCTCACCTATTTCCAATCTGGTAGCTATCGGAAAATACACAGAGTGAACCGAAAGGTGACAATACAAAGCAAGTCAAATGGTGTAGCCAAGCCTGTAAATGCATTCACACCTTATTCACCACCTGTCTGTCTGTCTGTCTGACTGTCTCATTTTTTCGACTTTCATGTCTTCAATGCACACACGCACACACAAGCACACACCAGCACAGTCATTCAAATGAGTATTGTGTGGTCAGATCCCATTGCTGTGTGTCACACAGTTTATGGGCCTGCTAGCTTTTAAGTGGCCTTTTAAGATGTTCTGCTGAGCCATTAGTAGCACTTCACCATAAAACTACATCATTTAGGGAGCTGAATCACTGAGTTGTGCCCGTGCCCTTAAAGACCAGGGTTACTGGTTGGACAAAAAGTAGATCTGTCCTTTCTAAAGGAAGTTTGTGCCTCTGCATGCACACTTGTCTGTAGATTTATGTATATAGTGTCTGTGCTATGAGTCTATGCCTGTAAGTGTACAAGTTTGGGACAGACACAGTGGGATATATCTCGTATGTGTATATATATTTATATTTGAGAAAGCTATAGGAAGTGAACAAATGGCCTGGCCGGCCTTTGCCTCAGGTTACTGTGGACCTCCATACGTACGATGCCCATCTCTTGGCCCTCAGTTTCAGCATCATCTCCAACAAGACCCCCTGGGGTCCAACTGACCCACCTCCATCCTCCTTCCTCCGTCCCTCCATCTCCGTCCGCAGCCACGCTACGAGTAGCACACTCCCGCCTTAGGCCATGGCTGACTTTCTCTGCAGTTTGCCATGATATAGCACACAGCTCAGACAAGCCCTCTCCTCCGTCCCCTCAGAGAGGGGAGGGGGGGTGCTAAGGTTGACCGATTTAACAGCTGCTGGGTAATACACAGAAAGTCATTTGTTAAAATCTAATTGATCGCTCCATTTCCGCCTCTACACTTGGTGGATGTTCTATCCGCTGTATGAGCGCGGCCGAACAACAGATGCTGTCTGTCCTATGAAGGAAGGGGAAAAAAAAGGTGCAGAGGTGGAAGCAGAATGAGATGAGAGGAGAAACTGTGTACTGTGTAATCCTGTGTGGCTTCCTAACATCCAGAGCCCACACGTATGAACTTGATTTTATGAATGCAATAATATAACCGATGTTGAACAGCTTGCAACAAAAGGCTTGTAGATCCTGAGTTATGTTAAAAACAATAAAAACAAAGCAATCAAAAGAGCAGATTATAGAGGCTGCACTTACCTTTGAAGTTTGCTGTTCGACATGACATTCTGTTAAATTCAAGGATTACTTAATCTTCTCTAATTCGTGTATCCAACAGTCTTTCATTTGCTCTATTCACTGATATTGGTGGGATATTTCTTTCAGGAGATTAAGACCTGCCCCTGGGAGACCTTTCCTCCCTGTTTCATTTTCACCTCCTTGCCAGGACTAGGCTCCTTTATCTCAAGACATTACCTGGAGATGCAACCAGCAGCTGAGTTCTCGCTCCCTGATAATACACATATACCAACAGCTGCATCTGCCTCCGGCCCTCTGGTCCCCTTTGGGAGCCAGCAGTGTTCAACAGTGGCCAGCATTAAACCTGACTGACCATGTGACAACAAGACCAGGACCATGCCTGTGGTCTATGAACCTCAGGGCCACATAAAATGAAATCATTTCACATCAAAGCAATCAGCCACGAGCCCCAGGCACAATTTTCACCCGCTGAGTGGTGAGATGGCGAGCGCGATGTACGTACACGATTGCAATGCCGCCCACCTCCGTCTCTCACCTCGCTCCTGCCTGACCTCAGTCAACATATACTGGCGCACGTATCATCAGCATTGGCCTGCACAGGGTGAGTGCCTGCCAACTGTACACACTCAGAAGTAGGCTGTCTGTACATTAGTGGCAGAGAGCAAGCAGCTAATTATAAAACCACTCTGGGTGCCTGGTTGTTCCTCGGCGTTGCTGCTGCTGCGCTGCTTCATGCAGAGTGGGGAAAATGAGCCTGTCAGCCCAGTCCCGAGTTGCTGTGATGAGTGCAAATGAGGTAAGGCCCTGGAAAGCCTCTTGGGGAGATCCAAGAAGGAAAGTGTCGCTGGAGGGTGTGTAAATACACACATATATAGACACAGAGCATAGACTGATGGCTCTGATTTGTAAGCTGTCAGGCAAAAGTGGGTCAGTTTGGTAAAAAACAAGAGGGACTTTCAGATCCTCATGCCAGTCAGCACAGTGTGATCGACCAACAGGTTCGGGCCTACTGTGGCCAAGTTCAGACACCAAAATACCCACAAAACATAAAGCTGTTTTAGGCTGCAATGATATACGAAAACCTCTCATGAATGCCTTCATTGTGCTACTGCTGTGAAAAAAAGACTGTCTGAAGGACCTAATTAAAAAAATGCAGCATTTAGTCTGAGGTCATGTTCAAACAGCGCCATGTAATGACAGTCAGGTGCAGTCTGTCATTATGCAAACACACAGGAAGTCACAATAACATCCCAAGGAGACAAGCGGGTGACAGGAGACAGCAACACGCCTCTGATGAGCCATAGACGACACGCCTCTGTGTGTCCTGGCACCTCAGCCCTTCCTGTCATTAAGTCACGGCGATGTCTGAGCTCATTTCGCACAAACTGCCTGGATGCCTGCAACGATCACAGCCTCGCATATGCACAGGCTAGACGGCTTTGATACCCACACTGCTTTCATTTATCCTCTTCTATGCTTCCTTTTTCTTCGTCTCTCTTCATCTTCATTCCTCCCCCCTCTCTCCCACCCTCCCCCAGCGAGGTATTATTAGAGGCCCTTACAGAATTTTTTATTTCATTTTTGTGATTGACAGCCAAGGTGATACTTTCCCCTCATTTGCATATTATGCCGTTTACTCTCTATACCTGTTTCTAATGATGGTGATTCCCAGACTACCGTTCCTGAATTAGTATGCTCCAGCCTGGGAGTCAGGGGCTGCTAATCAGAGGCTGTGGTGAGAGGAGAAGGACGGCTTCAAATTACATCCTTCACTGTCAACAGGAGGTGCACATGAAAGTGCGACGTCCCACGGTTTTTCCTCGAGCTGAGGAAGTTTGTAGATCGACAGTGACAGCACCCCGCTTACCTCTGAGACACCCACGAGAGCATCTCCAATTAAAAGCCTCCTATGATTTCCTTTATTAATAATAAATACCTCTGAGCTCGACAGAGCTGATTGGTATGTGTCTGTGAGAGGCTTTTTGGTACATGTACACATTTGGGCGAGCAATATTTTTTCTCCTCTCTGTGGTTGTGACTGTGCACGGGCCTTTTTCTCCAGGAGGGCATCCATGTGCTTTGCCTTTTCATGTACAGCCACTGCAGTGTTTAGTTTCATGTGGTCTCCACCTCCTGTCTGGGATGGTGGCTACCTCATAATCAAGACTGAAAAGCCTTAATGCGTCTCTTAGGAAACTAAAGATGCCACATTGGATTTCAACAGGAAATCCGAAGAGGTGCCTCTTTCTTCACTGCTGAGGTAGATGCCGGGAAGCCAGAGACAGCCTTCCAGGAAAAATGTGTTGCTGCAAACAGTGTCTGTCCCTGTGACTTCTGCACAAACATTGGTCCAGTTCCAGGAACACCTGGGCTGCTGCAGCTCTTTATTAAAGGCATGACTCTGCTTTTGTTACCATGATTACGGATTATGGGCTTTGCAACAACTTTAAACTTGAATAAAAAGGGCATCATGGAGTAGGTGGAGGCACACTGATGGCTGCATCACGCCACACCTCATCATAATAACAATAATTGAAGAGACACTGTCATCCAAGAGGAGGGCAGGCCTTTTTTTTCCAGGGCAATTTGCAAAATTGAAGCAGGCCAATGAAGTGGATAGAAACTTTCCCATAAATAAGTCTAGAAAATGTTTTCACAGAGGACAATGGGGCCGTCTGGTGAGAGCATGACTTGAAAATGACTCATCCACCTGGTTGCACAGTCCCTCATTTAACACACACAGTCCATCACAGTGGTGTATCAGGCTGAGGCTAATGCATCCTGATTGCTGGTTTATTTACATCTCTTATTACGAAAGCGCAGCCTTTTGTATTCAAATGTCTTTAAATGTCTCTCACTCACAGTTGGGGTAGCATTCACATCAACTCTTCATTCTGCAGATTCATCTGATTTTGCTGATGCCTCCGGGACCTAATCAATATGCATGACTTAAGGTGTCGGTTATCAACACATGAGTGGTTTTTCAGGAAACATTATCCTTCTCTGGAGCCTGGTTTGTACCTGAATAATGTCGTATATGGATCGTGGTGAGTGCATGTGGCACATTATCAACGGACGTTCACTGTGGCTGTCATGCTAACAAAAATCCATCCCAGAGGCACAGAGGGCAAGATGCACAATCATGGCCATAGCATACACTGGGACCGCTGTGACACAGTCAGGTGATGAATGGAGAGGGTATGACCTTGGAAAAGATGTTTCTTTTTTTTGCCCTTCTCCTCCTCTCCTCCTCTCATTTGACAACTCCCTCTCTTATCCTCTCTCTCCAACATGTTGTTCTCCTCTGAACTGGCCTGTAGCAAAATCTCCTTTCCTCATACCTTTTGTGTTCTGTGAATACTATATTTGCACAGTTGATACCTGAATGCTTGATAGCCACAGTTCAGTGCAGTGCACCAGCAACACAAACAAATCTCTAAACCTGAAAAAAAGACGTTCATTTGCCAACATTCACTCTCAGTTTTTTTGTAAGAATGCAATTTGGGAAAAATGTGACTTCCCAGACCTCAATTACATGCAGATATTATGAGAGGAGGTGGATATATGCAGAGAAATGAAAAAATTGCAGATCACACATTGTTGCTTGTGTTTATTAGCAGACAGTGTGTACATAGACTGCGGACAGATTTAATCCTGAGTGTCACTGCTGATCTGTGTTAACAGGAAAACACTCGTAACAGTGTGATGCCACAGTCAGCGGGCATCTTGGCAGTGTTGAGCAAGAGCAGGCTAGTCAAATCTCCATATGTGAACATCACACTTGGTTGGATTGCAAAGTGGACTGCACAAACAGAGGAAACTGAAGCAGCTACACAATCGAGGCAATGTGTGGCAATACTGCAGTTTGCTTGGTAAACGTGCTCTACAGATAACGATATGTGAAAAGATCCCACAGGTTTGAAAGAAAACTGAGTATTTTGATATGATCTGTCACATCTAGATACCACTTCATGTTTATGCATAAGAATGTGCATCTCTGATCAAGGTAGCATGATTTATTAATGTCATTCCTCAAAATATCTATTTTACTTTTGACAAATATCTTGCTGCAGCTTCAATGACTAATTAGGCCCTCCTCATGTCATTAGTGAGAAAAAGGAGCTTAAAGTGTCTTTGGTTACTCAGAATAGCTTTGTCAGAAGGTTCAGTGTGTAGGATGTAGCAAAATGCAACTTGTAAAAAAAGGCAGAGATGGAAACGAATATTTGTAACGATGTTTTCATGAGTGCAAATCACTTGAAAGTGAGAATGATTGTTTTTTTTGTTACCCCAGAATCTGCCCTGTTCCACGGAGTCAGCTAAGTTCCTACAGTAGCCTAAAATGGACAAACCAGACACTGACTTTAGAAAAGGCCTTTGCATTTTTTCTTGAGTTTTGCATCCACTCCAAGTTCTCTTGCATGCCTCTAAAATAAAATAAAATAGTCATCATAAAATATGACGTGGGATCAAAAAATAAAGCGCATGTAGAAGGTGCAAGCTACAACTTTTGTAACTTTTGTACTTCAAAGTACACTGCTTGATTAACTATATGCAGCACAAAAGACCTGACCTCTGGTCTGGAGGCAACTGCAGCTCTCCAATATGACAACTCCTCCACTTACAAGGTTTTTGCCCACAACAACACAGTTTTTCACTCCCCAACCCCTGTGCTCACCAGATTTGGCTCCCTGCATGTTCTTTCTATCCTCTTTGTAGGGCTTTTTTAAAAACTCCTATAAGCTCCTATTATTTGCCTCTATGCAAATTAAATTGAAATTGACTGAGCGTTATCTTTTCTTCAATAACAAGAGAAAGAAAAAAACATGACTGATTGCCAGAGGTCAATTGGCAGTGTTTTTAGTGTTCATCAACACAAATTCTTTACTTTAACACATTGGCTATTTTTGGTTGACTGAGTCATCACAATGCTGCCTGGTTGCCACAAGCCACAATAGATTAATTAAATTCATTTCATTTCTTAATTAGCTGCATTTTTCTCCCTGATAGACTAAAATGAAAATGTCAAAAATCAAAGCAGTCAGATTAATCTGATGTCATTTGACATCATACACCAGAGGTGGAAAGAGTACTGAAAATTTGTACTCAAGTACAAGTGCTGCTACATTGTTAAAATTGTACTCAATTACAAGTAAAAGTACTGGTGTTAAAAAAATACTTAAGTGAAAGTACAAAGTACTCTTCTCAAAAACTACTCAGAGTATTAATTACTTGCGTCGTCAATAGCAGGCATTTGATTTGATTCATCTGTATAAAATATCTACATTCAAAGCGCATTTCTCAGACAAACAACATATAGAAAAATCACACTAAAGCAATTTGTTTTGTAAACAAATGTAGATATAAAGCAGGCATTTTGTTTGTTAAAAGAAGGACAAAAATATTTTTGAACCTGCAGAGAACAGTTTAAACTTTTCCCAATACACTGTGAACAACAGGCAGGTAAGTGTCTTAAACTTAGACATACTAGCATTTCTGTCACACTTCACTCTCTGAACCTTTTGTTCAGATTCAGCAGGAGCTGGTTTTCTAAGTTAACTGAGTCTATCCGGCTTCATTTGGCTGTGAAGAGTTGACCAGCACAGCTAAAAAGTCGTTCACATGCAGCAGAGGCAGGCAGAGCTGTATTCAGCTTGAGGGAGAGCTTCTTAATGGCTGAGAAGGAGTGCAGCAGCTCCATGGTGTCTGTGGCACAAGCAAGATAACCATCAAGCTCAACTGGACTTTGCAGCCTTCAGGAGATTGGTCTGGAGAAGAAATCATCTTCATCAGATGACTCTTTTTGCTGATGCTCACTCTCATGCTCCGTCATTTCAAGATGTTGTTTGATGTATGTCAAGGCTGTAATTGCAAGTAGATAACACAATTTTGTTATTTAAATTTCAGTGAATATTCCTGAACACACAAACTTAAATCAGCTAATTCACAAAGAGGATTCCTTGGTATTAAGGACAGACCATCAATAACTGACAACCTATTAGGTGAGTCATGACTGAGATGTTATTAAGTATACTCACTTATACATGTGTTCAAACATAACAATACACAAAAATGGGATCATATGAATCTTTGAAAAAATCTGGCCTTACCTGCATCTATTACATCTGCTCTGTCAGTCCAGGAAGTCTTGAACTTGGGTAAGAGGACTGCAGCTGCAGCCAACTCTGGATCCTCCATCATTGGTCCAAAACGCTTTTGAAGGCCATTTTGCAGGGCCCTGATGAGTGGCACGCATGTCTTGCTTGATGTCTCCAGCCTGCTAAGTTTGGATAGTAGTTGTTGGATTACTGGCAG
>JAQNCA010000003.1:8854520-8872745 GCA_029783725.1 Acanthurus tractus
GTGTGTTGGAAGAGGGACACATCTAAAACATGCTGGATAGTGGCCCTCGAGGACCAGGATTGGCCACCCCTGCTCTAATGTAACCAGTAATAGACCAGTTGTTCCATCACAGGCTAAATTGTCTAAAAACCTGAAAAAAAGAAAAGCTAAGAGGAGTTTCAAATGTCTAGAGTTATTCTCAGACCACTGGAATAACAGTATGCTGAAAGGTTAATTTTGCCCGGAAAAAAAAGGAAATCAGTCAGCTACATCAAGGTCAACATATGTACAGTATAGAATATCTGCAACGTTTCCACAACAAGTGCTAGAGTTGTGAGTTTCGCCATCGGTGTAAAGGTAATACATTTTGTCAAGGTAATGTTTTGTAATTAAAAAGAAAATGGAAACATATATTACCATTTGTAACTGCAAGATATAATATAATTTCAGTTTTTCTTTGCACAAATGTCAAGATATGCACATTTCTGTCCTTGCTCTCGATCATCAGTCCAACACAAGGCTCAAAAGACAGTTTACATCCATTCTGAAAACGTAGAGTCTTCATTTCACCTGCATGACTTTGGATTGTGTGAGAAAACCGTGGCACATACTCCAGTGAGATGTCATCATGTAACTTATCATGTTTTCTTGCTGAGAGGCAGCAGTGCAACCATATGTAAGAATCCTCAGCTGGGAGGAGAAGTGATGGTCTCCTGGGGTTTGAATACCATGAAGATGTCAAAGTTAACCAAGGTCAGTGGGAACAAGGTAGCAGGAAGCCAGTTCACTGAAGCTGTTCCCAGCATGGGTGAGAAGTCAGTGGACAGTACAGACATCCAATCATGCTATCTATCTATCTGTCTATCTACAACTCTGTTTTTAGCAAAGTTAAGTGAACATTTATAGATATATCCAGCTAAATGTTTCATAGGGGCAAAAGGCAGAAGCTTGCTTTTTGTTGCTTTGAGGCAAACCCGCCTGTTGTTTTGTTTATTCTGTGCTGGTAAATGATGCAAATCACTTTTGAATGTGAGTGTGAACATTTGAATGTTAATTTGGCTAGCTAGCTGCTGACTTTGTACCATACTGCCCTTGTTTCGTTGCACCTCTGCTTGTCTGTGACTAAGAAGCAAAAGTAAAGCAGGCATAGCAGCCCGGCGGCACAAACAAAAGGAGAGCATTTTGCAAACACATGCATATGATTAATGTTCCCACACATATCATCCATCCCTGCCTCTCGCACTGTATGCTATATTACCAAGAAAACATTACCTCACAAGATGGAGCATTCTGTGGAGGAAATACATCTTTGAGTCACCCTCCTAGAGTAAAGAATTCAACAAGCTTTCATAATTATTTCAACAATTAAAGAGTTACAACTTTTTCATTTGGTTGTAATGCATAAGGTTATGAAGCGTTTGTTTCTTTTTCATCAGCTAGCACAGTTTGTTACCAACGTGTTCGGTAGCAAGTGTATTATGTGATGCAAACAGTGGTTTGCTGCGCTGTTAATTGTTGATTACAAGATATGTACTGCTGTGTTAATACAGTTTGTTTGCTCCCATGTCTATGAATTTGTAATTATTGTACGCTATTCCTAATCATCATTAGTCACAAACAACAATAGAGATTAAATAATTGGCTGTGTAATCTTGCTTTTCTCCTCTCTCTTAATTTCTCTGTTTCAAAGCCTCTCTTTTATAAACTCTCTTTGCTTCCTGATTTTATTAAATTTTCTTCACAACAATTCATCTACTATCAGTACAGCCAACTAATTTAGATGTTTATCTTTACAATAGCTGAATGTGGGAGCAGTGTTGTTTGGCTGTAGAAGCAGAGTGAAAAAATTGAGTCCCTGAATTAAAGACTGCAGATCAACCTGTCATGTCAAGTCAGACTAAGTGACATTTGCAAACACAGAAAAAGTGTCATGCTGTTTAATTTCTGTTTGACGAACCTGAAATCCATCTTAGAGATGTATGAACAAAGAAAACAATCCTTCGCTACTTTCAGATTTAGCACAAATAAGGTGTAACAATCATAATTTGCACATTGTAACAAGTTGAATTTAAATTGACTGTAATAATAAATCTGAAAGTAGATTTAATCTTTGTCACAAGAATAAGTGAAACGAGAAATGAGAGGGAACATGGAGACACATCAGAGTAAATTGACTTCATTTATAAAATTGCAGTGGAATGATGGTGTGACTGAAATACATCTATGAAATGATAAAAGTACTCTTAACTGCTAGATGTGAAGTGTACATTCAAGATGCATTACTCTAACCTCTGGAGCTCTGTTCCCAGCTTTCACAGGAAAACAATACAGTAGTATGTTACTGTCTTGCAGCATACATCTTTGTGGTTGGCTCTCGTTCCTTCCTCTGTGATTCACACTGACCCTGGAGGTGTGGGGTGTGTGTGTGTGTGGGGGGGGGGGGGGTGATAGAGACAGTCAGTGCAGATAGATGGACTTTTAAAAATGCTGTGTGTCTGCCATGTGAGGAATGATGTGCAACTTGACAGTAAGTGCAGATGACCCTAGGCAGGCTAACTGGACAGTCCTGGGTCATAGTAGACTATATGTGCTCGCTGACAGCTGCCAGCCTGTAGTAGTGTAACCAGGACAGTAGTAACATTGCACTGCTTCAGTGGTTTTTGATGAATTTTTTCCTGAAAATGACTGTTTGGATTTGTGTCAGTTCTCATTTTTACTGCAGTAACAAAAATCTATTTTTCCCCTTTAACACATTGCTTTGACAGCTTTCTCTTCACTTATTTCTCAAATTTAAAAAAGAAACTTTTTTTTTCATTTACACATGAAGGAGAACAAGCATTTTAGTGCAGTCTGTGCACATTCAGTCCCTGGCTGCTCTGACAAGCACTGCACCTGTGCTGCTGGCATGAAAAAGGTAACTCAGGTGGCCAAACTAGTGAATTTAAACTATGTCTGCACTGACTGTGACCAAATACAGTGCTTGCAAGGAGACTGAGACAAAGACCGAGACCCAAGCATGTTGTATGCTGACAGTGTAACAGAGAGCCAGCATACACAACACCAGCACCCCGAAACTGATGCAATGAAATGGAATTCAGTCATCATTCATTTTTATAAAATACACCTGGGTTTTCCTGCTGTGACATGCCAAAATGATTCCTGTTGAAAAAGAGCTAATAATGAACAATGGTTCCAGCATGGAAATGTTCTTCTCTCTCCACATATGGACATGCACAGTTAAGTCAGAGTTAGATTAACTTTGTATGTTTCAATAACAGTAAACAATTTACTTGAAAATACATCTGAATGTGCTCATCTATTCTTAGATGAGAAGGGAAGTTATTTTCTCTCCAGCAAGAAAGGTTTTAGAAAAAAAATGCAGCTGTGAAAAAGATAATATTAAGGAAGAAAACAGTATGTAGATTTGCCTTTCCACTAAAATGAAATCAGAAGTGGGATGATTCAAATAAATAGATTGTAGAGAAGGATAAATTGATTTGACACAATAGCAATTACAATACTTCCTGAATAATGACACAAATCAAAGGTTTTCAAACTCTCTGCTTGTGACTCAAAAGAGAAATATAGTGTCCTCCCTGACCCTGAATTTACAAAACAAAATCACATTGGCCATAAAACCAAAATGTATAAAATTCTGATAAAGCTGGTAGCATGCTAATCACGTACTCACAAACACAAAATAAAAACAATGCCAAATGAGACACATACAAACATATGACTCACTTTTTCACTGTCAAATCATTTGCCAAGGTCTTTTCCTTGCCATGTTTGAGTTCTTTTAACTTGCCTTCATGCTGAGATTGCTTCCTTTTAAGATGCCAGTACAATTTTTTCAATCATGAGCTCCCAATACCGAGCATCTCCCTGTATAAAGCATATGTTGACCTCTCCTCTGCTTTTAAAATGGCTTTAGTGAAACCGAAGTTTATAATTCCTTACTCACCTTGAGCTGAACAGACCAGTGTTGCAAGAAGAAAAGGTAAGGATGTGATGTCAGTTCTGTGAGTACAAGTGAAGCCCTCTCCTTTACAGTTCAGATAAAGAAAATTGTTTAACATCACTCTGTATTTTACCCTGTGACCTAATTTTTGACCCACTAAAGATGGATCTGTGATCCATTTATAAGTTTGGGAAAGAGTGACGTAAATGACCATTTCAAAGATTAGACTGAGTCCTATTATATTTAGTTGAGTGCTTGCAGTGTGTTGAGAGGAAAAGAAGTTCTGATGTCCATCAATCATGGGTATGGCCACCACTAATGTAGGGGAGAAATTCTTTCACAACTTCCATGATGCATTCTGTTTGGCCACTTCAAGTGTATAAAATTAGCAGAGCTAATCTTTCAATGTAAGATGGTTAAGATTAAACCATACCAAGGATGCAAAATGTGTAAAGTATGATATGAGACTGTATATAATGTATTGCTCTGATTTGTTTTGATACCATTGTTCATGTATTTGAAAGTTTATGTGATTTGCAGCAAGAAACATTTGATGTATTTACACCAACCTCTGAGTCCATGTCAACAAATGTAGGTGTTGGACTTAAAGCTGCTGTAAATCTAAACCCTTAGCAACAGCATGAAACACAACATCTAATCAGTCATCTTTTATTCTCTTAAGAGCCTGATGAAAGCTCAACAATGCTTTAAACTCACAATGTCTGTTGCCGACTGTTAAAACATGGCAGCAGGGCCATAATAGTAGGGACAGCCATCTTCTGGGGACCATTATGTCTAATGATCGCTCTGCATGATTGCATAACAGCCAAGGAATATGAAGCTATTTTACAGAATGAAGTGCCCCCTGTGGTGCAAATGCTGCTCCTTTGTAAGGTTTGCATATAGCAAGATGGCAACACCACAATGCAAACTACTAAATGAAGTGGTTTAATGGATATCAAGAAGAGGTCACATATCTTTGAGTTTAAGAGATGAATCCTGATATTTGTGAAGGATTATTATTGCTCTGTTCTCAGTATGGGATGGAGAATGACACAACTTCAATAGGGGTTTGAATCTCCATCAAGTCTGGCTGCCTTTCTTTAAAGGTGCTGTACTCTTGTTTACTGGTTATTCCTATTCAACCTTATGTGTCAGAGGCATGTTTTAGCATTAAGCTGTTATTGAGTGATGACACTTATTTCACAGTCTTCTCATAGTCTGCTTCTGCCCCCAGAGTCTAAATATGAGTAGGTACCTGTCTGCTATAGGTGCGTGATTTATGGTAGTGAAGTCTCATTTGTGCTCTCTATGCAGAACAGGTGTGCTTTGTTTTTTTGCTCCATACTTCCCTGGACTTGTCACTTGACAGTTCTATTCTTTCCTTTATTATCCATTAAGCCACCATTCCTCATATTTGTCTTTCTCTGGAAGAAGGTTCAGGGTTATCATGAACAAGTACCCTTCAGCCTCATATTTAACCTGTGAGTGCTGCATCAATCTATAGTTTTATTTACTTTGATGTCATTGTCTTTGGCTACTCAAACCTGCTTGAAGTGATCCTTACAAAAAGATGTTACATTACTGACATGTCTAAAAACAGCAGTAGCTCCGTTCTCCTGCTGTTTTCATTTGAAACTGAATTATGTGTAAAAATCTCTCACTATCTCATTAATGAGAAATCTGAAGTGCAAGGCATAATTGTGGTTACCAGTGACTCTTAACATGAAATCACAGATGATGGAGCTATAGGAGGAATATAAGGTATCTTTATGTGTCTCAATTGGAAATTTTGATTCATTTTTTTCTGACAGACAACAGCTTTTTCTCAAAAATTTCCTGATCATGTCTTTAGCTTTCTTTCCTTAGTCTATTTTTGTTCCTTTTAAAAAACAGCCGCATTTTTGGGGACTGTTTTTATCTGCAGATAGATTCACAGTTCACACAGCTCTTGTGAGTTGTAATAGAGGCAGTGTGGTGTGTGGTGTGTGTTAGTCCCCATTTTCGTTAAAGCAATTTATTGAATAAATGTCCTATTTATTTTAAATAGTTGTGTGCCTATACTGAGCACCCAGAGGTGAACTCTTAGCAACGTAACAAACTCCTGAATCTTCAATTTTAAGTCATAATTTTTTCTGACAGCATTGAGGAAATTGTGTTCCTAAACAGTGAATGCCATCACAGGCATCAGAGGCTGCTCTGAAATATGGGGCTGCTTTTTTGGAGGCCTAAGCTAATGTACATTGCAGGGGTTGTGATCTCTAGCATGGCAGCGCAGCTTCTCAACAGGAACTTATCTTGTTCAGACAAAGTGCTGCTGACAGGCAGTTCAGGGTTTAGCAGCAGCCTTGCTGTGCCAGGTCTCCCCTGGGGTATTTCATCAATGCCTCCCATAGAGACACCCAGAGCCACAGCCGATCCCTTACTCTAATGATGCCACACACTGCTCTCTGATTGGCTGCAAGGAGGCTGAGGTGAGTCTTGCCGAGGTCCAAGATAGAGCGGCGTGGGCGCGGTATTGGGTTTGGAGGGGGAGGTGGTGGCGTGGGGAGTGGGCATAATTAGACTGTTGGGAGCCATGGTGATAATGGCTGTGCTCGGAGCAAGGGAGCACAGGGAAAGCACTTTAATTGAGATATAAAAGACTTGGTTCCAAGGGCACTTCACAGGAGAAGAGATGCCAGCTACAAATGCTTGCTCAGTGTAAATACTAAACAGTGACGCATGGTGCTTTGGTCTGTATTTAGAACACTGTTTACAGGACAATATGTAATTAATTCTTAATTGATGTTTACAACAAATGCTAACTTTCCTAATGTTTCAGTAGCATGGGGATGCAAATAAACCAGGATTCATCAGTGATTGTTTGCATTGGCAAATTTGCATGCCGTCTTAGTTAAAATTTTTTGCCAATTGTGCATGACTGTGTTTTCAAATCAGGTCTGGATTTGACTGAGAAAGTCATAAATATGTCGGATGGCACAAAGGAAACTGTGTGTAGTTCCTAGTCTTCCTAATATAGACACACAGCTGCAGTTTGCGACAATGAGGCATGACATGGAGGAGCAAACTAAAAAAACATTGTCAGGAAAATCTGCAAGTTCAGTCAGTCTGTAATTCAGAATATATCCAAATGAAATACTAATGACAAATATTTGCTTGTTTAGCCAGCGATTCTTGCGTTTGTCTGCAGGCTGAGTGAAATGAATCATTACTATGTCCCCAAATTTCAGCTGCTGTGGTTTTTGTTTTTCCAAATTTGCATGCAAATGTTGTCTTGTCTTGCCTGGGCAAATTTTTTTGGTAATCAAAGTCTAATACTTCTTCATTTTTGAACTAAATGTGCGCAGGCTAATGTATTCCAGCTGACTCGGCTTGGTTATCCACACAAAGCAGACAAATTCAGTAAATAGTGTTAGCTGAAAGAAATTTACATAGAGTTCGCATGTTGCTTAGACACAAACATGGAGGTTAGGGCCATTTTCAAGCTAATATTACATGATCGAATCTCACAGGCATTCACTGTCTCCTTCTGTACACACATACACCCTCTTTGAACACCTCTAAAACACTCTTTTAAACACCCATTAACACATGCAATCACAAGCTCTCTCTTCCCCCTAGTTTCTCTCTTTCACATACACATGCACTTACCCTCACTTTTCCCTGATACACTTTGGTTCAGGACTTCCGTTATAACATTGATTGTATGAGGCCATCAATAGCTTTCAAATACAGCTACCTGTCTGAAGAGGAGCTATGGAGCATGAACAGCGGCACCTCAAAAGATTTCCTGCTAATACTCCCTTTCCCCAGGTACTCAAGGCGCCCTGCTATTATTTCCAGCCTTTTGCCTTCAGCGATTCCTCTCTGTTCTGAGGTGAGAGGGCTTTGTCGTCACACGAGCACAGAGCCACCAAGACACCTTGCAAAGTCAAGGTATAAATGTTTCCATGGTGCCCCGCTCAAGGTCATCTGGACAACAATATAAAATTAGCCCTCCCGGGACTGCACCTCCTCTGACACCTCCGCTTACAAGTCCCATTTTGTCACCAGTGCTCTTTCACTTTTCTGTTCCACTCAGCCCCCCTACGCACAAACAGGAGAATGGGGTTGACTGGATGGATTTTTTTTTTTTTTTCCTGTGTGCTCCAGTGGGATCTAGCTGAGCAGAAGAGTTGGCACCTGCAAGGGGAAGAGAAAAGGAGGGGCTGCTGGTGGCCGAGGTAGGCAGTGTAGTCTGAGGCCTGAAGGAGAGTGGAGCTGCTTGGCAGTGCTGGCTGCATGAGTCTCCCAGGTTTGGTCTAATGGCCCCACTTGGCCCAACCCGCTGCTGGTGGTCAGATGGCCTGCTCCACTATGAGGCGACAAGGCCAGGGGCACGCTTTCACATTCACTTCTGCCTGTCTTTGTCAAAGACTCTCAATGACTTTCCAAAAATAGGCAAGTGGGAATTAAACAGAGGGGGAGCAGAGTGTGCAATTGAGGGAAAAAAGGGTGAAATAAAAGCCAGCCTTAAGTGCGGAGGTGCAAAGGAGCAGCATATGTTGTTTTAATGCTCTCATTAAAGACCCTCTTTTCTCTCCCCAATGCCCTCAGAAGGGTCCTTCAATTTACAACAGGCTCTGAAATGACAGAGAGGCCTGTTTTTCTATGCAAAAGGCAGCATTTTACCTACAACACTTTCGACAACAGCATCAGTGACTAGTGTAGTGGCCGAGGATGCAAAATTGAAACAAAAGAAGATAAGCAGCAGGGTATTCTTAAGCCAGTCAGATGAAACAAAACAGTCAATGCCATGTCTCAAACTGTGCTTTTTAACAGTGCATTCGAGAAATCTGATGTTTTATAATACTTTTGCCTGGCAGGCACTGTTTATCTCAATGTGACAGACCGGTGTTCATAATGAAGACATTACCCAACTCCTGCTGCCCCTCCTCTGCATCAGGACTCGCTGTGCCCCTTTGGTCCCACATCCCTGGAGTGCAAGGCTGGTAATAGTTAGAATTCCCAGCAGGCAATGGCGGTTGTTTAATCTAGTGTGGATGTAATCCTCGTGCCCTATCTGGTACCGAAAGGCCCTCACAGCACCTGCAGCACCCCAGAGCTTTTCGCAGGAGGAAAAAGGCTTTCAAGTAAGATGGGAATGTGAATCCACTTTGTGCACATTTGTGTTTGAGTGAGCAAACAAGAGAAAGAAGCAGGAAAATATTTTGATGAATGTAGTCATAACAAAAAGGAGGAGGCACCGGTGATATGTGGGACTGCTGAAAATGAGGATGCATGTTTTGCCTAAGGATGTGGGAGATGGGATGTGACCTGTGTTAACTTCATATTCCAGCCGGCTTGGAGCCAAGCCTCCCCAGGCTCTGCCCTGAAGGCTGGATAAATGTTGGCTTTTGTGGGCTCACTGGATGCAATTATTTTGGGTATCACCACAAAATGAATGACTTGTTAGAATAGGCACACAGTTTCCTAATCTTTGTCAAATATTCCACACTTTTTGTATGCTTGTTACAGTGCAGGGCTTTTACACTGGATAAATTGACTGCTGGCATGGAAATCACACAGGCTTCACTTGGATACACATGCATACACAGTCACCTCAATCAGCGTGTCTGTTTCCCTCCGCAGTCACATGCCGTTAGCATTAACAAGCATGAGGGAACACATCCCCACTCCCCTTAAGCTCATTCTGCAACAGCACTAGAGATTCTATTTAAATGGCCGGGCTTTCACAGGCCACAATTTGCTATCTGTTACAACCTGTTTTTCTTGTTGACCTTCAAATCTCATGTGGAGACCCTGCACCATCATTGTGTCAGTGTGGGCAGGCATTAGTTGGACTCTTTCCTGGATCCTGCTTTGCTAATGAGGGATATCAGCACTTTGGCACAGCTTACTGGCAGCATGCATAAAAATGGATTGGGATGGGGTGCAGCTCAACAGAACTGTCCCACTGTCTTGGTCCAAGAAAATGTTGTCCAGAAGGATTGGGTTGCATTATCAAATTTTAAAATATGCCCATTATTTTCGCAGTTATATTTAATCCAAAAGCACCTTCGAGGTTCTGGCTGGTTATTTGTAGATAATAGGGGCCACATTGTTTGTAGGGAGGTTTTTTTTTTCCAATGTCACGGTATGCTGTAGGTATCATTTTCTATTCCTTTTTTTTTCTCTCCATATTATTAGGAGCAGCATATTTTTAAAAAATAACCTCCCCTGCTTTTTGACATCACCGCATCTAAAATAGAGGTGCCTTTACGTGGATGTCCAGTGACATTGTTAACGGTGAATCTTAAGAAAGAATACAGTAGCCTTAACCTCCTCCACTGAGAAGATACACAGAGATAATACACCCATGGGGGAGATTTTCAGGGGTGCTGGAGACTCATTATCTTGTCACGTATCATAAAAAAGACAGCAAAGGCCGGCATCCGGGGGCCTCTGTGAGTTTGCGTCCACACTCCCCTGGCTCTTCCTCAGCCAGGCTCGGCATCAGCAGCCTCCCTTGACACGCATAGCAAGAGAGCTGTAGCTGCACACCTTGGTGAGCAGTATTGATCGTCTCCTCAGCATCTTCTGCTGAGAGGTCTCATTCTGTCTGTCACACTCCCACACAGGAGAAAGTGCACTAACACACACATATACACACACATATAAAAACAAACATGCACATGCACAGGTACGCATAGTCGAATGCACACATGCAGACTCTTAACTTAGACAACATTAGCCACCCTGGAGGGCTCTGCTGTCAGACATCCGCTCACCGGGTACTCAAATAAAGTGTGAAAGTGTGGCGTTAATGCCTAAAACCATTAACAACACTAGATTCTGTCAAGGACCACTCTTGCAATGCCCCCTCCCCACTCTCTGTCCTGCATGACTTTGTGACTTTCTAGAGGGCCTCTCTGGTGCCCAATCTTTGTCAACACCGAGCTGGGGAGGCTATAAAATATGTGGTTTTACTGGGTCTCAGCCATTCAGAGCGAGTGCGAAATATCCCCCTGTTAAATAGAAAGAATGGAGATGATGGAAAGTTTACCACCCATTTTCCTTCACTCTCTTTTTATTGGTCATGGGTCCACACATATGCGTAGGGTCGCTCTCAACTAATGACGACTGAATCACTGGGAATATTTTTTTTATTAAATCCTTATTTTACCATTGAGCTTCCTTATTGCTTCCAGTCAGTAACAGTGTAATCTCTCAAATTAAGCCTTAACTGCTTTTGCGGCCTCATAATTCCTAAGCACGTCGTGGTGAATAAGTATGAAACACACACTGCTGCTCTTGTCTGATAATATCCGACCATGTGATTTGCATTTCTTTAACGCATACTGACTCAATCATGCAAAGGAAAGAAATTAACACCTCTCTGAACTTCTATACAAAGGTATAACATACAACATGTGCGAGCAGATCTGCAGACGTGTGGGGGAAAAGTGTTAATTGATCAACCTGCCAGGCAATTATTGTCGGTTGACCTCATAACCAAAATGTGTTTCTGATTATCATGCTTCAGAGGGCTTTTTGTCAAGGAAGCCATGTTTTAAACTGTTTGGACAGCACCTTCCACAGTCCACAGGGGATTGTTCTCAATCAGGCGAAAATGTAATACAAGCCACAAACTAATGAAAACTTAAATAAGTATTTTGTATGCTTTTTTAGTATCTGAATTTGATTTGACAGGATTGTAATTATATGAGCGCAGGAGATGAAGAGTTGATTTGCATGTAACCAAATCATTTGCTTGGCAGATCATGGACCTCTCCAGGACTCGGAGATATCACATCGAGATTCTTATGCAGAGCGTTACCCCAACTGTGAACTGATTATTAAAGTCTGTGTAAACGTCTAAACAACGACGTGATAAAAGTGAAAAAGAGAAACGACTCAATCAAGAAATAAAACTAATGGCTCTGTTTTATACTTTCAGACGTAATTTATGCTCAGTGTAAACGGGTTCAGGGCGTTGGCTCCTCAGCATGAGAGGAAATGTCAGCGGCCAGACAGGCAGGGGTTGAGCTTTGTGAGATGAAGATAGCTTCCACAGAGTGTGTATGTGTGTGTGAGTGTGTGTTTTTTGGGGGGAGGGGGGTTACAGTTTGTTTGTCCAGGAGATTATTATCCACACACACTGCCCAGGGATAAACACAGCCGTGACAGCGTTCTAATAATGTTTCACCTTTATCAGGACACACAAATGTGCACTCTGTGTCAGTTTGCTTTCAGAGGCACAAGTCACACCACAAACGAAGACAAACATCAAGTGGTGCAGTAAATTGGAAATTCTTTCTTTTTTTTCCCCCCGTATCTAAATCCTTTGAATTCTCCAGGTCCCCAAAGTAATTAGAGTCTCAGGCGAGTGGGGCTCATAGGGGTGCCCAGAGTCCTTCTACTCAAATAGAGGGAATGCCCTATATGCCTGGCCATAAGAAAATGATGTCCCAGCCCCTCTCTATCAATTACCCCCTCACAACTCAAATTTACATTCGGCGCGTCTTGCCACGGCAAAAATTTGCCATCCTGCACTTCTCCTTCAGGCGTCTAACCAACTCAACAAAATGCATGGTTGTATATTTTAAGATTAACCTCGCTTTACATTTCCGGTGAGCAATATTGCTGCGTATATGCTGGTGATAAGCCACACACAGCTGCAGGCTCTTTGCGGGTGATCCATCCACACTGAGGAGACAGTAAAAACAACCAGGATGCCCACAGGGTGAGTGTTATCTGCTGGGCAGTAGACGTGTGTTTAACAGGACCCTGATAGCCTGTCCTTACTTGGCCTGAGGCACAGTATCAAACTCCCTGTCAAAGAAAGATGAAGTCAACACAGGCAGTCTGGGTTGGGTTAATAGCACTAAAAGTGAGGGTCAGGACTTCTATTATGGACTTGTGCCTTATCAAACTCCAAACAGTCACCTGTCAATCACCTGACTTACCTGCTAACCGTCTGGCCGAGACTTCAATTAAGAATGACACATGTGTACAAAGGAACAGTATATCTGTGAAGTGCAGCTGGTCATTTTTCATTTTCATACAGATGCAGCGGTGCAGAGCAAAGCTGACAGATGAAATGGACAAATGTCCATCAGAGAGAGAGAGATGACTGGCCAACCTTGACTGAGCAAATTAAATAATAAAAAAATAACAATGTAACTAAAAGTAAAGAGTTTTTTTTCCCCTTTTTAGCACTATTTTTTTTTGTTTCTTGGGAGTTAGTGATCTCTGCTCTGGCCCCCAGCCACTTCACCCCTCTCTTCATCCCCTTGTTTCTCCATAGATCACCCTGTTATTAACTCATTGTTGAATCCTTTTGGTTTCTAACACCCTCATGCTTCTTATTATCCCCAGCTGCTTTTCCTTCTATAAGAAAAAGCTCAATGTACATTCAAGTGGAGCATGAGCATATTTGCTTTCTTCTACCTTTTTCATCCCTCCTCCAATCTCTATAGCCACCCCTCTCTCCTTTGCCTTTGTTCTTCTTTTCAATTCTTCCCCGGCCCCATCTCTCTTTTCCCATTTTTCCTGTCAATGGACTGATTTCTTTTTATCCAAGAGCACAGCAGATTAACAGATATTGTATCATGGCCAAGACAGGCAAAGCCCCCTCTCTGTCCCTGACATCTAATTAATGGTAATCCTTTAATCTGCTGCTTGTAGTGCAGACCCCTTGGTCGCTGTCCCATTTGCAGCAACAGAAGCCAGTCTAAAGGAGGGACAGAGATAGAGTGGTATGCTCACTCAGCAGGTCGAACTGCTGGGCTGCTTTGGACAAAGACACACGAAACAATAAGAGACAATGTCTTTCTCATTTCTAGGTATTACCCATATTTCATTTGAACTGTATAACTCAGCAGCTGTCCCAGCTCCTGCGTTGTGGGAAGAGAGAAATGTTGCATTATGCACTCCGATAAGCATATGGAAATTTTGCACTATACACTTGTGACACTGATAATTAAACCTGTGCTTGCAAATACACACGCATGCTTACATGCACATGCAAACAAATGTTGAGCTTAATCTCCAACATTGGCTGTGCGTAGATGACATCTGTATTTACGGCATCAACCTTGTGCTGTAGGCACAGATGTAATTAACAACAGGGGCGAGGGAAGCAAATCCTCCCATCTTAATTAAGTTAATTAATAGATATAAATAATAACCTTCAGCCTGTCTTCATTTGTTAAGCAATAAAACTGGTTATTAAAACCTCATTTTGGTTCTGTCATAAACAATATGCAGCCTCCCTCTCTGACAGTGACACCACAGATGGTGTTTGGATGTCACCTAACGAATCTGTTGCGTAGCCTTGATGTGGCGGCTCTGTCTTAAACTTCCAAAGCTGCGTCTTCCAAAAAAGATGTGGCAGCTCCAAACAGCCAAGTTCATGTGACAAACTTACTTACAATGAGTAAGCGGCTGCAGAAAAGTCTCTCACCCAAATAAATATATAACACTTGCACCATCTGCATTGTGTTATATATTTGCAGAGCAGCCAGAGCAAGCCCTTTCAGGATGGAGCACAGACTTCACTTTCTGGTGTTGCGCTCATTATGAGCTAGGTTTGATTAATCAATTAACACCAAAAGCTAATGATCAGTGAACGGCCTCTTGTATTTATGCCAAGTCCAAGCACAGTGTCTTTTACTGGCAGAGCCACAAAGGTGCTGGACCGTATCCAAGGGCAAACACAGAAAGAACAGTAACACCTTCTCCATGCACGCCGCAGCCGTTTCCCGAACAAATGCGGATACTTAGACGTAAAAAACAGTCTGTGACTTAGTGCACACACACATGTGCACAACAGGCGTGCTTGCACACATGCACACACAGAGCAACAGAGAGGGTTCAGAGACCCGCAGACAGTGGCTGTGATTAATGCATCAAACTCGGGGGCCCTGCTGTAGTAGGTGTCTGTGTCTTAATCACTCTCTCAGTGTGTTTCATTAGCAGCTGATGGTCTCTGATGAATGGACTGGCCCTGGGTGTCCCGCCGTCTCTGGTGGTGCCATCAACTAACAGAGTCCACTACAGAGGCGCCTATCGATGTCCCACCACCACCACATGCACACTCACGCACACATGTACACTGTAACCCCCCCCCCCTCTTCCTCCTCCAACATATTGGCAGGTGTGTCTGTCAGGCTGTTAAGATATGATGCTCATGAGCGCAGCCTGCTCCTGAATTCATTAACCTACATTTGAAGGATAATTCAGGCACAAGTCGCCAGCCATATGTGCTTTGATTGCTGGATTCCTTCCCACCGTTGGGATTTAGTGCAAGTCGATGGGCAGTTTAATATCACATGCAGATGGCCTCTGGTGTTTCTTTATTCTTACTACTTGTGTCTTATCTTCATCTCAGAGGGAAAGCTGAACTTATGTTGCACTCTTGCGTTGCCTCATTTGTAATATACTGTAAATCCCCACGAATACCGGTTACTCTGATGAAGCCTTGCTTCCAATTATACAGTACATCTAAGACTCTTCTGGAGTTCCTGTCCATTAAGTTGTTATGTAATAAGAGTAAAACATGACTGATAGGCTCCTTAATGTGCGTATTGTGGAAAGATAATAGTTTTGAGGGAGGAAATGCACATATTTTTTTACATTTCATTTCACCTTAGGAGGCTGCATCCTTGCATAATGTCTCCTTTTTTTCCCTACTTGATTGCAGACATGGCACCTGAGGGCTGTAGAGGCTGTGTCAGCAAAAATACTATGGGCCTGTGGGCGATACTCTAACAGCAGAGATCTGTTGGATCAGTAGCCGCTGAATGACTTAGGGTATTTTCAAATCTAAAAAAAGAAAGAGGGAGATGTTAATCTGTTGCTGTTTCATTCAAATTACCTGAATATTTGCAGTGTCAGAGTGTGTTGTGGGTTATTACCTCTCCTTTTTCTGTAAATGCTGTTGCAGCGATTGTTGTTGAGGCAGACAGTGCAGTGTAAGGGCTAAGTGTTGGCACATGGGCAGCAGACGTGAAATTCTTCCTCTCTGCACTCTCAGGGCACTGTAAGAATCTGAACAAGACTGAAGGAGAGGGTCCTAGCTACCGGACCAGCTTGGTGTCACTTTTCAGCTTTTTAACTGGACACTTCTTTTGCATCTGTGTGCAATATGCAAAGTCATACTACCACTAAGTTTGTCAAATATGTGGGTGACCTTGTAAAAGTGTTTAATGTTATGAAATGGTCCCAGTTTGATCAAGTTTTGGCACCAAGAGGGCCTGATTTGGTTTTGTAAAAGATGCATCAAAAGCACAGTGCCTCTCTCACAGACACTAAAGAGGTGTCCTGTGTGTCAAAAGTGAAGTCAAGGAGTCCTGACCAAACTTACGCGTGTGATGGACTGGAATTGACAACAGGTTGTTCCAGGAGGCTTAAAGCCGAAAGACAAGATGCCAAATTTAATTGTTCCATTTTTGAAGGTCTACATGGTCACTATTAATCCTTATCAAGACTCTTGTCTGGTTAGATCAGCACCCATCTGATCAACCTGTCCTGTCCTCCTGATTGCTGCTGGGATGCGCTCAACATTTTCGAATTTAATTTATGTTACATATACTTATCAGTATCCTGGTTGAGTCGGTGATAAATCAAGCTCTTGCCAATGGAGAGTTTTTGATCAGGTTTCGTGAGATTTCCAGTTGCTGTCTATTAACCTGTGAATCACATTCAAATTGGGCAATTCCACATCTAACAAGTCACATGCAATGCTAGTGTTCATTTCAAATGAAGGAAGTAGTGGTTGTCTCTCTCTCTCTCTCTCTCTCTCTCTCTCTCTTTATGCTCCTCTCCCTAGTTCCTCCTCCTTGTCCTCCTTTTTCATCGAGTCTTCTCTGTGTTGGACAGTGAGCCATCCAGGGACCTCTCTCTCTGTCTGCAGCCTGTCTGTGCCTAAGTCTGTATGTTTGGATCTGGATCTTTGTCCTGCTTAAGATTCAGCCTCTCTTCCTGTCTTTCTTTCTCCCTTTTCCCACTCTTTCTTTTGTGCATTTCTCATTCTGTTTTTCCCTCTCCATGTTTATTTCTTTTCTTTTTCTATGTTAAGTATTTGCTTAGTCTCTTTGTAAGTCTTTGTAGACTCCACGGTAGAGAGGTTGTCATGTGACTCAGGCCCTATCTGTTTGGCAACACCTGAAGCTTCTCGACATCTTGACCCGACAAGCCAGATGTTTTTGTCACACGTAACCATCTGGGAGGTCGTCCTTGGAAACTGTTTTGAAAAGGGCAAACACATTCAAAAAGTACAGAGCAAGTGATAAGACAAATCATCTGTTTATCTTGCCTATCACAGGCTAACTTCGATCAAAAGGAGAATGCTGCCATAAAAAAAAAAAAAGCTCAATTGCCGAAGTCAGTAGGGTGAAGAGTAAAATATTGTATCGTTCCAAAAAAGCTTTTACCTCTAAATTACGAGGTCTTTCAATGAAGAAAGACCTTCTAGTTCTGATGGCATAGCAACATCTGTACTGTTCTCTGTAGGGGCTGCCTTGGTTTTTCTCCAACAAACCTTCGTGTTTGTCAAACTTACCACAAGCTTGTAGATCCTGCTTGTTCCTCACAGGACACTGATTGGCCAGATTCAAGCACATAGCTTGAAGCTTGATTAGCCTGGATTTGCGAGATAAAGGCATGATGGGAACATGTAATTCTAGCTGCCTTGCAAGGCAATCAACACCCTACTAGATTTGTAAACTCACATATGTTTACAATTTGTCTACAGTTTTGTGTTCCTAAATGAACACTGTAATTTATATGTTGGCTCAATCTGCACATAAGTCATCAATTGCTTTTCTGTCTGTTTTGGGTGAGCAATCCCTCCTCATTCACTCCTCCTACGGTTTACTCCTTTTTCCCACCTGTTGTAAGTTTTGAAATACATAAAAAAAAGACATGACTGAAAAACACAGGAGAGTTAGCAACTTGTTGGTAAACCAAACACTAAGCTAGAGCTATTTTTTTCTATCACTGGGTTCCAGTTTTGTCTTTTATTTCACAGTCTTGCTAATGGTTTCTCAGTAATCCACTGATCCACAGGTAACTGTAAAGCATCAAGATATACAGTAATGTGGCAACATAAGAAGTGGAGATAATGACAGTGTTGTGAAAAACTGAAGGTCATAAAATGTTCAAAAAATCAGCTTTAAAAATGTTTCATAAAGGAGACAAACAATCAAGATATTTCTTTAAAATTAAGGATACACAGACTAAGTTTTGTAAAGAACACTGAGAACATAACTTCCTCTTGTTTACTCAGAAAGAGAAAG
>JAQNCA010000003.1:8872845-8897287 GCA_029783725.1 Acanthurus tractus
TCTGAAGTGACAAACAAATTGTGTTTTTCTTAGTGCAAGGATATGAGGTTAAAAATACTTTAGGTTGTCATGACAGCACCCAAGGCAAACAAAATGCAAGGAGTACACTCATTCCAATTTTAGAGATATGGCAGCACACAGACTAGAAATTTCCAACATCAATAAAGTTAGCATTGCTGCTAACCAGCTAGCCCAGACATGTTCTGTCTTGAGCCAAATTACCTGGTTTACTCATTGTAATACACACTTCACTCAAGCTTGACAGGAAAAAAAAAATTCATCTCGGTTTGTCTTCCCTTTTGTTCCACCGTTCAAATAGTAGAGTCCTCTGGCTCTGGCTTTGTTTACAAATGAGCCGCAATCTGATTGGACTAAACCCCCAGGAAGCTTGTATAAGCTGGGGATAGTGTTTGGCTGCAGCTACAACGTGACTGCCGTCTTGTAGGAATGATGCGAGTCTCCATTTCTCTAAACATCTTAAAGATTGTTTATTTCACATGGCACAATGCAGAAAATAATTGTCTAGTTTATGTCCACTGTGGTTACGTGTTTGCATACTGGTGATTATAGAAAGGCAGTGGGATGTAAACTTTTCTCTGGCCCTCATATGTGCTGCTTTAGCACGCCACACTGCGCAGTGTTAAGGTCATACATGACAACTGTTACTGCACCCCAAGCTGTATTTTTGCCATAGATGCATCTTCTAAGTTATTAATGCTCCTTGCTAAAAACATGGATGAACAATTACATCTACCACTTTACCAAAACCCCTGGTTAGCAGTTATTTTAGTGTCTTGTTGCCTCCTATCTTACATTTTTTTCCATTTCATTTTTAAAAGTCCAAATCTTGCACTCGTGGCTGTTTTCTGTTCTGTTCTTTTTTCACTCTCTGAATACAAGGGAGAAACTATCAATTTTGCAACTGACCCAATAACTGTGTCAGACAGCTGAACGCAATTACTTCAATGCCATCAAAAGGGGTCCTTGAATGCAGCAACAAATAACTAGTAAACAGTGTTCTTGTTTGTGAGACAGATTGATCAAGAGACACAAATATTGTATATTAGTGCGCAGGTATGCGTTGTCAGAGAGGATAGGCTGGTGAAACATACTCTATACCCAGTCTCCTCCATATTCTCACCCCCCGCCCCCCCGCACTCCATGTTCTCCCCTGCTTTCTCAGCTCCTTCCTCTCTGCTCATTTGCTTTCTACTTCTCTTCCTCCTCTCCCCTCCCCTTCTGTGCTCTCTCTTCCTTTTGGAGTCTTACCAATCCCTCGTGTTGTTTCACACCAGACTGTGTTGAAAAGACTAAAAATATATGTGTTTGGTCCTGGTTGTCCCAAAAGGCAACTTTATAGAGAACAAAGGAGATAGCAGGGCAGCTCAAATAACTCATGTAGAGAGAGAGGATGCTGCTCTTGGGGCTCTGTTGCCCCACTGAAGGAACATTATTACTGGATTATTGATTTACAGCACAAAATGGATGGAACATAAGTAGCGTTAAGCTCATTAATCCCTCTCACACCTCTTTATTGAAAATGGACTTGTTATCAGTGTTTATTCTAATGGATTTTTATGATTGAACACTTGCTGTACTGTGTGCTGGCTTCCTCAACATAAACACAGAGCACGGGGACAGCAGAGGTGAGATTTGGGGACGGGCAGATAGACTGAGGGAGGCGCGACCGAGGCTAAGAACAGAGGTATCTGCTAAAATGAACACACCAAAAGAAAAGCTCAAAACACAGACAGTGGAATTGCTGACATTCTGGTGACATTTGGTGCGTCAGTGGCATTTCGCGAGACATATGGGCAGGTAGTTCAGTTCACATGACTCCTAGCAGAAGATGGGCCCGCAACACCCTCTGAAATATTCAAGCTGCCACACAGAAGTGCTCATTGAAATGACTTTTTTTACTCCATGCATGCCATTTGTATGACAAAATCATTATCATTATCTATTGTTTTGATATGGCCTCCTGTTATGAAGCTCGGCAAGTAGTTTAGCTTACAGTAATGAAAACTGTAAGACACCCCAACCTTAATCTTTGTCTTCCCGGCTCTCCCTGCCTCCCTCTCTATTCCTCTTTCCTCTCTTGGCTCCATGTACATCCATCAGGGAGTGCTCCAGTGGAGCGCGGCGGGCCCGACGATTGTCCTCATAAATTGTGTGTGTGTCGGGGTGCAGAGGGGCTAAGTGAGCAGTAAATAACAAAGGGTCCTGCAGCCATTCGCTCGCCACCGCCACGTTTCGAGCCACGCAAGATTACCCAGGATGCCCCTGGAGGGGTGTCTTCTTCCTCTGCGTGATGAATGGACAAGAGGAGGGAGGAGCACACCTTCACCACCCAGCGTCTGACAGAGAAAAGGTGAGGTCCAGGAACCCTGCCGATTTAAATTGATGAGTGTCTTTATTTCGCTGTAAAAAAAGAAAGAAGCTGTTTGTCTCCCTCCTTCTGTAATAACAGATCGCTCGGCAGATATCTTTAACTGCCTCCATTCTTCACTGTCAGTCGCTTTTCTCTCTATCCCACTCACTTTCTCTTGCTCTCTTGTGCCCTTTTCGATTTTTCCTCTCCTGGCTATTCTCTGTCTCCCTATTGACTGTGCATTCATAACTGCTTCTGGTCACTTATTTCGACTCTGTCCCTGTACTTTTCTTGGTTCCCACACTATTTCCATCCCTGCTCTCTCCTGTGATGTTCCTCTTAGCTTTTCCTTCTATAATAGTCAAACCTGAGAGTGCCACTCACAACTTTCTAATTCACCATCCATGCTTCTATGGGTAAAACTCCTCTTTTCTCGCCTTTGAATGATGCAACTACGTGTCAGGTTCTTCTTTTGTGTATTTCTGTTCTTCTGTACTTAGTCATTACTATTAAGTTATATTTGATATATATCAAGCATGACTCTTAACTCTGGTACATCTGTAATGGCCAGCTGACTTATGCTGATGGATGATTGTTTTGAAACTCCTTGCCTCACCTTGCCTTTTCCTCCGTGCTCCAGCAAGCTGCACCATTCACCTTGATGCTCAATATCACTCCATCCATCTATCTTGGTCACTCATTCATCTCCTGCTCACCTTTTCTCTCCCATTTGCCAGACCTACATCTGGCAAAATGAATCCTCTGTCTTCAACAACACCTGCTTTTGTCTTTTAATTTCCACTTTGCCCGCTCATACAAATTGTGACAGGTTTATTGTACATACTGATATTTTGACCCAGCTGCTCTGTTTAGTCAGATAGAGAGCCGCTGACATGTCAAAAAAAGGAGAAAAAAAAACTTAATGTTAAGTTTTTAAGATCGTTGGGTTTGATGAAAGAGGTGCTTTGACTGTCTGTTTTTTTTTTCAGCTAGAGGAGTTTTCTCTCTGAACGTTGACAGCCGTGAGAAAGAAGATGAATAGGTTCAAAATGGGAAGCTCAGCCTGTTTTCTGAGATATTCTTAACATAGCTTATGTAGGGGCTGAGTTGTAGGTAGCCCTGTTAAATGTCGCCTTCCCTCCTTTTGTTTTCGCAAAGGAGAGAACATGATGTCAAACAGCGTGCCAGATATGTTAAACTGTCATATTTTGGCCTTGAGTTTGACAGGATGTTCTCAAAGCAGGAAGAACAGCAGTAATCGAGGCAGGAGGCCAACTGAACAGGAATTATTTGTCTCTCTCCCACACCTACTCTGCCATGTGATACTGTAGGAAATCAAAATAATAAGAGATAATTCTTACTTCTGTTTCATAGGACATATAGATTTTTGTAGAAGTCCTACATATTGCATATGGATCAATAAAGTATTTAATAGTTTGACGTGTAACCTTTTTAAAAATATTGATTCATGCAGTGTTCTGCATGAAGGCTCAATTTGGAGCGTATTGACTGCAGCGTTGTTGTGATATGGCGAGGGAGGGCCTCGGGCTCCGGGCAGACGCTCTCAACACCACAGTTATTGACCCTCTTGACCTTCTCTCTACAAAGACAATGTGGGCATGTCTATAGTGGTCCCAGTTTATTAACACTGCAAGGATATAAACAGAACAAGCCAGTTCACACCAATTAAAGTTAAGAATATTTAAATAGAGCTTGAACCTCAATACTTTCTGATAATTTGATATTCAGTTTGATATCCTGTTATGTAAGTACTTCTATGCTTAACAGTTTGTATATTTTCAATCAAATACTGTTACTTATTTTAACCTCTGAGTGGTAAATGAATGAATGGTGGATTTCATTTGTTGGCTGTATCGGCACAAACCTGTAAACGAGAAATTTAAACCAATGTCATCCTTTGACCAAAAAAAAGATCTAACAAAAAGAAGCTGAAGCTGCAAACACTCCTTAATTATCACTCAATTATCACTTAAATTTTTTTTCTAAGGCAATAACTGACATTTAAGACAAAGCTGAGTTGCTGTTTTCTGAGGATGTGAAACAAGAGCAAAATAGTTGAAGACAGATTGGAATTTTCTCTGGATATTAAATTTAGATTATAAATTTAAATTCACCTTAAATGTCAGACTGGGGTTAAAAAAATATGCATCATCTCACACATGATGTTCAGTATCAGTCGCTTGAAGTTGTTTTCTTCTCTTTGTTGAATATTCACATCAGTGAAGCAAAAAAAAAAAAAAATACAACCTCTTTGGTGCCAGTAGACTTCAGAGGAACTTGCTGGACCTTTGAGCTAATAACTTAAAGATTTATGTGTTTGCCAAAGTCTGGGGCTTTTTGAGAGCCTGCTCGGTTCAGAGCCAATAGGTGGAGCTTAACTGAGTCCAAGTCCACCTCGAGGCTCAGCATAACACACCAACCTGTGCAAGTGGGCATCACTTGAAGAGCTGTGGAAAAGAAACCTACCAACACTGACCTCTATAAATGTAATAAAGTCAGAGTGCACAAAATGTTAGCCCTTTTTTAGACACATTAAACCTAATGAATTTCTTGTTTGCAAAAAGGTCTTCTATAGCATATTTGCCTTAATGCAAGCTTCAAATAAACACCTCATAAACAACCAGCTGTTGTGCTTTGCAACATTTTGCTTCTGACGCCAAGAACCAAAAAGAACAAAAAACACTGTTCATTAAGAAACAATAAAACCACTTGAAAACTTAGGACTAAATCCAGCTCTAGTAAAAAGAAAAGGGTAAATTTAACAGATTACAGATTACATTACAGATGGTTGGCAGACCAGCTTTTGCATTAGCAGTGCCAGCAATCGGTGAGAGCGACCTCTGTCTGGTAAGCAACATTGACCCGTGAACAAATAAACAGTCTGTGCTTGAACTGCCAAGTAAGTTTTTGTAGAAAGGCTACAAAACATTGTGCATTAACCTGTAAGACTTTTAAAAGTTTGGACAGACCAGGTGAGCGTTTTTCTCATACCCCCCAGTCTTTATGTTATGCTTACCTACTTGTCTGTGTCTCCTGATGGATGTGAGGCTGGTACCTGTTTTCCTGTCTAACTCTCAGTCAGAAACATAAAAGCATATTTTCCAGAATGTCAAACCATTCATACTGCATTTATCTTTATGACTCCACTGTTATATGTAATGGGAGATTGGAGATGTGCTTTTACGTCTTCACAGACACACTTTCCTGCAACACTGTTTGACATTTTTCAATATTTAGAGACTTTAACTTGCTTCAAAACATTTCAAAATAAAGTTCTGTGGGTTTGAATCGTGCTTGTCAACAAAACACAAGGTTCTTATAACTGACCCACCCAAAGGTCTGTGTGTTTGAGGAGGCAAAATTCGAGCTTTACTTCCCCAGCACATCCTGTTTAAACAGTACAGCTGTGAAACCACATAACAATTACTTTTAAAAGATGACCTGCTGGACTGGGTGGGATGGGTGGGCAATATCATATCTCTTCAATTCTCTTATCCCCTCTCCTCCCATTCCTCTCTGTCTGTCAGCCTTCGTGTTCTCCCCTCCGCCTTCCAATTGCTGACTTGGGCATCAGCATGGAGGTAAGCAGCCTCCCTCAGCTAGAGGTGACCCCCCGGACCCTATTAACATCACACACTCTTTAAGTGTTGAAAACACACTCCCTAAATGAACTCTCCCGTTTCCCCTCACCCACCGTCATTGCCAGAGCCCTCCGCTGGGTGAATTAGATTGCAGGCTTTTTAATACGGCTCTTAATGGTTTATAAATTGCACGTAATGATTCCTCCTTTCCTCTCTCTTGCAGTGCTTTTTATGGCCCCTCGGCTCTCAAAAGGAGTGGGTGGGATTTAATATATGGTGGAGGAGGCAGAATGAGGAAGTGAAACTAGCCCTGCATGGCTTTCTGCTCGCCTTAACGCTTCCCCTGACTATGGAGAGGGGAGTCTCGGAAATAATGCCGGACACCGATGCTATCTGGTGGTACGAATAACAGCCGGGACATGACAAGTGCAAGTACTCAAGGAGTTGTGTTTATTGGAAGGCAGAGAGTGTGATGAATGGTGGGAGGGGTTGCACCTGAGGAAAAGACAAAAAAATGTGCATATCCCGAGCAGGTGCAGACTAAAAAAACTGAACAAGGTGGAAGAAACACACTAAGAATATCACCGCAGTGTAAATATGCACGTGGTCTTACGCTTGGCAGGAGGCGTCCACACGTTGCACCTTAAGCCTGAATAAAGTCATCCAGTTGTACAAACTCATCCATCTTTCTGTACCTTTTCCTTCAGTGATGCAGGCAGCAAACCTGAACTCCCTCTTGGACTGAGTTTGGACAGTGGACACGCTCCACCTTCACTTGCTTTCCAACATTTTCTTTGCGGTTCAATATTTTTCTATTGCAGTACTTGAAAGGTCACTGTGTACTGTTGATATTGCTGCAACTCAAGAGGAATGATGGCATACCCACCTGAAACTCATGCACAACAGAACACAGCAATGCACAGTTCACTGTTTGAATAGGACAGCATATATATTTATATTTAATCATTTACTTTGTAATATATATGCATCTTCTTTATTTAAATAGACAGCTTCCTTTAATTGTACATTCATCCCAACACTTCTTCCTTTGATAGTCAACACCACGCTTCCCCGACTGTCTAGAGACTGGTAATTAGAGCAGTGTGGGAGGTTTTCAATTCCTAATGCAGCACAATATGAACAGTGGCCAGCATAAACCCAGCGCCTTACTTGATGGTTCGTTGGCAGAAAGTAAAATTCCAATTAACTGACCCAATTCTCCGCAGGGACTGCTTGTCTGAGAATGTGGTGAGAATGCAATTATGTTTTCCTTCTTGCACTCGGACATCATCTGTGTAGTGACCGGCCACAGCATCTTGTAATGGGTCCACATGTTGTAACAGCAGTTTGGTAAATCTCTACCTTTGACTTCTCCACTCTGCCACCGTGGAAGCGTAAAATGTGGCTCATTATGTGCTTCCAATGGTCCACTGGGCAGCAGAAGTGAGGGAGAACAAGAGAGAAATCATTTACATTGTGCGCAGTGAAGCCCTTAAGGTAGCCTGGCTCAGTCAGACTCCCTATTACAAAGGCTCTGTCATAGTAAGTTGCAACATTGGTAACAATGACTTCTATCCACCAAAGAGTCTCAGAGTGAGGAAACAAGGCGCCACGGGTAGTGATGAAAAAAAGACCTGCTTCCACACTCCTCTATCCAACTGAGAACAGGTGGGGAAGCAAGGCTCTGTAACTGCCCCACGCTGCGCTTTAAAGAACGGTTCAAACAATTTAGTTTGTCAAAGAGGGACTCCTGCCCTACTTTCCCCAGCTTTGTGTAAAGCTGCAGCTATTCTGGCTGCCTCCAGACCTTTGCTGAGATGTGAACATCTCCAGAGAAAGAAATTTGTCTATATAAATAAATACCTCCGTGTTCAAATACCCTGTTGGTTGGCTGATTAGATTTAAAAGAATTTAAATTGAATGTGAGTCTCATACTTGCTCTCCTGGTACCACTTGCAAAAATCAAAAGAAGAGAGGGAAAGAGGAGCAATGGTAAAAAAAAAAAAAAGGGATGTGGTTTCCTAAGGGCAGACAGAGCTGGGAAAGGTTAAAGAAAATAAGACAGACATAAACACACACAGGTAGATGCGCACACACAGAAACACAGAGAGATAGGGAGTGGTGAAAGAAAATACTGATCCACGGTCCCTGTCTGGGAAGGCAAAAACAGAACATTGATTCTGCAACATCCACAAATGAAAAATCCATGGGGGCAAGAAGCTCTTGCGCCCTGCGGCAAAGACAGGGCACCAGTGGTCAGGCTCTCGTATTGCAACTGACATGGAGCCCGGGCCTCTCGCTGGGTGGCAGTGGGCAGCGCTGGTTCAGCTGGACGGGGGCCAAAACCAACGCAACCAGCAGGAAGCTTACTGAAAACAAGATATAAAGGAGACGCTTTAGCTTAGGAGAGGAGAAAGAGCTTGCCTTTTTGTTGCACTTAAAATGATCACAATATAAAATAAAACTAAAGCCACAAAGGAAGTTTGAGCCAGTTATTTTCTACAGTATTTCTGCCTTGGGTTGTGTGCTCTTTAATCGCATTAATCCCTAGCTGTGCATCTGACCATTGTGTCTAAAATGGAAGAAAACATGGTCACTCTGCCTACCTGTAAAGAGCCGATAAAGAGGCCCCGCGTCTCTATCTCTGGTTCCATTTGAACTGCCTCTGTTTAACCAGGGGATGGGATTTGGGCTTGGGGGGGAGGGAGGTTCTTTTTTTCTCATTACCACCCCGTGTCAGTGCATGTACACACCACAGAGCACTAATCTGTACCCCTGATATGCTAATCTGTCAGTCTCCCTCCTCACTCCCTTCAGATGGCAGCCACACCTAAATGCAGAGAGGGGAAGGCAAGAGGAAGTCATTAAAGCATGCCCTGCAGGAGCCTGCCTGGGCCTTAGCCGGATGAGATGGGACGACAGCAGCACTTTGGGTGTGTATGCACTGCAGGAAAAGAAAAAGGGATCTCTAGGGAGCGCTAGATCGGTTTAGTCACTGGCTCTACTCTGGTTCCCCCTGGGGTAGCCCCGGTCCCCAGCAGACAGGATAGCAATCAGACTAGGCAGGGTGTGGAGCATAAAAAAATACTGTGGTGCCAATGTTGGTGGGAGTGTTTGTGTGCGTGTGCGTGTGTGTGTGTGTGTGTGTGTGTGTGTGTGTGGATTTGGGAGATTAAAGGTGACAGTCGTCGCTTTGCTTAGACCTGCTCACCTGCCACAATCTGTCAGTATCCAAAGCTGCTCAGTGAAGCGTACCACACCTGTCATCAGCGAGTGTGTTTCACGCCGTGCGTGTGCTCCACCCGTGCACGTCTAACTCTTTTGTCAATTCACATGTATTTTTTATTGTCATGTTATAAATATAAATATATACTCTTAATAGAAGTACTTACCGCATTCCTGTGAAGCTTTCCAAAGAAACAGAATCCTCTATCAGAGGTGCTGATTTTATGCATAAGTACGGCAAAAGAAATCAGTCCAGCATTGTCATCTCAACTGATGTTGTGTTTTGTGCCACTTCAGAACCTACAGATTAACATGCTTTTGATAAAACATGTTATGTGTGAGCTTATGTGTGTGTGTGTGTGTGTGTGTGTGTGTGTGTGAGTGTATTGGTTCACACTCACACAGAGACTTTTGTATTCACATTGGGGAGAGAAAACAATTGGTGATATTGTTTGCAGAATTCTTTCCTCCCAGCTTCAAAAACTACAGATTAACATAATTCCAAAAAAAGTATATCAATCTTCCGTGTTTGAGTGAGACTGAAAGAAGAAAATGAAAGCAAAAGAGACAAAAACAGACTGCATTTATCTGCCAGAAGCACCCTAACAGATCATATATGTCTTCTATCAAAAGCTATGAGCTGTTTAATAGTTTGAATATAACCTCTTCATTTGTCACAGGCAATAATCACATTGTAACTCAGCTTTAATGGCAATGTGCAAAACCATAATGTGAAATCATACTGATTACTGTGTGTGCATGTGTGCGTGCATGCATGGGTGGGTGGATTTCTGGGAGACAAGGATCTCTGCACATCCCTTATTAAAGTGGGATATTATGACAACTCAGTTTTTGACACATATTAAAGACTGTATCTCATCTTTAAAGATCTTCAGTGTTTCTTGCTGTGTTTTTTTTCACAAAACAAAGCTACTGTTTCTGACAATCTTAATCTAACAGAGGATCATGGGAGGTTCAACACTGCAGTCATAAAGACAAAAAAGAAGAAAAAATGTTCAAATGAAAGCTACGCAATACATTCTAATGAGCTAACAGGAGATGAGTGTTGCATTTTTATGCCCGCTGCATCGGTACCTCATAACTGCATTTGTTGTAAATAAATATGAGCAATCAGCTAAGAACGGCAATAAAGGGCCCATAAAGAGCTACAAAAAGAGGAACAGAAGAAAATTGCTTTTTTGTACAAACAGACAGACAGACAGATTATCAGACAGACATAGAGAGAAGAAAGTAGATAAAAATACAAATCACAGGGGTTACACCCTCTCTCTGAAACCCCCGAATCCAAAAAATAGGTGAAAGGTCAGGAAAACATAAAAAAGTTCATGGTATTTAGACCATATGAACACAACCTTGCTAACAAAGAGCCAACAGCAGGCAGCAGAGGTGGTCCTGAAAGCAGAGAAAAAGGAAGTCAGAGAGAGGTTAAAAAAGAAGTGTTGTCTCCTCGGCTCCCTCAGCCCTGCGGCGTGGGGTCACCTCAGAGATTGGAGACTGAATTACCCAGCAGCCCCGGCCGCTCGCAGGATCAGGCGGACAAGGGGAGAGGACGAGAGGAGTTAATGAAGGGAAGAGACAGTTCAGGTCCCCCGAGGGCCTCGAGGCACCTGCCTGGCAAGCTCCCACCGTCCGACCTGCTCTGATTGGCTAATTATCAACATGGATTTAGCCCAAAGTCAAATCACTGATTGATTGGAGTGTTTTAAATCTGCCTTTGGTCTCTTGCTGCCTCTCCTTTCTGTCTCACACTCTCTTTGTAGAAACTCTTGGTTGCTGGAGTCCCTCTGTGGGGACTCACGCAGCACAGCCACAGCACAGCAGCAGCGGGTGCTCGCTCCTTCTGCAGAATGTGGACACACAGCCTCGACCGTGGTGATTTCATCTCTCGGCGGACATATAATTCATTAGCTAAGTGCTCAAAAAGAAATTATTTGAATCTACAGATAATTACTAATTACAGCCTATTAAGTGACAGAACATTTTTCAAATGTGAGCGAGGGGAGAAAGGCCTTGGTCTCTCTCATTGTGGGTCAGCATAATTCTAGTAATAGATGTTATTTGCCATGACCAAGGAGGATGTGAAGGTGTGATTAAATAAGTGCTGCTATGTTTGCTTATATTCATTCATCAGCAATTAAGTAGCTCTAGGTCTAGTAGGAATCTCAAGCCGGGTTCATTAAACTTTACATTAAATGCCAAAGGGAATAAATGCTGTGCAGCTTATGACCATAAGTATTAGTCATGACTGTTAAAGTGACTGCTGTTTCTCTATATAATGTTTTTTCTTAAGCACAGATCCGAGAGAACTTGGTTTTAATCACTCTACAGCTGATATGGCTTACAGCATTTTCTCCTCTGTTTGAATTAAAATCTTTCTACAAGATAAGCTGACATTGGTAATATCAAAGCAGCCTAACCAAAAAAGCACAAATAGAAGTTAAGATTTGGTTTTGCAGGATATCCAGGGTGTATTAAGACACGTTACTATGTGGGTGTGCAAAGGAAAAGCTTCCCTTCTGTTTCCTTATCAGTGTGCAGTTCAGACTGAGTGCATGAGACAATGTGTTAACTCTGCTGAAAGAACGAGAGATGAAGAAGCAGCAAAAGCAGGCTGAGGACAAGATGATTGTGAAAGTATGCAAGCAGGTACGTCTTCCTATTTTTCCACGCATCAGATCAGTCAGAATCCATTGTCTCTGCTCAGGGAGGAAGCGCAAGTGGTGCAGGAGCTGGATGTTGCTCACAGTGGGATGGAAACACTCTGCCTGCACACAAGCCCAGCTGGGAGCTTCACTGGGAAGTTAAAATCCTGATTCCAAACCTACATTAAAAAACAGGAGAACAAAGTGGGGCCTCCTGTGAGAGCAGATTTAGCTCCATTGTTACAGTCCATGCAACTGTTCAGGAAGTCTCCCTCTATTTTGCTGCAGTGCATCCTGGGACAGGACATCTATAGCAGTCCCGGGAAGCCCCAGGGGAGGCTGGGGGATTAGCACTAGCCTATCTCTTTAGAGCTGAGAATTAATTAAGTAATTATGAAAGTCAGGCAGGGGGGATGAAATATGCATGAGCCCTGATTGGGACGTTTGTGATTGTGTAATCTAATTTCAACCAGCGGACCGTCCCTGCCAGCCAGGTAGAGCACACACCACAAAGCCACACACACACACACACACACACATAGGCATGCATAAGCACACACCCACACGCAACAATAATGCTTTCAGTGTGCACAAAATGTAACCAAAGATCACACTCACTGTTGGCAGAAGGGGTATTTTGAGTATCTCATTATGTTAATTAAAATGAGGTAATCAGTTTGGATTAATCACCATAGTAATGAGGATTGAACAGCAGATTATGTCTTCTTACCTAATCCATATAATTGTATTTGTAGAAGCATGAGACTAATATGCTGGCATCTAATTAATGATTAAATGATTGATTAAGCTTGTGTTTCACTCTGAAAAAAGTGGATTTTGCTTTTGTTTCTCGCATCATATTTGCTGTTTTAGTTTTTTTTGCTAAATCCACTGTTTTTTTTGCTAAAAAAAAGCCCATCTCTGCTGTTTCTGTCCTTTTCTATTAGTCTCTCATTCACTTTAGCTGGATGTCAGTAAAGGGGACGGCCATACAGAGATGCATGTTCACGACTGAGTGGCTGAGTGATGAAGTTGAGCTAATGATCGGACAGCTGAGAGTTGGCGTTTTCCCTACTGGCCAAATTAAATGTCGCCAGCAGTTTTCTACTGCATGATCAGAGACAAGAGAACACGAAAGCTTCCAAACCTATGCTCATTGTTTGCCTGAATAATTTGCCATTATTGTAATTTCGAGTTTATAAGTACAGGAGGGGAGACATCAGCGCCTCCAAAGTCTCAAAAGTCAACTTGACAAGTGGGTGTTGAGCAGCGACGAACACGGAGGCTTGAGTTGTATTTGTAACAGCCGCACACATGCAGGACCACGTTTGAGTTCAGCAGCTTCGTCAGCTGGGTCATAGCTGCACAGTTTTAGAGACTACAAAAACACTACAGAGGAGCTCAGTTGTCTTGTTCTTAATAGGTCTTTTGACTCCTTTTCCACTGCAGCAAATCTAACTGATTTTAATGTTGATTACCATGGTAACAGCGAAAGCCCTGAAGCAGTTGGGTCAACCCTGAGTTTTCTTTAAAATACCTGCTGTAACAATCATAACATAAACATGGAGGGGAGAGCAGAGGGGGAAAGAAAGCAGCTCTCTGTGAGCCGAGAGGCAGAAAGGAGACTGCACAGCTGAAACATCACAAAAAAACAATCAATCTGACAAAACACTGCACAGAGAGTGACTGACAGAAACGAATGAAAGAGCAAGGGTGTGGGCAGAAAACTACAACAGTGATAATAACAATTAAACCATTTTCTCCTCTAAACTTAACAGTTAGAGAGATTGTAGAAATCAGTGTTCATGCATTTACACCTATAACCTCTTTTTCACTCAAGCGTATTGATGCATGTCATGATCAGCTATTTAAGTACATTTTACAACTAATATCACAACAGACAATTGGGGATAAGCTTTTTGTCATTGAGGAATTCACATTTTAGACAAATTGTACAAACTGTAACAAATTGGCCACACTTTCTCACATTGACCACAGACTCCAGGCATACAGTCTTTTTATTGATGAACTTGAAGACCAGTTTACAACAAAGAGTTTCTCTTATATCCTGAAAAATACTTCCTGTAGAAGAATCAAACAGAGTCGATACCAAACAAGAGACCAGCTTAGCCATGAGTTATGCCACATGAAAGACACAGTCACTGTCTAAATACACAAATACAGAGAAACAGTGCAATATAGGTCTTAAGCATAACCACAAATGTACACACACACACACACAAGGCACAACAAGGCTCCCATTTCCTCTCAATCACCTGCAAGTCTATCGACCCAGGTGTATCCTCCTTCCTCCCATTTATTTTTACTTTTTTTTCATGTATTGATTCATACATGGGTGTAGTTGGAAAGCTGCATCACATAGTGCTGGAGTATCATGTTCAAGGTTTGACCATTTGTGTCCTTTTGCATCCATCCGCTATTCTCAAGGGCTTTAAAGTCTCATCTTAAAGCTTAACATTCAGTGTAACAGCTCAGTCATTATATTGCTTTAATTAAAGAACGGGGAGCCTATTCTTATAAAAGTGAGGCCAGCAATTTAAAAAAGAGGGGAAATGAGCGAATGCTTGAGCTTTTTATGTTTTACTATACATGCTCTACTTCACTGGAGCACTGCAGTGGGAACTTCCAGTATTTAAACTGGTCCCCAGTGTTTGAACTCTGCTCAGAAAGCAGAACATAAAGCAGAGAGATGAGAGGATAGATTCAGAGAGGGGAGCAGAGATGAAAGGCTGCGGTGTGCCCTCCAAAGGGAATGTGGGAGCCCGGGAGCACGCTTACTCACAGTGCCTGATTGTTCCTTTGTCTCTTTTAGTCGCAGAAGGAGCTGTTTTTAAAGTCTGAACACAGGAAACGTGACAAGAGACGGACTACAGGTCTGATGTTTCAAGTTGGTATCCACGCGGCTCTACTCATCGTGGGATTCGTTTCCAAAAGCATCTTTGAACACTGTAAGATTGCACAACAAAGGAGGTCAGAATTCATAGAGACGGAAGTTTTTTGTCCAACTAATATCGAGCACCTTGTGATTCTTCAAATAACAGTCATGTAGCGAATGAGAGGAGCAGGTGTGTCTCCAGCATCAGATGTCCACCTTTCCAACCCCTGTTTTCTCTCCCGCATGCAGGTGTGATACTTGCTCGTTAATGCCACCTCAGGTTGTGACCTACCTTAAAGTACAATGGTGACCCATGGATTTCCTTGTCTGTCTCCCGCATCACCTCTGCAGAGTGGATTTTATTTTCCCATTTAAGACAGACCGAAGACAAAATTAGCCTTTAAAGATCTGTTTTCTGTCATTTTAGTGAGAGGATATGTCATTTCACACTCCTGTTTTTGCTCCACACCTTCTTCTCTCTGATTCTTTGCATGTGGCATGAGAGGTGGCTCATATTTTATGCCTTTTTTTATTTTATTTATAATATAACTCTGCTATCTGCACTGAAAGGTTAACACACTTGTTTAGACATATACTTAGTATGTAAATGTGGCTTTCATTTCAGCTAATGTGAAAGAAAAGCTTTGAACACTGTGATGATTCTGTCATATCCTTTAAAGGTATTAAATGACGGAAAAACTCAGGATCTGTGTTTTTCTTCCTTTTTTTTCACAACAAAATGACCTTGAAGCATAAGCTCAGCTTCCTGATTTTGAGGCTTCTGTGGATTCAGCCTCAACTGACTGCTTTGCATGGATTTGAATGGAAACCACAGATGGATTTGCATTTCCTTAAAAAGAAAAAGTACCTCAACTGCCAGAGTGCAGAGGTCAGAGACAAAAACTAACACATGGAAACAAGATAAACTCTTGATTGTTTGTCCAGCCTCTGGTTACTCCAACAACATGCCAATACTATTGATTATTCCCATTTACAGACGTCTAGTGTAATTTGTGTGGGAGCCACTGTGCGAATCATCCTCTAATATTATTGAGAACCTCTACCCAAACTGTGGAGTCCACATGTGTTATCACATTCATCAGAGATGTTACACACATAATAATTTAGTGCTGGAAGAGTCCTGCTGCTTCTTCTCTAACTAATTACCACACCTTTCCCTCTTCCTCCTCCTCCTCCTCCTCCTCACCTCTGTCCCTGTCTCCCCTTCCCTGCCAGTGTCAGCTTCCATCACTAGAAATGAGGTGATATCAGTGTGATGGGAGACCGTTTCCAGGCAAACAAAGCACACCCACACCTGAGCTTTTTATAGGCTAATAAGATGACCGTTGGCTGGCTGCACTGTGGGGTCAGCTCCTGTGTTATCCATCCTTTGTCTGCAGAAATTCAACCTATTATTATTGACTTGATTGACCATCTAGTCAGACACTAATAATAGTGTTCATTCCGCTTGCTTCAGGATTGTGGAAAAAATTGTCACTGTGCTCTATTAACTTTTCTCTGTATTTGTGTCTGGAAAGGTAAATTGCAACATTAAATCATTTTGACTTGCGATATTGTGCTGTAAACATGATGTCATCCCTGCAGTGCTGTGTTGCATCATGGGATGCCTCTGGGTCTTGTCAAGGGTAGCCACACATGTGGTGAATTTATCAATTTACCAGGCATTTTGCAGAAAAATATTAATTTTTCATTACTGTGATTGTTTTATACAGAAGCTATGTTTCCTGTTTTTATTGTCACCATGAATTTCTTTTTTTTTTTAACAAAGTGTGCTTTTGTTTTGTTTCGCTGCTGCTGAGAAATGACTAAAATGTGTCAGACAAACCTCAGCTGTTTGAGAGAAAGCTTCATGAATCTGAATGTCACTGAAACCACCACAATGTACTGTTAGGATCTTCTCATTCCCACTATATTGGAAATCTATTTATTTCTTTTCCCATAAATATCAGGGAGTCCATGTGGTAACTATATGTGTTCTGTCTCAACAACAATAATCTCCATTGTGCAATTATGTTAATCACACATAACGCATGTTGCATGCCTGGGTCTCCACCCATTCTCTGTGGCAAACAGAAGTGCAGTGGTGGCAACTCTTGAGTATTATTTTCATCTAGATCTGTCAGCGTTTCCCACCAGATCAAGGCTGTGATTAATAAAATGGGCCTCCTGGTCCCCTCCAGCCTATTCTCACCTTCTCCCTTTACACTGTCTCTGCAGCACATGCTTGTCTCCTAATGTCTACACCTCTGTCAATTTCCGACCTTATTCTCATTCTCTCCTGCTGGTTATCGCTGTGGCTTCCTTTCAGGCTTCCCACCAGCATTAAAAGAGAATTTCTTTCTTTTGCTCCCCTTTTTTTTCCCCCCCTCTCTTTTCTTCTCTCTCTCTCACCGGTTCTCTGGAGCTCCTGGTAAATGATGCATTGTAGACTCACAGCCGCTGAGCAATCATTAGTGAGGTGGCACAGGTGAACGGGAGCGATGGATGATGAAGAGAGGGAGGGAGTGAGGGAGTAACAGAGGACAGCAAAAGTCATGTTTCCACCCTGAGGCGTTTCCCTGTATCGTCACAAAACTAGAAGTTGTTTGTGTAAAACGCTAGTCGGTGGCATTTCTTATGCCAGTGGTCATTAATCTAGACACATAAACACACACAGGCACACACCTATACACACACACAAAAGTCCATACAGAAGCCGTAATGTTGCTCTCATAGATGAAACCCTGACTTACAGTGTCCTAAAGCCCTTTGCTACCATAAAAACAAGTCCGGACTGGACTAGCATAGCAAATGTGCTGAGCAACCAATATTATGGAGTGTACATAATGCTTCCCCCATGAAATATCACCACTCAACAATGCCCTGACGCCCCTCATCATAAACAAAATTTGGGTTTATAGTTCATATCAAGACTAATAAACTGAGAGATTACCTGACAAAGGCCCACAGTGGGTAGGAAACTCCCACATGTGAAGCTTGCTGGAGGCAAGTTTCAGCAAGCAGGATGTGTGTGTTTTTTTTTCCCCTCCTCCGATCAATCAACTAAATGTATTTTGTTTGATATAAAATGACAGTAACATTGTGGTTTTTAATAGCCGATGATTTGATTGCCAGCTTCATTGCTGTCAGTGTCTCTCCTTCCAACAGATGTTATGTTTAATTAGTGCTCACACCCACTCTCCACTGCAGCTCCGAGCCTCACCACCTCACAGCGCTTTTATTTACATGCATCCTTCTCCTGGCTGTCTCTAACAACACACAGTGTATAAACACTTGCAGTATTTTCATCACCTTTCTCCTTTGTTGTATCTCAATATGACAGTTATGATGTGTACAATAATAACAACACACACACATATCACACTCTCATCCAAAGCTTTGAGATCAGTGATGAAAAGTCACAAAGTGCACTTTTTCAAATAAGTTCTGAGGTATTTCAAGGGAAACAATGTGCTTTTTGCTCCAATGTTATTGTTTTACAGATTTAATTGCTTTTTAGAGTGGAGTTCTTTAAAGAAAACAAATATGATGAGCTTACAAATTCATATGTGGAGTTAAAAAATCAAGTAGCAGTTCTTACCCTTTCTGGCTTGTGAGCTCTTTAACGTAAGCAATATCTTGGTTCCAATTCTTTAAGTCTATGAGATGTTAGACATTTCCCCTCTTCTGTTATGAGTCAAGGAGATAAAACACTTTTCCATAAATATGGCAAAAACAGAAAAGAGTCTAGATATATTAATGTAAATTTGTATGGAGGAGCTTTGTTTTTCTCCCACATTCCTAGGACATCAATCATCTCACCCTCCTAGATTAATTTTAGAATTTTGGAAAGAGCCCAAGCTCCTGCTCGGTAACATCTGGCTTAAACTCGATACAGTACAGCTCACATACAGATATGGTACACGTGGACGCATCAGTTTTAACAGTCAAATAATGTTACATTTTTTACTACGTTGGTCATGAGCAAAATGCATTTTCTTCTTTTAGCTTCAAAATTTAAAGCACATGTGGCTGACAACATGTATTTTTATGTAAAGGGTTATGTTTTTGTGTTGATTTTTCAACAATAAGGATGCAGATTGAACATAAATGAATATCTCACCACCATATTCCCATTCAAAGGTTTTTAGAAAACCCATGGTGTCAGAAAGAAATGATAAAATTGTTATAGGCCATTGTTTGGTTTTTCCATCCTGGGCTCCTGGAGAAACATACAACATGGTGAACTCTGCAGAAACCGACCCCCTCCCTTTTTTAGATATGCAAGATTCGTTCTAAGCTATCAAAATATGATTATTCTTATTTTTAGGTGATTATACACTAACAAAAACATACTGATGTACATTTTAAATTCAATTTCTGTCATATTTTCATACAGTTCCTCCAAAATCGCACACAGTGGACCTTTAAGTCGGAAATTAAATGCAGGATTTTTAATTGTATTGGATTTATGTTACAATATGGTGTTGATACTTCCTACTGTAAGATCTCTCAGCTGTGCACATCTCACTTACAGCCTTTATCTTAACAGTGTGAAGATATGAGACAGTTGTAATCTCCTCAGGGACTGCTCTCTCTTTCTCTCTCCGTCTTTCTACACTCGTGCCCAAGTATTCAGCACAAACGACCAGCATGTTGCTCCTCCGCGGTCTGCTGTTTACTAATGCTGTCTGTGTACGGCTGAGACGAGAGCTCAATCTGACTGTGGCCATTAGAGAATAAGATGAGCATTAAACTTCCTATCTTTGCTGAATATCAACAAATACAATTTTGGCACGAAGGTAAATTTAACTAAGCAATCACACTGACTGCGGTATGATGTTTGTAGCTGATGAATTCTTTGCTTAGATATATGCTTTTTTGGTTCAATATGAGGAAGAGCAAACATCTACATTTAAATCAATTCCTCTAAAGTTAAAATAACTTTATTAAAAAGTCTGAATTCATCTGACGGTAACAGAAGTGACCTTTCTCTATATAAAACCTATTTCGATTTGTTTGTCGAGGAGCTGTTTCCACACAGTGTTGTAGAGTTAGGTGTATATAAAAAGCAGTGTGCAGACATATTCTCTTATTTTCCACATTGTTCTGCCACCTCTGATTTTATTAACTTTTTTTACCCCCAGAAGCAGAGGGAGAGCAGAGTTTCTAGGGCAACAATCAGTGTAATTGTCCTAAGTCTGACACATGCAATCTGCTAAAAGCCCTGAAGCCCAGAGGCCCAGGTGTACCCAGGGATTACAACAGTGGAGGACAGGTGAAGTCATTGCTCACACACATTTACACACACTCACTGATGACAGGCATGCACACACACACACACACACACACACACACACACACAAAAAACAATCATCAGCACATGGTCAGATGTCCTCATGCATAATTGAGTGTATAACAGTTTAGTCTTTAATTTTGTTTTTCACTTCTGAACAGTCAACAATAAACAGTTACAACTAGGAAACGTTTTAAGAAAGAAAGTAGTTCCAGTAAACATCTGTAGATCGGTCAAGTGGTAAAGAGCATTCAGATTCTGTACATTGGCAAAAAAAAAAAAATGTTTGAAAATACGACACGTGCAAGTCAACACAGCCTCACCGTCAGCTCGTCAAATCCTGACACTTAGTCAGGGCCCCTTGGTGTCACTTCACTGGGTGACCCCTCAGTGTCTGTTTGTGATGCCTCCGCCTTCCTAACATGGGGTTAACATTGTGAAATGGTTGCTGTTTGGTTTAGGAAGCAAAACTACTTTGAACGTTGAAAAGATTGTTGACTCTGGAAGCTGAACCCCAGTTTCCTCAGCTGGGGTCCTGACCAGACTGATGACTGTGATGTGAAGTGGGTAAGAAGAGGATGTTCAAATGAAGTCTTGAATTCAAAATCTTAATTTTACTGAAAGCAGTTAAGTTTTATTATTAATGTACTCATAATATCTAAAATAATTGTACTAATTACACAGAGGAATTCTGTTGTTCATTGCTAGATTATAATGCATTAATGTGTAAGCAGCAAGATATTTGAAAACTTAAAAAGTCAGCACAACATAAGGCACCACAGACAAAACTTTGATTATTTTACATTGCTTTGAGAGAAAATCCATTCAGTACTCAAATCTTTAAAAATGAATGAAGTGTTTTTTCACTTGATCTTAACAATCCAAACTCTTTGTCTTTGCACTGCATTTTGTAAGTTTTTCATTCTAGTGACTGCTAAAATTACACTGAAGAAACAGCAAAACTGCTGAAAATTTAAACAAAAATTGGAATATAATAGAATGTTAAATTCTACTAAACCTACATCTTAGAACAAAACAGAAATGTAAACTATTTAAAAAAAACTATTAAAAAAATTCTAATTAGGACATTTAACTCTGAGTGGCTATTTTTTTCCTTAATGCCATAGATGACAAGATTTGGTTTTAACACATGCATGAAGGATTTTTGTTGCATTTTGAATGTGAGATAAACTGTTGTGAAAAGCTACGTGTAAGGTGATTAGTTTGAACTAAGTAGTTTGTAAATTATTTGATAACTATAATAAGCAGCTATAACTAATAAATAAAGAGAAGTGAAACTGCAGTTGTGGTAAAACAGAAGGGCATTAAAAATGATATAATCAAATAAAGTATAATTAAATTAAAATGTAACTTAAAAGTAGTGTTAGAGTAAAAGTATGGACACTGTTGGAGCATCTCTGTTACAGTGGGTTGGAGGAAGATTTCTCAAACCAAAAATGTTTGTGTAGAGTAAGAAAATAATGAGGAAAACACATGTTTTGGTAACTTTGGATGACCTGAAAATTCAAACACACACAAAGTCAATGTCAGTGGACACCATTCTGAAATACTTGCAGTTCATCTGTGAACATCCCCCGAGCCAAACTCTAATGATGGGTATATATCATTTGTGCCACAGATGATGTTTTCTTGGTCAGCAGAAAGCCTGCAGATTGGCCGCTTTATTTTGCTTTATTCACTGCTACCAAAATCTATTAAACAAGCTCTCTGGCCCACAAGAAATAATTAGTCTACTGGATAGGTCAACTTAATCATTCCTGAAAATAATATTCAATTATCTCCACAGCAACTTCTAGAGCATGTCTCCTATTTTTAGACCCCCTCTGTTTTACAGAGATAGGCAGTTTGATCCTTTTTATGTCAAACCTGCAACACAAAGCAACCGAGAGTCAGCGCTGCTAAACAGTCCTCGGCGGATGACCTATTATGCCTTAATAATGGCCCCAGCTTTCTCATTGTCTCCTCCTCTTGTATGGTGCACCACATATGAGTTCAATCCCACTCGATTATGGATACCCTTTCCCCCAGCTTCCCTCCCCAGTTTTCCATTGGATGCCCTTGACTAGCAACTTCAATTAGTCTTCACAAAAGGGCAGAGGGAAATAATAAGTTATGGCAAGTTCAACACTGTCATCATCTCAGTAATAAGTGGGGATGCGAGTTGCAGAGAGGAGGAAGAGAGGACAAATTGAGAGCTTGCAAAGTGTTAACATCCTGCGTGACCTCATCAAGGTGGGGGACGCGTCATGACAGTCAGGAAGGCAAAAAAACTGCTCAATGAGTTCCTGAAGTGCTCCACACACACACTCAACGTCAAGTGACTAAGAGACGAGATTTGAAAAAGATTGCGAATGATGTTGTGCAAGTATATATTCATTGTACAGAGCACAGAGCTATTATATTGAAAAAAAGGAAACAGGGTGGTAAAAGAGGCATAGAAACACAATCAGAGACAACGGCATGCATAGACATGTAAACAGAAAACGCATTTGCAGCTCCACAAGGCAAATCTGTCTCGAACACAACCTGCGAACTCCATTTCACGCATAACCTCTCTCACTCTCATCATCTCTGCTGGTCCCTCTCTCTCTCTGTCCTACACCCCTCCTACCTCTCTCGCTCTCGAACCAGTCAAAATAAAGACTTGGGAGAATAAATAAATAATCCAGTGTATATTCTGTGCTCCAGGAGACAGTATAATTGTGATGCGGGGGGTGGGGGGGTGGGGAGAGGATTGAGAGTCATCACTTGTCCAGGGGAATTATAACCTTTGAAGTTGGATTTAAGCAAAGTACAGCAATGCTGTTCTGTTGCCAGATACTGTCTCATCTTTAGAAGAGAAGGGCCTCGCTTAAGGCTCGACAGCATGCGTGCTTACAGTACAAACCGGCTCTTAGCCTGTGCAATAAAAAAACAAAAAACAAAAAAGAAAAACTCTGGGCTTTGCTCTGTTTCACTCCGGAGTATTTTACACTGAAGTATTAATCCAATCTCAATGTACAAGTCATGCAAGGATAAACCTTCCCCTGAATGACCATTAATGTGACTCAGCAACAGAGGGAATGAATGTAGACTGTGTATGAGCCAGAGAGTGATACTGCCCACGGAAAGCATTATTCAAAAAAGGCAATAAGTGACATTTTCATAGGAATAAATGATGTTTTTATACTTTTTTATCACTGATTCTTACAGCAGCTTGGTTGAAAAATTAAAGGAAAATTCAACATTCAGCTTTTAGAACAGATTTAGTGATTCCTGGCATAGATTCTTTGAAATGAACACCAATCGTACAAATGATATTCCCTCCATCGGGGTATTTTGGATGGTGATGGAGTGTGCAGTTTGACATGCTGCTCTAAAATCCTTCCCAGCTGTACAGCTAGGTCGACATTGTTAGCTGTGAAGACCATGACATGCGATTCACATGATTTCCATCCTTATCAAACCACATTCATCCACACCATGAAAGCAGTTTGCACTTGTTAATGTTCCCTTTTATTTATTCAGGTCTTCCTTTCAATTTGGCACACATCTTTGCAGCATATGCCAGGCTAATGAAAGCAATTTGCTGTTCCAAAATTAAATGTTGTGTGTAGGCATCTCTCAGAAAACCCTTAAGTGTTCATAAGCGATACACATCGAGCTTCCAGAGGCAACAATAGCGGTGATGTCTTTGTTATAAAGCACACTGTGGTCAGGAATAGTGAGCACAGGAAGAAGAGAGAACAACCTTAACAGACTTCAAACTCCAGCAACAGCAAACTCGGAGCAGAGGATGCACACAGTTATAAATGACAGGTAATTTCCCCAGTATCAAACATGCAACACGCTCCCTGTAAACTGAGATGAAAAGCTGAATTTAGTTGCACTTCCCACTGCTTTTACAAATCAGCAGCATTAAAGCAGCTTCAGCGCCAAAGCGAAAGCTCACCTCTTCATCATTGCCCCCCGCGGTTTGCGCTCGCCAATCAGACTCTATCAGCGCCCTACAGTCACACAGGGAAACGACTTTGATAACGACGATATCTGCTGAACATTCAGTCAGGTGTCATCCTCATTGGCTCATCTATGATAGGGTGCTCTCTTGTGGCCACCGGCAGTAAAATATGTCCAAGGGATGCGGGAGGGGATGGATTGACAGGCAATAATACGCTCTCATAAACCAAGACCGGTGCTTACTTCTTTTATAGACTGACGCAGATAGCTGTCCTCAGATTATTCATATAAGGTGGGAGGCGGAAGGCAAAGAAAGGGTGTTTTGTTGCTTTTTAAAATAAGAATTGAAAATTAAAATACAGATAGATAGATAGATAGATAGATAGATAGATAGATAGATAGATAGATAGATAGATAGATAGATAGATAGAT
>JAQNCA010000003.1:8906005-8919589 GCA_029783725.1 Acanthurus tractus
GTGTGTGTGTGTGTGTGTGTGTGTGTGTGTGTGTGTGTGTGTGAGTGTGTGTGTGTGTGTGTAGCTGGTTGGGCAGCACCCGTGCCCTGCTGTTTATGGGGATTATGAAAGCAGATGGACAGCCATGCTGACTGGTGAGGGTTCATTAACTCTGGATGTCTCTGCTCTGCCGCTGCTGTTGCTCAGCTTCACTTGCCTCCACTTCTCTCAGCAGCAAGATGTGTGTGTGTCTGTGTGTGTCTGTGTGTGTGTGTGTGCAGGTGTAGCAGGTGAAGACAGAGCCTTATACGAGCAAAGGAAAGCATAGTTGTTTATTGATTGAGGCTAGATGTGAGCTTAAAGTTTCTGCTTGATTGGTTTATGTGGAAGCGCTGCAGGGGTTGACACTTTTTATTTTTCTTGAATTCTCTGACAACAATATGACAGCCTGCCTCCAGATTCATTTGAATTGATGCATTCCTTGTGTCGTTAGGGTCTGTTTTTTTTTTTTTTTTATACCCAAAAAGCAGCAGGAGAAACATGTTCCATGTAATCATGCTGGTGCCCAGCCGAAGAACTGTGATTTAACATGATGCAAAATCTTCAGCAGAGGACCATTTCCATGGCATTTCAGTGCTCTGCCGGGGGAGATGAATAGGTATAGTTATAGTGGGTCATTAAACACTGAGCGGTGTCTCTCTGTCTATAGCTTCAACCTTCACGCTGCAGCCAGCCTCTGCCCTCCTCTTCCACGGCTTAATAAAAGGAACATGGATCATGCAGGGGCAGATAGACATACCTGTGGAGAGCCAGACAGAAAGACAGACGGACCGGCAGATTTTTTGGGCTGATAGGTTGTTTAGAACAGACAGACGGACAGACAGAGAGGAGTCAGTCACCCACTGTCATGCAGGCTTGGCAGAGATATGAGCAGGAGTTAGATAACGCAAAAAAGGTTCAAAAAAGTATAAACATATAAGGAAGGTGTGATATAATTTCTTTATCAATAAGTCTTTTAATTATTTTTGATATTGTCGGAGGATGATGAAGAAATATTCAACACAAATTTCAAAAGATCAAGGTATCGTTTTTAAACCACTTTGTTTGTTCATCCAGAAGTCTAAAACTAAATACATTTGATGTGGGATGACAAAAAAAACAAAGAAAAGGACGGAAATTTCAAATAAAAATAGCTGGAACAAGGAAATGATGGCCATTTTCATTTGATAAATGACCAAAAGGAAGAGTTAGACATTTAAAAAAAACCCAGACTAATTCACTCTCTTTCCAACAGCAAGATAAGAAAACAGATACCAGTCTCTGGTCTGCAATGTAAATATGTAACCTCAGCCTGCAGGTGGTTGGCTTAGCACAGGAAATAATCCAGCCAATAGCCACCTGTAATAACCACAACATGGATCTCTACTTAGATCTTTGTATAGACTAAACAAAGGACAAATTAAACATATTAAGGGGTTGTTTGTGAGGGGTTTTCATGTCCTTGGCTTAATTCCCTTCTGATGCCTTTTGTCGCAATATCATCCCTTTTTCTCACATTACTCTCAATTGAATGAGTGCTTTGCTGCATCCAAACAACAGATGTTGCCAAACTATAAAAAAACAACACAAAGATCCTTCAGATTACAACTTTAGCTTCACCCCAGAAGAAAGCTAAAGAACAGATCATTAACAGGTGCCTTTCCCATGTTTTGCCCCTTGTGCCCTTTGGAGTAAATAAAGGCTGTAATGGAAAAATGTTGTGAGTTTTACAGTGGAGCAGCAACAGAACTTCAGCCCTGCTCTTAAGCCCTTTGTGATGAGGTGAGGGAGTCTTTTTGTTAGACGCTGAGTATGAATGGCAGAGGGAAATGGAACATTTACGTGTGCATGTCAATGTCCACCCACGCTTCTGTCAGTACCAGTGTGTGTGTGTGTGTGTGTGTGTGTGTGTACGCACACATGCATATGTATGCATGGTCTGGTGAGTGTGTCTGCTGAGATGCTGTCGCTCATGGCGTCCTTCTTTATGCTCTTGTGAGTCTGAGTTTGTGAGTGACAGTAATACAGTGGTGTGGAGTGTGTAAATCTCCTTCCCTCTAAAGCTCTCAGCAGTGGGCCTTACATTAGCACAACAATTTACACATCTGTCCTGAGGCGAGGAACAGACAACTCTGAGAATAATCAAAGCCTCAGCAGAAGATAGTCTGTCTGCGTGTGTGTGTGTGTGTGTAAGAAAGACAGAAATCATAAGAGGTACAAGAAACATCGTAAACAAGAGACAGGAGGTTTATTAAAACCCCACAACCACTCACCATCCTTTTGTCCTTCTATTCTCCGTGTCCCTCACCTCCTCTCCCCGTCTCTTCAGCCAGAGGAGCGATTACATGCCCCTGTCTCTCTCGTCTTTCATCTCTCTCTGTGAAGAAGAGAGGAATGAAGGTCTTCTGCGGCGTGTAATTACACAGAGAGAACCTGGATGAGGGCGTCTGTCTCACAAACAAAAAGGCAACCCCCCCCCTCTCCCCTCCTAAATACCTCTTGATAGGTGGGGATCTAAAAAGAGACATTTAACTGCCTTTGATCCACCACTGGGCCCTTGTCTTTACCTACCACTTATAGAGGCCTAATAAGTATTGTACCGACACAAGTCTATTTATTTGATTAGAAGCACCGACACTAACGTATGCGTGGCTCAGCTCCAGCACTGTGGGAATGAAATACACAGCTCCTCCATTCATTTTAAGCACAGAGTCATAATCATGACACATTTACAGGCCGGTGTTCCAATCCTACCCATGAGTCATAATGCTGAATGATTATGGAAGGGCGGGTTTTTATGGGCTTACATTGGTATTGGCTCAACCTCTAATTGGCCCAAAGCACATTTGCATTCTGGGAAGGTAATAATGGGGCTCTTTGGAGGCACTTTAAACGAGAAAGTCATTGCACTCTGACTTAATTCTGCTCATAGAAGTGCTGATGCTTCCAGATGGCTTTTTTACTGAGTGTGATATGGCCATTTTGTGTGCATGATCATACACTTAGCCAATACTTTTTGAATAGCTAACGTGCTAGCAATGCCACTGCTCTCTTGTTACCCATTTACGCATGATAATGTTTTTATTGCTTCTTATTTCACACTCGCAACAGAATAGATCTGCAAATAATGCTAGCCAATATGACGTGCTTACTGAAATACAAAACAAGTGTTGACAATAATAGGCTGTTTATTGTGAATCTACAAGCCTGATTTCAGAAAAGTTGGGACACCGGGTAAAACAGAGTGTGATCATTTGCTAATTCTTTTTAACTTGACATATACTTGATTGTAAACAGTGAAAACTGGGTGAAAGAAAAAAAAAGACAATATATTAAATGTTTTACTTCACTAACTTCATTGATTTTTGCAAAAATGTGTTTGTGTTGAAATCGACGTCAGCGACATGTTTTTAAAAACCTGTGACAAAGACAACAGAAGACTCGAAAAGTTTTGGAAAGCTCAAAAAACCTGTTTGGAACATTCCACAGGTGAACAGGTTCATCAGTAAAAGGTGATAGTATCATGAATATGTATGAAAGGGGCGTCTTCACAAAGTGCAGTCTTACACAATTAAAGGGGAAGAGGTTCACCACTCTATAAAACACTTGACTGTATAAAGGGTATTACTCCATTGGCTCTGGGACATTTAAAAAAAAACCCATTAAACCTGTTGTCTGTAAACACAATTCATTCACGTATTACAAGTTTTTTTTACTGTCAGCGTTCTAGTGGACAATTTGTTGTATTAAATCTGACATTTATCTTTTTTCCCCTCATCTGTAGAACTTCTTCTCTGTTTACATCTAAAAGAATGCTTGAGTGTTGTGTTGAGTGGAGTAAAGACAGATCATATAGTGCGGTTTGACATCTTGCAAAGGTCACAGGAGGTTAAGCATCCCTCCGTTAGAGGGCTGGAGTCGGCCTGAATGTGTTTAACGTGTCTTTTTACTTGTGTAAATCCGCCCCCATTCTTTGAGACTTAACTGTCTCTCTGAACTCACTGGGAGATGAAGTGAGCATTCTGGTGCTGCTCAAACAGACTCTGCGTCAGACAATAGACCAGGGTCTTCTAGTGCACTTAGCTGAAGCTGCTGAATAGACTCTGAATAGACCTGGAGTGGTGCGTTCGTGCAGCTGCTGGACAATAGCCTGCTCAGCAGAAAGGCAGCCAGTGACCTGGAGGTCTGCCCTGGCCCAGTCCACTGTGATCCCTGAACCCTCAGTACACAGAGTCAGCACCTGGAAAGCCACAGCAGATACCCTGCAATAATTCAAGCAAATCAACCTAAGTCACTGTTTGGAGCCTTAAATGCGTTAATACTATCAAGCCTGCATAAAAGGAATAGTTCACCATTTTAGAAAATGCATTTATTTTCCTTCCTGCCAAGAGTGAAAAGAGGAAATCGATACCAATCCTATATATGTCAGCTAAACATAAAGCAAGAGTCAGCAGTTTGATAGCTTAGCTTAGCGATAAGACTGAAAGAAGGGTCAGTGGCTCTCTGGTTTGCTGTCATCACAAGCACCCAAATGTCAAACAAGTTCTTATTTTCAACTTAACATAATTCTGCATCTTCTTCATGAACATTAAAATCAGTGTGACACAGAATCCTTGTGCTTGTAACTATAGTGAAACCAGTAATTTTAAGTTATTTTGCATTTGACTGTGAATTCAAAAAAGTAAAAGTATGTGAATTACAATGGAAGACGAAGTGCCTTATTCAGTGCCTTTTCGTTTTCCAAGGAGATGGGTGAAAACCAATGTGTTTGCACAGTTTAATCTGTGTTTACACTCCAAATGGATAAAGGGTTAAATGGGTTTATTGAGTCTTTGTCTGACTGGTTGGAGTTATGTTTTAATATATCTGGATTCCACTTGGAAATTAATGTGCTCCATTTGGCTTTGCGGCTGAAAATGTTGAGGAATCCATCACACTGAGGGAATCTCTCTTTGTTTGAGCAGGCAATAGGAAGCGTTCTATTCTACTTCAATAATAGCAACTCTCTGAGCTTCAAAAATACTCTCATTTCCCAAAATAAACACCCCCATCACTCTTACACCCAAAGTCAAACACAACTTCACACAAATCGCACCAACGGGAATGAAAAGCATCCACACGCAGGCGATGCAGCTCCCCTCCCTGTGTTTGATCACAAGCGACCTCCCCTCCTCCACATTTGTGTTTATTCTGGGGATTATGCTGACCTAATCTCTTTAGAGCATAATTCAGATTAGATTTTGTGTTATTATTATTGCTATGTCCATTCCCTACTGTCCTACTGGGATTTCCTGCCCGCAGTGGTGCTCCTGTGTTTGGAAAATTGATTAAAACTGCTGACCAGTGCCCTAGATAGAGCAGGCTCTGGAAAGTGGATGAAAAAAAATAAAAGCAAAGACTAACAACACAACACTGCATATCCTAAAAAACATGTACTCTCTGATAAAGCTGTGGGACTACACACGGCACAGTGACAGCCAATGTAGAAATCCTGCTTTCATGCATTTATCCCTTATTGATCTTTACATTATAACAGCGGGGGGAGTCTTATTCATAAACACAATAATGAAACCTAGGAATTTGCCCCTGCCAACTAGTTAGAGCTTGCTTTCAACTTTCCACAGCCGTAAGAGAACAAAAAGCCTGAAATCTCTGCTAATTACCTGAAGCAAAAGCCTGAAAAGTCTGTATGCGTGCAGCTAAAGCTGGCGCTCCATCTGTGTAGGAGCTGCCATATTGGCCTGAAAGTTTCTCAGCAATTTAATATTCAGATGTCATGTTTGCTCTGCATTGTCAAGATAGTGTTTAAACACCATCTGCCTTTTACCTCTGTCTTGAAGCTCAGGAATCTGAACCAGAGAGCCCTTGAATATATTACAGTATATGTGTAAAAACCACAGTAAGTGCAAAAAGAAAAAGTCTCTGTCCTAAATGATGCTCACAACAGACGCTTTGTGTGTTTTTCTTTCTTTTTTTTCCTACCAAATTCCCTTATTACCTCGTATTAGCAACATCAATTTATTCAGCCATTGTGGCATTAGAGCCAAATGACAATAAAAGTTTACTCTGTTTGTATATGTTAGTCTTTCATGCATGATCACTGCTTTGTTTTGTTTTTTATCTCATTAGAGTGAAATACCCTCTAATAAGTAAAAAGTACAAGATGGAAGAAATCTTTGCCACAGTAAGCACCTCTGCTGACCTTTTACAGTCATAAAAACATACACTTAGTCCCTCAGTCCCTGAAATACACGACCTGCACTTTACATCCCTCCAGTTCTCCCCTTTGCTTGCTTGTTTTTCTCAATTAAGATGAATTATAGAATTGCATTGGGGAGCAGGGACAAGGCACGCTTATTGTGATGTTACCCCGAGGCACTCAGTCAATGAGTTGGAGCGAGAAACAAAGTGCTGTGGATATTTTGGTCTCAGTGCCTCGCACCCCTCAGACTCCCTAATGGACCACACGATATGCTACTTTAGCTTAGCCACACGTATGGGGCCGTGCATGTGCGTAAGCAGAGGAGGAGGGGGCAAGAGGAGGTGAAGCTTTGGTTTATTGTTTGTATGTGAAGGTGAAGGAGATGAAGGAAGTCAGAGGCGAGAGGAAAGAGTGGGGGGCCATGTTTGTGCTGGCTCTTGGAAACCTGAAGATAGACCTGGCCTGCAGTGTACATTTCATTACTCTGTTCTCCTCCAGAGGCCAGGTGTGTGTCACAGCTTCTTCCGTGGGTAGCATAGCGCCACATGATTAGCTGAGCTGCACTTCAGCAAATGGACGCTATTGATCTCCACACCGTGTTATATGGACCACCACAGAAAATGATGAGTCCAAGACAAGATGGCATGATGAATCTCGCACAGTCCAAAATTGCCTCTTCTGCTCAGCTTACTTTCTTTTTCATCTTCACACTCATTAAATAACACAGGTAGCTTCACTTCACGCTGTCCAATTTGCTTCCCCTTGCCTCTCTGTCCCTCTCTCTTCTTTTTTTTTATCTGCTCCACTGATCATTTTCAGCATCTCCACAGCCATTAAAAATGATTGGAGATGGTGTAATGTGTATTAATGTGCTTGTACTTGAGTACTTTGGCTGTTCATGCTATAATATTTCATGGGTAGAAGTAGAGTGGCAAGCATCTATGTAAGGTAATTAAACCAAGATCATGATCTGTTGTTTTTTCATACGTGTGCAGAATAGTCGTGCTCTCCCACCTGTGAAGAGCCTATCACAGCTGCAGGTGAGATCCAGGGTCAAAATAAAGGTGACAAAGGCTGAGAGACATTTATAGGTGTGTGCATTAAGCCCTAATAGCTGAGCTTGTATTATCAGTGTAGCATGAGGTCTTACCTTGAAGCATCTCAGAATGTAAACTGGAGCCAGCTAACAGAGGTATGTGACCTCTGACCTACCAGTTTGCACTATTAATGTTCAATGCTATATGTTAATGTTGTGAGGGGACCAGCTTTAGGCATAATAACAGAAACCTCAACATGAATAGTGCATCCCGTTAACTAACTTCAGTATGCAGCAGAGTTGATATAGCCGCTGTCTGGCATAAATTTTGTGTGTTTGCAAAGAAGCTGTGCACAAAGACTCATTTCATTCACATCAATCATTTGCTGTTTGCTTTTTAGTCCGGTGCGAGTGTGTTAACTATTCAAACAGCCCCAGTTGTATTGTTGTGCATATGATGAAGCCGCACAGCAGAATAGCATTGTGTATCTCACATGATTTTTGCAATCTGTTTGGCCGCCCAAACACCACTCACCTGTGTGTTCCCCAGCACATCCTCTGCACTCGTTGCACGCATTTAAAGCTGGTTCTCTGTTGTTGTGGAAAATGGACGTTGTGAAGTCAGTCATGCCGAATAGATTGTAAATTGTGAGAAAGATATAAACACCTTTATGTTGGCAGCTTGCCTTTGTGCTTCATCTATGGCCTCGGTGACCGCAGCCATATGAGGGTCAAGCCGTTCTATGCACAGTGTGGCCGTTCAAGGCCTGCACTGTTGTTGCTCTGTGGGGCTGTAAGTATTAATCCAAGAGATATTTTAGGGGAGAAATGAGGAAATTTAGGACCCTTACAGTCATAAACTCTTTATATGGTGAATTATATAATACTGTAAAACTCTTACAAGCAATTATAATTAACATTTTTGTATTAAGAATAAACCAAATAGTAGTGTGGTTTGTTACTACTTTCACAAAAAACTAAAAAAAAAAAAAAACAGACCAACAGCAGCAACAAAAGGTGAGAAAAGTATGTAGAAACCTCAACAATATATTACTGTAATCTTTATTGCTTAAATGAATAAGTAACGTTAGGTTTCAGGATAATGACCAAACATCTGAACTAGTAAAAGAATATGAATATAATGAGCTTCTCCTGTCATGCTACATCCAGACTATGAGACACATTTTCATTGACTTGTGAGCTAGCAGAGACTCTGAGTCACCAGTCTGTGTGCATGACAAAAACTAGAAAACAGGTCACACATTTCTTTAGTTTTGTTAATTGAAAGTAGCACAAGTCATAAGACTAACATTTTACATTTTACTAAAAGCTGCAAACTTTTTTATGCATATGAATTTACTTTACTTGAGTCCATTTTTCAGTGCAACCATGACTCAGTGATGACTACCTCTCGAACAGAAAAAATGCAGCTGTAGATGTTTCCTCTTGCATTTTACTTTTGCAAAACTTTGCACGTGAATTTGTTGCAAAAAAAACTATATCGGGGTTTTTATGTGTATTTTTTTTATTGGTGTAATATTGTTGGTTCTGTTAATCTCCTGTTTTGTGTTGCTCTTATCGGCTCATGCTGTGCACTTACACATACTCACCTATTTTTGTACGTTCATGACCATTAGCATCCATCTTGTTAATTTAACTTAACATCAGCAAGGTCTTGTGAATCAATAGCAGACTCTCCTTTAAACCTCCTTCTAAGAAGAGATGTGAAGAGATGTGGTGTGTCTTTTATAAGCGATGGCTCACTGCGATTAAAAACATTTCAAATGACTGTGTTTATTCTATTCAAAGCATGACATTAAATTACAGCAAGTGTTACACTGGGATTTAATTGCAATCTGCTTTTGCATCTCTTTCATCCGGTAAAGTGGCTAGCTCATCTCTGTTGCCTACATTTTTATTGGATATTCTTACACTCAGAAGCTAACTAAAGGTTAATGGTTTTTGTCACCCTCTGTGACTTAGCTATGACCCATACTGTGAATGAATGGACCACATTCAGAAGATTCATTACTGTTTTACTATTTTGAGCTAATTCGCCCTAAGATTTTTTTATACTTCGAGTTTTCATACTGATTTCTACAATCTCTTACACCAAGCTCTCAAATTTTGCAACACGTCTACCTTCACACATGGCAGTGGTACTGCAAGGCTATGCGCAATATGTGCATTATGCATGTGGATCTGAGGAAAGCACACTGTTTGGCAGGAGTTCATGTGCTACCTGTGTTTCGTTTCAGTCTTTGATGCTGCATCTTCAGATGCCGTCAGCGCTTTGAGCTCGGAATTCTCAAAGCGATTATACAAAGTTAATCTATGAGCAGAGTAATCCAGACTACAAATGGGGAGATGGGCCCAAATGTGGTCTGTGTGCATGTGGTTTCAAGCCCTCACACATCACCCATAAATATTCCATAGATCGCTTCATAAATCCCGAACGGAATCAAATCTAATCAGATCATGTCGTCTCCCATATGTTGCATGCATGCTCTGTTAATGCTGTTTGTGTGTAGATTCAGACTACACACAAACACTTCCAGCCCCTACCTGTCATACTTCTTTATCTGTCAGGCTGCATTGTCCATCATTGCAATGGATTAAGCAGCTGACTAGTTTCCACCTTGTCAGATTTAGCGAAAAAAGCAGCTACAATACAGTCTAGGTGTGTTCATTTTGTTTACTCTCACCCAGTTCTGTCTTTCCAGGTCTCTGCGTGTGAGTTCATTTATCTAGTCTCTAAGCAGAGCGCTTTCTTTGGCTTCTCATCCCCAAGTAATCAATACTGGTCTTATGAATCCAGGTCATCTTGGCTCCTGTGGCTTCTCTGTCTCCACTTCCCTCTTTCACTCTGTCTTTATCAATCTCTGTCTCTCTCACTCCCTCTTTTCCTCTTTTGTCTGTACTCTGTCTTCTTTCCCTCCGTTCCTGTCGCTTTTCTTTCCTTTTCCATCCTCACATTCTGTCTTCTCTCTCCCACTCTCCCCCTCCTGAAAAATTACTTTGCCCATCTGGACAGAGCCCTGCACGGACGTTACACTATTAGTCCTCGTGTGGCACTTATTAAAAATAGATCAGAGCACCGAGTCAGAATGAGTCAAGACTTTTCTTCCTCTCAAGCCCCTTCTTGTCTCCCCTCTTCAAACACTGAGCTCTATTGGCTAATGTTAGAAATGGACATTAGATTGAAAGTGAAAAGTTAGCAACAAAATGTTCCAGTCTTCTCTTTTTTTTTCTCTTTGCTCAGAGTCAGTGTGTGTGTAAGGCAGGGAGTGTTTGTCAGTGAGTGTGTGTACCGCCCGCGGACCTCTTCGTTGGGTGCTGTCTCATGTCGAGCGGTGTGTTTGAGAGGCTTGTCGAGGTAAAGCTCCTGTCAGCGCCTGGCCAGAGGGAGTGTACTGATGAAAGCCCTCTTCATCATCCTAATGGGATACACAAACCTCTTAACCAGCACCGCTGCTAAGGCTTCGGCTGGGTGAAGCCTAAGAGAGAGGCAGAGACAGAGAGAGTAAGCCATGAGTGACTAGACGGGGCCACACACACCCAGGACCACACTGACAACATACACAAGTGCACAGGTCCGAAAAATTTTCAGAGTAAACAAAACAATGCTGTTAGGAGGCAGTGCAGAGGAGGAGCTGTGACTCCTGGCCGCCTTGGGTGTGTGTGAAATTTCATTGGGTCAGGGCCATTAGGCTTTGGGACATGAGAGTTAAAGTCCTCCTGTCTGGAGCTACAGCCACATGCCTCGTTTCTCCACCAGCATACACCTAGAGTGAGGGGACAAGGACCTCATATATGTTAAATTAAGTTTGTACTGCTTTAGGATGAATTGTAATAACTTTTTCGACCCCTGCTGTTCCAGCCCATCATCAGGTCAGAGTTTGACCAAGTATACGGAAAACTAATACCGTTCCCATCACCTCAGAATAGATCATTTTAAAAGAGTTCTTCAGTCGTTGAATTAACTTTACAAAATAAAAATCCTACATTATTTTGCATCAGGATGAAAACTTTTGTTTGGGAGTTTCACATGAGTGAGGAGGAGTGGAGTTTGGAGGATTATGAGACTTTGCTTGCCGATGCAATTTGACCCAGGCCAGAGGAGGACACACGGTCAGGGTGAGGATCAAAGCACCGGCACACTGCAGGGGGTGACCCAAGGAGGAGAGAGAGAGAGAGAGAGAGAGAGAGAGAGAGAGAGAGAGAGAGGGAAAGAAGGAGCCTAAGAGAGGTCGAGAAAGAGTCTCTCATCATTATTGTCACAGTGTCACACACTCCGGTCACTCAGTGTCAACATCAGCCTTACTTGGCCCTGGGCGTCTGGCGGGTGACACTACGCCTCTTCTTCCATCCATCCATCTCTCCCTATTTCAGCTTATGCCCACATATACAAGCACATTTCTCTCTCATTCACAGTCGCCTATTTTATTTGTCTATGCCAAGGGGATTTTCGTCATGCTCTCTTCATCACTGCTCGCCTTCACCGCCATTCCTGCCGGTCCAGTCATACTGGTCCCGGCCTGGGGCTGTGGGATGTCCTCTTTTTTTTTTTTTTTCATTCCAGCACAGTCCTCACCCTGTCCCGGGGTCAAGGACACGTCCCAGTAGCTGCAGTTAAGAGCAGCGAAAAACTTTGACATCAGGCAAGAACCGAAGCCTCATGAATGATTGATGCGATAAATGCTGACTCATCACACAGGAGAAAGAAGCAAATATTTTGACCTTAAAGATAACAAGATTTGCATTCATCAAGTAAAGCGGAGATGAACACAGGCCGCCCAGGATGCAGATAATTTTGTAGCGATGCCTCCAGTCCCTTTGTGCAACCCGGTGTTATCAGTTCTCATGGTTTCACAATCTGTTAGCAGCTGAGATTGCTAGAAATTGAAAAGTTGGCCTGGCCTAAACTGATGCTTGTGCTTTAGTTATTACTTTTATGTTTGGGGTGGTGCACTACACTGAGATTACGTGGCAGTCAAACTGTGTGGTGTGTTTTTTTTATGCTTCCTATCTTAAACTGCACATTTCCTTCTGAAGTTTGATTTCTCCTTGGTTTCGATTTGCTCTTCCCTCTTGCTATTGGATTGGAAAAACAAAAATTACCCGCAAGAACTCGGATTAGAAAAATTGCAAAATGAGCTATAAGCAACAGTGACTTAAAATGAAAACACGCTTTAAAAAAAAAAAAAAAATCATGCAGAGAAGATCCTGTTTCGACTCTCTGAAGCTAGAGGTTTAGATGGAAATGTCTTCTTTCTCCTTTGGCCTGATTTGAGCAAGTGTGTCCGAGTCGAGGCGGGGAGGAAAATTTATTTTGAGAATATGATGAAGCCAGTGAAAGGGAGTAAAGTAAAAAGATCAAAGGGATAAAACAGCCATTAGCTTCTGCACAAGACTACTTCTGCTTACAAGACCCCGACATTCTTCAGGGTGAGGAGATTGAATCTCTCCTCTATTTTCTGCCTCTCCATTTGTCCTCCTCTGCTATCGCCACATCACCTCTCGTCATCTATCTCCTACAACATGGATTTTCTGCCTATTAGTGCCCTAATCTTTTCCCTGCCTTGTCTACCGCTCCGTTTTTCTCGGCTATCCGTCTAATTCTATCTCTGTCTTTCTCATTTTTTAAAACAGTGTCTCATTAAAATAAGGCTTTTTTTTTTAAAGAGTTATCCAATTCTTGTTTTTTTTCATTTATTTATTTCAACCAGCAATTTGATATGATTGTCAATATTTAATTGCATTCAGTCCTCCAGGAAGTTTTGCAAATGTATTTGTTTGTGGCCTGTTTTTGGTGCAGTAATGTAATTTCATCATTTCATTATTATTTTAATCACACATTGAATGGTACATTTCACCATTTATTCATGTATTTATTCATTTATTTATTTATTTGTTCCGCTAAATTTACAAAGCTAACAGCCCGTATCTCCCTTTCACACACCCATGTATACATACACATGCAAACAGAAGGCTGGCCCACAGCATGTTGCTTGTTGTGTACCGCATATCTGGGGATTTCACTGATGCAAGGGGACGCAATGAAGGAACAGAGTGACGCCAACCCCGCCGTGTTTGTGTGGACAAGTGTGGGGTTATTTTTTTCATGTGTTTTCACCTCTGTCACACTGACTTGGTTACTAGTTATTTTGCGAGCGTGGATGTCTGCATCAGTGTGTCATGTGCCGCGTACATTCATGACAGCTAGGTCTGCTCTTGTCTTCATATATACTATCTAGGGGGGGGGGGGGGGGGGGGGGGGGGGGGGGGGGGGGGGGGGGGGGGGGGGGGGGGGGGGGGGGGGGGGGGG
>JAQNCA010000003.1:8934166-8950543 GCA_029783725.1 Acanthurus tractus
AGCTGAAGTATAAGTCTCACTGCTTTCAAACCTACAATGATAGAAAGGTAACGAATTTGGCCAAAGATGTGGGATCTTTTTGCTCCTGCACTCTGCTGGTCATGTGACTCACTTTAGGCACCACAATATTCCGCAACACACATCCACTATGTATTCTAAGAAGGAGCAGAGAAAACTATAAAACTAAAACTGTAATATCTCAAAAGCAATACAAGATAGCAAAATAGGAAAAGCATGTAAATACAAGATTTAAAGGTCAAAGTCTTGTGAATCATAAATTATTGGTATGAAATCTGTAGCTAAAATTATGTTGATGCAGTACACACTCAAAGAGGTGTGAGTTTGATCACTCTCTTCATTAAATTGAAAGTAGACTTCTGTCTGCGTTCTCATTGGACTGATCCCCAACCAAATGCCAGTACACATGTCCAACACACTTTAACCAGCTCACTAGGTCATGCCTTTGACTTTCAAAATACAAGCTACATAACACTTTCAAAATAAAAGCTCTTGTATCTAAAAAATGACCCTAGAAACCCTCAAAATTGATTTTTTGGTCTTCATTTTAAAACACCAGTTGTGACCTGGCCTACCCGACAGGCCAACACCGCTGGCAGCTGTAATTATTTTTAAAACCTAAAAATCACTAAACTCAATTACCTAAAAGTCAGCCTTTTGATGTGATCTCCAAAATGTCAATCACTCAATTCTGTGCAAACTAAACAGACAGCAGGGTTGCGAGGATGTTTTGCATGTCTATATACTTTTAAAGTTGATTGGGCTGATGACTGTTGGAATTGTTCATTTTGCCTGTCTGTGTGTCTGTCTCTCCGTCAGTTAGTGGAGGCTGGTCGTCTTGGACCGAGTGGTCAGAGTGTAACGCTCGGTGTGGGCGTGGCTGGCAGCGACGCACACGCAGCTGCACCAATCCTGCCCCTCTGAATGGAGGAGCCTTCTGCGAGGGCCTTCCCTTCCAGAGAGTGCCCTGCACCACACTGTGCCCAGGTGAGCATGACATACTCATCTCTATATTTTATAAGATTATAATATAATGCACTTGAATATCAGGAAATTTCCCAAATGGACCACTTTTCAGAAAGTATGAGTATCATTTCCTGTAGGAACTGTGCTCCTCCAAGTGAACTTAAACTTTTATTAAAACTCAGGCTGTTAACGTGTTTTCAGTTTTTCTGGCCATGAAACTGCTGTAGTTTCATTATGAATCATCATCATCTACATCAGGAACATGGCGTTGTCTGATTTACCGTCACACACCATTCTGCCTCTTGTTACCTTTCCCTGTGTGTCAGACCACCCTGACTTGATAACGCTTGAAAACGTCATGTCACAGTTTCCGTCGACCTCCAGTAATTAGTTGTTGGTCAGCTGTAAGATGACTCCCATCCACACTTGTCTCATTCCAGTGGACGGTGGCTGGACAGAGTGGGCAAAGTGGTCCGCATGTGGGACAGAGTGCACACACTGGCGCAGTCGCGAGTGCCAAGCCCCCCCACCCAGGAATGGAGGAAAGCACTGCAGCGGCAGCATGATGGAGAGCAAAAACTGCACAGAGGGGCTGTGCGCACGCAGTAAGTCACCAGTGTCTGAACGGGGCTGGTCGTTAAATGTCAAAAGAGAGTCTTTATTTGGCTCATATATTTCTTGATGTAACATTATTCTTAAGTTGGCTCTTTAATACATATACATCTGCTGAGTTTAGTTCACTAGCACACATGGTTCAACTCTCTGAAAGAAAAAGGAGTTTCCGTTTCTGTAAGACACAATTTCCTAACAGACAATTTGCTGCTTAACGTAGTTGTTGAACTGATAACTGAAAGTCAAAACTATGTGGTATACAACTGTATTCCTAAGGTGTTTAGCTATTGCAGCATGGCGAGAGAGCAAATGATGTAGAGAGAGATGAAAGGAGGAACAGCTAAATCGCAGACAGATGTTTCATGAGGCAAAATTTAGGCTCACAAAGAGAGAAGGCAAGTGATCCACATCTAAAGAGCACAGATGGAGAGGGAGAGAGACAGAGAGAGAGAGAGTGAGGGGGCAAGTGCCGGCTAAGGGAGCGCATGGAGTGGGAAGCGAGCATGACACGGCTAAGTTGAAAAATTAGCACAGGGAAGAGCATATGAGAGTGAGTCAGACTCACACTGACACCCAATGTGCAGCCCGTGATGAGCAGGGAGGAATCCAGCTGACAGCGTATTAGAATCTTAGAGACGCACATCCACAGAGGCATTGAGACACGTTCAAGCACATACTTAAAAAAACACACACACACACACACACACACACAAGCTCACCAACTAAAACGGCCGATGCATGCGTACAAACCTCATAAAATGCACGTGCAATGGGAGTGGGCGGGGAGGCGGGGGGTCATAGGAACACTCAAAGCAAAGCCCGTGCTTCAACTCCATAAGACGTACACGCGAGTCCTGACAAAAACAGGCTTCAACGGAGCAGCCAGATTAGACAAATATACTGTCTGATTTGGCTGCACAGAGCTGAGCATTCTCAGGGGGGCTGTCAGGAAAACATGCACTCCAGTGGCTCTGACAGAGGGGGATGATGGGAAGCGCTGTGCTGCAGAAAATCTGTGAATGTGTCACTTTGCAAATTACTGGTTACTGACTGACTTATGTATCTTCCCAGCATGTTAATGTGTTTATTCTGCTGACAAACTGTCCTTATGACATTATGGCTATTTACGCTCCTAACGCCGTTCAGTCATCGGACACTGACTGAAATATCTCACTCATTGTTAATACCTCTGAGGATTGACTAAATTGCCCAGTCGTAAATGTGAAATGCTCCGAGAAACCACAGACCATCATCTTCACTGGCCCCTGGTAGATTTTCGCTGCAGTTGGTTGAATAGGAATGTCAGGAAATCCATTTGGTGTTGTGATGATGCTTGGAAAAGAAGGCGAGTTGGTTTTTGAGGTATAGTAAGTGACACGATCCTGAAAGATGGTGTCGATAATCATCAAACCACTCTCAGGGATGATTCACGTCGGTGTTATCTTGGAAAAGGTCGTTGCCGTCAGAACAGGGGTGCCTTTTTTATTGGATGAAGGTGATAACCTTCCCTGTAGGGGGTGTATAGAGTTCAGTCTTCATGGCGTCCCTCATGTACCACACAACACCAGCATCCATGTTCATTCTGAAAACTGTCCGTAACATTGTCACTCTCATCTAAATGGTCCTAATCTCTTTGACAGTCATTTCAAATTGACTTTTACTCCTTGCGTATTATGTGCACTTACTTGTGCTGAACTGAAGTCTCACATATCTCAAGAGGAGGTTGTTATTTCTTATACGTACAGTCTGTTTTCTTGCTTGCAGTCAGCCTTTTAAGTTTACGCTTCTATTTTCAAATTGAGGAGCTGTTGTTTACTCTCCTGATTCTGCTTTGTATTATGTTATTGTATCTTTCATTTGCATAACAACTAGTCCATCCATTTTTATGTTGCTGTGTTTTTTTTTTCTTTTCTTCTTCTCTTGTTTTTTCTCCTGCTCAAACAGATAAAAAGATTTCTATTGAACATGCAAGCCATCGTAAGTTCACCTTCCCATGACTTCACTATTTCACTGCTTCCTGCTGTGTTCATTCTGTGTGTGAGTGTGTATGTATGTGTGTGTGTGTGTGTGTGTGTGTCTGTGCTCATTCAGACTGAGTCCTAACATCTGTGTTTGCACACGGAGCTGAATGCGTGCGGCTTTTCTGTGTTGAGCCCGTCTGTCGACACTTTGTTGTCATCTCAGATCTTGTTCAGTGAAGATGTGGCTCACCTTCTTGTCCAGTCTGCTTATGAGTGTTGTTTTCCTATCTTGTCCAGCATGTTGACTAAGCGTAACATGGGATTCTGTCCTGGCTCCGTGTTAGCATGCTGCATCACTTACATAAATTGAAAAAAAAAAAAAAGGACTAAATTACAACAAAGGGATTAATAAATTTTGTTGTAATTAAACAAACTGCCCAAAAGCTTGCTCTGACTCAATGCGTCAGAGGCACCAAATCTGCACGCTGTGTTATTAAGGAGCAAAATGACAGGCCTCTAAGCTGAGGGGCTCTTTGATCCATTGGCTGTGAGGTGGAATCAGAGCACTTTCCTGAGAAAAAAAAAAGTTAATTTCTGTCTGACTTTTCGTTAATCTGAAATATAGTTTACATTTGAAGTGATGGTAATTCCTGTAGCTCAATGCGACGTGGGCTCATGGGAGAGCAGCCATGGTAATGCACCTAATTCGCTATTGTTCCGTTTGTGGTAATAAGTGCGGACGGCTGTCGGATTCGGTTCCATTGCGCCACGTGAGCACGGGAGCTCTCCTCTGCCAGCCCGTCTGCCTCCGGCTTTCCTCCACTCTTTCTTCTGTTCTCACTGCTGCTCTGGAGTGTCTGCAGTTTCCTCCTAACTTCTTCCCCACTCTCTCCTGTTCTTTTAACATAGGCCTTTTCCTCCAGCACAGCTATCCTTATCTCCTCTCTCCTCCTCACCACACTTATAATCCATCTGTCCTCTCAACAAATCACAGCCTTATCTAACTCCTTTCCTATCCCTTTTTGCCAAATTGCCTCTCCTCCAGCTCTCTCCTCCTCTGTTTATCCAGCCTGTCAACTCCTTTTTTTTTTTTTTTTTTTTGCTCTTTATTGTCTCCCACCAGCCTCCTTCCTTGTCTTTTCCTCTTTTCCTCTGTGGTGTGACTGGCTCACGTGTCCGGGCTGGGTATAGCTCTGCTAGTGTTTGGGAGTCAGGGCTAAAGCAGGCTGTGGTGGGGCCTGCTGACCAGTCAAAACCAATCCCCCAGCAGCCCAGCCCAGTGGGGTGCAGGTGAAGTTCTGGCCAACCAACTTCACTGCCCCCCATCCCATTTCCATCTATGCAAACTCTCATTGCGAACTGTGCCCCCTGCAGGCGAAGGGGAGCTGTTTATTAACGTTACTTTCCCGGATCTTCTATTTAAACAAAAACACTGTGTCTCATAGTTTTATCCTGTAGCGAAATAATAGGCAAAAAAATGAAAATAGCACCCGCATGCCCAGAAGTGCACTGAGATGGATATCAAACACAGTGACCATTTCTCCTCCTCATGTTAGCCGTGAAGTGATTCCCTCTTAACTTTTTATCCTAAAACCTATTTTACCCGAATTAGAAAACCACAAAAGAAAAGTTGAAGTATTTAAATACTTACAGGCAGTGCCCAGCTGCTGAAATAGTTTCAGCTGAACACTGATGATGAGGTGGATCTTAACAGGTCAAGATTGTGTATTCCATTGCACATAACTCAGTGGCAACATGATGCAGGAATAGCTGTGACTTAATTAATGTCACTTGTAGCAGAAAAACTGTGTTTGAGAATGACATTAATAAAGAGACTGTATAATAAGGTCAGCCTCGGCGCCTGCATCAATGTGTGGATCTCCAGTTTTCTGCAGAGTTACAGTCTTTTTAGTGCTTAATCACCTCTTTTCATTTCCAGGACAGTGTTTCCTTGCTGAGCCTTGATATTGTGGAAGTAACACAAAGAGGGAATTAAGCACTAAAAATACTGTAACTTGTTGAGTTGACCCAGACTGCTGAAGCGATTCACATGAGATTCAGCTGAACTTGCATTGCTCGAGACTCGTAGGGGAGGAATCTCTTTAAAAAAAAAAGGAGAGGAGAAACAAATACATCAAACAATCAATCGCTCAATTTACATGTGGGCAAGTAAGAGTTGTTTTAAAGGTGCTATATATATATAACATTTAAGCTCCAATTACAGTGCAGGTTCTCTAAAAAGACCAAATCAGTACGAAGCACTTTATCTAGTTCAAATGTACTTTGGAGGTACAAGAGTGTGTTGCAGAGTAATAAATGTTGCCTGTAAGACATGAAACCAGGGGTTGAACAAGGCAGCATGAGTAAAAAAAAGGAATCGGACAATTGGACCTTATAGGACCTGAACATTTTGTATTCACTGCACTTCCTCTTGTGAGCCATCAATTAAAATTAGGTCAAATGATTCAAATCAGATTTGACCACATTTTTTAGCCACACTCAAAGTCACACAGAGTCAGGAGAATTTCCGATTACGGTTCGAAAATGGTAGCAAAATATGTGCTAAAATTTCCTCCACACCTTTTAAATAGACTTGAAAAAAAGTGGACCTGTCCTTGAAATTTTCAGCATCAACTGTGGCTGCCCATGTGAAAAAAGAGGCTGCAACCACTAGTTATTTTAATTATTGATTAATCTGCTGATTAAATTTCAATAAATCATGTCCTCTCCCAGAGCTCAAGGTGAAATCTTTAATTTGCCTTGTTTTGTCTTATAAAAAATCCAAAGACATTGAATTTAAAATGATATAAAAGCAGTAAATCCTCACATTTGAGAAGCAGGAACCAGCAAATGTTTGGGATTTTATCTCAATGAATAACTTATCAAAATGATCAAAATTATTGTGAATATTCTTATAATCATCTAATCATTTAATTAACTAACATCTTCTTGGACTGCAAATAACCAATCTGTGCTTTTTCTGTGACTGTAAACAAAGTAAATCAGTTTTCTTTCCTCTCTTGTTTTCCTCCATTTTTATCTGTTTGTGATAACGTGTTTCTGTTTTTCCGACATCTTGACCCTCTGACCCTCTGTCCCTCTTCCAGCGTTGATCCCAGGTATGGGTGTAGCGGTCTACGCCGGTCTGGTGGGGGCCCTGCTGCTGTGTGTGATACTGGTGTTGTGCGTGGGAGTGCTCGCTTACCGCCGCAGATGCCGCCATCTCCACGGAGACATCACCGATTCTTCATCTGCTCTCACCGCTGCCTTCCACCCCGGCAACTACAAGCCTCCTAGACAAGGTTGGCACACACACACAGACACACGCGCGCACACACACAATCTCACATATGTTCGGTCACACACACATCTGTTATTACACATTCACACACAATCTGCAAATGTGTTTATTTTCACAGCTTTTTATTTGTTTTTATCCATCTTCTTTGAAGCACTTTTCACAATTCATTTCTTGATGACGCTGCTATTTATATCCTATTAATGAATTCTCTTAAAATGATAATCTCCTCTCACTTAGTCAGTCCTCCATTCTTTACTGCACTACATATTTTACACTCAAAGCATTTGTCATGGTATTTCTTCTCTTGTTCTTGCCATCAAATATTAATGAGGAACATTAATCCATTTCACCCGCGTCACTTTTAGCGCTCTCAGCCCTGCCTGTGTCATTTCTGGTGATAAGAGAACAGTTTCTCTCTTCTCTACCGTCCGCAGATAATCCCCACCCTCTGCATCCATCAGCTCCTCCGGATCTTACAGCCACAGCGGGGGCTTTCCGCGGGCCGCTCTTCTCTCTGCAGCAGGGGGTCAACGACAGCCCCCACAAAATCCCCATGACCACCTCTCCTCTGCTGGACCCCTTACCCAGCCTCAAAATCAAGGTGTACAACGCCTCCACTCTCTCCTCCCTGGAGCTCCCTGCAGACATATGCTCGGATGGGGAGATTCTCAGCCTCAAGTCAGTCGGCACTGTGGGTAGAGAGCGGGACTGCCACAGCCACACCCTGTCCAGAGAACCTGGGCTCAGCACCAGCGCCACTCTGGGTAATTTGGGAGGACGCCTCACCATCCCCAATACAGGTAACGTTTTAAGCATCGTGCATATTGAAAGCATGAAAACGGGATTGATACTCACCTGTGAAGTTGAGTTTATCACACGTAAGACAAGATAAGTCATGACACCTTTCCCCAATAGGTGTAAGTCTGCTGGTCCCGCCTGGCACAATCCCCCAGGGGAAGTTCTATGAGATGTATCTCATTATCAACAAGTGGGACAAAACGACGTAAGCGCCCTTCATCTTTATTCCTCTATTTCACTCATCTGTTTCACAACCACCAGGCAGAATAGACCTCATTCTCACCTCAATCAGAAGTTTTCCGCATGCAAGGCTCACCTACTGCGAACCGCTTGAAGTTTATTTTGAAGTTCTATCACTTTTTCTGAGGATATAAAAATGGATATTCTTGTCTCAACTTTTATGCTAAAATTGGAGTGGATGAATTTCTTGCCAATTTTCTGGAGGTTTGATATTCAGTGTGCCTCAAATACGTCAGTGCCAGCATGTTTCAAACCGTGTCGTGGCCATGATGTTCTCTTGTAAATGAAGTGTAATGTTTTGGCAACTGTTGCAAACACCCGGTGCTCTCCCTCTGTGTGTGTGTGTGTGTGTGTAACATGTATAGGCTTCCCTCTGAGGGCAGTCAGACTGTGCTAAGTCCTGTCGTGAGCTGTGGTCCATCTGGGATGCTGCTGAACCGCCCGGTGGTTCTTACTTTGCCCCATTGTGCCCAGCTCGACACACCCACACCTGACTGGACCCTCACACTCAAAACACAGACGCATCAGGGGGCGTGGGAGGTGAGACAGCCTCTGACTGACACCAAATAACAGACATCTCGTTGCTTGATGTGGCATCATTGAATTTCGATCTTTCCTCAGGAGGTGCTGACAGTAGGAGAGGAGACTTTGTCCTCTCCGTGCTACCTGCAGCTGGAGGAGGAATGTTGTCATGTTCTCATGGAGCAGCTGGGAACGTATGGCCTTGTGGGCCAGTCCTGCCCTCCACAGCCTGCCTGCAAACGCCTGCAGCTGGCGCTGTTCGCCCCCCGGGCACCCTGCCTCTCCCTGGACTACAGCTTACGCATCTACTGCATCCACGACACCCCACACGCACTAAAGGTGCTGATTGTGTGTCTTTCTGTTTACTTTTTTTCATTTCTTCCTAAATTTTATGTGTGTCAATCTGGCAAAACAATACAATACATAGATTCTAAAATATAAGTGTATTACTAGTAATAAATAATTGTTTGGGCATAAACAAACATAACACAAAATGCTCAAAAAAATAGACCAATAGACACCTAATCGGTGCAAGATAGGACGTGGACATGTATCGTAAAAGATTTACTATGAAATAATGATCTATGAAGTGTGAAACAGGATAATAGCATTAAAGTTAATTTAACTTATTTTCTCAGTAATCCTTTCAGCAGAGGGATCCCACTCACTCCAAAGTGAGGCCCTGTAGGTTCGTCCTACTCATCAAACTAAATTCTGTTATCACATATTGAATCTTCCTTCCCCACTCGCAGCTATGACCAAAAATAGTTCGGCACAACACAAACCCCCTACTCAACAACAAACAAGCGCTCCATCCAGACACTGTTGGACTCAGTGATGTTAAATATTTTCTCTGTCAGTCCCTTTTGTATGAAGTGTTCAGACCAGCCGGGTTAGTAAACACAAGCGTGCTTCATGCAGTTTACTGGCATCACTTTACATGATTTCTGGCTGCTAAAGTTCAAACAGCTTTCAAAGTGTTAGCTCTCACACATTTCCACTTGGAGACACCGACTATTTAAATAAGCATTTACTAAAGCATGTTTTGAAATAATTAGCCCATAATGAAACTCACTCAATAAATATGTCCCATCTTGTCCTGAAACTTTTGTGCAGGAGGTGCTGGATTTAGAGAGGAGTCTTGGTGGAGTTTTGCTGGAGGATCCTAAGCCGCTGCTCTTCAAAGACAGCTACCACAACCTGCGTCTGTCCATCCACGACATCCCTCACACTCACTGGAGAAGCAAACTCCTGGCAAAGTATCAGGTGAGACCCTCAAAATGCTGCAGAGAAGCTAAACAAAACTTGATAAATTGCCAGCGTTGCTTCAAAACTAATAGACTTTCGCCCCGAAGCAAAACACTACAGTCCAGCAAACTCTCAGTTTTATTTCAGTAACACAGCTATTTAAGGCAGCTTGGTGGTGCAGTGGTTAGCATTGTTCAGGGTTCAACCTCAGCCTTTCTTTTATGGAGCTTGGGTGCTCCGGCTTCCTCTCGCAGTCCAAACACACGCAGGTTCATTTAATTGGCAAGTCCAAATTGCCTGTGGCTGTGAATGTGAGCATGAGTGGTTGTTTGTCTCCATGCATTAACCCCGTGATGAACCGGTGACCTGACCGAGGTGTACACCACCACCACCACTGCCCCGAATGTCAGCCAGGATTGTCTCCGGGCACTTGTGACCCTGCAAGGAATAAGCGGTTACAGATAATGGATAACAACTATTTTATCAGAAGGGGGCAAAAAAAAGGCTGTTGTAAACATCCAAAACCTCTGCTGCATTCTCTCGGCAGAATCAGCGAGATTGCAGCCTGAACCCTCCCTGAATAAAATCTGATAGTGTTTCTAATTTATGGACAGTGCGCTTAAGGAATAAATTGTCCTCTGACACACAGATACCCAGTTAGCGAACACCCAAAACCAAAATAAAGCATACTGCTCCATCTTTGGATGGAAACAATGTTCCAGATCCGTCTTGATTGTTTTCCTCAGGACAAAGCCTTTAATTAAATCGTAGAGAGTTTTTTTTTTTTTTTTTTTTTTTTTTAGATTTTCCGCTTAACATTTTTCTCTGTTAACAGGAGATTCCTTTTTATCACATCTGGAGCGGCAGTCAGAGGCCCCTGCACTGCGCTTTCAGCCTGGAGAGAGGCAGCCTGGCAGTGTCGCAGCTCTCATGCAAGATCTGTGTCCGACAGGTGGAGGGGGAGGGGCAGATATTCCAGCTGCAGACAGATATTCAGGAGGTAACAGTGACAAATGAATTAACAAAGATGAAATGCTTGAAAAGCTACACAGCTGTGCCAAAAAAAAATTTACAAGGATTGTCTCAATACTTTCACCTTCTACTTCCATCCAGACTCTACCACCACACTCGCCCCTCCCCTCGGGAGGCACCTGCCTTCCTTCCTCTCAAGTGGGACCCTACGCCTTTCGCTTGCCGGAGTCCATCCGCCAGAAGATCTGTGCCAGTTTGGATGTGCCCAGTGCTCGAGGATGTGATTGGAGATTATTGGCACGCAGTCTGGGCTTTGACAGGTCAGATCGGCCTCACATGGTTGAGTGTGAAAGGCAGCTGTGATCCCATTTTAGCTGTAAAGTTCAGTGTTGATATTCGGGTTCCTCCTATAAAGAAGTAACTAAGAATTGAGTATAAGCTGGCGTGTAGATATTCACTGTCTGAGATTAGCTGTATGAGGGTTATGATTTAAAAGGAGACTCAGAGTTCAGTTAAGTGTTGTAACCAGATTAAAATGTAAAAATTAAACCGTGAAAAAATGTTAGATCCTGCAAGAACTGATTCTGAAAAACATGACCAAATATTAAATACAGGACGGCGATTCAGTCATGTATTTCTTTGCAAGATATTTTATCTCGCGAATCCTGCTTTCTGAAATATGATTTATTTTGGCGTCACTATTAAACTGTCAAGGTAAATTTGCACCAGCAGTATTTGCTACTCACAGCGTTAAAAATAATTGAGTGCTCCCTTTGTCGTTTTTCTTCTAACATCTTGCAACATCTTTCTTCCCCTCAGGTACTTGAATTACTTTGCAACAAAGCCCAGCCCCACAGGTGTTCTGCTGGACTTATGGGAAGCTTGTCACCAAGCTGATGCAGACCTGGTCTCTCTGGCGACCGCGCTGGAAGAGATGGGCAAAAGTGAGGTGCTAGTTGTCATGACAACAGATGGGGATTGTTGATTGGTCAAGGAAACGAAAGAGCAAGCAAGCAAGACTTTTTTTTCTTCGTCTTTTTTTTGCCACCACAGTGATGAAAATAAGAACACCTGCCTATGAATATGCACAACCCGGCACAAATCTCAAGCCCACAGAGCGTTTTTTGGCTCCTTCACATGTGCTGTATTACCTCTCCACCATCTCTCTGTGTTTTCACTGCGCCCTGATCAGCCACTGTAGCTACATACCCACACTAACCCATTCTCATGTAGGCCGTCCCATGACAGCTGCTCACCTGATTGAGCTTGAATCCTCCAAAGCAATGTTGCAACTGCTGGATGTGAAACCAATTTAGGGGTACGAAGGCGTAAAATGGGTGTTAAGTCATCTGTCGTATGAGGTGTTAACGGTGTATGTTTTTAAAGATTGAAAATGATACTATTCTTGTATATAAATCACAAAGCTTTGAGACAAACAACTGATATATCCATGTACCCGAAAACACACAAGTAGAAGCACAAACACACACAGGCGAAAAACAAGGGATTACCCCTGTTTGGGCAGCAGCATGAAAGTGCATGTTTTACACCATCACACCTCATGACAGGGTCTTTTGTTTTTTCCACATTGTCATTCTGTGTGTGCAATGAATGACAGGCAGCGCCGACCTGTCTGCAACCTCCTCAGGCTACAGACACACTCCAGCACAAACACACACACACACACACACACACACACACAGAAAAACTGGTCATTAACTGGCTCTGAATCAGTCAAGTTAGGATTTCTTGTCAAACAGCTTCAACAGTCAGCAAATCATATTAGGGGGGGAAACTCTCTTCAAGGGTTTGATCATATCGCTTTTGGCTAAAAAGCTGAAAGCTGTCTCTTATTTGTTGTAGGCAGGTGAAATGTGAAGCTTGTTTATGAATCGGCCGATAACTACACTGACTGACTCTTTAAATTGTACCAACAAATGCCTCAAAGCCTTGGTATATCATTCTAACTCATGGGGGTGTTTCTCTTTCATCTCTCCTCACATTCCTCCATTGCCTCCGCCACTCTCCTCCGATCTGTTCAGAAGAAACTGCAGGGGAACTTTCTGGTCATCCCTTAAAAGTTTCCTTTGGGGAACGCTCTTTAAGTTATTATCCATATTTGTGGATCTTTTTTTTTTTTTATGTTTTTTTTTTCATTTGTTATTGCTGTTCGTATAGTACCTGTTCTATCTGCTGTGCTTGTTTAGGCTACTGAGCTGCTGTCTTTTACTTTTGATTCGAGTAGAAATGCACAGTTGTGAATGACAAAACCATGTTTATTTGATATTTTTACTGCTGTATATCTATTCAAAATGTAAAACATGATTTGTAAAACATGATTAGAGGTGGTCATGATGTCCAGGTGAATATAATGTAGGGCAGAGGAAGTTTTACTGTTCAGAGATGAATATTACAGAATAGATTAGCCTTGCCTTGAATCAACTAGGCAGCAAGGGACTGTCAAATTTACCTCAGCACTAATTGCATTGTGTTTCAATCTATTCTCCGTCCACCACTTATCTGTGTCCATCAGTCCATCCATTGCCCTGTAGCTCATTATGCCTCCTCTCTCTCATTATGATAACATATTGTTAACCTTTTAACCAAGCCGCCTGCTTTGTGGTCAGGGTCCTAAAGCTAACTGCATTATCAATATTGCTCTGTCAGTTACAGTGCGGCGGGTATTGAAATGCCGTCAATTGTAACAATATCATCACTTTATTTTTATTTGTCATTCAGTTTTTTTTCTCCATCATAGCAAAAAAAAAAAAAAAGTGTTCATATCTTTGAATCCACAAAAACCAAAACACAGGCAGTATCCCTCCTCTTCAGCAGTGAGTCATCTCATTGTCTTGTGTGAATGAACCGAAAACACAAGTGTGTGAGTGTGAATGTATGCGAGTGTGTGTATGTGTGAGGGTATGGGGGGTGAGTGGGTATGTTTGGGCAGGTTGATGTGCACGTGCAGTATGTGCACACGCTTAATCTCTGTCATTTCTCTTTGTAAGTGCTATGCAAGTACAAAAGAAAAGCAAAGCATTTTTGACTTCTTTTGTTTCCTGGAAGAGTAATTCTATTTTTTCAGATCAGGGCATTGACAGGGTTTTGATTTTGTATCCTTAGCTGGTTTGAGAGCGGTTTAGCATTTTTGGCGACGGTGTTCTCCATCTGGATCAGAAAAAAAAAAAAATGGATCACAGACCAAGGAAGCTAATACTGAAAAAGCACACGTCAGAGAACAAAGCAAAGTGTGGCGCAATAGCTAAAAAAAAAAACATTGTGAACTCAAGCCCTGCAGGTCTTTGCCCATGAGGAAATATCTGAACACAACCAGTTCAGCGCTATGGATCCCTCAATACTGCAGGACTATTTTCTTTCCTCAAATCTTCTTACAGAGACTGGCTAGCTGTAGACTACAGTGTTTTTTCGTCCAGATTTCTTGAGTATCTGTTGGATCTTTGGCCATAGCTCTGGATCATTTCTGCTGGAGCTGGACTGGATTCCTCTGTGCTCCCGTCAAAGAGAAGAATTTAGCCTTTGTTCAAGAGGACAGACATTTTTACGACAAAACAAAAATGGATTCAGTGACATTATTTTATCTCTGTAAAGAACCAATTGTAAATAAACGTCTAGCCTTCTTACCTGTAACTAAATATAATTTTTATGCAATAAATTATATTTCTTAGTTTAACAATAGTGTGTGTTTTGTTGTTATTGTATTCAAACTTGTTGTTGCAGAACCAAACAACGTAGGAGCAGCCTGCATAAAATCCATAAACCAAATTGCAGGCTTCTTTGGGGCTCCTCGGCAGGACAAAATCACCTTTAAGTAGAATCTGTGTTTTTATCAATTACCTTCCATTTTCACAGAAAATACAGAGCTATTCAACCTGTCCCTTTTTTTCCTCACACCTCATTGGAAAATTCCCTTTAGGTCCATTTAGCTTTAAAGGCTTTTAACGGGCAGGCTGTCCAGCCTTCACATTAACAAGGTTTTAGAGACACTAACAGTGGCCTTCAAGGATTGACTCCAGGCGTTCAGATTGAGTATTCTAACCTTAGTGTTTTTATGAGAGCAGGATGCGTGGGAATTCATCAGATTAGGCTCTTAACATTGAGAAAAAATATCCCAGAGAGTCATCTGTGGTAAGTGTGCTCTGCAGTGCAGTCCTAATAGTAGGCAACACTTAGCACCTGTTTTATTATAGATAGATGCACTGTTAATTGAAGACTGATATGCCACCCTTCAGTGAATGAGTTCATTTAACCTTTAATAATACATAATGTGGTGGTACAGTGTAAAGAGCTGACTGCAGCTTCAACCCAACCTCCTTCATAAACACAGGACATTGGTATAACTTTTAGCCCATAAGTCAGCAGTGAGAATATCACCAATTTTAGCACATAGAACCTATCTTGTGAACATACTTAGGATGAGAACATGCAAACACATTCATAACATACAGCATTTACAGTACGTATTGTTATGCATTGAGAAAGGATAATAGCTTTTTATGACATTACCCAAATAGAAATTAAAATAGACATGCTCATACGCATTGTGATATACAGTATCTTAGTTCACATTGTGTTCACACAGTTTACAATGTTATCAAAACCTGTCATAGAAAAATACAAAAGGTAATGACAAAAAAAATCAGTGCTAGTAGTTGTAATATGCAGATTATGTGCACGGAGGATGTGTTTGGTTTTATGCTAAAAGAGGAACGAAAGAGATTTTATTAGTATTGGTGACAGATTGTTCCTAAACAAATAGCTCTGTTGCTGCAAGGGGGAGCAGCAGTTCAGCAGCTGTGAGCTGGATAGATTCCACAGTTGGACAGTTATTTATTTGATTATGATAAGTCTAGTGGTGCTACAAATTTGTCACAGAGTGCCAAAAGTCTACAGATTTGCTCTCCATTAAAGACACAAAGATCACCTGGTGCCATGAAATAAAATATAGTTTAAAAAAAAATCTTATCAATGGTAATTATTTCCATATTCTCAGAGAGGTGCCAGAACAGGATACTGGATACGCTATCCTATTGTGCCCTCTTCTGGTAGATGTGTGGGCTAACCCACACTTTTCAACAAAAGCAGATACACAATGTGGTGCAATATAATCAACACAGATCAAGGTATCTTTTTAATACCTCTAAGCCACATTATCTGTTGATGATGTAATGTTTTACATGTTGGATCTTGGGGTAATTAGGAAATACAATTATTTTTTTAAGTGCATTTACTTGGACAGCAATCTCATCCTTCATTGATCTCTTATTAAACATTACTCCGAAATATTTGTAGTTTATCATTTAAAATGTTTTTTTTTTGCATTTGAGTTATAACTAACACTGCAATTTTTACTTAATTTAGGTCAAATCAGATTTGGACACAAACACAAACCAAACATTAGTGATAACACAACAAATTCCAATGAAATTTGTTTAGAGAAACAAAACAAGTGACATTTTACATCCCATATTCAGGAATCAACCTGGCCATAAGTGTACTCTGCAAATTTAATTATTAATAAGTTTGATGTTTGTGTTTTACAGAGTTTCTTTATAAAATATCTTGTTTTATGGGATAATAAAATTTATGCATGTTTTCTAAATAAGAAAAAGGCATGTCATAACTTTCACTTAGACCTTTTTTCATCTATATCTGTACACAGTTGAAAGTGGTAAGCTGAATGTTGGGGGGCGGGGAGTGATTGTTTGCCATCAAAGGAAA
>JAQNCA010000003.1:8950734-8968433 GCA_029783725.1 Acanthurus tractus
ATTTATAAAATATATTGTTTTATGGGATAATAAAATTTATGCATGTTTTCTAAATAAGAAAAAGGCATGTCATAACTTTCAGTTAGACCTTTTTTCATCTATATCTGTACACAGTTGAAAGTGGTAAGCTGAATGTTGGGGGGCGGGGAGTGACTGTTTGCCATCAAAGGAAAATATTCAAAAGATTCGTGCAATTTTCTTCAATTTTCAACAAGTTTTTTCATTTTAACTGTTTGCTTTGTTTCCAGGTTTCCAGATTTTAGTTTTTGGTGTTCTGTTTTTTTTTTTCTGATGTTTAAAAAGTGGATATCGTAAGACGGTAGAGCCTGTTGAGAGAAAGCATAATCTCATATAAAAGAAACTAATTTACATTTGTACCACGACTACTATCCATATCGACTACTTTTCGAGTTGTGAGATTGAAAAGCTAGTGGTTTACGTTTAGGAAAGCGGCTGTAAAATTTTGACTTCCGGTTTTAGAGCTGACTGTCCAAATAATTGCATGACTTATTTTTTACTTCCAAGGTTAAATTTCAATGTTCAAAGTTGCTTATAAATAGCTTCATAATTTAATCAAAAGAAGTACTGCGGGTGTGTATTTTTATGTAACTGCGTAAAATATGAACACCTAGTTGAAAAATTGTGTATGTAATTTTATTCTGAAGTTTTGGTACCGGAAGTCTCCTTGTTGTTGCTGCCAGCGGATCAGAGACATGATGACAGGCTGAAGAAGATGTTGCATGTCAGCTGACCAGAAACGAGGTTCACTGAGAAATGGACTCTTCTGGCATTTCAACATTTGGACCAAAGACAGAAGCAACAGCCCGTGAATCTCCAGCAGTGAGGTACGTTTTTATTTTATTTATTTAGCCCAACATGACGAACGAGACGAGAAGCTACATGTGTGTGTAACGTCAACGCTTGTGTGTTCAAGGCGGTGATACTCAATTAGGTTAGCTGAGTTAGCCTTTAATGTTAGTATGCTTGTTTTTACTGTGCACAGCGGTGTCCGAAAAAAATGAAACATGACAAGTGTTTTTGTCCGAAGACCATAAAGACTAAAGGTGCAAAGAGAAAAGGATAAGTTTGTCATAAATAGCATAAAAAACTTGGGTGAAACCATCTGTCCGCAGTGACCACAGGGTAGTTTCGTCTGGGTACGTTTATAGCGCGTGTAATTGCTTGTTCTCGGGTGAGAATCATGTGAATATTGGTTCCTCAATAGGAGCACACATGACTCTTGAGGATGCAAAGTCAGCTGTGTATTGCCATGTTAGCATTTCTTTAACCTACTTTAATAGTCAAAGCAAGCATTGTGCAAGCAAGCGGGGCTAGAAAAAGCTCATGTCTGTCTGTGTCAGAAACTGAAGAAATGCCGCACCTCTCTGTCTCATCAAATTTTCCGCCATGCATCAACTTATCTTTAACATGTTAGGTTGTATTTTGCAGTTCACTTGCAAATGTGAAATCAAACTGTAGTGACTGGTAAAAATAAACACGATGGGTCACATTCCTTAAGAAAATTGGTGTGGTAATTGCTGATTAATTGCTTTATTTGATGAAGCGTAGAAGAAACCTACTGTGTGTGGGAATTGCCAAACCGTGACTCCAGTTGCTCCAGTCGCTCCTGTTATGGGCGAGCAGTGTGTTCATAAACAAACGCTACTGCAAAACAGATTTCAACACAATGAGCTCATGTCAAATTCAACACGCTCTGAATGATCATGCTGGGTCATTTAATTGTGTACCTTACTGTTCCCATTTTGGTAGCAGTCTATGATCAGTGTGCTGAACATGGAATAAGTGAAGCTTTTCCATTTGAGGTATCACATTATCTTTTATCCTGGTGAGGCATACAATTAGAAAATATGTGTCAATATGCCAGGAACTTAGTCATATGTCTCAGAGTTAAAGGTTTCGTCTTGTACTCCAGCATCACAGGTTCTGGATAATTTGGCAGATTTCTACCAGCCTCTGCACAGAAATCCCTTCAGACTATGGATCCACAACAAACATAGTCTGTTTTCTCCTTTTTGGACAAGCACAAGTGAATGTAAGCATCATCCAAACCCCATTAATTGCAATAATTGCATAATTTCAGCAACTTTTCTAACTTGTGTTTTTCTTTTTCTCCATCACAGTTTCTTTTCAGCTCTTCCTGCCTTACTGTTTTTCTTCCTCCTGAACTTTCCCTTTTTTTTTCTCTCATCTCTACTCTGTTAGAATCCTATATTCTGTCTGTGAAAATGGACGATGCAGAGCCGGTGCAGCCCAGCCTCAACTCCTCCTATATTCCAGCTGCTCTTGGCAACCATCAAGTATCTGAAGATGAGGAGAGTGAGGACCAAAGTCCCTCTGCATCACTCCTGCCCAAACATTCCTCTGTGCCTCTGGCTGTACGCTACAGCCCAGAGGACTCTTACTGTCTGGTGTACATCATCTTCTTTCTGATGGGCATCGGCTCACTGCTGCCCTGGAACTTCTTCATAACAGCCAAACACTACTGGCTTTACAAACTGAGTAACAACACTGATAAGAGCGGCAATGAGGAGCAACTTTCAGACCTCAGTGTGAGTGATGGGGATATTAAGTACAACTGTGCACTGTTTCTTCTTTGTGTGTACAAAGGAAGAAGCACATTTGTGCCATTCTGCATGCTTTTTATGGTACTAATGTGAGGACTGAGTGTCCTTTCATATGTGACATGGTTGCAACACAATTATACAATTCGAAATGCTAAAATGCTTGTTGTGAGAGTCAAGGTGGTCGTGAAACCATGTGGACTTTATATGTTCAAAGAACCACAATAAGACAGTGACAGAGGCACAAGTTCCTATAATCGCTGTTAACTGAAAAATTTTAAAACATCACAAAAAGAAAAAACGTACACAGTCTAAGGGAAACATTTCTTTGCTGAAGTCATGTTGTAACAAATTAATGGTGACATACAGTGTGTTGTGATAGTCAAGCAACTACCAAAGAGCGTCTTTCCACACAAGTTTGATCAACAGGTGGTCTTTATAAGAATAGTAGAGTTACTGATGGACTGTTATTTTAGAAAAGTCAAACAGCTGCTAAATCCATGAAACAGTGGATGAACTCTGTAGACCGTCGTTATTCTGAGATTAGAACTTGATTCTATTTGACCCGGAATCTGAAGCAAAAACAAGAAAAGGGAAGAATGTGGATGATTTCTGTGTTTCTCTCCTCTCCTTTCACTTCCTCTTGTTTCGCTAAAGAGCTTATGTGAGTGTATATTTTTGATCAACTTCAACCGTTTGTCTTCTTCTTTAACTCTACAGAACTACTTTGAAAGTTATCTGGCCATTGCCTCCACCGTGCCGTCCGTGCTGTGTCTGGTGCTCAATTACCTCCTAGTGAACAGGTTGATTTTCTGTGCATACACACATACCTGCACATACAGCACACTTCTCTCAGTTTTGTCTATTTTGAGTCTCTCACACAGACACAGTGTTCACTAGTGTGTTAAGTATGAAGTACTTATAGTTTGCAGTGCAACAATGTCTTAGTTATATCAGTTCCTGTTCATGTAATTTCCCTGTGATCTGAAAGGTGTCTCTTCTCTTTTGAAAGTCTTTGCTGGACTGAGCTAACAATAGGGGGATGTTTTTTTCTTTGTTTCTTACCCAGCATAATACATTTTGTACATATCATTTGCTGATAATTAGTATCTTACCATCTTACATGTGTTTGAACTCATACTGTTCCTACAACATAACAAAACATCTGCCTTTTGAGTGTTTGATGCCTGATCCCAGTATATGTGTGTGTGCTGTGTTGGTAGGCTGTCCCCAAATTTTCGGATTCTGTCGTCTCTTTTTGTCATCCTGCTGGTGTTTGTGGTCACCACTGTGCTCGTGAAGGTGGACGTGTCAGACTGTCGGGTGGAGTTCTTTATAGGCACCATGGCCAGTGTGGCAGTCGTCAGCGGAGCCTCCAACCTCTTCTCTGGCAGTGTGTTTGGGATCAGTGGGCATTTTCCCATGAGAATTTCTCAAGCTCTTATATCAGGTACAAGCCTCATTTAGATCAAGAGTGTCTCTGGTTTACTCTGTTGTTTTTGTTTTATCTGTATAGCAACATGCAAGCATCTTTTCTGTTGACTCAAAGTCCATGCAGTTTGTGCAAAGAGTGCAGCTTTTTGATGAGTATTTTGGAAAAAAACACTATTCATGATGTGTGGGATATAATATTTTTATAATGGCATCTGTCTGTGTGAGTGTATGGCCACTCTTTTGTGAACACAACAAAATACAAGACATAATACAGTATACATGGAGTTTGCCCCTATAGAATAGACAGAATGGACATTTTAAGCTTATTGCATATATTTGCACTGTTGCTGCTAAAGATACTTGTTATTTTAAAACTATTAATTATTCTAGTGCTGCAGTGCCTATAAGGTTTAATCATATAAATTATCGATACAGAAAATACATTCAATTCTTGTGGTGTTAGAGATTTAAATCACTGGCTTTTTCAGTCCACTAGATGGGGCTGAGTTTATGTTGTTTTGTTTTTGTTTTTTAATGTGTTTTGTTTTGTTTCGATAAGGTTATTAAAGGCCACAGTTGCCAGGGTTTGGGAATATTTTTATGGCAGTGTTTTTCTGTCCATCCACTTGTCAATCCCATCATGCTGCCATTAAAAATAACTGAAGTTATAAACAGATAAACAGACTGACGGATATCGTATTTATTGTTAGATAGGACAAACATTGACATAGTTTTTGTTAAGGAACAACATTTGAAGTTACAATAAATTGCAGTTTTTTGCTATATGTGTTTTAATGTTTATACTATCAATATTCTTGTATTGTGACTCAAGTATAATGATGATACTCAAGTATGTATTGTTTAGTCTCTGTTGATCCCTTTTGCCCTCTGTATTTGTTTTTGTGCAAGACTGAACACTGTTAACTGAAAAGGTTCATGAGCTGAAGCCCTGTTTCTGTCTCAGGCCAGGCCATGGGAGGCACGCTGAGCGCAGTAGCATCAATAGTTGACCTGGCGGTGGCGAAGGATGTAACAGACAGCGCTCTGGCCTACTTCCTGACAGCCGACATCTTCATCCTGCTCTGCATTATTGCATATCTGCTGCTGCCCAAGCTGGCATATTCAAGGTTAGTAGCAGCTAACCATTCTGGTTCCCACAAAGTAGTACTTATCAAAACTGTATTTTGATTTACAGCAGTAAATGATGATAACATCCTTTCAAGTACTGTGAAAAGTTCTTTCATTTGAGCTCAGATACATCAGAGTTAAGCAGTTTATCTACAACAAAGTCTTTCCATATACTACCACTAGATGGTGCTAGTGTTGAATGGTTGTCATAAGTATTCTAAACAAACTTAAACCAGTAATTTTGTTTGCTCATTTTATATGTGCAGCTACTGTAAGTAGCAACGCACAAAATTATGAAATTAATTTTAATAGTCTTTAATTATTTTATTCTGCACAGTTGGACCAATGCAGTTACAGTAATTTTAAATGGTTGTCTGGCCTTGATGACAGTATTGTGACAATCTATGAAAAAACTACTGTTAAGGGGACGGGTGAAATACTTCCTGCCAACCTAGAGATGTTATACAAAAATAAGATAATTATATTCATCCCATCGAGACCCATTAAAGCTACCTAGCATAATTTAATTTAGACTTAAACTTTAGTTAGACAGATATAATTCAGTCTCATTTTTTTAAGATTATAAGAGATTTCTGATGTACATCATCATAAAACTTGCTTGTTCTGCCTCTTTTCTCTCTAGGCACTACATGCTGGCAGCAACATGCTCAAATGCACAAGTGATGAGTGAGGGGGCAGCAGGCACAGGGAGTAGAGTCTCCGTCCCACCACTGCGGCCTATTCTCAGGAAGACATTTGTGCTCGGTCTCAGTGTCTTCTACGTCTTCTGTGTGTCTATCATGGTGTTTCCTGCAGTGTCCTCTGGGATTGTGTCTGTCCACCAAGACAGCGGCAGTCCCTGGACCACCACCTACTTTGTGCCACTCACCAGTTTCCTCCTGTACAACGTAGCAGACTTCTGTGGCAGGCAGGCCACGGCTTGGCTGCAAGTCCCCGGTCCCACCAGCCGGGTCTTGCCTGTATTGGTGCTGTGTCGCACCATCTTTGTGCCACTTCTTATGTTCTGTAACTACCAGCCAAGGTACCATCTCCACACGGTGCTTTTCAACCATGATGTGTACCCTGTGATCTTTAACTGCCTGCTAGGTGTCTCTAACGGCTACCTCGGCACTCTGCCAATGATTTATGGCCCAAAGGTGGTACCTCGGGAACTGGCAGAGGCCACAGGAGTGGTCATGTCCTTCTTCCTCACTCTAGGACTGGCTGCTGGATCTGCTTTGTCTGTGCTTATTGTACACTGCATTTGAGCAATAAACTAGTCATTTACAGTGGTACTAACAAGATGTATGGCAGACAGAAGCTCTACAGCAATAAATTTTGGTACAAAGTGGCCCAGTGGAGCCAGGTGTCTTCCATGAAGGAAGAGTGCTGCTCATGTCCACTCATCCAAGAAGCTTTACCTCCTTCATACCTCATACTGATGTGAGCCTCAGGACTGTGTCCGCCTTGTCTTGTTTATGACAGGAAGTGGCTAGCAGGACATTAGCAATAGAACAGTCTACAAGGGACTCCTGATTTTTTATTGTTTATCATGTAAAAACACTTTTCACATAGATTTATTTGGTTTAAAGGTGTAAAAAATGTGGTAAAAAATAAAAGTTCTCTTAAAGGGTGTTTAAAGTTATTTTAACGACAGCACTCTTTTCTTACTCAAATTACAAATGTACTCTATTCTGCTTTTTTTTTTTAAATGTCTTTTTACACAACCTTTCTGAGTTAACTTTTTAATCCTATGATAGTGATTAAAATAAGGGAGACTACTTTACGACCCTAATCCATAGACTTATTGTAAGCTGTCTTTGAGTAAATGATCAGCAATAATTCATGCAACCTGCAGCTTTGGCTTCTAAGGTTAAGCAGAGTATCTGAAGATCTCTTAAAAATTCCCTACATGCCTGCGGAAGTGAAAACCCTGTAAAAAACAAATGAGGAACCAGTAAGTTTTATTAACAGCTCTGTAAGAATAGTGAGCTAAAATTCAGTTTACAGCAAGAGTAAATGATGAAACTGAGTGGATTGGGATCATTTTAATTGTTAAAAATTTACAGATCAACCAATATTGGCCCAGGGTTTGAAGCAACAATCAAATTCAAGATGCTTTCTGTAATTAGAAACGCAGTGATTTACAAACAGTAGGAAGAGTGCAAACAATGGGAGGTGAGTGGGAGGTACACTGAGAATAACTCCCTCCATATCAGCTCCTCAACAGCAACACAAACATTTTCTACAAAATAGAAATTTTGTTTTTAAGGATCATACTGCTAAAAGTAACGCCAGTCATTTTCCACACACTGAGCCATCTCATAGCTGGGGGCAGTCTGAAGGCCCATCAGAACAGCCACTGCTGTGTCAACATGATGATGATGCGAAACGTCAACTTGTTCTTACACACCACACCCTGCAAGCAATATAAGCAAGTAAAACTCAGATGATGTAAATCTGCAACAAATCTGTGGCTTCTGCTCACTGCAGAAGTAGCAGGCCAAACTGTACACAAGTAATCACTCCTTCCCTACCCCCCCCTTCGGGAAAAAAAACAAAACAAAAAAAAAACATGTCCGGTCCCTTTCCAATGTGACATCATCTGAAATATCAAAGTTAATTTAAACATAAATTGCAGAAATGTAAGTCCATTAAAAAAGAAGAAAACAGGACAAAATTTAAAAGTGGGAAGCAGCACTACAGTATTTTTTCTTTTAATTCCCTACAGGTCAGTTTGTGCTTGTCTTCATCTCCCTCTATACCCACACATGGCGTCTGCAGTGAGACACAGCCTAAAAAGATAGAAACAAATGGTTAGTCAGGCCTCTAAAAACACAGTTGCACAAAATAGTTTTTTTTTAAGTTGGAAGATGCAATTCCTGAATGCAATAAAATTAAAAAGGAATCGTGCTATTGCAGCATTTATCACTGCAAAGTCAGGTTCTTAGATATGATTTTTATTCTTAAAAAAAAAGGCTTTAAAACCCAAGTCCACAAGCACAAATCTGGGTGTCAAAATATGATCTAGCTACTCACATTGCACCGAGTTGCTGTCTCCATGTTCTTGCACCAGAATGCAGGTCCCCAGCTGCACTGCTCTGTCCCCAGCAGCTGCTGTTTAGCTTCAGGGCAGGCTCCTATTTTCTGTTTAACACACATACAAATTCAGATGCTTAACTGAGCTGTCACATATCATGTTTATTGTCAATTAACAATTTATGGGGTAAAAAAAAAAAACCAAAAAAACCAAAAAAACCAAAAAAAAAAGTCTAGTTTACCATGCACACAAAGTCTGGGTCCATCATCTGGAGCAGCAGCTGGACGAGCACTGGCTCGTACTGTTGAACCAGCTGGTCACACTGTTGATACAGGCACAGCATTTAAAGAAAGACTCACACTAGGATAGGTCAAAGTTAAATAAGGTAAGAAGCAGTGACGTGCAGATCAATCCCAAAGTATCGATATTTCCGATTCCAACGTTTCCAACTCTAAGGCTGATTCTCACATAACAATAGTGAAAGTGTATTTTATTACAAGTAACCTACTATCACCAGGATTGTCTAATTATACCCAGTAGACAGGAACTAAGCCACTTCCCCTTCTCCCTTTCAACACTTTGGCTCTGTGACACAGCCTGTTAGAAGCGAGCCACTAAAATCGGATCTTTTCATTTCCCACAAAGACTTCACGCTGATAATGGTTTATTGTAAAAAGGAGGCATGTGTAGGCCTACAGCTTACTTTTTATTTCCCTCTACTGAATAATGTGTACAGGGAAATTACTTTGCAAAATATGCATTGAACATATGTTGCCTCGTTGACAAATGAAACTACAAATAAAATACGGAAAAAGAATCTGTATCAGTATCTGTACTGACGATACAGATGGGAAATTACTTGGTATTGGATAATGAATGAGACAAGTTGTATCACACATCAGTAGTAAGAAGAGGCAACTCCTCACCTCGCTCTGGAGAGACTCAGGCAGGAAGCTGCACATTTTCCTCACAGCCTCCTCAATCTGTGCCTCTGTAGCGTTCTTCTCCAGAAGCTCATCAACATAAGTAATAGCCATCTTGCACACGTCGCAGTAGCCACCAGTCTTGAAGCGAGCTTGGTCGAGGGCAACTGAAAGAACAGAAATGGCTGTGTATTACCCACATCTGAAAATACACCTTTGACTTTAAAGAAGCAAATAAAAAAATCCAGTAAGACAGGGGACCTCAAATACATTTGGCCATAAATTTGATTTCTTTCTAAACAGACACTGTTTGGGCCAGACTTTGAAATAAAATACATCTTTTTTCAGAGTAATCAGCTACTCACTTTCTTACAAAATTTTTTTTCTACATCTGTGAGTAACAGACCCCTGAAAACATAGAAAACATAATATGATAACTAGATACTTCACTTGAAATGCTTTTACACTTACTAAGGAGAAATTCAATGCACTACACAAAGCCAACAGTTCAACAAACAAAGATTGTGTCCTCAACAAAACTTGTTCTTCGGGATTCCAGGAAGCACAAAAAAGTACTTAGTTTGAGACTATATACATACACAACACCCAACAAAGCATTTTATGAAATATGTCTTTTAGAGATCACATTAAAAAGCCAGCCATGTCATGACTAAGACCACCTACACACTGCATGAGATGCTGTCATTTTACAACAACAAACCTTTTATACCTTAATAGCAAAACACAAGTCTGATCGCAGTTATAATGAAGTACATAGGACATTAACAAGATAAGAGATTACGTCTTTACAAAAAATGTTAAAAATTCACCCAGTATGTCCTGAGCTTTCTGCAGTTTAGACTAAACATTCGTTCATGTACATAATTTAAATGCAAGGATTCACCATTTCCACCATTTCAGTCTTGCTGTTGTGCCTCAAGGCTTTTGTAAAACAACCTATTTCCTGCTAATAGCAAAGCTATTTTCTACATTAATTGTTCTTCGCAGGAGGGAGAACTTACCAACAAAGGCGCGGCTAGGGTCATTGCAGAGTGCCAACACTGTGCAGACAGTCTTGGGGTCAGCCTGCTGGACCAGCAGCTCAATGATGGCCTGGCCATAGGTCTCGATCAGGTCTTTACATTGACCAGAGAGAGAGGCAGGCAGATATGTGCACACCTTCTCCACAGCATGAATCACTTCCTCCTGAAGCAAGAAAATGGATCAGCTCGGCATCACAGTCTGAACACTTACTAGCAGTATCCTGTTCATACTGGATACATCTGTTAGAACATATCCCACCTCAGTTGCCTGATCTTCCAGCCTAGCCTCCAACTCTTTCATCACAAACTCACAGACGGCACAAAATGGGGAATCCCGTACACGCACCATGGGCTAGAACACAAAGAGGCAAATCTTACGCGCACGTAAAACAATATTATTAATGTGATTTGACTTTTGTAATCAATATCAAGTGCTGAAGAGAGTCAGCAGTCATGTGCCAACCATAGCTGACCTTAGCAACCTTATCAGAGGCAGACTCCACTTTGGTGGCAGGGAAAAGCTTGAGAGCAGGTACAGACTTGGCAGCAGGTACAATCTTGGCAGCTTCCAGCTTCATCATGGGAATGGACTTCATGGCACTACAGAAGCCAGCAAGGACACAGATTTCCTTTGGTTGCTGGGGACAGAAACAGACACTTATTTCAAGATACGCATCCAAAGATCTCAGCTGTTTATGTTGCATGCTGTTAGCATTAACCACGTGTTTCTAATCTGCACACCGTTTCACAGCATTATCCCCATGCAATATGTACAAGTTTCTATCGTACAAAAAAGAGACCATCTAATGCAGCTTTCCTAAAACAGTTACAAACACACAGCAACAGACACCCAAAACTGAAAACAAATGTTTACTTCTGTAGCTCTGACTCAGCCAGTGTTACAGAAATAATAGCCATACCGCAAAATAAAAAAGGTGCTTTTTTTAATGTCAGTACCCACTTAATTGTTAGTAAAGACCAGTATGTCTCTCAGCTCACAAAATCCAAGCAAAATGTGACTGTGAAGGCAGAGTATGCTCATTCAATGTGGAAAAACAAGAGAATCTTTATGTGGCCATTCACTGTACTGTTCCAACAGGCACTTCAGTGTCCAGTCATAAGCCAAACAAGCAAATGTGTCCAAGTTAAGTTAGGTAGTTTAATAGTTTGGTTATAGCATTTTGAGTGGACAGCACAAGAAGCAAGAGCTAATGGTTAAGAGGCTACAGGCTGAACACAGAAGACCTACCTGTTCCTGGGAAGCAGCACACAAAACCCAGAGCAGAGGGAAAACAGAGCAAGACAACATGAATGGAGGGGAGGAAAGTAACACAGGCGAAAAGAAACAACAGAACGTAAGAAAAAAAATTAAAAGACAGAAAGCGATTTAAAGCTGTAAATAAATTGAATTCAGCAGGCCAGGTGGTGCCTGGATATGGACTTGGCACCACCAAAACATACAAAATAATCACACTTATTAGTTTTGATGACCAGTTCATTGAGCTAATTTCTGAATATTAGATTATTACAATGGACATTCGTGTTATGATGTGGCTTGCATATAAAAATATTCACAAGTTTTTCTTTAACTTCTTTTACATCAGTGACTGCACAAGCTGACCACATCAGCACATGATGTATACAGGTTTGAACACTCACCATGGACATGAGCTGTTGAACAACAACGCTACCGTACTGGCTGACGTACTGCTTGCACTGCAAGGGAGATGAAAAAAAAAAATAATCAAAACCCAAACATAGAAGGTAAATATACAGAATTTTTGTGGATTTTTTTTTTTTTAAACAAAGAAAAATATTTACTCCTCCACTCATGTGGAGTTCTCACCATATCAGACAAGCCTGGCCCAAGCAGGTCACACTGGTTCTCAATATTCTCGATTAGAGAGTCAACAAATGAAGTGTTTTCTTTTGCTTCCTTTTGAGCATCAGTCAGAAACTTGATGCAGTCCTGGCACACAGTGTCACTTTCCTACAGGAGAGGTCACATTTAGGGCCAAATGACGATGTTATTCATCAGCAACAGGTAGAGAATTTTGCTGTTCATGTGTATGTAAAGGGGAGTGACATTGTACCTGCTCTGGAGCCTCCTGTTTAGGTGCTTCCTGCTTGGGTGCCTCCTGCTTGGGGCTCTCTTGAGGATAGAGGAGCCCAGGCACATTGAGGAGGAAGGGAATGCTTTGTTGGGAAAGGTCAACCTGAGGGATTTCATTGGACATGAGCTGCTCCTGGGCCTGAACCTTAGCCAGGGCCGCCTGCTGAGACTGACACAGCCCCATGGCTGCACATACAACACCAGGGTCCTCCTGCGAAACAAACACAACCTCAAGTTACCTTAATGACTGATACATTTTTACAGTCATGCTGCTGTTAACTGCTTTAAAAATAGTCATGTACTCATGGTAGCTGTAAGCAGAAGTGAGGCTGGGCAGTACATTGATATGACATTGATATTGTGTTGTATTTTGGATAGCCTTACATGGCATTCGTGTCTTCTTTAGAGTGAAGTCAGACGTCATTAAAATTATGCAATTTTCTGAACTCATCAAGGTGTGGTAGCATTTCTATTTGTGTTTGCACACTTGATCATTAAATCCACATTACTGATAATTATTTATCAAAAAAAATCTCATTGTGTAATATCTTTCAAACACATTAATAGTCATTCCTATGATACTGCTGCATTTTTTATAGTGGCATATGTGGTCAAAGACTTAATATTTGACTTTGTCCATATTGCCAAGCCCTAAACAGAAATAAACAACTTGCTCAACACAGTCAAATGAGTTTAATAAGAAATCTAATGTGAACAAGGTATCTAAAAAGGTCTCGTTCTGTTCTGAAGGGATCTCAAAAGAACAATTTTTTTTTGTTCCCAAAGTTTCTACAGCAGGTGAGAGTCGAAACAAAGAAAAAGGGCCTCAAATGCTCCCAGTCATGAGGCTTCAGCATTACACAAACACTACTCTGTTCTTGTTAAGACTCAGACTCACTTCCCCATCAATAGCTCGTATTCAGCCCACTGCACTTTGCTCTCGGCCACTTGATTTCCCTTTTTCTGACGGAGCAGCAGATGGACATCTACTAAAGAGCCTTAGTTTATCGTTAAACTTCATCTAACAGACAAACCAAACTCCAATAAGCTTGAATAAGATCTTTGGAAATTGGCTAATTTAAAAGCATTTAAAATGATTCTGAATGTAACCCTTGTATTTGCACTTAAAAAAAAAAAAAAACTTTTAGTTTGCCCAAACAGTCGTTTTTAAATCATTTCTACAACCCTGGCCCTTGCACAACACTTTTTCATTATGTTTGTACCAACACCAACACAAGACTTGACCAACAGGTTGATGGTGCTCACCAGTTCTCCAGTAATGATTCCCATGAGGATGGGGTAGTAGCTTTCCACCATCTCCTTACACTCTGCAGTCAGAGTTTTATCAGGGATGAGCTGGCAAGCCTTCTCCAGGTACTCAAGAACCTCAGCCTGCAATCACAAGACAACATGATATCAGTCTCTTAAAGTCTTGTTATATCTGCCGGTATCTCATTTGCTGATCAACAGAATATGAACGACCAGGATTTTTTACAAAATCTTACCTCAGTGGCATTGTCCTTAAGAATATTTTCCACCACCATCAACACTTCTTTACACAAGTCACATGGCACTGTTTTCTGAAACCAGACAACTGAGTGTCAATAAAAAACGGAAAAAAAAAACACTTCCCAACACATTGCAAAGTGTACCTAAATACATGAATCTAGAAATACATGAAACTGTCTGACACAGCAGCATGCACCCTCTTTTAGTGGCACATTTCAATACTGTTTTTAAAACAAGCAAAATATGACAGCATTTTCATTTTCATAGCATCTCACCATCTGAGGCTTGTTCCACACATTCTGTTGGCAGTGAGTCACAGCTCCACACAGAGATGCTGTCTTTACATTCTGACACCAGTACGGGGGGCCACGAGCACACTGTTCAGTGCCAACCAAAGGGGTTGCCACAGCTGCAAAGTAGACAAATAATCAAATTTTGTACTCTGATGACAAGATGGATTATTAAAGGCTAAAAGTTTTCACTAAATCATTTACATAGGGGGAAATTATCAACAAAAAAAAAACTTTCAACAATGACAATGCTCCACAGGCATCAAACAACAACTCTGTAAAAAGGGAAATTAAAAAGGTAAACATAGAAGTTGTTAGCTATGATATTTATGCTGATAATGTGCAGAGATGTTTCAGGCTTTTTGGTTTGTATTTTTTTTTATTTATCTGAAACAAAACAAAATTCTGCCGCAAAGTTACCAGATCTGAAAACATGTACTTTTGCAAATTGGCATAGGAGAGCTCAAATGTTTTGAAACTGACACAGCATAGTTGAGATCAAATGGGATTTTATTTGTATATTCATTCATTTATTTCAAGAACAGCAGCTATGTCTTTCCAGTTTAGGAAAGGTACATTTTGACATTTCAATAAATAATGGCACTTCTTCGATGATTAATGATAAATTCATCATTACGTCAGTTTGGTCAGTCCGAACTTTAGTCTGCCTAAACCAAATGCAATTGAGTCATGTCAATAGGTCAGGCGAGAGAAATTTGTTCTCTTTGTTAAGCTACAACTAGTTCCAACACAGAGTGCCACGGGTAAGTACTGTTAACTGTTTCATAACTACTTTTATAGCAAAACACACCAAATCCTATTTGTTTAAACTGTTAAGTTACTTTGGCATATGTCTCTAAATTTGGCATGATTTACCATCACCAACCAGATAAAACAGTCTTGTCAATGCTAATCAGAAAGCAACAGAGCATAAGGAAACACCACCGGGGAATCTGTTATTTAAATATGCACCACAGATGCAGACATTAGTATTAGTGGTTATGCATATGATAAAAATATTTTCTCTTGGGTTAATGCAAAAGAGAGACTACTGTTTCAAGTTCTCCTTTTTAATAAGGTGGAGTCAGTGCTTCATAGGGATTTTCCAACAAAGCTGTTTCCTGCTTTCACTATCACTACCTTAAACCCTGCTTGAGAAACAACTACAACAACAAAAAAAATGTACTTTTTAGATTATGACTAAGATGTTGCTAAGATAAACATATTAACATGACTTAAACAGAAGACAAAATCAAGCCTGGAAAGCGGTTTACTCCGAACATAAACCGATAAGCATGTAAGTACAAATTGTCCAGGTCCAGAAAGTGGCCTTTATCGAAAACACTTCAGAATTTGCACTCTAAGTCAGACTAAAACACCTAACTTTCAAATCAACCAGTAACACAAATGTGAGAGCCTTCTTGCTCTTTGTTCATACCAGTAGTTACAGTGCAGGCTATGGCACTCCCACCCCCACCCCCCACTTGAGTCACATGAGCAGTCAAACAAAATAACAAGCTGTTCCCAAGTAGACAGACGGTACAAACAAGTACATCTCCAACCAAGATTTTAGCACTGTTGTAAATTGTGTGCAGCTAATAACCCAATACCACCACAGACATGTAGAATACTGATTGTATGTAATCATCCAGAGTAAAAAAAGGTCAACAAATAGACAAAAAAAAAGAAGGTTTAACAGAGGAAGTCAGCAAAAAAGGCTGTTACTTAGAGTTCTACATTTGACTCCTTTTCTGTGACTGTGATTTGGAAAAAGATAACTCATCATAATTAAAATGAATCAACATCACATGATATAGTGAATGACAAAGGACTTAAAAATAGATTTCACGTTGCAGTGTTTCACAAAAGCAAGTGACCTATGAAACTGTTTCAGTATAGATACACTTCAGTTTGACCATAGAACTAAAAAGATTAGCAAAGGAAAAGTACACAAAACCTGAACAATATGATTGACTCTGTGATTATAACATACACCTTTTAGGAATGTCTGCAGAAAGCACGATTCGTGCAAAGAGAGCATTATGTAAATTAGTGTTACACCGAAAGTCTAACTCAAGATAGCACTTAATACTCAAAGAAAAAATACCAAACTAAAACTGCCAGTAGACTACAAGAAAAAAACAGCTTATGCTCCTTAAAGTGTAATAAAAAACACACACTTCAAATCCATATTTAGAATGCAAAGAGGTCAAGCCAGCAATATGTGACGTATAAATAAACAACCTAATTTTCTGCAAATTATGTATAGCTTAACTGCTGCAATAACTTCTGCTGATCGCACTGGCCCAGTTTTGTTGAACATGTAGATAAGATAGGAGGGGCAGGAGAGCACATGAAGGCAAACACATATACCGTTAAAAAAAACTCTAAATACAAAAAAAGAGAACTGACAACTTCGCTTTAAGCCTGAAACAGAAGTGGAAACATTTTGGAATCTCATTTGAACTTCTCCATGTCAGAGATCAACAAAGTACCACGAACTGTTCGTTATATTGCTGAAGTAAGTAGGGTGGTTTGGAAAGAGTAACGTTGGGATATCTGTTTTGATGAGGAAACATTAACCAGCACCAATTATAATCTACCATAAAACACCATTCACATGATCTCGAAAGTGTTAGTCAGCTGATATAGCTAGCCTACGGTAATAAACCTACATTCGTATAAGAACTAAATATTGATCAGATAAAGGTCATTCAACATTGAGGGCTAACGCTGTTGTGATATTTGGCTAACGTTAGCCAAAGTGCGTTAGCTGGCCGGCTAATGCTAGCCGAGCCACAACTGACTGAGCGGAGGCCAACAACAACGCTTTTCAAGCTCAAAGACAAACGGTCAAGATTCATGTAGCACAGCTTCCTTCTAGCTTCAGGAAAATACCGGCTAATAATTCTGAAAACACAAAACATGTGTGTGACCCCATTTGAATGATATTTACAATATGCAAGCGTTAAGGTTTCGCTTAACGTTGGCCGATTTGTTAATGTTTACTTGAGCTAAAGCTACTTGAATCGCTTCCGTGTTATCATGCTCAAACGCACTTTGTTACACAATCATATGTCCTATATTCGGAGCTGACAACTGTCTTAAATTTAACACTAACGAATAAAAAAAATACTATTCGCTTATTCCTTGTTGACATTACCTGAAGACACGAGCAGTAGAGTCAAAAGCAGCATGACTGCGCTGTTTTCCGGCTCGTCAGTGTTTGTTTCTAGGTGGTGGGTGCTGCCTTCTGAAGAGCGGTTAGCACTGCAATGCAGGCGGTGAGGCTTGTTGATGCCTTTATGATGTCTCACTGTCACCTGACTCCTCAACAAGACATGTGACTCCGGTCAGGCCTTGGCGTGTCTCATCCGTGCATTGACTCTTAGGATTTGTCATTATGAAATCAAAAGTGTTTCAAAACGTTGTTCAATATTTTTTTTTGATACTTTTAAGAGCAACAGTCAGTTGCGGCTTTGTAGTTAATCTGGTCCGAAATTTACTTGTTTCTTTCCCCCAATGTATTTGCAAAAAAAGGCATTTGAGAGACAAGATCGTGAGCATATTTCTATCCATTTAATTAAAACTGTTAGATTACATGGTGTCTAGTTCATGTGCATGTTGTTGTAGCTGT
>JAQNCA010000003.1:9007645-9036116 GCA_029783725.1 Acanthurus tractus
ACACACACACACACACACACACACACACACACACACACACACACACACACACACACACACACACACACACACTCCTCCTGCAATGCTCTTGCTTGTGAACACTGTCAGTGGAATCACTATACTAAGAACTGTCGTCCAGAACTGCTAAGTGTGTGCTCAGTGTCCTTGCAGCTGGATTGGGGGCTGCATGGTAATACTACCCTGGTAATACTACTCTGGTAATACCAGTGGAGTGATATGACATCAGCATTGCTAACAGGAAACATGGTCACGAACATGTTTACCTACAAGCATGTACCACAACACATGCACAATGTGCTGTGCATGTATTTAGGTTTACTATCTGTAACAAGGAGCAGAAGTCAAATCATTTTCTTCAGTCTAAAGACACCTAAAAAAACTCAATGAATAAGTAAAAGGGACATAACAAATTCATGAAAAACAACTCAAGCATGCCAGTGGTTGTGAAGAGGTCAGTGATGAAGCAAAGGTGGTGAAGGAATATAGAGGAGACTCACTCTCAGGCTGCTTCTCGTTAGGTGTGATGGACCTTATGAAGTCCTGCGGTGTCATGTATACCTCAGTGTCACCGTGCTCACCGATGACTTTCAGTGTGGCAAAGTAGCGGAAAATTTTGTCTGGAGTAGAGTAAGCTCTTATCCTGTTCTCATACTCCATCACCTACCAAGCAGACAGGAAATACCAATTATGAGATAAGTATTCACACATTATGAGCACCACTCTAACATACTAAAACATCAATCAAATCAGAGACCCAATAATATTCCAATCCTCAGTGTAGCAAAGGACATCATCTCTGGGAGAGCTAGAGTGTGGAGAGGGTGAAGGAAGGACTAGAATAAAGGAGCAGGTGGCAGCAGGAAAACAACTTGTCAGTTCTGATGGGGAGGTATATTAACCTCATCACCACCACCAACTACCACGTAATAAAAACGGGAAATAGAGTTTTCCAAGATCAGTCTGACTGACAGGTTAAAATGAAGAGAGACAGCAGAACTCTCACAGCAACACAAAGTTGTGAAAACCACAGGTAAGGCGAACAACATGGAACACTACACACAGTCAAACATTTTAGATGATACAAAAAAAAACAACAAAAAAACAAATTTATTCAGCTCAGATACACACATTAGCCACATCAATGTTTACTTTGACACCGCCATCTGCCTTTCAGCACCAAGTTTCAAACAGGATTTGACAGAGCAGTGTCTTTTTGGGAGCTGTGCTCAGTTCTAATCCACGCTGGCGGTTACTTTCTGTGATACTGAAATGATTGTTTACACTACACATACTCTCTGTGGAAAATCTTTAACTTTTGCTATTATCCTCTTTCATTTGAAAACAGTGAGAGTGAGACAGATACACTTTCTTTGATAAAACTAGATTCTCCTCTTGAGTCTGTAACTGTGATAACGATCTTCATGTTGGTTCCCTCTCTTAAGCAGATCTCACTGGTCTTTAGGGCAAATCACTATGAGCTTGTCCCCTAAACAAGAATGGATGAGAGGTTACGGGACAGTCATGCAGAGATGCCAGAGAGCGTGACTGATGGAAATCCCCGACCACGCTGTCATCTCTTGCTTTCATCTCCTCAGATTTACAAGCTACTGATCTCAGCATCACGCACACTGATGGAGAGTCAAGCTTGCTCTCTGAGCTTTCAGCCATTTATGCTCCCTCTTCCCATTAGTATAAATGATGCACATGCACAACCAGAGGGGGTGAAATTTAACCGACATCAACCATTTAATTCATTTTTTAGTAAAATCTTTGTAAATCACATCATTTGAAAAGCTCCTATTGCCTGGGAAAAAAATAAATTAATGCAAGGATCAAAACTCATAATGGTTGTTTTAAGGACGTGAAAGTACTTCCCACAACACATAATTCAAAAATCCATCAACATGACGACTTCAATGATAGTATGAAGGACTGGTGGACATGTACACACACTTTCATGCATATTAATGCGAACAATTTATTTCAGTGCACTCCATGAAACCTAGGCTTTTCATTTGACATGGTAATTGAACTGGCACAAACGACCTATTTTTGCCAGTACACTAGTGAATCCTGTGGGTCTGTGATTTACTAAAACTGTTTGCGCCCCACACATCTACAAAGCTTTCAGCCAGTCTATGGCTGTCACTGAGTGATTGCACAATTTCACCATCTTCTGCCTCAAGTCCAGTGTATCATTGCATTACATTTTGTTTGAAGAAATTCCATCTCTTGTTCAAAGCGCTCTCTCTTTTCTTCTTCCTGGTCGAGCAATGATGATATGCAAAGACACAAACTGTGTCTATTTGGCACTATATCAGAGACCATTTGTTCTTATTCTGCTTCTCCTTTGTCATCTGCTACCTAATTAACAGCAATAAAATCTAACGGATGGTACACTTCTGATGTTTATGACAGCAGCATTGCGTGCTCATTTCCTTTTGTGTCTCCATAAAATATTCTGTCAAAATACACTTGGGTTTGCATATTGGACATTGATTGGGAGGGCTTTCAAAACACCATTCTGGAGGTGAATTAAACACTGGGCTGACTGAACGGCTGACTGTTTATTGTTTATTGATTACCTTGCGGTCACGGAATCCAGAGCGTGGCTTCTTTTTTTTCCCCTCCCCACCTTCATCCTTTCCTTCTTCGTCTCCACTGCTCGCCTCCACTGATTTTTCTGACTCCGACTCAGAATCTGCATCCTTCACAAAATCTGCTTCCTCTCTGCCTGGCTGCTCAGAGTGTTGAACGGAAGGCCCTGCATCTGCATATGCTCTGGTTTAAAAGAAAAGCAAAACAGATAAGAAACAGATTAACACTTGCACAACATTTCTATGTCATCTATAAAGGTTTAGTATTGCAATATTTGTAAATATTTAGGTAGCTGCCTATGCATCTTAGTATGTTCTGCAGCCTTCAGAGGGAATGAGAGAGATTATCTGCTGCAATGTGCAAAGACGTTTTCCTGTGGCAAGCTCCCAAATGACTATTTTTCTGACTAAATTGAAAATTGGAATAATAATAATAAATAGCTGGGACTGTCTGGGGCAGGATGAATAATTCAGTTTAATGAGACACAAGGAGAATGAAGCCTGGGGTGAAGGGCTGGAACAGTTTCGTCCCATCAGTCTCGAATGCCCTACGGCACCATCCATCACTCTGCCTCCTGCAGCACAGTCATTCTGTCCCCATTGAGCTCTCTCATCAACGCCCTCTCCACTGCTTTGCCTTAACTAAACACCAGTCTCCTTAGTAATGGGTAGCCATAAAAACATTGTGACACCCTTGAGGTGTGGTGACTTGGAATGTCAACAGAAAAGAAAAGAAGCAACTTCTTGGGGTTGTCTCGCAGCAGTTGCATAATGAGTGAATTAATTTTGACATTTGTGCTAAAACGTCAAAGTGAACACTGCATTGTTAGCAAGTCCGAGTCCATCCGCTGTAGATCATGCTTTTTGTTTGTTTAATGGGAACCTTGCCAGGGAGACGAGCATGTAAGTTCCGTGGGCTGTTGCATGAATTCAGATAGCAAATTAAACTGTGATTTTCCAGTTATCCTGGCTAACTTTACCTGTCACCACTCCAGCGATGATCTGTGTCGCACTTAACTTCTTCGCAGGTTGCATGTTGTTATATATGGTTGGAGATGCTGAAAATCTATATATAGGCACTATATGCTGCTATCAGCAATGTGTATTTGGTAAAGACATTACTGGCACACATCTCCATCACCTTTCCTGGCCACAGAAGAATTTACTACAATAAAGAGGAATTCTACAAGATCGCTTCTAACATCAATTCCACATTACAAAAAAATGTTTCATTAAAACAGTTCCTCATTATTTTGTGTTCCTGCTTTGCCTAATGTCACTGACGCGTTGGACTGTGCTAAGATCCCCATTTAACCTCCCTCATGAGAGGGAGAGAGAAAGAGAGAAGTACTCCATGCACTGAAAAGTAATGCTGTCACATTCAGTAAGAACTTGTTATTAGTCTTTATTGTAGATTTCCTGAATGACATTAACTTCCACTGCTTGGTTTTGGGTAAAGTGTACAACTATTAATTTGTGAAAATGACAAGTAACTTCTTGAAATTTAATTATGACGGTTTCAGTAGAGCAGTAAATAATAAATGTTTGTTTTGGGACTACTTACTCATTCAGTCGGTCTACAAATGTTTGCCAAGTTTTACTTCTGTTTAATTAAAGCAACCATGCCTCCTTTTTTTGCATGTAATATGTTCCATTTTATCATAAATTTCCATTTAAGGCTCTTGCTTACTTGATAAGAAGTGTACACATCTTTTTCATTTCTGCATCAGTAAATCAGTAATCATCTGTGATCAACCTCCCAGTCCAACTTATGCGAATGACTTACACCTGGCTTGACATAAAGCACTTCCTCATCCTGGCTTGGTAAATGTGCAGCGGATTAAGCTAAGACGCAGTGGTTAAAATGCAACTCAGTGACATGTGAAAAGGAGAACCCAGTCATACAACATTTTGTTTTGTTGGGTTTTGAACAAGTTTAATTTATAATTTTGGAAGTTTTATTAGAAACCAGCAGCAATCATGAACAAATTGCTCTTTAAAATCTCATAATTTACGCTTTGATAGTTTTGAAATTTTTTCTTCTCAGTCTAAATAAATTGTTTTTTTATGGTTGCCCCTTGAGGGACAAATACTGTGTTTTTACAAGCATTATCATTTTCTCAGCATCATGAAGAGGCATACAAATGCACTCGTGGGCTAAATCCTACCTTTTCCAGAGAATCCCAGCGCTAGCAGACACACCAGTTACCCCAGCCAGGGCTGCCAGCATCAGCCTTCTTCGGCCAGACCCGCTCACGGTCCCACTGTGGTAGCGCCGGGTAAACTGCGCTAGCCCCACTGAGACTGCGGACAACGCCCGCAAGCGGAACATCCTGCAGACAGAAAAGAATAGAGGCTCAGTAAAACAACTGACACTCTTGACAACTCTTACACTGGACTTTACTGTAGAAAAATTTAAGATATACTACAACATTTTTAGATCACTTGTCCAGCTTGTGATGACTGAACAAAAATTCATAGATGTCATAAATCTGCTTTGGCAACTGCAAATACTCGACAAATTAGAGAAACAAAACTTTGTCAAACTACAAAACATAAAAATCAGCTGAATGTGCCATATAAGTGGGCACATCACTAAAACAATGCTAACCACATTAATTCTCCAGTCATAAGCTGAAGTAGTCTTAGGTAAGGATTTGAAGAATTTGACCATAAAACTAATTAACACACATCTCAGGAGGCAAAGCTTAGAATAACAGCGGTGCACTTGTGGGATCTGTCTTTGTACAGCACTGCAGGCAAAACTGTACCTTCAATAGCCAATGCATAAATGTCCTGGAATCTTCACACACCTCATTTAATAAACAACAGAAAGCAAGGATAAAACTAATTGCCACCACTGCAGCTAAGCTCCAGAACTTCATTTTCAACCAGACTGTTGCTTAATTCATCAGTGTCACGGAAAGATGATTAACAATTAAACAAGAAGCTACTCGTCTGAATCTGTAGCTCCCATGTGTGCACATGGAACCTGGCAAAGGAGTTCATCCCATCCAGGCCTAAAGCTGTTACCCGTCAATATCCCGTTAACAATTCAGACAGCAATCATCAAACTAATTCTGAAGAGAGATAAAGGAAGACATGGCATGTTATAAATGAAGTGTTTAGCAGCCCATGACAATGGGGCTTAGAGAAACAGCAAGCATATATACTGTACACCATTCCTGCTGGAGGCAGTCTAATGCTTCAAGACTGATGCTATAGATACCCGGTAAGGATTAAAAAAAAGCTTTACAGAGATACAGAACACTATCACTGACAGTTAATGGCGTGAAAAAAATACTTAAATCTCATTTTGTAAAGCACCGAAGATCTTTTTAGCCTTTTGTTTAGAATAGATGCACTTCCAATTGTTGATAATATCCAGTTGTTGCTCCAAGTGGTTGCTTCAAGATGCTTTAGATATAAACATTTGCCAAATTATTTAATGTAATAATGTCTAACGAAATGAAATGAATTGCAATTCATTTGACACAAAATATTATAAGGAACACAGAAATAACAAAATACAGAATTGACCATAATTATAGATATTTTTTTAAAAGCTACCTGCATCCAACTTTTTTGCCTTTGTCATCCATAAGTGAGGCAAGGTGCAACATTGGAAGTGCTAACAACGATGCTAACAGCTTGCCATATTTAAAACATAGAAAAAAGGAGACCCTCAGTGATCACAGTTTGTTGATAATAATTTCTTCCTTCATTGTCATCAAGACAAATGTCATTTTTTTTCCAAATCAAAAAAGACTGTTGAAGCCAACACTGCATCAAAACAGAAAATCCCAGCCAATAAGGACTACAATTTAAATGCAGTGCTGCCTACCTAATTGAACACAGCAGGAACCTTGTTTAGCATATGAACGTCTTTGGGCACATCTTTTGACAAGGTGCCCAAGAGATTGATTGTCTTTATTTTATAAACAGTCACACATGTGGTCCCACAGCACATCCCGGACTAACTTCCAGTCCTTTCAATTTGGTGACAAGGTAGGGAGCCAGTGCTGACCTGAGACCTGTTCAATCAATACTGCTCTTGGTCATCAATCTCCTCTACCACCTGACAGTGTGACACTGAGCTGTTAGCAGCTGCTAACAAGAGAAACATGAGTATTTAAGTCATGTGCACCTGGATGTACCAGGGACTAGGATGACGGCATCCTAAAAAACAAGGAGCAGAAAAGGGGCAAGCAGTGTCCCCTCAGCAGGCTGGGGTACTAAAAATTATGTTTTATACCCTTAGTTGAAACGAGTGCATTACTCTGAAACAATTGTAAACTTTGATACTTTAAGACACTAAACTTTGCAGCTCCTCTGTTGCTCAGGGATGTTTTCTGCCTCTAAGCAGTACATATAAACAGAGAGAAGGGATAATTGTCAGGAGTACCAAGAGCTCAGACGAAGAAAAGTTTTACCCTCAATATCCAGTTCGGAAACTTTGACATACAGCATAGATATTTTGGCAGGTCTGTGACTTGCTCATGATTCATAAAAAGTTTCTTACAAGTCATTAAAATTGGCAAACGCAACTACAAAAATTTGGGAAAAGTTTATTTATTTCTTAATACTCTGGGATTACTGAATGTTTATGAGAATAAAATCAAAAACACAGGACAGATAGAACTTGTTGCGTGTTATGTAGATCTCTGTTAATCCTTTAACATGGGCTAGTTTACTAGATGATAGTAGTATAATCATCGAGGCTAATTCATTGAAAAAAGACCCAGACAATAGTAAATAATAGCCAAAGTCTGGGTTCTTTGGCTATTGGTGGGTGACTCAGAGGGTAGCAAACCATTTCTGACTGACTTATAAACTTCATTATCAAGTATATTTTACATAAGTGTAAGGATTTTGTGTACAGCAAGTGTACTGGTCAGAAGGGGTTTAAGCTGACACAAAGTTTTGGAAAAAAAATTACAAATTAACCAATTAACCAAGGAGTGACTTCTGACAACGAGCAATGTCACAACTGTCAACAATATAGCCAATCAAATACGGTTTGCAAAGATTTTCTTAAATGAAAACCCAGGTCAGGATGTGTGTGTGTGCGTGTGTGTGTGTGGTGTGGCAGGTATGTTTGACGTTCCAGTATCACCATCAGTCAGCCGGAGTCTTTGGCATCAACATTAAACACATCGCAGCCATGTCAACAGCTAACGTTATGCTAGCTTAAATAACGAGCAAATACAACATTGAATGGGTGACAATCGTGTTGATGATAATGCTTGACATGTCAAAACGAAAAAATGACCACCTTAAGTTGTTCTCACACACGTAACCTGATGTTTTGTTTTTAGCCATAAGTTGACCTCGCCGACATCAAGTTACTATGGAAAACAGTGAGCCGTGAAAACGGTAACCCACGTCTTTATTATCAGTCTTATTTTTTTTTCATCTTATTACTGCTGAAATTTCACGCTTAACATCGTCTTTTCAGTCCGGCAATCAGATCATTTTGGTCGGCTAATGCTTGCTAGTTAGCAAGCTAACAGCTAACGTTGGAGTAAATATCCACGGTTAGCTCAGAAAGCTGCTATTTCATCGGCCACACACTGCCACGTTAGAGAGCTGTCTTAGCAAAGAAGCGACTGGTTTACTCACATGAATGACAACACAAACGCCAGTCAGTGCAAAACGATAAGTCTTCGGTGTTTCAGAAAAGCCTGACGTCTTCTCCTCCCGTGTCTGCAGAGATGGAGCGCAGGCAGCGCAAACAGCAGTTCCGTGTTCACGATCAACCTTGCAGACGGCTGGGCGGGGCAACATTTCAGCACCCCGCCCATGCAGTTCATGCATGGGCTCCATCCCATCGCTATTGAGAACGCATGCACTGTTGATGTATCACAAAGTATCCCAAATCAAAAGAGTCTATCATGCCATATTATCAAACAGCTAAATTGCTAAATTGGTCATCATCGCAGCGGGAATAATCTGTGGTTTAAGTATATCTTGAATTTGGAAGCATTATAAGGCATAACAACTACTGATATAAAAACTGTATAAGGTCAGAAATCACACATTTTTCCCTCAAAGGTGCATTAAGCTTAATCAGTCCAATCTTATTTTTAACTGCAATTAAAAATTAGTTAGTCAATGACAGTCAAAGGATGACAAAAGGCGAACAAACCAACTCACTTAAAAGCTATAAACAAAGTTGATGATAGTATTAAGGGCCCTCATATATGACCAAATGCAGAAGTTTTTTAGCATTTTATTGCAGATCAGATATTTTCAATTATTAAAAGGAATAAGTGTGACTAGGAACAAATTGCAGGTCCGACATAAAGAAAATTTAGCATCTTATAGTTTGAATGAATAAACTGCTGTATAAAGGTTTTGGAATATGTGGGATTTCAGTTCAGCTAACGCATTTCTATTTCAGAATCATTTAAAGAGTAATTTCAATAAAATAACTGAATTCAATTGGGAGATAGGAAGTCTTTGCTGTCAGCCACGCACGTCTTCACAAAATCCATAAAAATGTATCAGCACTAAATGACTTCCTCTTTCACACTGTGCTGGTTATAATTGTCACTTTAAATACCTTTTCTTGATGGACTGAATGCCTAATGTGAGAGGAAAGGCTGAGGAGTTCACCGGTGATGTGTCATAGAAGACTGCAGATTGAAGGAACATCCAGCAAAAATGCAGGTCAAATTTCTGTTTCATGTGATCATGAATTAATGCTAATGAGGTTATGAATAAAGTTAGATAGTATAATGCTACACAGCAGCAACACTAAGTTCAAATAGCAGTTGGGTCCTTTACAAAAAGCCAAGGATGTCAGAATAGTTAGCTTCATCTTTAGACGTCAACAAAATAATTAATATTTCTTATGACACTTTCATATCATTACTATCTTTTGTTGACACTCGTGTCCTGTAAATGAAAAACATTCTCAACAAAAACTGTTCTGTGTTAAAAGCAGAACCTGTCTAAAATGCTTCTGCTAATGATTTCTCATCAAATTACATTAACAAGAAACATTTTGAGAGTGCTCAGTTGCCAATGTGAAGCTGTATTCTCATTTGTCAGGCCAAATTTGAAAATGTTTTCCTTTAGCTCTTAGCTCTTGGTTAAGTACAATGACTGGATACACCTGGACACGCACAGATCTCACTCACTTAATACGTGACGGCCAGTAAAAGCACATTTTTACCTTAAAGGGTAGGAACAGAGATGCTGGAAGCAGATGCTGTGCTCGAACACAGACTTCTTTTCTGTGTGCACTAAGGCGATCACTGTTTGGGAAGCTGCCTATAACAACACTTAAAAAGCCATTCCCCTTTGATAGATTAACTACTCTTAAACTATAAAAACCCCTTCTGCTTTACTCTCTGTATTGGGTTGTCGAGTTCTCATAAGTCTTTGTTGGGTGCAATGCAGAGTTTCACGCGGTTTAATGGTTTTGGATTGTTTCATAAAGTATGAACTGGTCTAAATGGAATTATATGTTTCTCCCTGGAGGATTCACAATGAGTAAGAATATAATACATTTGCAAATGGAACACAGAGCAGACGAGTGGGCCCGGAAACTGAGCAATCTATCAATATTGCATAATCAATTCAACCATTAAAATAACAAATGGACCTTTAGTCTCAAAGGTCAGGGGGCATCTGCAAGTCTCTGTGACTATTTTCAGTAGATTTGTTTACTGCTTTATAGTTGCTCCATATAGCAAATGCAAAGGAATTTCTTTTTTCAGTAAAGTTTTCGGAAGTTGGGGTGATCATGCACTATAATACCAAATACATGCCTGCAACTGTTCAGTGTCACGACCTGGCTCGTAGGCCACAAGAAAAAATGTGAAGACTCAGGTTTGTTGTAGGTTTAACCAAATTTATTTAAATCATTGAGTTTAAGGCCGACGCCAACGAAGCAAAATGCGACTCCCATGGGATCGAAGGAGAGAGGAGGGGGTGAGGGCTGTGACTGCCAGGTCTTAAGGGATCAGGGAGATTGGCCAGGTGCTCCCAGTTACCCAAACTGAATACAGCCCACTAGGGTACCTGCAAAGGACAGAAAAGCAACTACGCAAAGCAGGCCCTACAGTAGAAGGTGGCCGTCACATCAGTCACCCTCTATATTACAAATTGCTATCTTTTCCAGTCTTTGTCTTTTTCCATTATCTTCTGTTAAGCCAATTTCAGCACTTCCTTTGACTATCTTCATCTCTCCCTCTCTGTCTCTCTCCTTCTTTCTCTTTAATCTACCTTTATTTTCCTTCCTTTTTTAATAAGGGAGGCTACTTAACTGTGCCTTCAGCCCTCCACTACAGGGTTCATTATCGTGAGCCATTTATCACAAGCCCAATATATGGCATTGTCATCCATTGAAATTTCATATTGAATCTGAATAGCTTCACAACAGTAATAATCCCAGCATCCACAATCTCAGTGTCCACATTGACAGTGCATATTTCTCAAAATTAAAGCCATTCATCTTGTTCACAAACGCTATGTCAGTCTTCTATTACTCCTATAAACATACAGATCAGGTCCTTATGTTGTAATCTCTCTGAAAACCAGCCCTCCGTAGGTACACACCTTAAAGGGGTTCACATTAGGCCCATGACACATTCAGATGTAATGGAGAATACCTAAACAAATTATTAGTCAAGACAAGTTGGACAGACATGTGCAGAGTGTTTTTAGATCTGTCACCATGCCTGGTGCTGTGAGATCAGGTTCAGTGCTCTGACTTACCAGAGGTGAGACATTCAGGATCAGATAACAGCCATGTAAACCTTTAAAAGTCTTCTCTTACTCAAGTTTCCTTTCTCTGAATATTTAGTACTTCTCATTAGTCAGACTTAATTGAGGGGTGAAGGTTAAGTGTGTAGGGTAACTTCTTCTTCTCTGTGCTGCAGTGCAACAAAAATCTGTCCAATTGCATTGCTGTAGATTACATGCAAAAGTTCAAAGGTGGAGTAAGAGATAAGCCAGGTCGGCTGGACGGCCTCCACGGCAACTGTTTTTAGCACATAACAACAGTGTTGCTACCAGCGTGACTCGTGTTTAGTTTAAGAGAATACCTAGCTCTTGAGTGCTACATTAAGAGCACACTTGAAAATCCATATAGAGTGCTCGCTGTATAGAGACCACAGCAGTCTCTGTGCACCTAAGTCGAGTCCCAGCTGAGCTGCTTTGCAGAATGAAACTATGGTGAAACTTGATCCAGAAGCTGTACGTCTGTATAGTGGTGAAAGATGGCTCAGGTGGATGACCTGCAGACAAAAGCCGGCTCCAGTTTCAGCCGTCATATTCCTGTGTGGTGCCTGCCGGCCGTCATGTGCATAAAAGCAAGCAAGGAGAGACAAACAACATACTCTGCCTAATTAGGTATGTGTTTATGTAGAAGTTAGTGGTGGTTACTGGTGGTGAGATGGGATGAAATAGAAATTACACTCCCCCACACTTGCTTTGGGCATACCTTATTTGTAAAAACTTGGGAGGGGCTGTTTTGTGCTGCTAGGAGACATTTGAGTCATGAATAGACTTGCACACATGAATGCACACATATGCACACAGGCGCACACACCCCTTTTTGTACTCTGCTCAATTCATCTACCTCTGACCTTGAGGTATGTGTGCAAACAGTTCTCAAAAGCAGTTTTGTCTTTTAAAAAGCTTTCTTAAGAGGGAGAACAACTGTGAAAATAGAGTATTGTTTGCAGAAACTATTTTTTAATGACTGAATCTAGATTCATTTTAATTTGTTATGCTCAGAAAGAACTCTGAATTCAGAACATTAACACACTTGAAACTGAAGGAGGCACAATATGAAATAAAAACAAGTGTCTGTTAAATGAGGACCATAATAAGTCATTTGTTTTTATAATTTTTTTTCAGTTCAAAACCACTGTTTGAAGATATATTTTACTGACTTAACAATATTTAGGAGGGGTGAAGCCACCGGTCCTTCTTGTATCTGTATTGTCCTTATTTATCACTGTAATTGGAAACTGCTGATTTTATATTTTTTCAAACAACAATGCAGTCGATGCTGTTGATGCAGTTGAAGCATTTTGTTTTTCATGATCAGTGTTGAATTTATCCATTAAAAGTTCAAAGATGACTTGATATAGATTAGATGAGATGCATCTTATTGTTCTCATTGCATTTGGCACACATAGAAAACCAACAACTTAAGGCGTTGAGGTCGGATGTACAAGTATACAAGTGTTAACCTTTGTTTAAATTCTTTGTAAGAACTCATTGCACTGATATAAGATTGTAAGCGCAATGCGCCCTGTAAATAAAACTGGACAAATCTTAAATGACTTTAACAACTTGATGAAACCAAATACTTTAATTTTTGAGTTTACACTGCTGACACATCAAGTACAAACGCATTATATTTAGGTATAGTTTAATCGGTACTGTAAAGGTTCATGCAAACTACTGTCTGGTAGTATTTAGCACCACACAAAGATTCGCTTTGTGAATCGATGCATCCTCCAGGCCTTCAGCGGGTCCTTGTCCATGGCTGAGAATTTGCATTTAAATTGCATCGCCCACACAGCCTGATGCCAAGCACCTGAAGAACCGAATGAGCTGAGATGAGCTCTGGAGCGATGACATATTACTACTGTACTTCACAAACAAACAAAAGACAGTTACAATCAACAACAATTTCTATAAAAATCTGTGTTTGTTCTAGGTTTTATTTCTCATTAATGTATTTCTTATTCGTTAAAGTTTGAGCAATGAATTGAGCCTATGTTGTCATACGAACTACTGCTATGGTGAGAGTGCGGTTTCACTTGTATATTAACAATTCAAGAGCTAGCATACGTTATCAGGTTTCTCCTTTGACCAATACAGGTGTGCCAGCAGTATTATATGACAGGGTTGGTCAAACATTAAGGAGAACATGTACCATTCCACTAAAGGGAGTCTCCTTGACACTCATTGACCAAACTGACCCATTAGCACTCCCATTACCTACATTTGCAGTGGTTGAGTGATTCTAAAGAAAACAAAACACCTTATCCTTGACCGCTTGCCGCCATGTTCTGCCATTTGGGGACAGATGCCCTGAAATGCATCAAAATGCCTTTCAATCAGGAAGTAGCTTGTGCTGCTCTAAAGTCACAGAAGAGCAGTTCAATTAGATTTGATCCTGCAGGGTGCTCTTTTGGGACATAGTCACAAGAGTGAGTGAAGGACAAGCTAATATTAGACACAGTTATAAAGGAATGGATGATGTGGCCAGTGACAGCAAGTCTGCCAATATGTAGCCCAACAGAGAGACATTTTGACAGGTTATATCGTGTCTGTCTCTTTCAAGAAAGCTGGAAACCTTTGACGTGTTAGTCAGAAATATATGTGCTAAGTTTTGTTGTAGTCGTGGTTGAGCAACACAGATAAGTATGGACACCATCTCCTGAACCTTATGCCTGCATCTATGATAACTTGTTTTAATAATGCAATAACACAATAAAGAAGCACACAATAAAAAAAAAGGTGTGGAAGCTTTACACCTGTGAGAGTAGTTCTACTGGAAGAAAAAAAAAACACACTTTGATTTTGTTTTTTGGTCAGAAATCACCAAAGAAGCCCAATAGAGACTTTTAAAAATCCTTTGAAAAAAAAGTAACTGACTGAGTTTATAGTGTTGTGTTCTAATTTCCTCTATTTCGTTTACCTTTGGGAGTGATATCTGAGGAAAGGCCTGTTTTTTAATCTCCTGTTGTGTCGCTATAATTGTCTAATTAGGCCACCACCACACATTTAAAGCCTACAGTTCACCACATTTATCTTACAGTATAATACCTCCAATGAGATAATGGTAATGGAGTTTGAAATAGAGATGGTGTATCATTTGCTTTCACCCGGTGTGTTTGAGATAATACCTGGTGGAGTACAATCTTGTGGAGACACTCGTTAAGCTGGTCCTACTTAAAACACACTATCGCAACAACTACGCTGTTTATTTGCACACACTTGTAATATATTTATTAACTAGCAGTCGCACTTTAGTGACCTTCAGGGGGAATAACTGAGCGGCTCATGTTTCTGTTGCTGCAACACATGACATGCAGTCCGTGCATGTTTTGAATTAGCCAGAGACAAAAAAGTGTTTTATCTTTTGCATACTGGTGCAACACTGGGCATGTGTATGAAGCCGTAGTCCAGCCCCGCAACCCGCCCACCACCCTCCCTCTTCCCTTCGGTGCGTCTCGGTCCGCCCGCAGCAGTCTCCTTCCCGGCGAGGTTTCACTACAGAGATGGCTGCGAAAGTGTGCAGATCAGTACTCCTGTTGTCCCGGAGCAGCGGAGCGGTGGCCGGGAGCCTCCCCGCACTTGTTGTCTCTTCACAGCGACATCATCAGCACATAGGACCGGTAAGTCCCAGGACGTCTGTGCGCGCAGGGGAGAGAGGTGTAGGACCGGGTAGGCTGGCTGGACCGGAGAGAGAGAGAAAAAAAAAGCGGCGTTGGCAGGCTGGGCTTGCTAAGGAAGTAAAGCTAACTAGCCTCAAGATTTTTTTTTTTTTTCTTCCATTTATGTCTTTTCTTCAGATTGCGCTTCACGGAAAGGTGAGGCACGAGATGAGTCATGATACGTACCCCGGCCCGGTGTGGTGTGATTATTTGAATCCACGGTGGGACGTGGAGCTCTGACAGAGGCAATGCAGTTTTTTTTTTGGAGCGCTCGCTGAAGCCCATCAACACCCCGCTGGCGCTGCCCCGCCGTTTACTGTAACCAGCCCTCAGACGCTCTGCCCTGCTTTCACATCATGCGGTTATACGCCGTCTTTTCTCCCGCGTCCTCCAACTTTGCGGGCATATTTTTTTTTTTTTTTCGGCCAGCATTGTTCCGGTTGTTGTGTGCGAATCCGATCGCGATCCCGTTGAAGGTGTTGGTTTTATTTCTGCAGTACATGTTGGGATCGGTGTCTTACCGACGACCGGCTATAAATGGGTGTCTTATTTTTTCTTGCGCTGTTGCAATAAGGACGTTTGGTGCGAGCAGCTGTTACAGGCTGCAGCTTCCTTGAGGTTTTAGTTGGCAGTCTATGACCGACGGTTCCCCTCTTCTGTCTGTTCTCCTTTTCTTCATGCTGTGTAAACTGCAACCCCTGTGTGTAGTGGTGCAGCAGCAGAAACTCAGAATATTGAATGTCTACCGGGAGCTAAGGAGGAAAACTAAAGCTCTGTGTGTGTGTGTGAGAGAGAGTGAGTGAGTGTGAGTGGTGTTTTTTTTGTTTTTTTTTTTACTCATGCACACACACAGACACACATGAGTCCTTACAGAAACATGGAAGTCCACACCAGTATGATGTCAGCCTCTCCAGCCAGCCTGCTGTTTCTCCCCTCCCTGAGGGTGTTTCCCCATTCAGCTGGGAGATCCTGGGTTTTCCTGCAAGCTGATGCGGGCCTTTTTTTTACACAGCGATAGATGCAGCCGCAAAAATGCTCTCAGTAACAGGAAGGGGAGGAATTGTTTTTTATGAGTCTGTCTGTGCAGTTCATCTTGTTCCTGCTTCTGTGTCCCACTCCCTCTGCTGAAAAAACTCTGAACCTGTACAGCAGCTGCTCGAAGAGGGAGGTGAGGCGCAGGATGGACTTGAATACGTAAGAATGAGGAAGTCATTGCAGCCCAGGAGAGAACAGGCCCCTTCACTGTAGCTTGAAATACTGCTGTGATATTTTGTGATTCTTCACCCTGCTGCACAACTCACCCCCCTTTCTCTTTTTTTCTTACGTAATATTTATCTTGCAAATACCTTCCTGTCTTTCTCAGGGCTTCCCATTCTTACTTCTCCCTCATATCCACAATGGGACACTTGTACATTTGTCACCGGCCTTGTGAAATTAAACAAGGCTCACCCTCCTGTGACACGGGTTAGCTTGGAGGTTAAGTAGCTGCCAGAATAGACTCACTTGGTCCACATCTCCGCATCTCCCTCTGTGTTATGGCCCACTGTGAGCTATTACAATAGAACACATTGCCCCTGTGGTGAGATAATACTCTCCCCAATTTTGAAATAAGTTAGCCCGTTTAAACCTTAAGTGAATTAGAGAGTGAGTTGCAGCTCAAGTTGGCCCATATAAGTTTTCGTTTTACTTCAATCTGCTCAGGTTGTAGTTTTGTTTACCTGTCATATTGTGTCTTTGTCCAGCGGAGCGTTGCTGCTGCTGCTGCAGCTCCTAAGGCAGGCCTGTCATGGTGTGACAGCCGAGCTTCTGTGTTCATTTGCCAGCCCCTCACTGCAGTGTGGGGACTCTCTGTTTCTAGACTTGTGTCTATAAAGCTGCAGTGAGACGTGTATTAATGAGCTGCCATTAAGGATGTAGTGTCTCTGAGCAGGTCATGTTCCTCAAAAGATGCAAATATGCCATCCAGAGTTCGATTTCAAGCAGCTTGCAGACTGATGGCTCAGATTGCTTCATCTGTAACGAGGTGTAGACATGACGGGTCAACTCCCCAGCTATGCAAGGCAGACTGTGCTCTGAGGTTCACATTTAACCTGCATCGGATTATTGTTAAGTCAGCTGTCACATAAAATGCTGCCGTCTTAAAATGTGGCAGGGGAGTTGAGTCATTGCGAATAAACAGTCATTGTAAAAGGGTTACAAATCAAGACTGAAGAGGTGTTCTGTGGTGTGAGCACAGCGAGTTAATATTTCCTTATATTGTGTGTAAAAAATAGGGTTTCATGGTGGGGAGTCAAATTATGTTTTTTTTCCTTATTCATTTCTATTTAAGCTGACATGTCCATTAAAGCTGAGCAGTTGGTGGCTGTAGTGTTTGGGGCCAGCGGGTCGAGGCCCGCTTCTGGCTTTTAATCCAATCAGTGGGGAAGTAAACTAATTTATCCTCGCTGCCTTCATGGGCTCATTGCTGAAGTTATCCGGATTAGTGTGATAAGAGAGTGACTGTCAGCTTGTAGCTGTGGGCTGCTTTAAAGGTGATAAGATGGTTGAATGATTGATAAACCTGTCCACACAGGAAGTTTTGTTAGGTTGATCCTTTCCCTTTATGCCTACTTCCTCCAATCATGATCTCTCATTTACATGTAAGTGTGGAAGTAGACATAGTGCATAGAGGACCTGACATTTTGACATCAAATGATGAATGGACTGTCACATTAGCTGTCATTCATGTGGTAAAGGCTAATTAATGATTTCCTTCTTCAATTAGGTGTTAATGATTGACAGGTGTATGGCTTTCTCATTTAAAATAATGGATTGCATTTGGATGCAGGAGATGGTCTGTTGGTCTATGAACAGCGAATTACGATGACTACCTGCTCGTCTGTTGTCAGATCTTATCATGGCACTCGTGCAAGAGAGGAATTTTAATAATCTTTGGTCACTGCGACTGTAGCGTTTCATCTTTTCAATGATACTGGATTACCATCTGCACACTGAGGCAATTTTAATGGCCATGAAGTGCACTTTAGAGGGTTGTCTGTAGTGACTGAGAATATAGAGCTAGGTTTTCCTGTGAGGGCTTATGCACTCTTGCTAGGTAATTTGAAGCAAATTGATATGATAGGATTTCAGTCAGTCAAAGGTATGGTTGCAAAAACGATTGATTTGTCGTCTGGATATTCCATTCAGTCTATATTCCGTGCCAAGATCCTGCTTCTGGTCTAAACATGCTTACATTTTCCACATTAGCATGAACTGGCCCGCGTACAGTGACACCTACACAAGCATACTGCTTTACAGTGTAAATAAACTTTACAGTAAAAGACACAAAGAAGTAATTCAGTGAAGTCAGGTCATGTCATATGGACAAGGAAAAACTAAAAAAGAACCCTTTTTAATAAATATAAAAATGAACAAAGAGGACTTTCAGAGCTGGGAGCTTTCAAACTGTCAGTGCGAAAAAATAAAAGATCACAAGTTTAATCCTGTACCATAGAAGTATCATATAGAAGTGCAACTCATCTTTAAACCAGTTTCATATCAATCCCCACAAGGTTAAACGAGTGAGTAGCTCAGTCCACTATAGACTGCCCACTTCTTTAGTGTTTGAATTAGTTTTAGATAGTGGCCGCAGAGCAGCAGACAGGAAATAGAGGAGAGACAACCAATCTTGTTTGGCCAGGCGGGCCAGCAGGCAGTCCAGGAACTCTGTATCAGTGGCAACCTATCATAGTTAGACCAGTGTCTTGATACAGAATTACTGCTTTTCCCCACATTTGCCCTCTTGGAGGACTTTCATGCCTGGTAAAATCTTTACTTTACGACAAGCTCTAGCCCCTATTTGTGATTTGCATTATAAACCTATTTTTTTTCTCCACAAAATGAGGCCATGTTGCCGCAGCATTATTTCCTGTGTTTTGTTAGAGAGAAAAAAAAAGCTGTGTATCTTTTTCAGCACTGCTGTTTGCTCGCATTTGTTTGGGCAGGAGATCAGGGTAAAAGGTAAAGAGGAAGATGGACTCAATTAATCTTTTAAAAATCAAATAAGCAAAAACAGGTGCTAAATATACAAAAAAGCAGTGACAAAAAAAAAGGGTTTTGGATTTACATTTATGCAAAGGTTGTGCTTTGATCCAGACCTTTGAATCTGCCCAGTCTACTGAGTTCAGCTGACTGGTTCTCTAGGGCCATTTTGACACGAAGCAGTGATTTCTCATCTTAAAAAGCAGACAGTCCAATGACTTTTGTGGGGGATAAATTATTAATTAGTGCCATTGGTGGGACTAATACCGTTGTCCCATAGTCCGCATGTTAAGCTGCCATGTTTCATCAGTAGTCCAGAATGGACAAATTAAACACTCCTTCCAAAGATGGCCTGTCTTTTTTTGCCAGTTTTTTGGCCATATTAGGCTCACCTACACATTTGGACAATCTGCAACCTCACGGCAAGATGCTGCTAAATCCTACACACTGAACCGTTAACATTCACCATCTAGTTAAAACAAAATCCTTTTTATTTATTGTCTTTATTGTCTTGAAACATGTCGGCTGTTGAACTTTGTTTTGAGCTTGTACGGTTACATAACTGGCTCCTTAGTCCTAATGAGACTGGGAAACACACGAACCACACCAACATGCTGTCTCTTTTTTGAAGCGTAAGACTCATGTGCCTCTTCTGGCATCTCGTTGCAGTGTAGTAAAAAAAAAATGTCACAGACTGTTTCATCATCAAGCAAAACAAGTGTGTTGTCATCTCAGTGCAGTGATGAAATGCTGATGGCTTTAGTGGCTTGTTACTGACAGAGCTCCTGTCAGCTCAAGTGGCAATCACCCTGGTGAGCAGGAGCCAGAGTAATTTCCGGCATCTGCCATGGTCCGAGAGCTGTGTGCCCGACATGGCAGGCGATCTGCTCCAAAACTGAGAGTGGAGCATTTGTTCAGCTGAATCCTTTTTTTTTTTTTTTTTTTGACACTTTACCAGAATCTCCATCATCCTTCTCATTGTTGCTGTTACAATTAGGTTGACAGATCTGTGAGGTGGTGGAGCTAAAGCCCGACATGGAATTCATCACAGTTTACTGGTGATGGGGTTATTGATAAATTAAGCAATATTTTATACGACCCTGATACCATAGTTAATAATAGATATAATTAAATTATCATCACTGTGGTAATTTGCTAACCCTTTTGACATATTCTTAATTAAAGAAGGACAAAGTCAATGTATTTAACGTTTTACCTCATTAACTTCATTGTTCTTTTTAAGAGATTTTAAAAGTATTGATATTATCATGTCTGGGCAGGAAAGGTTCAGTCATTCACAAGCAAGGATGGTGTTCGCCTCACGTCTTTGTGAAACACATGATTGCATAAAACACATTCTTACATGGGCTCAGGAACACTTTCTTCAACCTTTGCTAGTAAACATAGTTTGCTTGCAAATGATTGCTTTCTGTTTTTGCTTATATTCATGCAACATCCCTATTTTTGTGGAATTAGTGTTGTAAAATGCCGCAGCAGCTGAACAGCTAACAGTCTTACAGTATGTCAACATCTCATTGACTAAATTGGGTCATTATATTGCATTTATTTGGTATTGCACAGCTCTAATGACATTGCAGCATCTCACGGCACTTCTTGAGGTTTTTAACCTTTTTGTTAATTGCTTTAAGTACTGCTGCAATTGCTGGTATCCCTCTTAGGGATCCATGCAAAACAGCTTCCACTGCAGGTATTTATACACGCTCCCCATGAACAGCTGTGTAGGTAGTCACCATATGCATGCATGATTTTTCTAAAAAAAAAAAAAAAAAAATTCTCTTTTTCAGCTAATTCATAGGCATAGTGAGAAAATCTCTCTTTTAACCCTCTGCTCTTAGGCTCTGCTAGATCTCCAGGCATATGCTGATGCGTGTCCTGCTTCCCTTGTGCTTTCTGCTACTAATTTCCCTGTGCATACTGACTCCATTACATTACAGCACCTGCTCAGCATAGTAACCTCTCTCTCGCTTTCCAGCTGTTTGCCCTGTGGACAAAAGAACTGTCCCAGAATGGGAAAAATTTCAGTATTAAACTCTTATAAAGGGTCCCCACCCCGTCCTTGTTTATATTATAGGCACAATTATATTAATGCCTTAACTCAGTACTAAACTTAGGGGTCACATTTTCTTTAATCTGGTGTTCATTATAGAGATGATGTTTTGTGATGGCTGAGACTATTGTGATGAACCAAGTCCTCATTAGTACACTAGAAGGGATTTCACCCTTCAAATGGTAAATGACTGGTGAACCTCTGCTGTTGGCATAGACTAATTAGCTCCTTCCCATGTCTCTGTGTGGCCCAGCGTGTCTCCAGTCAAGTCTGAAAAGGACACTAAACTAGGCCAACGTGTGTAATGTGATGATGGATGGAAGCAACGCTTGGTTACCCTTCTCATCTCTGGGACGTCGGGGTGGTGGTGTCCTCTGTCGGGAGGGCAGGTGAGGCTGTTGCTACAACCTATGAAGGTCATCGACAGCCGAGCCTTTCATGCTATTAGATCTAGAATGGGCTTGTTATTGTGACAGCAAAGCTAATCTGTGGCAATGCCGGGCCCAAATGAGCAATATGAATTAGCCTCAGCAGATTTAGCTCATTTGAAGGTCAGGCGTGCCCAAATCTGTCAAAGAATGTGTGACAGCTATGTGAAAGCATTTCCAGATTGATGTGTTCTACTGTCATCGTTTGCATCACTGGGTCCAGACCACTTTGTCTTTTCCACACCTAAGCCAGCATTACAGTGATTTTGTTAACATACACACCTGTGCTGTCATTTTAACAAAGCACTGCTGCTCTGCTGCAAAAGTCTGAGCACACTCATACATTATCTAATGCTATTTTTGTAATGCTATTTTTATAATGCTATTGGTCATCTTCAGAGTATTATCATGGCAGTTCGGATACAAAATGTCCAGTATGTTGTTATTGGCTATTTTGAACTTAGAAAGCATGTTCTTTCTATTTCTTACAATTTTGTATCCTTATTTATGTAAAATCTTGGCCATTTGAAAATTACAAGAGCACGACAAAGAACAATGGACAATGAGCAAGTCAGACAATGAGCACATCAGTTGTATCTGCAGGTTTGAGATATGGTCAATGCATTACATTCAAAATAATCATTATCTTGCCTTGGTGGTCTGTGTGGTGGTTAACCTTTGTTTTGTAGAATTTAACTTGATTGAACTTTGCCCAAAATATCACGACTCTTTAACATACAGCTAATTAGGGAAAGAGGGGATGGGGTTGACTTTTTCTTCAGGATGTATTGATTGTTTTTACAATTTTATGGTGAATTTATACCAGCAGCAGAGTAGGATGGATGCTGGCTGTGTGCAGGGACTGACACTGGATGGTGTCAATTAGGCTTTGGATGAATAAGTGCGTCATTTTCAACCTGCAAATGCTGACTGCAGGGACTAATTAATGTTTGTCAGCACTGTTTTCTTTTTACATGTTCTCACTTAAATGTAAAGTTATCCTTTACTACTCTGAGTAACAGAATTGTCAGAATGTGCTTTGGAGTTTACTACATAATCTGACACTCCTATAGCACAGTCCTCCAGCAAATGTTGCAGGTTTTGGACGTGAAGTGATCAGACCTCGAGCCACAGTTAATGCACCGGTAAAATCTATTTTCAGGCTTCTAATGTCTGTTTTTTTCAGCAGTTTCAGCAGTATTCCATTTGGATGAAGAAGATTTACTGAAACAGTGCGCGTATGGAAGTGTTTTCTGTCTGTTTTTTGAGAACCGGGAAGGGAAATACTCTATTTTTAACTAATAAACATGTAGACCAGGCCTTTGTATCCTTACCAAGGTAAAAGTAGATAGTGTTTCAGTGTGCTCAGCTTCTCATATCAGCCTCCACTATAAAGCTGCATTCCCTCTACTATCCAGTATTCCTGCCATGCTCATAGTCTACATTGCTCTGCTTTACTGAATTGAAAACAATGCGGTATATTGAATCTGATGGATCTATGAATTACAATTGTGCAGTAAAAAGCAGAAAATACTGCCCTATTGTAAACGGCAGCAAGAGGATAATGATCAGCGTTAGACGGGCAAGCAGGCGAGAAAAAAATAGTCTAGCTGTCAACAAAGAGACAGCAAGTAATTGGAATTGGTAGCATTATGTATGAACGAGTCTTGTTTTACTGTTGGATTAATGGCTGGGAAGTCGTTCAGAGGAATGTTGGGGTTGTGTGATGTGAGGATTCCCTCGGCCTCAGGCTCACCTCCTTCACTGGAGAGAAACTGGGTGAGAAGGGCGGCCTCTCATTAGAGCTTTCCCATCTCACTGCCAGCACAACCCAAAGGATTGTCGCGTCTGTCTAACCACAGAAACCTGTTTGCTTTGAAATTGTTTTTACTCAGAAGACCGCTGCCCTGTTTCTGGCTAAATAAGTGGATGCAGAGAAGAAATATATCCCACAATCAAGTGCTAAACTTTCACCGCTGCCACCAAGTTAAGATTGGCTTTGAATATGAGCACTGAGCAAAATATAATGAGCACTGTTTTTAGAAGTATATAAGTGTATAAGATCTATCATGTTTGATGGTAAAGCAGGAGCATTTAAGATCCTTGACAACTGATACGAGCATAATTGCCCTGTAAATTATTTATACATGCATACAAGTCGCTTAGAAACTCTGTTGGAGCAATAAGTAATACATTACTGAATGTTAAAGACCACAATTCTGCTCCATTAGGTTATGGTTTAACTGAAATAGAATACAACTCTGATTTCAGATGTTGCAGATCTTGGAGTTTAACCATAAAAGGCAAATGAAGCGCATAAAGATACCAAAACAGCTCATTTTCAAAGAGGAACCCCTGCAAAGGTGAACATGCTAATGGCTCTCTAATCGCCTGAATGCCCCCAGCAACACACACAAACAAGCCCATAAGTTCCTGCTGGATCGATGCACTGAGTTAATGGCAGGAGGGCTTGACATTTTCAAGTTTGTTGCACCTGTTTCATCCCCCCGTGACATGAGAGTACAGGCCACTGTCTCCTTTGATAGAGCTAGTTGATCTCTGAAGTGCAGAGGACAAATGCAACTGCTCTGCTGGGTGGGAGTGGGGGGGGTAGTCTGCATGCATTTCAGAGTGTATCTACTAACACTGGTGTTTGGTTACCAGGGAAATGAGGGCTTTACCGGTCATGGTTAAACAGGATGTATGGAGAGCTGTGACATCATCTTTGTGTTAAGGTCATTGTGGTTGGTGGGAGGAGTGTGTGTCGACTCGAGAGGAATTCTTTCTCCATGGTGGCTTAGTGATCCCAAAGCGGCTGCTGTTTGTTGTCCCTTATGTTGGTCTTTTTTACCCAGAGTGCTTGGCCCGCATTGGTTACAGCCATCAGAATGGGGGTTGTTTAAGCCTGCATACATATATTACTACTCCATGCTTTATTACAAGAGCAAATCAAAGGCGTGTGCAAATTTGATGTGGATCCTTACAGGGTTAGGGTAAGGTTGGATGTTTCAGTAGAACATTTAATATTTCAGACATTTTTCTAACCAAAGCAAATGCAAAGAAGTAGACTGACTTAAAGAGAAAATTTGTCAAAGTAGATACAGTAGCATAATGGTCTAATATTTTTCTACATAATTTCTAGAAATGTTTTAAAAGATTATTTAGTCTAATACCAAGAAAACACAGTTGAGGAATTTTTTTTTTGTGAAGTTACACACTGTATGCATATATATAAACATAAAAGAGCCATTTGCAATTACTAATCACATTCTTCAATAACAAATTCATAATTTAAATGCAGCTGAAATGTGTGGCACTTTTTTCAATGCATTATGAACATCGCACAATTTCCTGTACTAAAAATGAGTGCATTAATAAAATAATAGCAATCCACTCCACAAAGATAGCAGTGTCTAATCGGCTTGTAGCCTAGTTTTGCTCATCCTTAGTCTGAAAGATCATGACAGCAAAGAGACGTCTGTCACCTACAAACAACACACACTTCAGTCAAAATGGCTCTGCTGTTCTGGTCTATTGCTTGGTCTCAAGAAGCTTCAAAGACTTTTCAAGCAGACTCACAAATCTTCACAATCTCTGCTTTGCCCCTCTTTGCTTTCCAATACCAACCTGCTCTCTGACTGAGATGAGCTGTCTGTGCTTCCTGAAGGATGCTTGTGGCAGCCTCATTACACAACTAGACGTCAAGAGATTGATCAGACTCTGAGCACATCCAGGGAGTCAAAGAGCCCCAGAAAGAGAGACTCTCTGTTCGGGCCCGGCGCCCAGTTTGTTTGCGCTGTAATTACCAAGTTTGTAGCAGTGCCACGGTAGACGTGAACACACACACAGGAGACTCACCATGGAGAAAACAAACAAAGATCCACACCTCTGTCCAACAAAGGAACCTTATCCCTCAAGTCCTTCTGTTTGGTTGTTGATATTTTTTGTAATAATTAGCTAGACCCGAGGGGTAAACCAGACATATCTCTCACAGGTCACAACAAGCTCAGTCATAACCCAAGCTAATGTTTTTGAATGTGTTTTTCAGTGTGCAGTGTGCATACTTTCTCGCAGCTCTGCAAGATTCAAATTTCTAGCAGATTTTTCTCTTAGACTTTCCTTTTTCCTTGGAAGGCTGTCTCCTCTGACTACTTAACTGCTAGTTTTAAATGAATCAGGGATCTGAGCTTTGAGCCGTGTCTCTTTTAATTAAGTCCCATATCAGAATGAGTGGATCAATAGTGGGACACACACGTGGAGAGAGCGTGCCTATTTCAGAGAGCTGAAGAGGTCAGGAAGGGTCAAATCTGCAGTCATGTGGTGGTGGGGGGGGCTTAGGGTGTCTTTTGCTGCCTCAGCACTTTGAAGTGTCATTCACACCCACCAGTCATTTTAATGGTGTTCTATATTTCTGTGAGGTCTGGAGGTTTTGACCAGATAATCCTATTAAGAAGGATATTGTTCAAGTATTTCAAGGCCTGGGATATATGGCAAAATAAATTACAGTTCTGAGTATATAGGATTCATGTTACGTAGTAATACGGTTGATTGACTGTACTGCAGAATGTTAGATTGAGCTTTTCCAATCCTATATACTGTTTGACTTCATCTTATATTCTCTTGGTCATAGAACAAAAATAATATTGTATAGAAAAATTATTTGTACTGTCTCTTATTATTGTCTTGAAATTTATTTTACATATCCACTGTAATTAAAATGGCTGTACAGCTAATGCATATAACAGATTTACTCACATTAAGCACCTCAAGGTCAAATGAAACTATCCACTGGACTGTAGCTAAATAATAAAAAAAACTGATGAACTGCTTGTTTAAAAAAAAAAAAGTCCTCATCTCTAGAATAGGGGTTGCACTTGGCGATGCATATAATCTCTTACCATGATATGAGTAATTTTATGTGATATTGATACAGTATATATACATATTGTATCAGGCAGTTAATGTAAATTCCTTCTAAATTATCTTCAGAGTCAATTAAAAACCTGACCTTAAATCAAGGTTGTTTACCTTGTAAACTATAGATCTAAAATTTGCATGATAAAGCAGCCCTGCTCATTAGTTTGTGACATTGACCACATATCATCCAGAGAAAGCGCATTAAAGACATTGCTGCCTATTATAAAGGGTCCAGAAAACTCTCTTACAGTTGACAAATGAATATTGTTATTTGATCCAACAACAATGGGCCGATCCATTACAGCCTTTTCTACAACATCGCTGTGCCCTGCCTTGTCTGTCTTCCTGTATGTGAAAGTCACTAAGGACTGAGAGGGGACAATTTGTGTGTGTGATAAAATCTTGTCTCTGCTCAAAGGCACCTCTGGGAAGCAGGGAAGTAAGTGAATTGCTTATGTAAATAGTTCCGCTGCAATAATCTTTTGTTGATGATGTCTCGGACGTGATGGTCTGAGATTCTGTAATTCTTTTGTTTTATTGGATGAAAATATCACTTAACTCTGTGCATACACAGCATTGGTTTAAAAAGAGACATCAAATGATATCAGCAGAATTTTGGAAAAACAAATTGGGAACTCGTGGTCTTGTTGGTTGTCATTGAGACTGTCTTTGTCAATGAAAGTCGACAGCCATGATGGTTGTTCTTGCCCAGATGTGTTACTACACTGTCTGTAGTGTTACTACACTGTCTGTAGTGTTACTACACTGTCTGCAGTAACACATCTTGGTGCAACTATGGTGTATTATTAATAAGTATGACATATTAGTAGGCTAATGCTAATCAGCACTAGCAGCATGGTAGGGGAGACTTTTCCCTTGAGCTCTGAAAGCATTTTCAGGTTGATACTTTAAAGGCACTAAGGTCTTTATGTGGCTGAATTAATATGCCGAGGCTTTGCTGCAGGTGTCTTATTGCTATGCTAGTCCAGCTCCTTGTAGCATGACAGACCTGTGAGAGCAATGTAAAATATCTATCTTTATTTGTTCATTGTTATGCATGTGCTTGTGCACAAACACACCCTTTTCTTGACGGTGGTTGAGGAAGAAGCTGTTAACTTCGAAAACGCCTGTGGTTTCCTCATCCTCATTCTGTACACAGAGGTCAAAAAGCAATGGACCGCAGAGTCCCACGACCTTCTGCCAGAGAAGGTTAGCGATGACCCAGCTGCCCGCTGTCTTCACACTGCTGTCTGGCGTGGACATGTGCGCATTCCCTGCAGGGACTGCATCAGCTTGAAAAACACACATACACATGAGCCTCTCGTAACTTCACACACATAAAACCGTCTCTCTCTTGTGAAGTTGGGGAGTGTCAGTCAGCTGTTTGTGTGAATGCTTCTTAAGAATCTTTGAATTGAAATGAAGCTGTGAGTAAAAGGACAGGCAGCATGTAGAGGTTGAGATACTAGACACATCCATTTTCACTACACTGTTACTCATCCCTTGCCAGCTAGCTTGTGCACCACTGTTCTATAAATAGGACTGAGGAGATGGTGGATAGGAGACTTTGTTGGAGGATGCATTTCCATGGAGACAGCCTTCATTTGGGTTTTGGCTGAGTGATCAGAGAGCCATTGTGGGGGACAGGATTCAGGGCTAGTTTTGCTAAAAGTATGTATTTACATTCCATATGCTGTTGTCAGGACGGGGTTGTCAAAGCAGTCCGGGAAAGCCAATTTAGAACTAGCTTGTTCCTCTCTGCTTGTTGCAGATGTCTGAGTCAACTCCAAATACTGCAGCAGCAGCAGCAGCAGAAGCAGCAGCAGCATCCCCATTTTGCTTGGGAAACAACATGTAATTGGCTCCAGCAAACCATTGTGCTTATAAAGTTTATATCACATGCCCTCACCTAATACCGTATGCACACACACACACACACACACACACACACACACACACCAACACCCACACACGCATGCATGCACAGAGGGAGTATGCAAAGCCTGACCA
>JAQNCA010000003.1:9046394-9065107 GCA_029783725.1 Acanthurus tractus
CACACACACACACACACACACACACACACACACACACACACACACACACACACACACACACACACACACCCACACACTGACACACACGCTCACTGCTGAAACTCTCGTTTTACCCAAACAAGCCCACAAATGCTCCAATCCAGAGACATCAAAGCAGTCGCTGCATTTCATGCTTTTTCCTCTAATATGATAACAGCTTGTAAACACGCTCATTCATAGGTAGTGAAGAAATAACACACTGTTGATGCTGGTTTCCATGCGGAGCAGCTGCAGGCTGGTCAGCTCTGTCTGACTGACAGTCGCAGCAGCAGAGGCCACCGCAGATGCTTTCTATACCCTGCACAGGAAGTTTCACATAATAGTCCTGCTCTAACATAACTCCACCCACAAAGTCTGTTTGAATTGCATCAAAAAGGAAACGGTCCTGGCCTGCGATGAGAATAGAAAATAAAACTCCACTGCCACTTTCACGCGTCATTATTTTAAGCCTCTTCTTAGCTCATAGTGATGCACTTTAGCTTACGATGGCAGCTGTTTTGAAAATAGTAAGTGGTTTGCTGTTGTTTTATTCTAGTTTTGACCATCTCAAACACTCTGATGAAACATCCTGGTTCTCCCAAGCTTGACGTTTTTCTTCCTGTTTGTGTCTTTTTTTTCTCCTTCAGCAGGAGTTACTGTCTGCTCCTTTCACCCGTCAGACTGTCAGGAGAGCACATGGCCTACGGTCAGCAGCCCACTCCACACTCTTCACCCAGCCTCCCACTGCCCTGTCTTCACAGGTTAGTATGTGTGTGTGTGTGTGTTTGTATTGTAAAACTGTTGCAAATCACAGATGGGTCTCATGAATGATTTCCGTGTTGAACGCCCTCCAGAGCAAATCCATAGTTATTCAGTCAGGTGTGTGTTTGTGTGTGTGGTTTATTGACGCAAAGCAGCAGCAGCGTCAGCACTTCTCGACGCCTTCGTCGCCCTGTTACAGTGGTTAAAATGATTTAAGAAGAGCAGACAGAATACTGCTTTGTCATTAGGAGTTAATGATTTCAGATTGTTAAAGATATGTGATCAATATCAGCGATTTGGTTATTGACTTTCTGTGACATCTGCATTGTTCTGCATAAGCAAGCTGCCATCTGCCATAAGAATTTCTGTAGCCATGCTTTGTTTTATTGCCCTGTAAGAATAAAACTGTTAAAAAAAACCTCACATTCAATGCAAAGCGCCTGGTGCTGGCAGCCTCCGTCTAGATGTATTTTTGGATTCGTGTTGACTATTAAAACTCCTGTCGTCCAAATCCCAGTAATCCTTCACCACTTGTCCCTGTTGTGACTAAAGGGAGTAATCTGTTGTTGTTTCTATCATTTTCAGTTTACCAGCCATTAGTATGCAAGGCCCATTAAGGGGGAAACCTTTGAAGGTTGATGAGGTCACTGGGTGGCAGCATATTGATAAAGCCATTGCCAGGAGAAATCTATTCAAATGTATTCAAAACTCCCAACGTTCAAAGCAACCTCTTCAAAGTGTTGTTGCCCTGATCCAGTGTTGCTGACATGAACAAGTGTGTGCATCCATATGAAGCTATTACAACTTAATCTGGCCTGCAAATCAACACCGTGACGAGCGCGTCTGGGAATTATAGAGAACAGCAAGTTTTGCACATGCAGTGTGCCATGTAGGAGTGGAGAACAAGCTGTTGGGGTGACATGTGGCTTTGGTGTTGAAGCAAATTCATCAAACATTATAGTTTTGCCACAGCAGGGCAACATACGAAAAACAGAGCCTAAGATCTTTTTGCACATGCAAAAAAAGCATCACAACTGTTGCCACATAAGGAGAAGTTTTTTTATGCCTCCACACTGACAACAAGAGCTCAATCCTATTCTCTTGAATGTGTTATGTCACATTTGAAGTATTTGCTTCAAATTCGGCCCAAAGTTCACTTAGATTCACGGATGAACTGATTAGAATTTCATGGTCAAAAGTCAAAGGTCGCTGTGAAATTAAAAAGTTACACTGTTGGCCATAACTCAAGAATTTATTAGCTAATTATACCTAAACTGCACAAGTTTTTCTTATAGGACAAAGTGTTGAGGTGATGACAATTTATAACCAAAAGGTCAAGGTTCAATATCACTGTGACATTTTGATGTTCTGCAAAAGCACTTTTCTGGCCACTTTTTCACCTCCATATCTCGGGAACAGAAGGGGACATTGTGACCATATTTCATTTTCTGATATTAAGCCTCAGGTGGTTTTCATTGTGTCATATTATGGAGCCATCAGTTCTCTGTTCCTTCCCTTAAAAATAGTCTCTAAATGAGAACAGCATGTTTCTCATTTGAAATAATTGTCCTGAATCCTACATTCAGTTACACAGTCACATTACAGACACATTTGTGCACCCCCCACCGTATCACCACCACCACCACCACCACCACCACCAAAACAATTAGTACCTTTAATTAAACCTCTTTAAAGTCCTCACTCCATATGTCATACTGGTCTGAGTGGACATGGAATGTAAACTGCATTTTAACTGGTTTGCAGATGCCTTCAACTACAAGCAGTCATTTGAGTCCTCTGCTGTTTCACTACAGCATATTGCAATTAGAGTCATACAAATGATCAAAATGGGCTTAATTGGCGTGCAGAAGTCTCATGCACTTTACACTGTTTAGTACTCACTTTTAGGTCGAAATTTGTTATCTGACAAAATACTGGATGAGTCTGTGTTATTGTCTTCGTGTCTCTTGCTGAGCCCAGAAGTCTGACATCAATACCAAACTAATGCATTCCTCAGTTATAAACTTGATTGACTGTGGCCATCTGTTCTCAGATCATATTGTGCTGCGACCCAAAAGAAGGGGATTGTCTCTTTGAGTGTCTTATTGCAGGATGTGTTGCAGAAACAGAATTATTTAAAGAACCGCAGTGTCTGTTTCGTTTCACATTATCAGCATCAGTGTGGTTTGAAGGTGCTCTGCATAATGATGATGACACTGGCAAATCATACATGACATTACAGACCTCAGCTGAAATTTATAGTACTTGTAAAGTGGCTGGTGCAATATGTAGCAATATATATGTATATGTATGTTTATCTACAATTTATTTTTCTGTTGTAGTTCGATTCTATATGTCCTCGAAAGAAGCAAGGGACAACATCCAGTTAGCAGCCTCCTCTGGAGATTTTGATCCCATCACAGACTATCAGCAGACAGAGTTTTATGCCTCCATGCCGGTGACAGCTGTGGCCAGAGAAATTATTTATTTGGGATGTCACCTTGGTGAAATTCCTTTAAATTATGTACATCTGATTAGAATTTGGTAGTCAAAGGTCAAGGTCACTGTGATCCCACAAAACTAATTTTTAGCCATAACTCCAGGGTTCATAATTAGTCTCAATTGTAACAAATTTCTCTCAGATGTTTAATTGCATAAACAGATAAGGTGAAGACATTTTATATCCAAAAGAACCTCCATGGATATGAACTAAAACTTGAATGGCAGCTGGAGGCAAACAACCATGATGCAGTAACTCCTTTTTTTTCAAGATTTAACATTTTATGTGTCACAAACCCAACTTTTGAATTTAACTGTGAAATACTGGGTTGTTAAACTGTAAAAGAGGTGCTCAAAGGTTAATTTGCAATCACAAATAATCAGAATACTGCAAAGAAATAAGGATTAAAGAATAAAGAAAGTGACTTAAATTTATTTAAATGTTAAATTTAATTTACCATTACTATTTAATTAAATTTTTCTATTTTAAAAGATGTAAATTGTATATATGTCACCTTTAATTGCTGAGTATAACAAAATATAGTTTTTCATTCCTACATTTTTAGATATCCATGTTTCTGAGCACTTTAAAAACCTGTCATCTGCACGTCCTTCAATGTAGAGTCTCAGATATTTCTTATTGAGCCTTGAGGTTAAGATTGGTTTTTAAATTCTTTTATACTGATTTCAAGGTCAAGAATGTCTCAGAATTTCAAGCTTTAGCCAACATGTACATAAAGTCTTGAATGAACCTTGAGGCAGAGTTGCTTTCTTTGAGCGTATGTGTGAAGTGAGCGTGCATATGTATGTTGGGGTTTGCTTGTCTTTTCATGGATGTGTGAATTCTGCTGTTTACCACCTAGTATCACTCGAGGATTAGCACAACACTGTCGCGATGTTCTCGGCACAAGGTGTCACATCAGTGTCCTTCCCGTATGACATGACGAGCAGTCATAAGATCTGGCAGAAGGACTCTTGCTTGGCGCTGCCACTTTGTCCTTCATCTCCTCTCCAACTTAACTTGGCCAGACCACAACTCCTTGCACTTGGTATTCCTGTGAGTAAGGTCCCGTTCGAATCCAATAAAGCAGACGCATTATGTTAAAAGAGATCAGCCCAAGGTTATGTGTGCATGATTTTCACTAGAAAAGGTGCTCGGCCCACCAACAGGCTTGCACGGGATGAAAATTTCATGATGAGAACAGGATATTTGTTGTTGAGTGCTCGCAATCCTTCTGCTGTGGATAGCAGTGCATTAGCTCACCTCCTCTTCTTTCTGTGCATTCTTGTGTGTGTGTGTTTGTGCAGTAACGTGCATGGAAGCGAGTGTATGTTCAGCAGGCTTTGTTTGTGTCAGTACTTGTGTATTAATATGTCATTGGGCTGTATGAAATGGAGAAGGCAGGCTCAGGTTTGCACAGAGTGGTGGGGGGTGGCTGTAATGAGGAGAGACTTCCCTCGGACTGTGTTTACATTTTACTGCAGCGGGGTCGGCTCGGCAAGGAGTTGGGGGAAGGTTTGGTGGATGGAAGCAGAGGAAATGTATACTTTACCCTGCTGGGAAGTAAAAACATCAGCGGCTGCTTGCCTTCACAGGGCCTCGCTCACAACCGGGTGAAACAACAGAGCTGAGAGGGAGCCAGTCGATATTCCCGAGAGTCCCTCTCCCCGCCACGAAGCCTCCTGAGGGGGAGCTGTTTGTTCAGAGGGCAGGGGAGGGAGGAGACATGGATGCTCAGCAGGGAGTGTTTGCCTTGCCATGGCTTGTTGTCTCTGGTAGGGAAGAGCTTGGGATGATATAGTCATAACTGCAGCATTAGGAAGACACACCGGCGAAGCTGTGCCAACGTAAAGAAACTCCAGCGAAATGAAGATCAGGTTGCATAAACTTGTTAACCATGCTTGCTGCACTGTCTGGCATTTGAGCACTGCATTGTTTTCCATCATTTCTCCATTTCATTGACATCCCTCTCACTCGCTCCTGCATTGCTGCAGTACAGGCGCTTGTCTCCTACTTGGCTAAGCCAGCTATCTCCCTCCCTCCCTCCCTCCTTCCCTCCCTCCCCTCTTTCCTCCCTCTGTCGTTCCTTGGCATCCATCAGTTTAGCTGCAGCTTCCCACAAGGCCTGATGGGTCACGGCTACACACATACACGCACACACACACACAGAGCCATTCTCAGCAGCGCTATTCACGCATGGACCTCTCGACCCATCTGCGTCTCAGCCTCCTACAGACGGGAGCCGCGGCAATTTGGAGAAGTTGTCAAATGTCACGCTGACACATGGAGAGAAAAATCTAAATGAGGAGGAAAATAAGTTGTTGGTTCCTTACTGGAAACTGGCAGCTTCATATTACTCAATAAAACTCAATGAATGAATTGCAAACAAGTCGGATGGGTCAGAGAGATATAAAATAAAATCAGGAGTAATTGTCAGCTGATAAGGATGAACTGTAAAGGGAGTGCAGAGGAGGTGGTGTTGCAACTGCAGTCTGCAGAGTTGTAAAGCAAATCGCAGTTGACGGGTACTCTGAGCCCTTTTCCCTGACTTATGCCTTTGCCCGGCCATGTCTTTGTCAAAAGCATCTCTCCTTTTGCTGAGAAAACATCAACCCTGTCTTGTACTGCTCCTCCTGAAGACAGAGGAGACATTGATCAGTGGAAAAAATAACAATATCCAGTCAGTTCTGCAGTTTATTGCCTTTCTGTTTCTCCTCTCTTCCTGGGCAGATTTCGTCAGTAATCTACAGTGACTTTGGCAATCAGACATTGTCCAATCTCTGACAGGTGGGTGTAGTCCAAGAGCAAAATGAACTCCATGTACAGGCTTGTATCAGTGTGTTGAGAAACGGTTGTTACTGGAAACAATGGTTGCTGTTCTCTCCAGGAGGGCAGGTTTGTTGTTGGAGGAGAGCATTTAAATGTGTTTAGTTTGAATAAGACGTTGAAGTGCACACGCTAGCAAAAGCAACCTGTCAGGTTTTGAAGTTCACAAGATCCCTGTGAATCTTTTTGAGTGCATCTCTGTTTGTGTGTGTGAGTGTTTTCCATCTCTTACTCTCCTTTTATGACAATAAAGTCAGCAAGAGTTTGTTCCATACTGTCCTTTTAGTCTGATTAGCCATAAACTGTGTGGAGTAGCTTGTCCAAATTTGTAGCTCATCACACAGCCATTAAGGAATTCAGTCTGTATTTGCAGTCGACACTCGCTTCAATACCTACTTTATTTTTAGTTGTATGATGTCACCCTGGAGTTTGTAGCAGATGCAGAAAGGCTTTGCTCTAGTTGTCTATGTCTCCATGCTCTAAAATGACAAACATACTTCTTGTAAAGGGCCACATATCACCCAGTCAAGTTTTCATTCATGTGAAATAGAAATTTTTCAAGATATGAGGTGGGTCTCCCCAGGGCAGCAGAGGAAAGTAGAGAAAGGAGTAAAAAAAAAAAACGTGAGATACTGTGAGTGAATTGAGGTGAATTGCTGCAATCTGTGCTCCTTCTGAGTCATAACTCAGTTACTCAAACATGACAAACATATTTTTAGATTCAGTGTGATTTGCGCTTCCTGAGGAAAAGCATTATCTCCACTGCCACTGAACGTGTAAAAATCAGTTTGGAAACCGTCGAGAAAGATATGAATTTAAACTCCAGAACTTGCTTGAGAATTGTCACGATTTGAGTTTTTCTCAGCACCAAGGTTAACCAGTGATAGTTGCTGGTTTATTCATAAGTAGACTGCAAAGAGGAAGTGATAATAAGTAATTCAGCCTACTTTTAAATAGCGACTTTTATAGCAAAATGTTAATAAATAATTGTGACCTGCAGTTAACCCACTAGCTCCATATCCTAACATCCCCAAAGCCTCCAAATTAAAGCAATTGTAGTTAAAAAGCATAGAGTGTGATTATATACCGCAAGTATACAGATAAAGATGAAGGTTAATAGGTGTGACAAAACTCATTTATTTATTCTTTTAATTTCGCACTATCAATATTTGCTTGGGCACCTGCACTGTTTTCATATTAGCTGGGCATGGTTGAGGAGGCCCACAGCTTCTGGTCTTTGCGGCACCTTTTGAACAAACTGCAGACTTATATAGCTGCTATCATGACCGTGCCCTTTCACACACAAACACGCCCTCATAGGTCTAAGTTCCAGAACACTCCCTATCTCTCTAATCTCAGAAATGTTTACCTCCACCCTCGCTATTTGACCATGACACACTGTGCAGTCTATATGTAAAGGTGTGTACAGCTCACCTCAAGGCAGAAGCTAATAATGGGAGTTGATAACTGATCAAATGATAGATGGTGCCTGCTTGTGCCTGAGCTGAAGGCCTCTCCGGATTGTTGCACAGTCCTGAGTCTCCCAGTGGGGCAGGAGGAAGACTGGGCCTCTTTATTTTCTTTATCTTCCGTGGTTGGCAGGTAAAACGGGAAAGGAAATGAGAAATAACTGAGGAAGAACGCTGCTTTTTTTTCTTTTTGCTGAGATTGGGTTCCATATGTGTTTGTTTGCATCTCTTAGTTTTACAAAACTGCACCACTGCTGTTAACAGATGGTTTGTCTAAATTTCACCCACTACAAAGACACATGTACAGTATAATCCTGCACTCCACATGAACACACAGAGAGCACTGGCACGCTTGTTCGGCTTTACTTAACACGGCACTTAATTACGGTGTTGCGAAGTCCGTTCTCATGTAATTGTCTGTTTTGAGTGGCATTGCAACGTGAGAAGAGTCATCACAGTGGCTATCAGATTTCAAGCGTCATTTGTCAGCCAACATGACAAAGACAAAACACTCAAACCAGGCTGATATCTATTAGCCTGTGTGTGTCAGTGTGTGTGCTGAAGCTGAGTGCAAGAAGTGCAATAATCAGTCCTTGTGTTGCCTTCACATCAGCTTGATATTTCCATCATGACACACAGATACTAGTCTGCTTAGTAAAGCTAATAACTACCTGTGAGGCTGCAGTGCAAACACTATGTCTAATGATGTTATTGATCTGTTTGTGTGCATCTTTGTGATGGCATTTTTGGCAGATATTGCACAAACAAGACTGCAGCAAAAGGAGATCTTGGCTTTATATTGAAGGGTTTTTTTTTATGTTTACATTTTCAGACCTCAGGTGAAGGCAAATAAAGGCAGCCTTAATATTGCCGGTGATATTGGCAAATAGACTTGTGAAATATAAAAGATGGCAGTGTGAAGAGGATCATGTGACTCTCCAATAAAGTACCACCACTGTAAAAAGTTTGCTTTCATAACCTCTGCAGTCGCACTTATGTAAGCTCTATTCTAGTTGATATTAGATTTATTATTTCTAAGAGTTTTCCTAGAGTTTCTCCATAGTTCTCGATTCTTAATGAATGTGCCATATTCTTGAATTTTTAATGAAACTCTTTCAGAATATGTTACATTACCTTTCTTGATATTTTTTGCATTTGGTTTTCAGTTTGAACCTACTCTTTGATGTTCATATCGTAACCTTTCATAGACTGTAACCTGCCCTTGTCTCAGCAGGGTCGTCATAACTGTAAAATTTTATTCTAGTCTTTAAAGAACAAGCAGGGATCTACAATAAACAGCTACCTGAGGGATCGACCCTCAGGTGCTCTGATACCGATGTAGTCAGTCATCAAAGCTCAGTAGGAATCAAGAAAATCAATTTGATGATGATTCTCACATTTTTAGGGTCTGTGATGCAGCAATGAAATTTGTTTTTTAGCACCACACATTCTGGTTATATCCATGTCACTTAATGGCCTTTAACAGTATAAAAAATTGAACGGACATTTGATGACTAAAGCTGTTTGTAAGCAGTACTGTAATGAAGTGGCGTGATGTAAGAAAACACACTGCATGTGGCTAAATCTCAGTCTGTTCCATGTGAAGTAAATGCAGCCTGATGCTTACATCTAAAACTGTTGCTCTAATATGCCTTTTACTTTGTGCAGATATTTAGAAATCCACATCCTGCAAATGAAACTGCCCATTTAACCAAACATATCTGTAAAAATCTTATTTAAAATACAACATTACCAGTATCAGAATTGTGCATCAGTCAGTGTTAATTTGACTGAAGGATGCAATATTTCATGTACTTATTTATGCCCGAGAGAGTCAGAAGACAGTTATTAGCTAAATTTTATGTTGTGTAACCAGTGCAGGAATATCATCTCTTGGCTGCTGCACAAAATGACTAATAAATACACAAATAGGGCTGTAGATTTCACCTGCTTACTCACTCTAGATACAGTATTTTCAGCCCTCCGTGCCTCCCTCCATCTCTATCTTCTCCCAGGTTTGCAAATTGCCAAATGAACAAAAATGATTATTATTTCAGTATATTATACTCAGAACGGTCTCGAAAAATCTGTTATATATCTATTATTAAACATGTTTTTTTTAATCTTTCTTCCTTGTTTTTCTGGCTTCTTTATATTATAACAAACAGCACAGCTTCTTTTTTTCCCTTTCTTTTCTCACTTGTTCGTAGTCACTTGGATTAAAAGTCTTGTTACATTGTTAAAGGACAAACCTCCTTTTAAATAATCCTAACACAGAAATTTCCATGGAACCTCAGAGGTGTGAGCTGGCAGCAGGTAATTCCTGTAAAATGAATGTTCCACCCAAAGGCTGTGCAGCAATGTGCTGCAGCAGGAATCTGAATATGAATACCTATCCTTTGATATCTTTTGAAACAAGTTGAAAATGGTCCTATAAGCTCATCACTTAGTCAGAAGATGGTATTTATGGGGGGGCTCCACCTTTCTCACATTACTGCTTTCACAGCATTCTGAGCAGTTTGTTTATTTGTGTAAATGTAGAAGCTGTTGAAGGTCTGCACAATGATGAGTCTACAGAAAATCCTTGGCCTTTCCTTTGAATTTAAAAGCAGATGAAAAGAGGTGATATTTAAAGCTGATATTTCAAGGAGCAAAAAAATCGAGTCTGCATTAAATTCACAGTAGTAAACACTGGGGTGAAGTTATAGTTTAATGACAAATCATCTGCCATCTGAGATGTGAACACATTAAACGAGTAAATATCTCCAAGCATCTCCATGACATCCAACAGATCTTTTACTCAACAGTAAATGGTGCCTCTGTGACGTCACCCATTGGTTTGTAGTGTGCCATTTTGAAGCCTTTAGTGTGGCATTATGGCCGTCACCATCTTGTTTTTGAGCAAGAAGTGAGCACATTTTATGAGCGGGTGGAGCTGGGCAGGATATGCATCACAGCAGACAACTGGAGCCGGTTGTAACTAAAGGCAGCCACTCCCGTAATTATGCATAACTTTTAGCCTCAGTATCATTTAAATGAGCAAGTTATATGAAAATTCGCTTTTTGTACCAGGCTCCAAATGTTTTCAGTTTTTCTTTTTTAAATTCTTACAATATGGGGATGAGTAGCGAATGATCAGCTTTGGGAGCCAGCCTCAAGTGGCTGTTCTAAGAACTGCAGATTTTGTCACTTCTGTGTTTGCTTCATTTTAAGCTCCAGAGGTTGACACCTGATAACAAAATGGTTGTTAAAAAATATTGTGCTTTGAATATTCAAAAGTGTACTGTCGTGGCATCAAAGAACTTTCTTCATTCCAGCTACCATCAGTGATCATGCTGGGGCCATGCTGTGTCTGGCAGCAGGGAAAGACAGTGATCACAATAAATCTGCTAAACCTCATGTCTGTAGTAATAATAGCCCTGGGGATTAACTTTACACACGTATTATGAACGTCTTGTTCCAAAAAAAAGGATGATATTTTGCCTGAAGGAACCTAAATCACTTGAGTAATCTTGGATCCATCCATGGTGAGCGAGCAGAGCTGCAGCTGTAAGTCCACTGTGGGAAGCAACACATCAGGGATGCTTGTGTGCCGTTGCATGAGCTCATTCGACCCAACGTGTGAGCAAGACTGAATCCTGCAGTGAGGGAGAGAGAGCAAAATAGATGGGAACAATCACGGTAGGTGGTCGAGCGATGGAGAAAGCCCTCGAGAGAAAATGGAGAATTAAATCACATTCAAACTGGAAGAAAATGAGGAGGAAGGGCGGCACAATGAGCGGCATTCTGACGATGAGGATTAAGATACGGTGAATGGGAGCACGAGGACAGGGGGAGATATGGAGACTTAGTTTTTGTGGGAGCATTAGGGAGGCTGAAGAGCTCATTTAAATTTCAGGTCATGATGTCATTTAGAGGAGATGAAAGGGCAGAGATGGAAAGAAGACCTGGAGGCAGGATGAGGCGAGATCAGCCGGGTTTTTCCTTTTTTTTTTTAGAAACTGTATTGTTGGTTCGCTCTCCTTGTGTGGTCTGGGAGTCATGGTGGAGCGTGACATGACTCGTGGAGGAGGAACCGTCACATCACGAGCAGACAGTAGCGTATGAGTTGCCGCCTAGGACCCTTTGAGATCTGAAAGCTGGAGCTGTCTGCTTATTTAACGGCTGTGACTTCCATTCCCCGGCCCTGCAGGTAGGCAGAATGATGGACAGCTCACAGACTCTGGCCCACTTTCTGCAAACTGTCCAACATCTGTGTGAGAGCAGGCTGCTCCCTACAAGGCCCCACGGTGCAGAACCTGTGAATATTTGATGCTTGTTGTGAATGGCCTGGAGTGAAGTTTTTGTTGTTATTAAAAGTCAGACAAATAGGACCCAACAGAAAAAAAATCCTCAACCTGCTGTCCTTCTAAAAACACAGCACATGTGAAAATCCTTCTCTTGACAGTCTCCACAGCATTATTCACACCGATTCAAATACTATATTCTTTCTGTTTTAATCATTGTTACATAAATATAGTGTTTATGTTAACAATATAATATCAATAATATCAAGTTAACATCATATAAACCTATATCATAAATGCAAGTCTAGTCTGACTGACTATAGGAGCTAGCCTGATAGCTAATGGGACAAAATTTGAACTTAGTTTGTTAAAGGATATAATAGAATTAGAACTGCATTAGAAAATGGCCAGTTAAAAAAATCAATATAAGGTTTTTAGATTTTCAAGCAAAAATGTCAAAATTTGCAGGTTCCAGATCAATAACTGTAAAGATTTGCTGCTTTTCTTTAAATCTTGTAAAAATAAATGAAGAGTCTTAATGCAGTAGCGAAAGTACTGCAAATGTTTTAGTTGTGCAGACTAAAATATAGATGTTTCACATTTGCTTCTTTGATTTGTCTTAAACTTAATGTATCCTGCAGAGATAACTGCTTTTAAATAAATTGGATTTTTGTAAGTAAATCAGTAAGAAATTGAAGCTAAAGTCTGAAGTCGAAGCAAATTACTCTACCCTGAAAGCCAAATACCATGAATACCGTCTACTATACTTTGTGCCCCGGATCTGTAAACATTAATTTAATGCTACTGAGGAGGAACATTGATGCTGCACTTTTGGCTCTGGATGTGAAACATTCCTTAACTTTCCACTTCTTTTCCAAACCAACAGTCACTGGTTCAGTTACATTTATTATACTCTCTGAGGGGAAACGTTTATTTCTTATCAGTCGGAATGGAGGAGGAGAGGAAGAGGAATTGATGTAAAACGGTGACTAACCACCACACAAACCAGTGTCTGGGCCGGGAGTGTTAGCAACCCTGTTGTACATCATGGTTCCCCACATAGCTTGTTAAAAGCCTCACAGAGGGTTAAGCTGTGAAAGTGATGTGCTACTCAGTGAAAATTGGCAACAGCTCGGTCTGGTCTACTGATGCATACATCCTGGAAAAAAAAATAATCTGTTCAATCCAAATCATGTCTGTCTGCCATGTTAACAGCATCTACATGGTGCTTAGAAAAAAAAACAAGGCCATGAATCAGAGCTCTTGCAACAGTAATTGTCCACATGAGAAGAGCAGTGTGCTCATGTTCTCCATATGAGTCAGTGGTTGTGCTGCAGCCTCCCCTCAGCAGTGTCTGGTCTGCTGTGTTTCTTTGTGGCGTCCATTAGCCCAGTTTCAGCTCTGGCATGTCTGCTTGCCATATGTGGACCTCAGCAGAGCTAAAACTCAGACATACGGTTGATCCATCCAGGAGGGCAGAGAGTTACATTCCTGTGAACTCAGTTTTCCAGATTTTCTAGTTTTCTCCACAGACCATCCACTGATGAGGCTAGACAGCTAATGCTGCAGATTAATAGTTGAAGACTGAGCTTTGCAGGATCCAGCATTGATATTCTGGCCAATTTTAGCTCTGCCTTTGTAGACTTTTTACCAAGTCGATTTTCAGACATGGAGAGCCATGGGAAAGGGAGGATGCTGTCATAGTTCGTGGAAAGGAGCATTCCCAGCCCTGCGTCTCCATAAATAACAAAAGCTGCCCTGAATTTCACCTCATCTGCTCTACGAGAGCAAAGACGAAGGCATCCAGGGTCAGCTCTGCTCTGGGAACGCTGGTAAATCTACTCTACTAGCTGCTATTTAACCTTTTATGGTTACAGCTTTCGGTTTAATGAACATTAAACAGCTCATCAACACTATCTCAGATCCTCTCACGGTTCTCAGTATGCAGAGGATGTGTAGTAGTTTCCGTGTAGAAAGGAATTATATAATTATTCCATCCCTTGAACTTTGAATTCACATAGATGATTCTGTGATTTATCATTTTTGTCATGAACATGTCACCCTTCTTTTCCATCTTGTAGTCTGACTGTGTGAATATTTCAAGTGTCTGCAGGTTAAAGCAGTGCCTGTTCTGTTCTTCTGTCCGACTAGAGAAAATCACTCATTAGAAAGTTAAAACGAAGAGCCTGGAAAAAAGAACCCGCACCCCCAACTGAGGTTAATTACCACCTGCTTTGCCTTGAAATTCAAATCTGACATTTTACCAGGTTTTGTCTCAGCTGGCATTTAATTAGATGGTCCCTTAACTAAACAATACCAGTAAAAAAATATGTATGGGTCTTGGGACTTTTCAAATACTCAAAAAAGAAAATAACTGGAAGGTATTTGCCATTCATATAACACTTTTAAAACTTTTCTTAAAATGTGTTGAACGGATGCAGTATAGAAACCTTCAAGTAAGAGCTGTTGCCGGCAGATTTTTTCAGTAAGGATTAAGGGTTTCACAGAATAGTTGGTCAGCCAACTAATCACTATCAACCACTGGTCGACTCTGTGCTTGTTGTAGAATAATCATTAATCAGTCACCTGCGGTTTTAGCTCGATGCTGCAGTAAAGCAGAGGTGATACATGTTGTCAGGTGTTGATGACGAGCCATTGTTGTTATGTGTGATGTGAAAACTGTGCAGCAGACATGCAGCAAGAATGAGAGGCAGAAAGAAACATGACTGTATGTATTAATGCCCGACAGTCGGAGCTGCAGCAGCAGCTGTGACACACGGCTCATGGGTGATTTCAAGGTGCTTTTAAACACTTGCTACCTGATCCTCATATCTAGGTCACTTCTGAACAAACAGACATGTTATTTTTTGCTTTTTCTTAACTTTCTCTTTTTTCACATCAGTGGAACGGTGCCCCTTAGATGATATAAATATATCTGTTATCTTACATGAACAAACATCAGTAAAGCTGCTCTTCATTAGCGAACTTGCCTGAAAATCATCACACTTTAACATGTTCTTGCTTAATAATGTAGTTCACTGATAGTTGTGTTTATATCTGTGGCAGCGGGGCGAAAAGGAACTAATTTGGCACAGTTAAATGGTGCCAATTTGCCAAAATGCAATCAAATATAGGTTGAAAACTCCCAGTTTTTACAAATTGAGGCCCAGAGAGTAACTCATTGAAGCCATGGCATCATTAAGCATTTTCCCAAAGCATCATGGGAGATGTTTTTAATCTTAAATTCCAAATCCAAATTGTTCAGAAACCGAAGTGACATCCCTGAATCCCTGACACCCCACGATAAATGCCTCTCAGTAAGCTTCTCGCCAAAAAATGTTTCTGTGGCTAATTATTAATTACTAATTATTAATTGACAACAGATTTCAATGCTGTTCAGAATGCTGAGATACAGTTAATAACCTGGAATAAACAGCATTATGTAACACAGCTGTGAAATGAACAGAGAGATTTTAAGACTTGTTTTGCAAACAGAATAAATATGTTAATATGACGTGATTAGATGAGTTACAAGGTACAAAGTTTATACACCGTACTCTTTGTAGAAACATAACTCGGGGGTCAGATTATGACAGCAAGGCGAGAGATAAAGCAGCAGGGGGGAAAAGTGGAGCATCTTGCACCCTTCAGCATCACTGATGAGAGATAAATTGGTGATGACCTAGTACTAATGCATGGGCTCTGAGCACGATATTTGATTCAATGTGGGTTTAAATAAACGTGATCACGAACTTTGAATCCTGGGTAGAATGTTTTTTTTTTCCAAATGAATCCCTTGAAAAGCTGTTTTTCATGCCTTTTTAACGGACCGGTTATATCTCACACCTAGGAGCCACGGCGATTTCTGACAGTCTATCCTGAGGCCAAACATTTGTATAAACCTCAGCAGATTACGGCTGTTTCTCTGTTTGCCTGAAGCAGCTTCGGCAGAAACAAGTGGTGCAGCGGTCACAGAGGATCGTGACAATGTGTTGAGAAGAACAAATGGGAGGAACTTTCATTCTGAAATCAAGAGTTCAGTCGTCCGCTGTGATTAATGAATCGGAAGACAGTTGCAAATGTTGGTGCAAAGCTTAGCTCTGCTCTTTGAGGTGCACTTGCACAGATGATCGCTGTGATGGTGGGAGGTGTAGACGGACAGCAAGGCTTCCAAAGATAGAAGAAAGGGAGAATAATAACAAGTGAGTAGTGCTTATTCAGCGACATTGATTTGTGTGTGAACGTGCTGCGGGACTCCACCTTTTCACACTGTTGATGTTTAATCAGGGCTGCAGGATCACCAGTCAGATCACGGCCCGTGTCAAGTAGGTGGGCTTGCACCATATGTGTGCGTGTGCGCGCGTGTGTGTGTGTGTGTGTATGCAAGGCTGGATTTGCCTTCCTTAGATACATGTCTATAATTGGCAGTGGGGTCTCAGCTACTTTCCAGAGGAGAGAAAAACCAGCTGGGGGAAGCAAAAAAAAAAAAGAGGGAGGAAGAAAAGATAAAAAGGGAGCAAGGAAAAGTTCTATCATCTTGTCTGCTCCAGCAGGTGAGGGGCTATGGGCGTTGCGTGACCTGCACTGAAATTAATCCTGATACAAGCAGCTAGTGCCATCTGGTGTATGAGCAATCAAAGAGGGTCTGACCACGCGCGCAAACAAACACACTTACACACACACACACACACACACAGTAGCTACCGTACTTTACTTTCACGCATTATGCATGCAAACACCATTTTCAATTTCTGCACTGCTCTGATCTCCTAAGTGAACCAAGGAAGCTGGAAAACGCAGATGCTGCTCCTCAGCCGGCTCGAGTCCTTCGAGGAGCAGAGCTGTGAAGCACAATGGCTGTCTTCGAAGCTCAGGGGCTAAAGCCTGCACTGCTGTTTAATAATGCATCAAGTTCCAGAGCTATTGGTGTCCCAGGGAGGGTTGGAGAGGGTGGAGGGCTGATGTCAGGGTTGGTGAGGGTCTGAAGCTCCAACTGGTCGTCCTTACGGAAGCCCAAAAAACACACTTATTCCCAGCTGTGGATTAAGCAAAGCATGAGCTTGCATTAATTAATCAAAACATATTCAGGATCTGAAAGGCAATTTATTGAACTGGAGTGAAAGATAAAGACGGGCTTATTTGTATCTTGCGGTAACCGGTGTGGGGGGTTTTGATGTTTGAAATAGCCCAATCAGAGGAGGGTTGTTTTCACCATCAACTCTGCATTGCAGTGGAGAGGTCAGATTGGCACAGGCTTCCGTGGGGCGTGCTGTGCTTTGTCACGGCTTCCCTCTCAATGTGTGAGCGGAGATTACTTATTGCCTTGGCGTTCAAGAATGTGACTGCAGATTTCATATCTGTTAATGGCTTTTACCAGACGAGGAACACAGCTGAGAGAAAAGGCAGCATTTTCTTTCGTTACATAAGCTCGTCGGCGCTGAGGCGGAAAAAATGACAGTGATTACTGTCACACTGTACTCAAATCCACTTTCTTATGTAGCAATTGCTGAGTGCCCTACTTATCTAGGTGTGTATGCGCTTTTTATCTGTATTTCTTACGGTGAATGTAGGTGTGTGCGTGCGGAGGGATGTGATTTAGCGCAGCTGCAAGGAGCTGAGTGGGCAGGACCTTACTCCTGAGAGCAGAATGGAGAGAGGAGGTGACATGCAGCAAAGCCAAGAGATGGAAAACTGGACACATCAGCTGCACTGCCACAGCATGACCTTTAAATATCAGCAGTATAACTTATTAGACACAAGGCAACAATTTTTTTCCCCCCCCATTGTAATGTTTTTTTTCCTTTAGCTTGCAGGGATTCGGTTATAATATTGCAAGAAGTCTAATAATTAGTTTGTTAGGCAACAGAAATAAATCAATGACAGTTTATTAACAAGAAACAAGAGAAAACTCCATATATTTTCTGGCTTGCTGCTGTTCTTTCTTTTTATCATTATGAATGGACTGTCTTTGGTTCTTACAACAATTTTATAACCCTTTAGACTTTACATCATTTGAAAAACAACAAACTTTGCACTTGTACAGGTCAATATCATCAAGATGTGGCATTTAAAAGGACACGAACATAGGGGGATCAAATTGTCGAGACAGATCCAAATAGATATTTTTCAAAAATGTCTTTAATTTTGAAGTTGTTCTCTTTGTTTATAAAATAGTAAAGCTTTGCTTCTTCCAAAATGACAAAACTAAAAAATTGAAAGATTGAACTTTTCATATAATTTAGTTGATATTTAATCATATCTTTTTAACAATAAAACATATTCCACATTACTGGAAATGAAAGCACAATACAGTTTTAAACCTTCACATTCAGCAGAATCTTAATGTAATATAGGAGAGCAATAAAAACAGAAACGCATGTACTGACTACCAAAGAAGTGAGACATCTCACTTAATGAATGAGAGCATCATCCACACACATTCCTTCCAGCAGCTGATGATAAAGTAGACGCAGCGTATTTCCAATTTAATAGCTCATAAACCTCATTCGCCTGCTCCAGCAATCCACATGGAGATGGTCCTTAGTGCTGAGTCAGCAGGGTGTCACAGCTGATTATTGTAAACTCTGTTCTTCTAGATTCAGTTATATAATGAAGTTTCATTTGGTAATTCTTACACATCCAACTCCCTGCTGGGCTTTGACTCTCAGCAGAATCATTGATGTGCTCTCTACTTTTGCAACCATAGAGGTTTTTTTTTTTTTTTTTTTGGGTACACCTGTTTAATTAATACAGGATGCTTTCACTGCTTGTTTCGTTTCAAATAATATATCCTTATTTATTTATTACATCGTGTTGTGATTTAAAAAATAGTAACCTCCCACTGACCCCACC